>CM070770.1:316940016-317540016 GCA_036346955.1 Dipus sagitta
GTTTTAGGGACCAAACAAACTAGCCCATGTGTGCTATGGAGAAAAAATGTCCAGCTGATAGTAAGCATTCAATAAATGTGAAATCATGTCATCATCTTCAGCCTTGAGTACTGTGTATAACGCTCTAGCAGACCAAAGACGTGGAAGAAGAGCTTCTGTGATAGTTTACTGGGTAAAGCACTTGTCTGGCAAACATGAAGGCCTGTGTGCAAGCCTGTGAAAAATGCTGGGTGTGGTCGTGCACACTTGTAATCCTAGGGCTGGGGAGGGTCCCTGGGGCTTACTGGACAGCCAGTCTAACCTAACTGGCCAGCTCCAGACCAATGAGAGACCATATCTTAACAAAGGTGTATATCACCTAAGGAATAATGCTCAAGAGTATTCTGTGACCTCCACATGTGTGCGCACATATCTAGGAATACTTGCACACATATATACATAATAGCATGCACATGCATGCACACACATGCACGCATTCATACTCACAGGCATTAAAGAAGATATGAAAAAGAAACAACAGGATTATTAACTTCTTGCATTCAACAAACAGATTTAGCCTCACACCTTAAATAATCAAAACACAAAATTTACAGACTGCTTTACAAGCTTCTAGAGAGGGGAGAAGAGTCAGTCTAAGAGATGGAAACAAATGAGGTTAGACCTTTGATCACCTCAGCTTATTCCTTTAAAGGAAAAGCCAGGCCATGTGCCAGAGGTGGAGTCAGGCAGAGCCCACAGACTCCTGGAGTTCAGGAGGAAAAGCTGAGGAGTCTCCGGAGGTCAGGGCAGCTAACTTCTGTAGGACAGGGACTAGAGAAGACAGTACAGGGCAGCAGGACATTTGCAGATGGTCCTCTTCAACCATTCAGCAGAATACTAATTAGCACATGCACACACGGAAACCAGCCAAGGCTGCAGAAAGAACTGCTAGATAAGATCTGAGGGAGCAGTTCCATCCCTGGAACTCCCAGAAGGCTACCGAGAGGGTCCGCTTCCACCACTCTGAGTGGAAAAGCCTCGTGACTCATAGGCTAAGGTGAGAGAACACGGACAGGTCTTCATTCATTCATGGATAATAACTAGCTCTGGGCTGAGTAAACATTGCTCCCCTTTGCCTAAGAAAACTTAAAAGGAATAGTCAGGGGCTGGAGAGATATCTTAGTGGTTAAAGCACTTGCCTGCAAAGCCTAAGGTGCCAGGTTTGATTCTCCAGTACACACATAAACCAGATTCATAAGGTGGTACATGCATCTGGGGTTCCTTTGCTCTGGCTAGGGGCCATGGCATGCCCATACTCTCTCTCCCTCCCTCTTTCTTTCTCTCTCCATTTTTTCCTCTCTCAAATAAATAAAATATAAAAAAAAAAATAGGAAAGTAACAGGAGTCAAGCTGCTTCCAAGTGACTTAACTACATCGTGAACAAAGCTCTGAGATATTTATGGAAAGAAAATACCTTGCATAAGAGAAAGCATGTCTCAATGAATCCACTGAGTCAGAAGTGACCAGGGTTTCAAACCGAGCAGGGAATTATAGTCCAGAATGAGGAGAAAAATCAGTCAGTTGACTCAGATGCTATATTTGGCAGAAAGAACATTAAAACAGGTACTGTACTGCTATAATTTAGATATAGTTTGAGGATGTTCTTTAACATTTCATGTGTTAAGTGGGACTTTGGGTCTCAGTATGGTAGTATTGGTGGACCTTTAGGAGGAAGTGAGAGTCATTTCTAATGGGAATTAGATCACTGGGGAGTGTTCCCCTTGGAGTCAGATGAGCTATTGGTGAGGGCAAAGGTCTCACAGGTGTTCTCTGGGGAGAGATGAAGGTGGGCCTCCAGAGACTATAAATTACTTCCCATAAGAGCAGTTGTTACAGAGTGTGACTGAGTTTCCTCTGATCTCTGGCTCACTATCTCTTCATGCGTTCTCTGTATTTTGCAAATGTTCCCACCACAACGTTACCTGCTGAGATATGATGAAAATATTAGTAAGTCATAGAACTGACAACAAGCTATCTGGACTTTCAGTCTCCAGAACTGTGAGTTAAATAAATAAAACTCTTTTCTGCATGAGTTATCAACCTCAGGCATTTTATTACAACATGGAAGATCTACTAACATAATAATTATATTGCATATCTTCTCAAAGCTAAAATAAGAGAGATTTCTGTTTACAAATTAATGAAGTTCCAGAAAACTCAATGTAACTCAAAGAAACCTACAGCAAAGCACATCATAATCATATTGCTCAAAAGTCATGGATAAAGAGGAAATCTTCAAAATAGTCAGGCTTGAAAATAAAGATATAAGGCTGGACAGATGGTACAACAGTTAAGGTGCTTGCCTGCAAAGCCTAGCAACCCTGCTTGGATCCCTGATACCCACATAAAGATAAATGCACAACGTGGTGCATGCAGCTAGAGTTTGTTTGCAGAGGCTTGAGGCCCTGGCATCATGCCCATTCTCTCTCTCTCTCTCTCTCTCTCTCTCTCTCTCTTTCATGTCTCTGCTTGCAAATAAATAAAAATACTAAAAAATAGAGATATAAAGGTAAGTATGACAACAGTTTCCTGTTGAAAACAGCACACATAAAAAGAAGAAATACATTTAAAGTAATAAAAGAAAAAAAACTTGTCAACTGAGAATTGGAAATAAAAACAAAAGGCACAAAAATATGCCTTTATAGATATATAAAGGCTGAAATAAATCATCAGAAGCATATCTGTAGCACAAAAATGTGAAAGGAAGTCTTTGAGCCAGAAAGAAAGTGATACCAGGTATAACCTTCGATTTATACTGAGTAATAAAGAACAATGCAAAGTGGTAACTAAATACATTCATGTGTATTTTTTTGTTTTGTAAATTTTTTTTTTCTTTATTAATTTGAGAGAGACAGAGGTAGACACAGAGAAAGTGTGTATGACCACACAAGGGCCACCAGCCACTACAAACTAACTCCAAATGCATACGCTACTTTGTGCATCTGACTTTATGTGGATATTGGGGAATTGAACCCAGGCCACCAGGCTTTGCAAACAAATGCCTTTAACCACTCAGCCATGTCTCCAGCCACATGTGTATTTTTCTTAATTTTTATCTCTCTTTAAAAGATAATTTTCTATTCAAAAATTAATGGTGGCAATGTAATATGAGGATTATAGTGTGAAAGACAATATCACAAAAATCAAGAAAGGAGACATGAAAGCATACTGCCGCAAGTGTCAAAGAGCAAATGAATGGCTGAAGGTTATTTAATGTAGTCCACAGTAAGGAAGAGCCAGCAGTACAAATCCTAAGGTAACCATTATGACAACAAAGCAAGGCAATATGGGTGACAACATGAAATCTCAATAATATTATTCAACTAACACAAGAGTAAGTAAAAATTTGAGAAGAAGACAAATGACCAGTATGATAGAGATACGTTACTACATTACAGCCTGAAGTCTAACCATACCACTAGCCACATTACATATAAGAAGTCTAAATACCCCAGTTAAAAGACAAAGAGAAAAGAAAAAAAGGATGGAGTTAAAAAACAAATCATTCTAAGCGATATCACACAGGCACAAAAAGACAACTGAAACATGTACTCTCTCACCTGCAGTTCCTCACTGGGATCAATTAGAGATGATTTGAGGATGTTCTCTCACTTCCTGCAAACAGAAAGTGAGCACCAGGAATATGGGCATAAAACTAGAATGAGACCAGTAGAGAGAAAAAATGTGGAGAGAGGTGAGGAAGCATTACTTGACAGTTTAGGGGTGAGAAGGAGTTACTTGACAGGTTAGGGGAGGGACAGAAGGTCTGGGTGGGAGGGCCTTGGAGAGGTAAGGGGTAGAGAGGCTAGGGAGGGAATTACACATAAGCTAATACAACATGAAGTAGTCCTCATTCTACTAGATATACCTAGCAATAAAGACAATAGGAGTGGTGGGGAGCAGTCCAGACAGAAGGCAGGAAAAGGTTAACCTTAAAACCACAGACTCTGACTAGTAAATTCCAGGCCCAGAATTGGGTTGCCCCCAACAGTGAGCTATTGGCCAGGGAGACCCACAACATCCTTATAACAGTGCAGGCCATTGTCAAAATACTTGATTGTCTGCTAGAGCTAAAAGGTAAGACTCTATTGCTGAAGATGTCGCAGGGCAGAGGACATTGGAACACCATGGTGGAACCAAAAAAGAAAGTAGCTGTCTCCTGGCTAGCCCTCAGAGCGCTGGAGAGCTCTATGAGATCTGCTGGAAGACAATGGTCACCAGCAGCATGAATAAGCAGGGGATGCTGCAGACTATGAAACCAAGAGTGTACAACCATCCAGTTCTTATCCAGCTGGCTGTACACATGTGTGCAATAGTGGTGCACAGCCTCTGTGGGTAACCAACTGTTCTCTGATTGGAGATGAGGTCCACTCAGTAGGAGACAACTTGCATATGGTACTGGAAACTAAGTCAGAATTCCTTGGTCAGGAAACTCATACTTCACAAGTACCCACTGCTCTCTGGAGAAGAGTGTGCTTGCACATCAAAATTCTCTCAAATAACTTGCACACCCCCTTTAATCCAAGCTGCTCCCACTCTTGGTAGGATAGTTTGCTTTATATTATAGATGGCATAGAAAATGGAGAACCATATCCATTGATAAAACAAGAAGATGGTCAGTTGCCCACCACAAGATGTGCTACCTCAACCACATCTGCCAGGGCCCAGGAGAAATTGCAGGGAAAGTGGTGACATGGATACTGCTCTAACTGCTATCCTGACAACTAGTCCAGGGCAATGGTGACAGATACAGTGATCAGTCAAAACTCATCAAAGCCGAAATCCAGATACTACAGAGAACTCAATCCTAAATCAGACTGCCAACAGGCCTGCCCTGGCTCAAGGAGCATTGTAGAAGAGGAGGCAGAAAGATATTAACAGCCACAGAGTGGGTAGGAACACCCTCAGGCATGGTCCCCCTGCTAACCTGCAGGGACTGATTGAGGCCTTCATGATCACACGTTCACTATAGTATAATGAATACTATAACCCCACTGAGGAGGGACTCCAGGGTAATGTGAGCAGGGGCAAGGGAACAGAGGAGTATAAACTGTTATCCTGTGTGTGGGGGCGGGGAGGGTGGATGTAAAGATATAAATTGCATAGCCTGGTATAGTGGTGCACACCTTTAATCCCAGCACCTGGGAGGCAGAGGTAGGAGGATTGCCATTTGAGGCCACCCTGAGACTATATGGTGAATTCCAGGTCATTCTGAGCTACAGCAAGACCCTATCTTGGAAAAAAAAAAGATAGAATGCTAGATTAGATATGAAGGAAGATTAAGCAATATGTTTTGTAGACAAAATACTGTAAGAGATGAGGGAAAAAAAAAAAAAACTTCTGCATCCTAAGTCAACTAAGGTATAATCCATGCAATATCAAATGGATTAGACAGCAGAAAAAATTAGAAACATAGTTTGGATGATACTGTTAAAAGAATAAAAAGTCAACAATGGCAGAATATATTATAAATCATAAAATCTAATGCAGTTTTAATCTGGGATATAAAAAGAATGAACAGAGCTCAAAAATAAGCAAATGTAAAACCTAACACAAAAGTGAGCAGAAGATTTGAACAGACCTTCTACAACAAAGATCCATGAATGACAAGTGAGCAGATATAAGATGGTCAACGTCATTCATCATTAGACGAAAGTGGAACTGAAACCACAGTGAGCTAGGATAAATACATACCATTGCAAGTTAAAAACAACAACAAAAATATTTACTATGTTCTTTTCAGCTGCAGATTTGTTCGTGGCTATTTCCTTCTAGCAAAATATCTTCCAGGCTCACCCGGTCACTTTCATCTGGTTTCTTCTAATCCTTTACATTTGAGCAAAGACGTCACTTCCTCTCCTCTACCCACCCTGCTGCATGGACCTATCTCCTGCTCTCCTGGTCTTTCTATCACGTCTCCAACTAGTATCACCCAAGCTCTCTTCATGGGCTGTCCTCCCAGTCACTCATCCTGTTTCTTTCTAGTTCTTAAGTAATTTAATGAAATCACATTTGGGACATTCCATAGCCTCTGATTCTATCTGAGATATAGACTTTTAGAAATAAATAAGGAAGAGAAACATAAAATCATAATAATAACATGAAAGAAGGATATAGACTGGAATTATAACTACACAACACACACACACACCCACACAGAAACACATGCACTTCCTTAAGGATAGTAATTTCAAGTGGCACTAATCTTTAACTCATATTGGATCATAAGACAAATCAAATTTCCCAATCCCTACTCATGCATTTGACAGATTTATGATGTACTTTTATGGCTTTTGATCACAATTTCCTAGAAGGCAGCTGGTCCCTATATCAACAAGTCAGTAAAAAGCAACAAAAGCCTGGTCCTGTTAGCAAAATGACCTAGGAGGAAGTCCATGCTGCTTTGGCACAAATTTAAAACATTTATGAGAGTCATTTGAAAATGCCTGATTATGAGTTCAGTTATCAGTTAAGGATTCTGGTTGTACTTTCTCATGGTTCTGGACCTCTGGGGAAATACTGCTATAATAGCCAAAAACAATGGATGAAGGAAATGAAATAATTAAAATTATTAAAAAAATCTCTGAGACTTTTCATCTTACCCAGGAACAAGTTCATGTTAAGAAAGTCCAGGCTTTGTGAGGATGGAGTAACTAGAGCAATTCAAGTGTGCAGCCTGGGGCTGGCCACCTCCTTAGGGGCCTAGCACCTGGGGAGAATACTCAAGACTTCCAGGGAAGGCAGGCATCGTTTGGAATGGAGTAATGCACAAAACACTCCTGCCAAGAAAAGCAGCTGATGCAAGTATGTGCTCTTGTACTGATTCTACAGGCATCCCCAATGCCATGCTTAGGGGGCAAATTCAAAGAGCATCTCTCAATACCATAGAAAGTGACCCAAGAAGACCTCTTGAGAGAACCATCTGATCCCCAAAGGTACAGAATATGTACACCTTACACTCATTCTCTGTAGGTCTACATTTTGATAAATGAGGGAAAAAATTAGACTCTCTGACTAGGGAAATTTTCTTGTAAAACTTCCTCATGCCTTGACTTTTCTTTTAAAGCTGTTCAGTTAAGTAATTTTTTTTTCCTATAAAGCAATATAGACTATGAAGGAAAGAAATTTCACTCCTGCTGATTCTCTGGCACCTCAGAACTTCCTTGGAAGAGAAGGACAAAGGAGCCGTTTGCTGAGCTTAGGTCATTTTGATTGAGACTCATATGCAATTTTAAATGAACACTGCTCAGGTAGTTAAGTCTTAAAAATCAACCATCCTTGACAATTGTGCATTTTTTTCTAAAGTCTTACCTTAAGGGTTTCAGAAACACATTTACCAAGTACACTATCATGGAAGAGGTAAGCTTCCGGCCGGCCTGAGAGCACGCTGGGGACTGTGGCCCTTTGTTCATCTTTGCCTTTGAAAAGTTCACGTCACAATTAGAAGTGAGTGAAACTAGATGGCGCTGAACAAGCCGCTGTGGCACACTGGTGCTCACAGTGGACTAGCACAAAAATTCCAAATCACGTGAAAAATCTAACCCAACAGAATATTTAATTTTCAAGATTTAACACTTAAGAATTGAAAAAATACTGCATTTCTTGGGTGACACTGAAATGTTTCTCCCATGGCATTTATTTTGAAATATTGGGGATTTTTAAAAAAAAAATTTGTTCATTTATGGGCTGGAGAGATGGCTGGGTAGTTAAGGCACTTAACTGCAAAGCCTAACCATGCCTGGTTCGTTTCCCCAGTGCCCTCGTAAAGGCAGACGCACAGTGGCATATGCACCTGGAGTTCATTTGGAACCACTTGAGGGCCTTGGCGTGCCCATACTCATTCTCTCGTTCTCTATCTCTGCTTACAAACAAATAAAATACTTTTAAAAAACTTATTCGTTCATGTGTGTGTGTGTGTGTGTGTGTGTGTGTGTGTGTGTGTGTGCATGGCTGTGCCAGCTGCGAACAAGCTCCAGACACATGTGCCACTTTCTGCATGTGGCTTTATATGAGTACTGAATTGAACCCAGGCTCGCAGCATTTGCCAAGGGCCTTTAAACACAGAGCCATCTCCCCAGCCTTTCCGTGGACTTTCTATATGCTGAGTCACATCAACAACATTAGCATCTTTTCTAAACATATTTTTATTTATATATCGGCAAACACAGAGAGAGAGAGAGCAAGAGAGAGAGAGGGAGGGAGAATGGGTACAACAGGGTTTCTGGCCTCTTGCCACTGAAAATGAATTCCAGATTCATGTGCTACTTTTTGCATCTGGCTTTACAGGGCTACCGGGAAATCAAACCCAGGCCATTAGGCTTTGCAGGCAAGGGCCTTCAACTGCTTAACCATCTCTGAAGCCCAACGTTAGCATCTTTAATACCCATACCTGAAACGTTTTTCCTTGTTCTGTATTGCTTCAGAGCACTGCACCTTTGACCTACTCACATTGCTACAGAAAGGCCTTCAGATGCAGGCATGGCATCCTGCATGGTCTCCAGTCTACCTTTAGAATGTAAGAGTATAAACTATGCTAGATATTTCTGCCCAGATGTTTCTGTTGACAAAGAAATTCTGTCGTAGTGAGCTCTTGCTCAGTGAAATGCTAATGTTGTGAACCAATTGTTTAATGGTAGTGAAACTCCTCTCTCGCACTTCCTGAACAATAACATTGTAAAGCATGGTGTCAAGAAATATAGCTGTCTCCTCAGCAGCCCTCCATACCACCCACACCTTCCACATATCTTACACATCCTTAGTGGACAGGGTTGTATTTTGACAGTTTATTCCTGTACATTAGGATATAGGCACACATGTCTTTATATTATGCAATGAGAATAAGACAGTGTATTTTACTTATTTTTTTTTAAGTTTACTTATTTGAGAGAGAGAAAAGAAACACACAGAGAGAGAGGATGAGAATGGGCATGCCAGGGCCTCCAGCCACTGCAAATGAACTCCAGAAGCATGAACCACCTTGTGCATCTGGCTTACATGGGTACTGGGAAATCCAATCTGGGATCTTAGGCTTTGTAGGCAAGTACCTTAAGTGCTAAGCCACATCTCCACCCACGAGAATGTTTATTTTAAAGAATGTTTATGCTAAATCTATAAATCCTTAATGATATTGAGATAGGTAATTGTTAGGGAAAGTGACAAGAATGCACGTTAGCTTCCCCAGGGATCTGCTTCAAGCTTTCCCAAGACAAACATTGGAATCATATTCCATGCTCTAGGATGCAGCAGGAAGATCTGCACTCCACATCTTTACCTGCCGGTGTGGCTTCAGGTAGGTCTGTATCTCCCCTCTACATGGCATTCTAACTGTCGTCACACTCTGCCATCTGTGATGAAATATTCCTTTATTCTTAGATGTAGGTCTTCTAAACTACAGAGTGCACATAAAGGCATCTCGCTTGCTCCTTATTTTTCTGTCCTACAGATGTTTTAACCTTACAAATTTATGATTTCACTAATTATTAGATCCTGTCATGTTTTCATCAGACTTCAAACTGCTATGAGCACAGTTTCACATGAAATCACAAGATTGTTTTTTTTTTTTTTTTCCTGTGGTTTTTCAAGGTAGGGTCTCACTCTAGCCCAGGCTGACCTGGAATTCACTATGGAGTCTCAGGATGGCCTCGAACTCACGGCGATCCTCCTACCTCTGCCTCCCAAGTGCTAGGATTAAAGGCGTGCGCCACCACGCCCGGCTTGGATTGGTTTTTTTTTTTGTCTGAAAGAACCTTTGAGATATGGGCAGTGATGTGTAGGTCCTATGCATGTGATTTAATCTCAGGAAGCCTTTAGCAGCCAGAATAATTACCCTGATATTATGCCTATGGGGAAACTGAGGCAGAGAGCAAAATCACCGGGTCACATCTCAGAAAGACTGTGTGTGAATCTTCAAACTAATTGAGAGGAAGACAGAAAAAGCTCACTTAAAATGATTTTCAAATGAACTCTCCTTCTGACTCAGTATTTTTATCACCCTTCATTTTACATGCAGCCACATCTGGAGCATGCATTCAAATACCATTATTTTAGGTTTACAATGATTGTTATGACAAGGGAAGAAAGTTGCCTATACTTATTTTGGAAAGTTTCTCTAAATGAGTGAATTGTAAAACAAATTTGCATACAGGATATTTAGGTACTTCAGATAAAATAGCTTTATGGCACTCTGCTAATTCTGAAGAAGCTATTTCATTACCCCCCCCCAAAAAAAAAGAAATCTGAAAAGTAAGTTATTTTTAAGTTTGTACATAAAGGGTCTTAGAGTGCCTACATTCGCATGTCATGCAAGAGCACACCAATTCTGAGCATTTACTTATTGTCCATCTCCTATCTCTTCCCAATTGTAGTATACTTTCTGGGATGGTGAGATGTTTCTTTTTTTAATTTGAACAAAAAATTATTTACTAAATAAATAATAACAAATCCATGTTTTTTTAAACCAGAGTGTAGTATTGTTTAAACACATGAGTTATGAAATTACCAAGAAAGTCAAGACACAGAAAAATTCTCTTCTGCTTCCTCTCTCCAGCTTTCTCTAGCAATTCTTTATAGTCAACTTGCCCCAACTCCTGACTCCTAGCACATGTTAATGGGACCACTACAAATTTACCCGTGCGTGAATGCTATGGAAATGGAACAATGCGCGACTGTGTTTGCACTCTCCCCTGAAAAGCAAACAGAAAAGATGCGACAATGCCTTAGTCACCTTGTAAGACAGCCCTGGTCCACTCAGATTGAAGACCTCTCATGACCAGCATCTCTTTGTGGGTTTTTGTTGCCAAGCAGCTTTCTGTTTGTGATGTGCCACAGTTTGCTGGTGCATTCGCGTACAAAGGACACTTAGACTACGTCCAGTTTTGAACCCAATGAAGAGAGCTACTATAAATATTCATGTACAGGTATTTGCATGATCAGAAATTTTGTATTATTCTAGGGAAAATACAAATGGTTGGGGTTTCTGAATCCTATGGTAATTGCTTTCATTTTGTATTATTACTGTTTTGTAACTTGCAACTGGATGAAACTGTGTCAGGCTCTGTTGCAGGCTGGGTGTGACCCTCCACGTTTCTGCCTGTGGTGGGCACAGGTTCCGGTAGCTCCACATCCCCATCAGCACCTCACACTGGCACCTCATCCCAACTGGCCTCCCAGCACACCTGCAGCAGGTTTCTTCCTGTTTTTCCTGTGTTTTTTTTTTTTTTTTCCAGTAACTAGTGATGTGGAATGTTTACTTTCTGCATGCATCTTATATAGTCTCCTTCGTTAGTATGTTGTTGTTGTTTTTTTCAAGTCTCTTGCCCATTTTAAAATTTAGGATGTTTACCTATTGCTTAGTTTTGAAAATTCTGCATTCACTTGACTGGTTGTTGATTGATTTTATTTTGAGTCATGCTTTATCTCAGGCTGGGCTGACCTCATGATGTAACCCAGGCCTGCTTCAAATACACAGCAATACTCCTGCCTCAGCCTCCCACTTGTTGGGATTACAGTCCTGAGTTAACCAGCCTTCAGCTTCATTTACTTTTAACTCAGGAGCTGGAACATCCATGTGCTTTACATATATCTACCCCAAAGATGGACAAGGCTTAGTTTTTGATCACAACCAATTCATTTTCCCCTCTTACACATTAGGCTTCTGGTGTTGTGTCTCAGAACATTTGTAAAACCTAGAGTGGGATGGCTTTCTCTTATGATTTCTTTTCAAATTTGATACTTCATCTTCAGATCTTGAACTTTAGGATTATAGTAAGGTGTGAGGGTAAAGGGGTGTGCCTGTTTCTAATGGGTGCAAGCTGCCCCAATGCCATCTGTTGAAGAGACAAATGCTTTTGCATCATTGTCTAAACTCAGTTGTCCATGCCCATGGGAGTTTGCTTGTGGACTCTCTACTGCAATCCATCAACAACCAGAGATGCCAGAGATGATCCCATAAGATCTGAACTAGCCCAGCAATATAGTAAGTTTTAAAATGAGGAGATATGCTTCCTATAGAACTGTTTTTATTTCCAAAACTCATTTTACATATGTTAATTTCCACCCTTACATAAAAGTCATTGGAATTCACTTATCTGCATCTGTAAAAGAATCTTCGTAGGACTTACTAAAATGTCATACCATCTACAGATCCAGTGGGGGAGAACCAACCTCTACTTTGCTGAGCTTCCTAATCCACACTCATGGTGTGCTTCTCAAATTCATTCAGTCTATGACTTCTTACATCAGAATCTGCAATTTTTAGGAAACAGATCCTGTAAATATTTTTTCTTCTGTTTATTTTTGTGGCTATCATGAATGATACAAGAATTAATATTCCCCTTGTTAATATTTGTGAATCAAGGGGTTTTACATGTGGTTCTAATATCCATCAAAGTTGCTAAACTCACTTTTTCTCCCTAGGCTATTTTGGGGGTGGGTGGGATAACTTTCTTCATAGAGATAATCATGGAGTTTTCCTGCAGAAATGATTATTTGTAATGTACCTTACTTTCTCTTTTCTTTACATTTTTTTTTGTTTTAATTCATTTATTTATTTGAGAGAGATGAGGGGAGAGAAAGAAAGAGGGGAACATGCCAGGGTCTGTAGCCACTGCAAAGAAACCCCAGCATTATGCATTACCATGTGCATTTGGTTTACATGTGTACTGGGGGATTGAATCTGGGTCCTTAGGCTTCACAGGCAAGTGCCTTAACAGCTAAGTGATCTCTGCAGTCCACTTTTTTTCTTAAAATATTATGTCAGTTGGGACTTCCAGTACATTGGTGAATTGGAGTTGTAAGTTGACATCCTTCCTTTGTCCCTGATTTTAGTAGAAAAGAGTTTATTCTCTCCACAGTAAATGTGCCAGCTACAGGTATTTTACTGATAAACTTTATGACCATTAGGGAGCTTCCTTTATTTCCTGTTTTGAAGGGAATTGTTTTAATTAAAAATGTGTTACACTTGGACAAATACCTGTTCTGCATCCATTAATATCTTGAATTTTTTTGTAGTTTTATCCATTACACAAAGATGAGTGTTTTATCTCCAACTATAATAGTGGATTTGTTTACTTTAACTTATTTCTGTACAATGGTGAATGGGAGCTTTGTAGACATCCTAGACTTGTTACTTATTTTAAGGGTAAAGAAAGGAAGTAAATCAGTAAATCTTCTCGCTCATGTGACAACCTGAGTTTTGATTTCTAGAACCCATGTAATACTGAGCAAGAAGTACTTTATCCACCCAGACATATTTCCAGCCTGAGCGTTCTGAATCTATGTGTCCTTTGCCCCAGTACACAAGATTTTGCCCACACTTTCTTCCTTTAGAACTCTCATGACATAAATATTAGATTTATTTTCTATTATCCCACAAGACTTTGTGGTTTCAGTTTTTGTACATTATCTTTTCTCTCTTATTATTAAGTTGTCTATTTTCTATTAATCCAGTTTCAAATGTACTGATCTACTTCCTTTCTGTTGCCGAGATAACCTGGTAAAATTTCCAGTGTGTGTTCCTTCATGCTTCAACTGTAAAATTTCATTGTATTATTACTTCCTGTTTCTTTGCTGAAATTTGATTTTGTTTTGTTTTAAAGGTAGTTGTGATTATTTGCTGTGATATGTTTTGAATCTTATATATAAAATAATTCTGAGCCAGGAGTGGTGGTGTACGCCTTCAATCTCAGCTCTCAGGAGGCAGAGGTAGGAGGATAGCCATGAGTTCAACACCAGCCTGAGATACACGTGTGTGTGTGTGTGTGTGTGTGTGTGTGTGTGTGTGTATCTTTACAAATCAATTCCAACCCCTGTATCTTTTCAGCACTAACATGTCTTTTCTTTTACAAATAGTTTAAGAATTTCTAGTTTTCTTTTGTTGAGTAATTTTGGTTGGTTTTGGCAGTATTTAAAATATTATTTTGTGTAATTATGGGACATGTTTAAATGCTGTGGGGCATGCAACATTTTTCTTTTAGCAAGAACTTAACTCACAACTTCCAGTTGACTTTCCAAAGGTCCCAAGTCTAGGTGGGATTTCAAAGCCTTTGTAGTGAGACTAACACTTTTCCTCCATGTGCACTAACCATGGCCAGGATGGGCAAAGCGATGGTGAATCTCTTAGTATAGCTCTCAGAAGCTTTGAGATACTAAATTACGACAAGATCTGCATCGTAGGGGAGGAACCTAGGAGTTCATAAACATCTCAACAGGGTCATTTTCCCTTCTCTTAACTCTGTTCATTGACCCCCATGTTTTCTATTTCTTTGGGCTCAATTTCCTAGCCCTCCACCCATAAATGAGGGATTTTAGTAATCCCATCTGTATAGGGCTACATAGTATAAGAACAGACTGAGAAAGAGATAAAAGCACCATGGCTCTGCTTCTCTGCCTGGGATCACAGCTCCACAGAGCTATGCAGTTAGGCCTCAGCAGCTCTGTTGACACTTTCATAGCACTGCTTGGGGGTGAGGAAGAAAGGTCAGAGTGGAGTTTATAGATGGAGAGTGGAGGAAGCTATCTCCCTTTCCCATTCCTCAGGCCACTCTGCAGGACTCTCAGGACACTGGAACACTGGAGGTCACTAATTTTTGGGTTCCAACCACAGTATGATTAAGCCAGGGACATCACAGAAGTGACAGGGGCACACTCCCCTAGCTGAGGGTTTCTTCTAGTTCCACTCTTTGTTCGAATTCCTTTCAGAAGACTCACATAGTAGGTCAATGAGTTATGTACAGATTTCATAGATGAATTCAACAGGAGACACATGGGGGAATTGTTACTCCATTTTATACAGAAACTATAAACATTCAGGTTGTTTATAACTGAAAGTATCATATAAAAAATCTGAAGCATAAAGCCTTCCAAATTTAAAAGATGAACCTCAATGTGTCTTTCATTGAATTGAAAGTTGGGCACACTACCAGCTTGTCAGAGCCCTCAGAATGTCCTTCTCCAAAAAGCCTCCTTCCTCCACATAATGTTCAGGAATGTACCTCAGAACCACTGTTTCTCTCACATCCCTTTGTAGTTTTACCACAAGTATATAACCTTCATCAATATACTGTTTGTCTTTAATGCTTTTTAGTTTGTTTTGTTTATTTATTTATTTGTTTTCTTCCAGGTAGGGTTTTGCTCTCACCCAGGCTGACCTAGAATTCACTATGTAGTCTCTAGGTAGCCTCAAATTCATGGCAATCCTCCTACCTCTGCCTCCCCAGTGCTGGGATTAAAAGTGTGCACCACTACGGCCAGCTGCCTTTTTATGTTTTAATAAACATTTTACGGAAGCACTCAGATCATACCTATTCCACTTGGTTAACTATCCCAGAGAAAACACATTTTTTTTATCAACCACCTACTTCCCTGTTCACCTGGAAAGCATCACTCACACTCCAGTCCCCTCAGGCCTCTCCACATTACACTCTATCTTCTTCCCCACAGCTAATCGCCTTGCTGGCTTCTAGTATCTCAGATTATCTTGATTGGCTTCTAAACATTGTACAAATAGAGCCAATCAGATTGCTGGCTTTTTCTCCTTGATATGATACAATCATATGTGTCTGACAAGGGGAGCATGTTCTGAGATGTGACTTTGGGCAATTTTGCCCCTGTGTGAACATCAGGATATGCTTATGCTAATCTGGAAGTTTCACGTCAATCACTCAGTGGGATCTCTTGAGGCAATAAGAGACATGGTAACCTTGACATGGTATACTGTTTTACAGTGAACTTTTTCTTTTGTAAGTTGAAAAATTATCACCTACAATAATAAAAATTGTACTGTGGTAATTCTATAAGCCCCAAACTCAGTTGTTTCATATCACAATCAAGTATGATGCATTGCATATCATGATATGGTCTCTAATTTCTTGTGTGACTACAGGGCAGCAGTTTGTGTGCATGAAGCATCACCCCAAACTTGTGATAAGACTCTAGTGTGACTGGGGTGTTATGATGTCTGTCAATGATGAAACCTTTCAGCTGCAACATCATCTTATGAGATCATTGTTACATAAGCAGTTTCTCAGTGACAGACTATATTATGGGTCTCTTGCCTGCACAAAATATTTAAAATAAATCACAAAATGAACAAATTATGAAATTGTAACATAAATGTATGAGTAATGTACTGGGATATCTTAATTCTTCCGTGTAAATTTGAGATTTGCTCACCTCAATTATCTCTATATTTCCTACCACACAACACAGTTCCTGGAGGAAATGACTCTGAAGGATACACTTTGGATCAGAAGATAATTAAATTACAGTAACATAGGTGCATATAAACATGCTGGTGAATAACAGAAGACAAATAATACATGTAAGATAACTGAAACTAGATATGTGAGGAAGAGAGAGAGAGAGAGAGAATGAGACTGGGCCTCACACTCTAGTCTAACCTAGCCTGAAACTTACTCTGTAGCCCAGACTGACCTTGAACTCACAAGAACCCTACTGCCTCAGCATCCCAAGTACTGAAATTAAAGACCTGCAGTACCATACCCAGTAGGAAAAACTAGATTTTAACCAACAATTTTGGCATTAGCAGAAATAGCTTTGTCATGAAGGTGGACAGGTGAACTCACAGCCACTGGAGTTCATTCCACTCACACAATACCTGAGCAAATGTGGTTTGCCATCTGTCTTTGTCTCTAAATAGCTTAGAGTTCAAGAGTTTACAGGGCTTATTCTCCAGCTCAACTTTCTGGTAAATGGTTCTGGAACCCTGAACAAACAAACAAGACACCAAGACTTCCTGTGTGCTGTGCCCACAGCCTTCTGATTGTCTCTGATCACTGCTATGTATCCCCAGAAGATGGCTCAGGAAATAATGCACCCTCTGCTAGGCTGTACCAGTTTTATAAAGTGAAATCTGGTTGGCACACTCTTCACAGGACAAAAAGACCACCAGAATAAAAAAGGCTATTTTAGAAAGTAACTACTAGCTGCTTCAAGTGGCATTAGCACTAACAAAGAAAAATGTCGGTAGAAGTCTACTTCAATATTTGACCTCCACTACCTGCCACCTGGCTTTTTACTGACGGTATCACTGGATAGCTCACAGCAGCTCTCCAAGGAAAACTTCTGAACAATAAAAAGTTTTCTGGGCTGGAGAGATAGTGTAGCAGTTAATCCATTTGCCTGCAAAGCTTAAGAACCCAAGATTGATTCCCCAATACCCATGTAAGCTAGATGAACAAGGTGGTACATATGTCTGGAGTTTGTTTGAAGTGGCTAGAGGCCCTGGCATGACCATTCTTGCTCTCTCTCTCTCTCTCTCTCTCTTCCTATCCGCCTCTTTCTCTCTCAAATAAAAATAAATAAATAAAGTATTAAAAATAGTTTTTCCTCCTGTGTTAGTTTCTTTTATTGCTCCAATGTCAAAATACCTGATAAAACAACTTACAGAAGGGTTTTCTCTGATACGGTTTGAAGGGGTCTGGTCTATACTACAGCAGGTGGGGAAGGCAAGGTAGTGAAGGTGTGTGTGTGGGGGGGGTCTTTTTGCACCTGCATCTGGGAAGCAGAAAGCTGAGTGCTGGTGCTTAGCTCCACCTTTGCCTTTTTCTCATTTATTCAGCCTGAAATCCCAACTCATAGTATGGTGCTTCCCACCTTCAAGGTGAGTCTTTTACCTCAGTTAAGCCTCTGGAAAATCTCTATAAAGCTACATATAGAGGTGTGGCTCCTAAGTAATTGCAAATCCAGCCAAACTGACAGTGAACATTATCCATCGCACTTTTATAATTACCTCAAGTCCAACACCATCTTCTTAGCAGTAACCTTCCTCTCTCTAAATCCATCCCTTTCTCCAACTGCTTGCCTAAAGCAGGGCAGTATCCAGATGCAGAAAATGTGATAGAAAGCATATTATTTTCAAAACAATTGTGAATCTTGGTACATTGTAAAATATAGCATTGTTATCTGAAGAAATTAGCCATACTTAGTAAGCATCAGTAACATTGAAAAGTCACTTTCCAAGTTACTAACAGATGGGAACTATATTTCCCCTGCCCATGAAGTGCCACACAGATTCCTTCAGTCTTCTAATATTACCCAGAAGCATGGGAGGATGTACATTCAGAGGTTGGCAGACAGAGAAACACAGGTCATAGTTATATCAAAGGAATAATGGAAAAAATTAATAAAGAGAAAAGCTTCTCTGCATATCTAGAGTTCTTGTTATCTCCAATGTACATCACACTCTGTCAGTCCCCACACATCTCCAAAAATTAGGGATTAATTTTGCCATATAGGTCAAGGAAAAGAACACCTAGTCCTAACTGTAGTCTGATGTGAAGGAAGCCAGATGTGGAGTGAGCACACATATGAAAAGAAGGATAAAAAGTTATGGTCACAGTCAAGCAAATGTTTCAAGGGGAATGAAGATTCAATGCATAAATCTAATAGGAAAGATGTGTTGTGAACCATCTGGTAAGTGACTTATATAGCCCCATACATTAGCATCTGTTGTCATGTTTTCAAAGCACAGAATTCCAAAACTGTGTGGATGAGGCTTCTGGAGGCAATGAGTTTGCTATGCACAGGCTTAAAAAAAAAAGTACAGAAAAGGCTCCTTGACCTCTAAAAACAATTCTGTATGGAGCTGTAGAGGGTACCACAAGCACACACCATGTCATCCACTCATCCTGTCCTCACAAACATGTGTTGAGTCTGTGAATACTAAAAATCATCCCTCCTCATGACACAGATAAGTTAGTGAGATTCAGGGTGTGCCAATGATTCTCCCAAGATGACCCTGAGGGCAGTCTTTAGGGAATGCACTCCTTGGTCTCTTTACTTCCTTAGATGACCTATAAAGCCTTGAATACAAATGTTAAGTTTTTTCAGCCCCCAAGAGATCCGCTCTCCATTGATGAAGCAAAATCCTCTTGAACGGACAGAAACAACTTTAGGGGGTGTGGTGGTTTAAATGTAAAATGCCTTCCCATAACCTCATGAGTTTGCATACTTAACCCCTAGTGGGTGGAGCTGCTTGTGGAGGGGGTGGAGCCACTGGAAGGTGGCACTTCCGTAGAGGAAATGTGCTTCCGGGAGGGCTCTTGAAGTGTTCTGGAGCAGCCCTGCTTGTAGCACTCAGCTTGCTATTGCTTCTTCCTTCTTATTGATATGAAGATGCAATGTCCTGCTGTCTGCTCCTTCCATGATGCCCCTGGCATTATGAAGCTTCCCCTTGAAAGTGTAAAATTGACAAGCTGTTCATTTCCCTAAGCTATTTCCGGTCAGTTATTTTGTTCTGGCAATGTGAAGTTAACTGATACAGAGAAAGAAGTAATTTGGTTTAGTTCTTGATTTCAGATGGTTCAATCTACAATAATAACAGGGTGTAGCAAAGCAGAGCAGCTCATATCATGGTAATCAAGAAGGACAGAGAGAGAGAGGAGAAAGAGAGGAAGAACAGGGGAAGAGGGGAATGGGTAGGAGGAGGAGAGAGAAAAAAGAAGAGTAGGAATAATAGGAGAGAAGAGAGAGAGAGAATGATTATGCTAAGGGTTTTCTCCTTGTCCATAGAGGAGCCAAAGCCTATTGAGATGGGGACATACATCCTTAAGGCTAGTCTTCCCCAGCTTACTCATTCACCTCTGTAAATGCCCCCCCCCCACATACACACACACAAACACACACAATGGTGGGCTCTATTAATCGCCTAGGAGCTTCTCCATCCAATCAAGTTGACAATCTAGACACAGTATCACAACCTAGGAAAGTGTCTTTCCCAGTAGGAGAATAGTCAAGAGTTTCTAATGAAAGGGCTCCAAGTAATTCCTGCTGCCTAGAATGTACTCTCCATAATGGTAAATGCTAGAATAAACAAAACGTGTTTGTCTCCATAAGAGTAGCAAAATGGAAAAAGTAAAGTTCATAGTGTAAGAAGTAAATTACTAAGCCTAAAGTACTAGAGTAGTCCACATGACTTAGATAGAAGTTGAGATTTCAGCAGGATGTGAAAATAATTAACTAAATGATATCAAAGCAAATGGATAGGGGAAGCCTGGCCTCGAAGCACAAAAAGGCAATAGAAGTAAAGCGAATTGCTTGTACAGTGGGGTTAAAATTCATATTCCTTGGGCTACAGCAATAGCTTAGTGGTAAAGGTCATTGATTGTGAAGCCTAAGGACCCAGATTCCATTCCCCAGAACCCAAGGAGGCCAGATTCACATGGTGGTGCATGTATCTGGAGATTGTTTGCAGTGGCTATAGGCCCTAGCATGACCCCTGTCTTTTACTAAATAACTAAATAAAAATAAATATTTAAAATATTTAAAAATCATATTCATGGGACAAATAGTTCAATGGTTAAGTGCACTTCCTGCACAAGCATTAGGGCTTGAAGGTGCCTGAGACTACCTGAACTCAAATTTCCAGAACCTACATGAACAACTGGGCTTGGCTCTGAGCACCTGTAACCTCAGTATTGTGGGTCCAGAGACTGGACAATGGCTGGTTCTCAAGAAAGACAAGTTGCAGAATCAGTAAGAGATTCTGTCACTTGGAAAAACAGGTGGGTGGGTGATGCAATGTTTTCCTGCAGCCAATGCAGCTACTTGGAACCACATTAACACATATGCAAGTGTACACCTCAGACACTACACCACCATACTACTCACATGTAAAAAATGTCATATCTATAAAACTGACAATATTTCGTTTTGTCCTTCGTTTCTATGTTTAATAAGCGATCTAAGCATCTTCACATTCCATCAGATTTTAAAAAGTCCAAGGGGCAAAAATGTATGCTAATATTTTAGGATTATTTTTTAAAGTCATAATTATTTTTAAATTTTATTTTATTTATTTGAGAGAGAGAAAAAGGGGAGAGAGAGAAAGAGAGAGAGAGAGAGAGAGAGAGAGACAGAGAGAGAGAATGGGCATGCCAGGGCTCCAGCCACTGCAAATGAACTCCAGATGCGTGCGCCCCCTTGTGCATCTGGCTTAAGTGGGTCCTGGAGAATTGAACCGGGATCCTTTGGCTTTGCAAGCAAACATCTTAACCACTAAGCCATCTCTCCAGCCCCGAGAGTCCTACTTTTGAAACCACTGTCTAACTTGGAAATGACACTAATAGCACAAGTGTATACTGATGAAATTCTGCCATTTTCCTTTGTTCGATCACTTGAGCAGCAACTCCAGGCCCAGAGGCATGCTACATCCTCAGCGGGGACTGTTGCCGACACACTCTGCTCCAGGGGATCTCCACAACACTCTTCCTTCACAAGGAGAGTTTTGATACACAGGTGGGTCAGCAGTGACTCGAGTGCTGGAGAGATCCTGTCCTTGACTGCAGCCATGCAGCTGAACAGCCCAGCAGAGTGGGCACATGGCAACACTCCCGTTTGCTCCACTGGCATCCATTTCCATGAGGAACGTCTCGCTGCTCCAACAGGACGTCCTCAAAGGTGGTAAATCAATCCACTAGCGCCCGCTTGCCAATGTGCACATCCCTCATGGATACACCAAGCAGAATCCAGGGCATGCTTGTAACAGCAGTCACTTCCACGTACTTACCATGAAGTATATCACTGCAGACGAGAGCCAATGTCCAACATCACTTTGGAATAGTAATTTCTTAATTCTTATTCAAATCTGGCAGCCAAGATAATATAACTGGATCTGAATTGGCCATGTGACCCTGATGGCACAGTGCTAATGGGCTGTTCACTTAATTTATGTAATTTAAAAAAAATTAAATAGTCATATCTCAAGTCCCCTCTGCAGTCCTGTCGAGGGAAAGTACACCTTTAAAAGTTAAAATGTCTCTATCCATCAGCATTATCAAACTTCTGGCCTTGTTGACTACACTGTCTTGAAGTTTTACCTTTTGTGAGAAAAGGTATTCCAGAATCCCATCAGCAAGTCACTTACAGCTCTGCACAGGGAAACAAGGTTTGTCAACTTGGATATAGACAGAGACACACACATCTACTGCTTTATGAATATGTAGTAAGAACATGGAGCACTGATTACTGATGCATCTGCAATGGAGACAGAGATAGCAGAGCAATTGTTTTGTTTAAAAGCCAACAAGGGGCTGGGGAGAAGGCTTTACAGTTAAAGTCCCAGGCTGGATTCCCCAGTACCCATGTAAAGCCAAATGCACAAAAGTGGTGCATGCATCCACAGCTGCAAGAGACCCTGGCATGGCCATCTCTCTCTCTCTCTCTCTCTCTCTCTCTCTCTCTCTCTCTATATATATATATATATATATATATATATATATATATATATATATATTATATATAATATATATTATATATATTATTATTATAATATATATATATTATCTATCACCTATCTGTCTGTCTGTCTATCTATCTATCTATCTATCTATTTATCATCTTTTACTTCCTTCCTTCTTTCCTCCCTTCCTTCATATCTATCTCTAGCTCTCCTTGCAATTATGTTTTTTTTTTTCAAGGCTGCTAAAATCAGTTAATTCTTTGTCATATAATTCCACAGAAAAATAAAACTAATTCATAAAATTTATTGACAACCTCCAGGGTCTAGGACCTTGTGTCAAGTATTGGAACTTTATCTCTCTTTAAAAATCCTTTCCTTACCCTGGTCTAAATGTAGCATGGCTTCTGGAAACTTCTCTGGGTTCCCCTTGGATTTTGGCTCTACAGAAACTATACACAAAGGAAGGTTTTTTTTCCAGGCGCTACAGGCTTTTGGCCATTGTTGACATCTTTGCTTTGTGGATTCTACAGTATCTGGAATTTCTTCTCAGTTTTCTCGGACATAAAGAACATTCTATATAAGTGCAATGAGGTTCATATCTGCTTTACTCTAGTTTGGAAATCTTTTATTTTCTTTTTTAGTAAATTAACTAAGACATTGCTAATGGTAGCTTGGCAATAAATACACTGGAAAAATTCCACAGACCTTGTTGTTTACGAGGGTCAGGAAATAGGCTGTAAGCAACTAATGTTGCACTCAGCTAAGCCCTCCCCTCAGCTCCTGCTCGAGAGAAGGAAAACCACTGGCTGTATTCCGAAGTCTGGCAACTCTAAGTGAGAGAAGGAGAGTGACGAGACGACATTGGGCTCAACACTGATTCCAGAAGGGCACCAGGACACGTGGCAGAAGGAGGAAGTGTTCTATTCATTTAAATACACGAATAAAAATCTAAAAAATATGTATGTATCCTTTTAATCATACATAATCTGTATAATATATACTCCCTGCACAGCATATGAACACACAGGAACTATACCGAGAATGTAATCTATGTGAATTTGTGAATGTGTATAGTCAGCAAACAATGAGGCTTTCTTGGATTTCCCCTCATGTTTGAAGGAGTCACGGGTAAAGAGAGTGGAGGGGCAAGTGAAGTGCGTGGAACCACCAATCAGAATGAGTACTTCATCCATCTGTCCATCAAATTTCCACGTGCCCAGGTTAGGTTTGGTTGGAAGCCTCTTTTTTCCCAACTACCTTTTCCAGTCTTTGTTTCCATGGCTCCCCAATGGTAGAGGTGCTTTCTTCATCACAATGCCCTCCTCTTTTCCCTCTGATAAAGCCACATGGGTTTATTCCCAATTCCATTTCTTTAAATCCATTCAGCACTATTTATTTCATACCCGTTCCCACATTTTTCCCTTCCTAAAATCTCAAGCCCATAACCATCTTCAGCCCTCAGTTATTCTCTTTATGTTTGACCTTTAAGCCAAGATCAAGGATTTACAAAGATACTGCCCATACTTTTAACTTTATTTTTATTTTTTAATTGTCAAACTGAGCATCATGTGGGTAACCTCTGAATATGAATGCCCAACCAAATGACCGTAACTCAGATCATTTTCCTTACCCTGCTTCAGCCCACCAGAGCTTGATTCACTCCTTCCTACATTTCATTTAGACAATACTCTGGCCCATTCCATAGGCTGGATAAGAATATTTTCCCTCCTCATACTCTGCAGGTCAGCGTGAACACAAGTCCAGGTTTCCTAGTGTATTTGGCTACATAGCAGAATACTCTCTTGGTCAAAGTGGGGAGACATTCATACAAGCTGATAGCTATAATCTAATATTGTAAATGCTGGAGGACGCCTAAGTCACAGAGGAAGTTTGTCTATAAATTGAATATGTAAGAAATGAAGTTGAGCTCCTGTTTGGGTATAAAAAATAAAAAGAATCACCAACAGAAATATCATGATTTACAAATGTGCCATGAATAGGCTTGTAAAAACTTCATATTCTCCTAAGTGCTCATATTCCTCAAGAATCCATTTAGTAGCTACAAATGATTACTCAGCTTAACCAATAGGGCTTTGTTTCTGTTTTCCTCATTGCAGGATTACTAGGCTCTACAAATATCACAATCCCACTTTTGTTCATTGGTTTGTTACCCGTACCCCTCTGTAAAATCATCTTATCCATTTTCACAACAGAAAACTCATGATCCAAATGCCATGGTGACCTATTCAGAGTACAGTGTTAACAAAATAAGGATCCAGACTTGGTTCCAACAGTTACAAAGCTCAAGCCCTGCTGTACACCTGACACATCGACTCAGTATTTAAGGGACAGTCTACATCAGCTACATGTCAGCTCAGTCCATTTTCCTAAACTAGCCCAACTGCCACATATGACTTTTTTTTTTCAAGGTAGGGTCTCACTCTGGCCAAGGCTGACCTGAAATTAACTATGTAGTCTCAGTGTGGCCTTGAACTCATGGAAATCCTCCTACCTCGGCCTCCCCAGTGCTGGGATTAAGGGCCTGTGCCACCATGTCTGGCTTTTTAAAAAATATTTTTATTTATTTATTTGACAGAGAAAGAGGGAGAGAGAGTGAGAGAATGGGCGTGCCAGGGCCTCCAGCCACAGCAAATGAACTCCAGATTCATATGGCCCCATGTGCATCTGGCTAATGTGGGTCCTGGGGAATAAAATCTGGGTCCTTTAGCTTTGCAGGCAAACAATGCCTTAACTGCTAAGCCATCCCTCCAGCCCCACCCCCTTTTTTTGTTTTTGCTTTTTTTTTTTTTTGAGGTAGGGTCTCATTTTAGCCCAGACTGACCTAGACTCACTATGTAGTCTCAGGGTGACCTCAAACTCACGTTGATCCTCCTACCTCTGCTTTCCAAGTGCTGGGATTAAAGGTGTGTGCCACCACGGCCGGTTTACGTATGACATTTTTACAGAGGAAAAATTTCCCCATCATTTCAAGGAACTGATTTGCACTTCAACTATCAGCACACAGGTACTTTTAATTCCAAGACTTCCTTTTAATACATATGATTTGAAGGGGTGTTCCCCCATAAACTACTATGTGTTGAATGTGTGCTGTCCCAGCTGGTGGCAGTTAGGGAGGTGGAGCCTTTCTAGAGGAGGTGTGGTGTTGGGGGCTGACTTAGGGGTTTTATAGCCCAGCTCCCCTTTGCCAGAGTTTGGCTCCCTCTCCTGCTGCTGCTTCCACCTGCTGTGGCAGAGGTGATGTCCAGCCTCTGCTCATGCCTTTCCATTGCCATCATGGAGCTTTCCCTGAAGAGTGTAAGCCAAAATTAATACTTTCCTCCCATCAGTTACTTTTGACCAGGAGTTTCACCTGAGCAACAGGAAGATAAATAAAAATAACATTAACATTGCCTATCCATGCTGTCACTCATTTTACATTGTTTAAATAAGTTATGCTTTTTTAATATTTGGGAATATAGACACCACAGCTTGCTTGATGGAATGCACATTTTTTGGGTAATAATATAATTGACCTATCTATAAGGGATTTCCAGTTTCATACCCACCACATGTGCAAAACCATGCATCCTTCCCATGACGGGCTGGGCTTTCCTCTCAGAATGAGCAGACTCATCTTCACTGAACTCAATTAAAAGACATACCTAAAATCATTCATATCTCCCCGTAGACCTATTACATCAAAGCCATAGGAAGAGACATGCTCCACATTTAGAAGTGTTAGTTCTCAGTCTCCTGTTGAAAGAAGGCAGCTAAATCTTCTATGCGATGAGGCTCTCTTGACTGAGTCATTATGATGGAAGCATCTCTGCCTGATTGGTTAAAGAAAACAACATAATTTCAATTGATTTTTTAACCACTAAACAACTAATTTTGTCTTCCGAAAAAAGCTTTAGGGTTTATTAACTGTGCTATCACAATTTACTGAGGTCTTTTCATCAAATTAGCCCAGCAATATTGCAATTTTTCCCTGATTTTACTTCTATTTCGAGAAGAGCTTTCCAACCTGCCTCTTATTAAGACAGACAGCCACTCATCTGTAATGTGGTTGCTTTTCTCATGGCAATGCTTTATTATTACTGATACAGAATGTTTTTAATCCATTTCTAGGTTTCCTTTCCCTTATTGCCTAGTTCCTGTAAGGACCATGGAATGTGCTATTTCCAAGCTGTAGCCACCTCTGACGCTTAGAAACAAAAATGCTTTACTGTCCTTTGGAAGAAAACTTCAGTTGGAGAAAATTCCCCTAGAACTTGGAGTCCATTACCTCACATCTTGGCATTACTCATCTGGGTACTTCTCACTAAAGCTAAGAATAAGAAATTGTAATAAATTCTCTATAGTATCAAAGTCTATTTTTTGAGAACTTATTTCCTTCAATCAGCCTAGAAAGGTGGATTTACAGCATCCTCTGATTGTTCTCTATTTTACTTACAGAACCTTGGGAGTCATAGGCTCTCATCAAAGCCCTTTTTTTTTCTTAAATTGCTTCTACAAATCCAAACACATATTCTTTTTTATAATTTTTTGTTTATTTTTATTATTTATTTATTTCAGAGCAAGAGAGATAGAGAGACAGAGAGAGAAAGAGGCAGATAGATAGAGAGAGAATGGGTATGCCAGGGCCTCCAGCCACTGCAAACAAACTCCAGATGCATGTGCCACCTTGTGCATCTGGCTTATGTGGGTCCTGGGGAAATCAATCCTCGAACCGAGGTGCTTAGGCTCCACAGGCAAGTGTTTAACCCCAAAGCCATCTCCCCAGCCCCAAGCACATATTTTTTATCTAGTTCCTAGCATCCAACTTAACACTACCACTCACTGGACCAACAATGTCCCAAATGACAGCTGAGGACATGAGTGGAGATCCTGAAAAGGAGCCCAGGAGATCAATAGATGCGGTGGACAAGAACGCACATTCTCAGGGGTAGAGCTCACTTCTCTTCTAAGTGGATCAAAGATATGACTCTGATCTTCTGTGAATGAGAAGGAAACGAGATTCCATCAGAGATAGATGCCAGTAGCAATGCAGTGAGGTAATGTGGCAGAGAACAGAAGAGTCCAGGAATGGGAAAAATAAACTTAAAAAAAAAAAAGCTCTTGAGAGAATCCCAGAGTACCAAACTCTTGCAGCTGAGCAGTAAACTTTTGCTTCCTCTGCTACCAAGTGAAGCCCCACCCTAGTAGTTAGAGTTTCCTCAGCATGTTTTCCTAGGAATGTAATAAGTGAAAGATTGCTGACACCTTTTTCATTTGGTAGGTGAAGAGCCAAAATGCTGACTTCCCACACTGACAGCGGTGGCCCTGACACATGCCCCGACTGGGTGTCTCCAGGAAGGTTGCTGAAGCACCACTTTTGAGCCAAAATTCCTGGAAATGGTCCATGCAGAGGGTTTTGCACATGCTAGGCACACTGTAGCAGCCTTGTTTGCAGAAAGCAATTCAGCAGTCTGTCAATCAAAGGTCCGAGGTTGACAGAAAATGGACACCCACTTCTGACCTTGATCAGGATGAGGAAGGTATGGAGTGGCTGATGGCAGAAATCTTACCCTAGTAAACAAATCAAATCACTTGAAGAAAATTTCTCCACTGTGGCCCTCTTTTCTGGAAGTTTCTGGAAGTTTAGGGAAAAAGCAAAAAGTTTGTGTACCGTGCAAGTGAGATGATGTCAAAAAAGAAAAAAAAAAAAGATGTTCTTGATGGCTTTAGTTTTAGGAAGTTCCACAAAGTTGTAATTGGTTATTTCTTATTATTGTTTTCTTTGTTTTCCAACAGTATTTTTGGCTGCACAGGGGATCCCATTACTAATGGCTTTACTTTCTTGATAAGTCATTCCCAATAAATCAAGAGTGAATCTAGGTGAATTCAGGTGATGATATTTAAACCTCATAACTATTTTATTGTGTATACAAAGTGGAAGGAAAAGACATAGAATGGACCTTTACATTACAGTTGAAAACACTAGGATCTTTTATGGAGATGAAACAGCACACAGATTATATAAAAGTTACTTTTATCTCTTTGTTGAATACTTGAAGTAAAATGAGTTCTCTTGTGTGAGGCCTTCTTGATTTTGGGGAGAGAGTTATAAAACCTATCTTTACACTATGAATTTTTATAGTTAATAAGCCTAAAGATATTTTATTAAAATACAACCATTAGCTTGACTTATGGATGTAAACATGATTGAAATATAATCCCAACTTTTTTTCCTTAGCCATGTTCTACAGGAGAAGTATTACATGTGAGCAGACAATGATGAGATGATAAATCGTGTGACCCCACTATGTCTGTGGTTGGGCTGAATCTAAGAAAATCTGCACTACACAGTCAATACTGACTGGGAAATTACATTGTATAAGACAATGGACACACACACACAGCCACGCAGGTGATGATAGATAGATAGATAGATAGATAGATAGATAGATAGATAGATAGATAGATAGATGACAGATAGATCTGTTCACTGCCTCTTCCTGAAAAGATCTTCATTGTATAATTGGACATAAGGATGTGTCACTCTGGGACAGATGATCTGTGATATAAAGACTTAACCTCTGAGCACCTTAGCTTGACTTCAACAGCATGAAGCAAGTACTGGAAATTTACACACACATACATACACACACACACACACACACACACACACACACATATATATATATATATATACACACATATACATATATAATCACACTTCCATATATGTAAACATACAGAGGTGTGTGCATCTCTCTCCTACAGTACTGATCTTTCACACATCTGCAATCCTAATATACAAAATACTCCACATACTTTTCTTGCCTTCCACCTCCAACCCTTAGAGTTTTAACTTCTAGGAAAGAAGAAATAATAAAGAATGATTACACAATCTCATTTGGGCAAAAAGCTAACATATGGGTATCAGGGCCAAAAATATGGATTTGAAGATAAAACATATGGATGTCCATATGGAAAAAAAAAAAAAAAGGTTTCCTGGCCGGAAACTCTGCTGCTGCATTTTTTATGCCTATACGAACTGTGCAGATCCCCCTTCTGCCAAACAATGCTGTCTGTGGACATATTATTATATTACAACTTTGCATGCAAATTTCACAAAATGTGCCACTGTTAACATTATTAGATTTTTTTATTATCTTAATCCTTTTCATCACTTAATAGCTCAACAAATAAATGCATTTTTAGTGAAATGGTGAGGCTTATTACAATCAATCCTATGGTTGAGTTTCTCTTTCATGTTTAACTAATAAAGTTTTTTCCAGAACCTCAATTATAAAATCCTTTCCTTCACATATATATGTTTGGGGGGGCTGTACACATGTGTAAACATACATGAGCTGACACACATGCCATGCATGCCTCATAGCCAGCTCTGTGATGACCGTGAGTAATAAACCTGCAGATGTCTTCAACCTCCATGGCAGCCACTTCCCTGCCATCATCAGGTTATATTCTGGGATAGGCATACAGTACAGAGACTGCAAAACTTGGGCCAGTGAAGAGATGCATTCACAATAAAGATTCCATCCTAATCTCTCACTATCTATTTATAAAGGCTGTTTCTTATCCTTGTGGAGAAAACAGAAAATAAATGTATCAGCAGAAAACTGGAGACTTCTCAAGGAAAGAAATACATCCTTAGTACCAAACCCACTTTTGAGTGAATGAGCTTTTTGTGTGTGTGAATATTTTAATTGAAGTTTCATATAATTTATAAGCCAGAATGAATGCTTCTTAGTAGAAAACATTTAGCATAGCTCTTGTGGCATCCAGAAGAAATTTAAGAAATTTAAACTCTGATCTTCTAAGATAATACTTAGGGCAAATTATGATATCAAGTGTGTACTCCAAGACAGAGACCCTCAATTTTACTTTGTAGTTTCAAAGGAAAATGGTTCAGACTTCCTGATTTTTAGCCCCTGGAACCTTAGATTTCTACCAAGATCTTTGACCTCTGTCACAAAAGCTTCCCAGGCTCTGCACATATTATCTCTTCCAAGGGAGAGAAACTTACCCCTGTTACCAGAAATTACTTAGCTGAGAGTTTAGCTGTGGTTATTAAAGCTTGGAAGAATGGCCAAGTTCCTTCTGTCTTCTTTGTGGAAGCTACGATGGATGCTAAGAGGTACAGAGGACTTCAGGTTATACAGGGAAAGGCTGTTGCATTCTTCTTGAACCAATTTATACCAGGGGTATAGAAAGCAAAGAAATGAAGATGTTAACTTCAGTGAGAGGATGAAGCAGTGGCGAGTTGATCTGTAGCTGGGAACAGTGCGCTGTCCTCCCATCCTTTACTCGTGCTTAGCTATTACTGCAATTACAGCCAGCACATCTGTATTATTTCATCGTCCTCTCTACCACCCGCCCTGCTGGGTACCTTTAGAACCACAAAGAAAGCCCACCTCCTCCCACCGGGGCGGTTCATGCTCTTTATCTAGGATAGCCAGCATTACCTTCATTTAAGGCAATTTTCTTCTAATACAGGTTATGGTACTCAGTCATTCACTGGGTTTAGTTTCATTCTGCAATGAAGTTTGAGTTCCTTAGCTGTCCTGTTCAGTTTCTTCACAGTATGTTTCTCAGCTAAAATTTCAAACTTTTTCTCTGTGATTTCTTTGGATACACACCACATTTTATGTAACTGTTTACTGTCAATTGAAACCACATATTCATCCAAGCTTCCTATCTTGGCTTATGCAGTTCTTGCCATGTGAAATGTTCCCTACTGCACTTCCTGCCATCAGTATCTCATACTAGTAAATGATCTGCCAAGCCGTACCATGGGTAGTGGAAAGATAGTACTGGATATGTAGACAGAGTTTCTGAAGACATGGAGATTGCAATCTACCACAAATATAAAGCATTTTTAATATGTTATTTTCATTCATTTATTTTACAAAGAGAGAGAGATACAGAAATAGGCAGGTAGAGAGAGAGAGAGAGAGAGAGAGAGAGAGAGAGAGAGAGAGAATGGGTGTGCCAGGGCATCCAGCCACTGCAAATGAACTCCAGATGTATGCAACCCCTTGTGCTTCCGGCTTACGTGGGTCCTGGGGAGTTGAACCTGGGTCCTTTGGTTTTGCAGGCAAGCAACTTAACTGCCAAGCCATCTCCAGCCCAATATAAGGTGGTTTTTGGATGCTCAATGATAACTTCTCCCAACCCACATCAAATCAAGATAAAAAATGTCTGTATAGTAATTTCATGGTTTGAATGTGAAATGTCCCCCATAGGCTCGTTTTCTTCAATACTTGGTCCCCAGTCGGTGGTGCTGTTTGGGAAGGTTGGGGAACATTTAAGAGGAGCCTGGCTGGTGAAAATGGACTGTTGTGGTTGGGCCTTGAGGTTTTATAGTCCTATCCCGCTTCCTGCTCTTGCTGCTTCCTGAAGCAGATGCAATAATACCAGCTGGCCTCATGTCTCTAATACCATGACTTACCAACCATGACGGACTGTAGCCCCAGAACTGTAAGCCAAAATAAACCCTTTCACCCTACTTCCTGTCAGGTATTTGGTCATAGCAACAAGTAAATTAACTAATACAAGTACCCAGACACATTCAGATAACTTGGAATAAGTATGCATGTTAAAGATGAAAAGAGCCTTAGAACATGATCATGAAGAAATAATGTTTCTATTGATTTAAATGTCTGGCTCCTTCATTCATTCATTTGAGCACATGATTCTGCTTAGACACAACATTTAGAAAGTTGTAGTCCATGGAGCATAAGAGATGGCTTAGCAGTTAAGACACGTGCCTGTGAAGCATAAGGACTCAGGTTTGATTCCTCAGTACCCATGTAAACCAGATGCACAGGGTGGCACATGCGTCTTGGGTACATATGCAGTGTCTAGAGGCCCTGGCAGGTCCATTCTTTCTCCTTCTGTCTGCCTCTTTCCTTCTTTCTCTCTCTCTCTCTCTTTCTCTCTCTCTCACTCACTCTCTCTCTCAAATAAATAAATAAAATATAAAACAAACATTTTAAATATTTTAAAAAGTTGTAGGTCACCTGTGTGTGTAGCACTGTTCAACTGTACATGAAAGAGTCATGGATCCTCCCATCAAAGGGCTTACAGTATTAGAGAAATAAGATTTAAACACATGGGCAAGAAATATGTTCTAAAATGCCCTGCTGGTAAGACATAATGAGAACAGGCTAGAAAGCAGAAGCTCTAGGGCTGTCTGTCCAGTGAGTCTCTAAGGTGGGTTTGGGGCTGGAGAGATGGCTCAGCAGTTAAGGTGATTGCCCCACAATGCCCAAGGACCTGAGTTTGATTTCCCAGTAACCAGAAGCACTAAGTGGCCCATGCATCTGGAGTTCATTTGTGGTGGTAGGAAGACCTAGTAAGCTCATTCTCTGTCTCTCTGTCTCTGTCTCTCTCTCTCTCGCTGTCTGTTGGCCTATTTTTCTCTCTCATAAATAAATAAATGAATAAATAAAATTTAAGGTGGGTTTGAAGTAATACTGCTTTGGAATACATGGAACCTAGAAGGCACTAAGTTGCAAAACTAATATGATTTTTTTTTCTAAATGTAATGTGATGTTTGGTTAAAGAAAAGAGATGCTATGGTCTGGGCTCAAAACAACACATAACTCAAGGATTCTAGAATGGCTTTTCCTAAATGCATGCTGGCTTGAGTTTATGGAAATACTGACCTTCTGATAGGGGACAGAAGCAAGTGTTTTTCATTGTTTACTGTGGATTCTTCCCAACCTTGAGTTTGACTGTGGATATTCAGCAAAGCAATAACTCAGGGTGAGCTTGGGAAGCTGACCTGGAGGGAACTTTGTTTCATAGACTTAGGAATCAAGAAGTACCCAGGCTGCCTTAAGCCAACATTCAGTTGCTATTTTAAAGGTCTTTGGTCATAATTCCCTGAGTCAAGTAATTTTTCCTATAAATACTCCAGAAAAGCTTGAGTCAACGAGCCAATGCAAAATGACCCAGGCAGTGAGTTCATATAGTATCGTGAGAAAATTATTGGTATCTACTCAGCCCCTGCATCAAATGCTAGGACAGAGGGGCTATATTTATCTCTCCTGGCTGAATCTAATTTCATTATTAAGTTTGCTGCAGAACTAGCAGGCTACCACTTAAAGACTATTCTTTTTCCTTCCTACCTCAAAGTCTTATTTTTAGGAAGAAAAGTGGAAGAAGCTGGGTACTGGAGAAGGCTGTGGGAGAAAGGGAAGATGAGAAATTACTTGGCAAACCAGCACATGTTCACCAGAGAACATGGTCAAGTGGCCAGGAACAGTGCGATGTTAATTAGCAATGAAATGAGGAATGAACCAACATTAGCCCTCAGACTAACCAATGGGAAAATCTCTCCACACAGCTACTTAATGAAGTAGTATACAGCTGTTTATTTTTAGTCTATTTTATCTTTACTACCATCACCCAAGCTGACGTACTCATTATTTCAAAAAAAACTTACTAAAATATGTCACTTTTCAAAGCCTGACACGCCTCTAAATTATGTATTTTCATTATAACTTCCTATACTTATTTCTCTCAATGACTAGGGCAATTCATGTAGATTTAGTAGACACAAACCACTGTACATACTAGAAATATGTCCTGTAAATTATCTTTTCACAGATATTCATTCTAAATATATTACAAAAATATTATCTCTTCTGGTATAAAACAGATCAAGTTTCTCTGAAAGCAGAGTATGAAATCAATGCATGAAAGTATCTGGAGAATACTTTTGCTTATTTCTCACGTTTCTGGTGCGCGTGTGTACAGTATGTGTAGTGTGTGGTAGGATGTGTAAGTGTAGATGCACGTTCTCTATGCATATGCAGAGGCCAGAGGAAAATATCAAGTGTCTTCTTTTAACTTATCTGCCTGTTTCCTTGAGGTGAAGTCTCTTGCTCATCCCAGAGCTACCATTTTCACTGTTTCTTTGGTCAGCAAGCCTCAGCATTTCCCCAGTCCCTGTCTCACCATACCTACTGCAGTACTGGGGTTACAGATGTGTATGGCCATGTCTAGGCATTTATATGAGTGCAGAGAATCAAACTTGTGGGTTCTCAGGCCCCCATGCTTGTGCATCAAGTGCTTCCACTGCCGAGCTATCTCTCCATCCCTTTTCAAATATATATATGTTCAAAATGTATCCAAGAACAACCTCATAAAACCTGTGTCTTCCCCACCTTCAGACACAAAAATTGCTATTTCCAAAGTGTATCCAAATGGAAATCAGAACTCTACTCTATAGAAATCCAAACAGGCTTCTTTTCACTACAAATTTAAAATTCCAAATATATTATGAAGCTTCCCCTCTTATCCCTCCTCTCACAGACACCAACTGCAGGCCTTGGCTTGGTCTAGCTCTGATTGTTTACAACAGAGTAGAGTGTACAACTGCTTGAATATTTTTTTGCATTATGTCAAAACCAGTGAAATATTCTCTTCCATTGAAGGGCCATTCAAATCTTCAGCCACACATGTAAAATCCCAAGCTGCAACTTCAGCAGATGTAGGTTGGGTTCCTTGCTATTCAAACAGTGGTGGAGGGTGGGGAGAGTCCAAGTTACTGGCAATACCTGCTCCTTTGCCTAAGCCTCACAAACAAATTCTCAAGTACACTTTCCATAGGATGATGCATCTTGAGGAAACAAAAACACAACAGAAAAATAAAACAACGCTGATGCTAAATGCAAATGTGGAAAACAAGGGCTCCCAGGAACTCCCTTTATGGGTTGATTTGATGGCTCTAGGAAATGGAAACAAAGCTCCCCATACTAGAACACCGGCAGCTGGTTGGGAAATTGCCACAGATTGTCAGGGGGAGCTGCAAAGTAGAGATAGGCAATGAAAAGGTTAGAAATGATAGTTAAAAAAAGACAAATTACTCCAAAGACCATATTCTTTAAATCGCTGAAGCAAAACATGTTTATTCGATTTGTTTGTATGCCTATTACAAAAATGCTACTTTGGGATTCTAGGAACCCAGTCTGTCAATTTTTCAGTTTCTGCACCTTCATGGTTGCTTAGAGCTGTTTAATGCAAACACACTTCCAATAAGAGATTTCATGCCCCTAAATTACACCCAGTTAAAAGCGAATGAAAATGTAAGGTAAATAACTATAATCAGCCATATTATCTTTCTCTTGGTACCTCTCACTTTACAGGCATATTTAAAGACATCTCTGGGGTCCTATCCTTTTTAACAAGCAGCAGCGTATTTCCTGGAATATTACTTAAGATGCTGTGCAGTGAACATTACACAGGTTAAAATGTTACCTAGAGACCTAGAAAGTATCACATCTGTTACAGAGCCATCTTTCCCCCCTCTTTCTTTTCTTTTCTTTTTTTTTTTTTATCACATTTTGGAATGTCTGGGAGGATGAAAGGGCATTTGCTGTGGAAGGGATGAAAGAGATGAGAAGAGTTTACGTTTGTCTTTCATGTTTAAGTTCATTGATCAGCCCGTCCTGAAGAGTGTGGAGTTTGCAGAAGTAACTCTGGGAAGAAATGAGTGTGGGGGTGTACCAACAAGAGGGACCCTCTGGACACGCCATACAAAGAAAGGATTCATGATCACATCACAGGGTTACTCTTGGGGTTGGGGACACTTTAGACACCACTTACCATTTTTGCCTTAGATGGCCACTGTTGGTCAATAGTTCTCAGACATCAGTGAGACGAAGAATCACCTTGTGACATGTTTAAAATGCAGAGCGCTGGGGCACCCTGAGAGATTTGGGTTAAAATAAAAAAATGATCAAGGAATCTGTGTTTTTAACAAGAGCAAACCATCAGCATGTGGAACACACTTTAAAAAAAGCATGGCGCTATGTCGTTAAGAGCACACAGATTTGTTAAAAATGATAAATGTCATTTCAGACTTTCAACCCACTCACATAAGTTTTGCCTGCAAAGTATACAGTTATGACTTATAATCAAGCCTGCAGGAATAGGGTTAGCGAGGGAGCAGAGTCTTGCTGGGGGACTCTAAGAAGAATCAGCCAATGGTTCATCCAAAGTCTAGGTCAGTAGTGTTCCAGCTGCCACCCAAGGGTTCAATTGCCTCGGCTCAATTTCAGTAGAACTGATAATCATTTCCTCTTGTGGGGCACACAATTTCTGAAGAACGCAGTCATTTAAAAGAGTGAGACATCACCTTCTATTAACAGAGTTGCCAATAGCTCAGATGGTTGCACCCACATGGGCACCATGAATATGGAGAGGGGGAGCTGGGCCCAAGGACCATCCCAGTTGACCACCTTGTAGCAGCTTGGCTCAAGCAGGACCTTGTTCATATCTTGGGACAAAGTACAAATCCACCTCAATACAATGAGTTTGCACCTGAAGCAAAACTAGACTTCTATACAATAAATCCACAGCTACCACTTTTCAAGTTATGAGATAATAAAACTGAGACCCCAGCGTAGAGCCTGGAAATGAGAGATGAGAAGGGAAGAGAAAAGCAGAAGAGTCTATTTGTTAAACCGAGCATCAGAGATTTCATTCATGCATCAATTTCCTGACACAACTTAGAAGAGTTAAGGCTCATTTAAAGCTTTTGTAAGCTCTTCTCTAAGGCATCATTAAGATGCACAAAAGGGAATTGGGACCTTATTCATAGTCTCTTGCTGTGTATGTGCATGCGTGTGTACACGTATGTGTGTGCATGATGTACATAGGTGTGCATGTAGTCCTTACACTGAACTCTTAGGCTGAATTGTTTATAGGAAATTCTTTAACCCTGTTGACCAGGAAGTAATTATATGCTCTGAAGGTATATTTGGATTTAATCATTATTTAGTATTTAAAATTTACTATTAGAAATTTTTATAGAAACTGAATTATAATTGAAGCCTATGTTTCTAGGCTAGTGTGCCAAAGCCTATACAGTGCATAAATGATTTAACTATCAGTTTTATGGGGAAACACATAGGCGACACTTCTGATGATATTGGAAGAAAAAGGAAATCTTTTTGGCCAGGCAATGGGAACATTCACCCAGCATGACCCTTTCCACCCCATACTTTCAGTTAGTTCCATAGCCTTGGAAGTCATCAACTTCACTCTCATCTGGCAGGATGCTGGGGAATAGGTAAGACTAGAATGAACTTTTGAATGTCTCAGGGGAAGTAAGAGGGTTCGATGGATTGACCACCTGCACATGTCAATTTAATTTCCTTTTTATTAAGTACATAAAACGTTGTGGACTCCTTTGGGAAATGAATGGTTAAGAAAATATATACAGAATGACAAACTTCAAGGACTCAGGATTAAGGACACAGGAGTTGCAGTCTAGAATTAATTTCCATGCTAGTACTTGACTAGATTCATTAGTAGCATTGCTGGAACACATGGGGTTTTTTATTTGAATAATCTTGCTAGTATACAAGTTTCCTTCTTTGTGTTATTGTTTGACTATGTCTCTCTCTCTCTCTCTCTCTCTCTCTCTCTCTCTCTCTTCATATATATATACTGTTTGTTTGTTTGCTTGCTTCTGGTTTTGTTTTTGTGGTTTGAGAGCATTTCTCAATATAGTTCCAGTGTGGCCTAGAGCTCTTTCATTTTTCTTGTGGCACCTTTGTTTTAGAAATGATGGAGATTGAACCCAGGATATATATGACAGGCAAATGTTTTGCCAGTGAGCTAGGACCCCAGTCCTATGTTTGTTTGTTTTTTTTATAGTGGAAGGCAAGGATTTAGTTCCCATTACAGCTTTAAGGGGAGGTTTCATCATAGCAGAGAAAGCAAGGCAGAGCAGACAACTGAGCATCACTTCTAGTTACATCAGCTGGGCGGAAGCAGCAAGAGTGAGCGAGCTATACCCAGTTCCAGGTTTGTCCCCCAGTGACACACCTCCTCCAGTAAGGCTCCACCACTGCCCAAATTGGGGACCAAGTATGAAGCTTGGTCACAAATACCTGAGGAAGCCACCACACCCCTTCATGGCCTCTTCTCATCACATCCCACAGTGACATTGGGACATGAAGCACACAGTATTTTTGTATGGGCAAGTCAGCCTGCATCAGGCTTTTTCTCTGATTAAAGTCCTCTGTGTTCTTCGTGATTTGACCCTTGGGTTAATTTCAAATCATTGCCAGCCTGGTGAAAACTCAAGTCTTTTATCAATGAGCATGAACACAAGTCTATTGATACTCCTCAACACAGGTATTTTGGTTAGTTTTTGAGTATTTAAGTTACCCAGCATAACTTGAGCCCTGAAGATGGCCTAATATAATACTTGTTTCTCTAGAGCTTTTCAGTATCACATGGCATTTGCTATAGCTACCTTCCCCTTGCTGAAACAAAGCACAGAACCAAAAGCATCTGATGGAGGGAAAGTTTTTATTTTGGCTTACAGTCTCAAGAGAAAGCTTCCTGATGGCAGGCGAAAGCATGGATGTGCAGAGGCTGGACATCACCTCTGCCACAGCAGGTGGACAGCAGAAGGAGGAGAGTGAGCTTAGTTGTAGCAAGGTGGGGGAGGGGTGGCTACAACACTACTAAACCGGCCCACAAAACCCCACCTCCTCCAGCAAGGGTTCCACTTCCCAAATTGCTATCAGCTGAGACCAAGCATTCAAAGCACGTGAGTTCATGGGGAGCATCTATTTAATTCCACCACAGCCTGAACTTTCAATCTTCCTGCCTCAGCCTCCTACGTGCCAGGATTACAGGTGTATACCACCATACCTGGGCAAGTATTAAGCCTCAAACACAATGTCCATGCATTTATATTTTTCAATATGATGCAAAGTGACTTAAAAAGAATGAGTTTGTGCTATTGTTTCTTTTCATTTGTCCACGGATGTCACCCATCAAGCCAGAGGGGACAAAGCAGGTACACAGTCAGTTGGTTTGGGATTCTCGACCAAGGAGGCCATTTTGGATTTTCCACAGTATCAGAATGTTTTCTGGTTTTCTTCTCTCATGTCAGTGAGGGCAGTTGCCATAATTGTTAATTATGTTAAATAATTGTAATAAGTTGCCATGTTGGTACCGTGAGCCTGCTTGGCACCCAGTGTCCACAGCACAGAGTTACAGATCCAACTTGCCATGTACAGAAGCTACCCCAGATGAGCAGATGATGCTAGCTGGCACTAATACTCACGGAGGAAGATAGGACAACAGAAGTAAGTCAGCCCCGCAGAGGTGGGCCTGGCAGGGCTTCCTAGCCTCAATCTCCACAAGTAGTTGGGCTCTCTGGCATACGCCTGAATGGAGAAACACACCTGTTGCTTCATCACTTGAGTGAGTACCGCTCCTCAGAACTGTGGAGCCTAATAGGCCGTTGTAGTACACCACACCAATATCTACCTGCATTTCTTCACTTGTGTAAATGTAAAAAAGAAATTAAAACTCAACCTGCTTGAGAAATTCAAATGCACCTTTTCATCCTTCAGAACCAGAAGATTTTATATTACTATAAATGATTTTCAGAATGCATGGGATGGATAGTCCAGCTGTTAGTATCCATTTCACTCAGCACAGCTGTCCGTGAGTGGGGAACAGAGGTGAAAAATAGCATGAGTTACCTAGAATAACATGTCAGAAGTTTTTGCTGGCAACTTACAAACCTGGAATTTTAACAACTTGTTAAAAAACAAGCAAAAAATACTTCTAGACACTCCAATGTAACACAGAGTTGTCAGTGCTGGCTCACAAGGGTAGGAGAAGATGCCATCCATTCACGGTGTTCAAGTGGATGATGCTCAGAAGCTCCCAGCATAGGGCAGGATGGAACTAGAATCAGCAACAGCTATACAATTGTTTACGTGATGCATGATTGTGTGAAGGTTTACATGCATCTATGAATGTGGCTTTGTGTTTATTTAACCTTATCCTAAAGTGTACACCCTACATCTCAAACCAGTATATGAAGTGTCGGACTCCTAATATTTTTTCAAGTCAGGGTCTCACTCTAACCCAGGCTGACCTGGAATTCACTTTGTAGTCTCAGAGTGACCTCAAACTCATAGCAATTCTCCTACCTCTGCCTCCTGAGTGCTGAGATTAAAGGCATGTGCCACCATGCCTGGCTTGGACTCCTATTTTATCATAAGCACTCTGATACTTGAAGGAGTAGACCAAGGTTTGATTATGTAATAACATTTGCCTGATACCCTTTAGTTGCACTAAGGGCTCACAGGTAATCATAATACATTTACCATATCTGTACCTTTAAATTGCAAAGGGTACTCCAGAGAGAACTCCAGGACACATAACTGTATCTAGTCCTTGTGAATCTCAGATAAGGTCTATGAAGAGAAATGGCAGAAGCCAGGAGGGTATGAGGATGTCACAAGGCCAAGTGAAATGATCTCCTAGCACATTCAAGCAAAGAGCCTAAATTTCTCTTCTACTAGCTCCCAGCCACCTAGCCAGAGGAAACAAAGGCTAACCTACAAGAAGCCACCCCTGTCTCACTGCTGCTGTGGTTTGTGTCTTAGTCCTGAGATTAGGTATCTATGTTTGGTAAATATGGTTGGAATTGGAAGGGTACATGGAGCTGGGCCAGGATAGAGCAAGACTGCACCAGTAGTACCACATGTGGATAGCAGGATAGGGGATGAAGCAGAATTTCTGCCCTGCATTGTATGAGATTCCCCAGGCCAAGATATATTCAATTCACCTACAAGATTTATGAACCTGCATTTCTCTTCTTTACAACATATAAAATACTACATTTGATTGTAACAGGCTATTCTCAATATATAATTCAGGTTGCCCCTCCTCTCTGTAAAATGTAAATACATTCTCTTAATTGAGTACCTAAGCTATAGTCACAAAAGTAATTTTTGGTTTTGTGCATGTGTATGTATGTGCAGTGTGGATATCTGTGTGCATACAGGTTTGTGTGACCATGTGGGCACACATATGCGTGTGTGTGTGTGTGTGTGTGTGTGTGTGTGTACAATGGAGGCCAGAAGTTGGCATTGTGTGTCTTTACTCAATACTCCTCAATTTCCTTGATACAGAGCTTGCCATCTGGCTCACCAGCTTGTCCCACGGACCCCTTTCTCCACTTCCCCAGTGGTGGGACAACAGCTGGGCTACCACACAACCCAGCACTTACAGTGGTTCTGAGGTTCCAAAATCGGGTCCTCACATTTGGGTGGCAAGTGCATCCTAACTGAGTCATCTTCCCAGCCCCTCACACAGTCTTACATTCCTAAGACCCGTCAGCCTGGTCAGGAAAAAGCTGTTCTCCCAATTGTTATTTCCCAAATGTTTCACTTCCGAAACATCCCTGCTTCCTCTGGATCAGTTCTGTAATTTGGTTCAAATGGTTCTCAGTTTAAAAAATGATAGTGATTGTTCCTGCCTCTGGGACAACAAGGCAGTAGAAAGTGGTCATTCCTCTCCACTGGTCCTCCCTGGCATCTGCTCCAACAACCCTCTCAGCATATCTACGCCTAACCCCTTCACTACTCACAGCGAAGACCCCCATCTCCTTGGGTGCTTCCACAATGCAGGCATAGTTTTCATACAGTCATATAGGACCACTTGCACATAGCTGTACACATTTGTGTGAATATTTGTATGTGTGTACAGGTTTCTTCTCATTTTGTAAGACAAGCCTGGAGTGTATTACTCTATTTCTGTATCTCAGTTCTCATGTGCCTGGGGTCCATGTCACGCAGCACACACCATACTGCCAGCACTGACTCACCTTGCACTGTGGCAATTCCCTGTCCCAGAAAGTTCAGCATATGATTCTTTACACAGCATTTTTTCAATGACTTTTTTGGCACTAGGGTTAACCTTTTTAAACTGAAAGACATTTTTGCAGAGGTGTGTGTGTGTGTCCATGATTAGTGTTCATACATACATGTGGCAGTGCAAGCATGGCGATGTGTGAATTTGCACACTCATGTGGGGAGACTGTGGCAGGAAGGATGGAGAGAACCAGATCACAGGTCTAAGCACTGTGCTTCAGCTCGGATCACCCAGCTGTGAGGAGTGGAGGCTGAGAACGTGATTCACAGGGGAACAGCATGCAGCAAGACCCTGCACAGCTGGTCCCTGGTGGCCTGCGCACTCAGGGAAGGACTGAGCAACATTGGGAGAAATAGCCACAGAGGTACAAGAGAAAAACACACCAAGAAGAGTTAGAAGTACCTTAGGGAATTGAGAATAAAAAGCAATGCATAAACTGGTTAAACTAAACACCAATTACATGCCCTCTCTCCCAGTACCCTGGGTAGCTCTGTCCTGAGCACTACTTGTCACTGGGTTAGAAATATAAGAAGTAACTGTACCTGGGACATGATTATGTTCTTCCTTAGACTTGTGAACATCTCTTTTAAGGAGGATGCACAAACCTTAAAGCCCCATGGCCCGCTGCAGTGGGCCTGGGTTCAAATGTCTACTAGGAGCACACTACTGAACTCTTAAAATTTTTTTTATTGCCAGTTGTGGTGGCACACGCCTTAATCCCAGCACTCGGGAAGCAGAGGTAGGAGGATCGCCATGAGTTCAAGGCCACCCTGAGACTATGTAGTGAACTCCAGGTCAGCTTGAGCTAGAGCGAGACCCTACATCAAAAAACCAAAAACCAAACCAAAACAAAATTATTATTTTTATTGAGAACTTTAATGTATGAGCATACTATAATTTGATCATGTTCTTGCACTTTTATCCTCTTCCATCCCCTCTCCTCAGCTCCCAGCCCCTGAGGACCCTCCCTTTCAAAGTTAGTCCTCCCTTCATTTTGTGGTCTCATTCCTTTTGTTCTCTTTCCTCCGTGTCAAAATGTTGATAGACTTAAAGACATGCCAGTCTTTTGGGAGTATTGCCAACCACTGTGGAGTCATGAATTCCCAAGCCAGTTTATGTTGGAAGGACAGTGCCCCAGAGTACAATTACATCCCCGTTGGCTCTTACACTATCTTCCACAATGTTCTGTGCATGTTGGAGGGCATGTCAGCAATCTTACTTAGTGTTGAGTCTCCTCAGTGTCTGCTGCCACCTCCACAGGGAAGCATCTCCAGCCAGCAGGGAGAGAAGCACACATAACTTCACCATTTCCTCTGCAATGAGCCCCAGAGGGAAGCTTCCACACTTCTTTGGCTAAACAGAGTCATTCAGAGAGCTTTCTAAATGTGTATGTTTATGCTCTTTGATTAATTCCTTTCTCTGTGTTGGTTACAAGACCTCTGTATACAGATGGAGATGAAGACTAGGGAGACCCAAGACTCATCAAAAGAACAAGAAGAGAAAGCCCAGGGCTTCCTGGTCAAGTCATAGCACTGAACTTCCTGACTGTTCATTCTCATTTGCACAACAAGGATAGGAACAATACACGCTTTGCAGGATGGCTGTGAATATTGAAGTGACTTCAAAAGAGCCCCTGGCACAAAGTAGGCAGCACCCAGTGAGCAGAAAGTCTGAAGAAAATCCAAGAACAGACTACAAGTGGCAGTGTTTACTGAAAACGCAATCACTCCGCCCATAGTTGCTTAGATTTAACTTCTCAATTCTCTAACAATATGTACAACATCAGCCCGCCTTGTCACTAACAAGCTGCAACTTACGTTCTTAAAATAACGCCAGTCATTCTACACGTAGATGACTTGGCTCTGCTAGTGATAAGTGGCTTACTCCAAACCTCTGTTGAAGTTCAGTGTTTATGGGCTATTCCAGGTATCTTGTAAATACAGAGTGAGATTACTAAAATTAAACAAAGTCATTAACACACACACATTATCTCTTCTTCTCTCTCCCTCTCTCTCCTTCTCTCTTTGTCCCTCTCCCTCACCCTTAGGGCCCATTATACACCAAAACAGCTTCTTTTCTCCTAAAGATACCAATGAAGATACTATGGGGAATTGCCAAGCTTACCACAGCAACACTGGCCTTACTTAGCACAGTGAGCTCAGGAAGCCATAGGAAAGAGCAACTACAGGGCGGAGACGGGTGCCCAGAGAAGTCCAGCAGAAGGTTCAATGCCAGCCTCAGCTGCCACAGGCTCATGCCTTGTATTCTGGAAGCACAAATGGCACATCACATTCTATGTGGCAGCAAGCCCCAGCTGTGGTCTGGAAGTTGATGGCAAGACAGACATGCTGGGACTCTGAGAGCTTTCTGGGATCTTTGTACCAAGCAGGCATACAACAGAATGCTGCCCTGCTTTTTTTAACTGCTAAAGAATAATTCCTCACCACAAATGAGAGAAGGGCCAGCACTGATAACTGATGTGATATCCATTTGAATACCAACTGATACAACGTGGCATTTCATTTCATTTAAGGTAGAGTCACCACAGAGTTCTTGTGAAAATCCAATACAAGCTTCATTTTTCTTCAGGTTCTAGATGAGGAAGCACTCTCCCAGGTAATTAAAGACGTAAGGGCTATTTAAGTGAACTTTCAAGGTTTCAAGCATGCTGTCTGCAAACAGATGTCCACCACCCACAGTGTGTTTGGGGTGCCTTCCAGGAGCTGCAGGGCTGGATATGATGGGCCTCAACCTCCCTGTCAGCCTCAAGTGCAGCTCGCCAGCAGTTGACAGGTTTACTGGCTCTGTTCTTTCCTCTGATCCTTGAGTCAGCCCAGTGCATTCCTTCATTCTTGTCTTGAGACCTTAGCTCCTCCTTCTCCATCTGCCAAGAATCTTCCTCCCTTCAATTTTCACGTGATCAGCTGCTTATTATTCAGCTCTCAGCTCAAAGGTCACCTCATGAAATTCAAGCCTTCCCCCACTAGGGAGTCACCATATCCCCATTTGATTCGTGGTTTCCTCACCACTGTAACTGCATCATGGACAGCAGTGGTTGGAAATTTGGATATTGCCAACAGTAACCTGTTTCTTTAATAAAAGAAAATTTAAGGGCTGGAGGGATGGCTTAGCAGTTAAGGCATTTTCCTGCAAAGCCAAAGGAACCAGGTTCGATTCCCCAGGACCCACGTTAGCCAGTTGCACAAGGGGGTGCACGCGTCTGGAGTTCATTTGCAGCGGCTGGAGGCTCTGGCGTGCCCATTCTCTCTCTTTCCCTCTCTCCCCCTCCCTCTTTCTCTGTTAAATAAATAAATAAATAAATAAATAAATAACTTAAGTCACTGTACTGTCTTTAAACATTATATATTTGAGGATTTCCTGGTTTGAAAGGATTCCCTTTCCATCCTAGATGCTTTCCATCCCACTGGACAAGCTACTGAAGTCGAGGTAAGCTTAATGAAGTCAATCTGATACTCAGAGTTTCATATCCTTTGCATCATCATGACGCAGAAAACTCCCCTGGCTAGTTCCAGCTGACAGCATAGTTTGAGACAAAAATTGAACCTCAGCATGCGTCTCCCCTCTCTGAGCCTATGCTTATTGGCAGGCAGGAAGCAAAGCTTCATCTTAATTGAGCAGTAAGCTCCCTTTGGACCACTCTGAGGATGAACCTACTTTCTACCTCCTTCCAACCTGGCTGGTAATCTTCCACAGGGAGATAAACTCGAAGACCAGTAATATGCTAGAAACAAACAAGCAAACAAAAGAAGAGATTCTCAAAATACACTCATGCTAATGATGAGAGTACACCATATATGACTGATCCACCTGAACTATGAGAACTTCCTAATGCATGAGCTCCAGCCCCCAAAAGACAAAATACAGGAAGGATATAGAAAAGCCTGGACGTACCTGTGTTGTGATACCCTGCTCCAAAATGACAAATGGACAACTTCTCTGTCCCTTTCAAAGAAGTTACTAAACATGCCCTTTTTTCCCTCCTTTGAGTTTTGTTTCCTTATTCATGTAAAGATAAAGATCCTTTTTAAAGGAAGAACTGAGATATATCATACTAAAGGTGAATTCACTGATAGCACCTGGAAACAGCTGTAAGTGCTTTTTGTGTGCATTTACCACTAGCCGCATGTACTATCTGCCCATCAGTGTGTGTGCGTGCATGTGTGTGTGTGTGTGTGTGTGTGTGTGTATGTGTGTATGGGGGGCCATGTGCACTCATCTGGAAAAATAAAAAAGTCAAGGCAGGCCCTGTCATGTTGGGAGAATCTCCAAGAGCTGGAACATTCTGAGTGGGTGATACTCCACGTTGTAAACTGCTCAGGCAGCAGGACTGAGAGGAAGGCCTGGCCTGGCCACCGGCTGTTCCCAGCTTTGAGAAAATGAAAACACAGCAGCTCCGCACCTGTTCACCTGATGGTGAAGGAAGGAAAAGCCATTACCGAGTGACAGGAGACAAAAAACCAAACTCCACCTCAGCATCGCATCCCGCTGCTGGCGATTAATCTCTCACTCCCACAGCCTGATGCACATTAACCAGATAATTAATAATTTCTTTAGGGATTCCAGCTCAGCAACTGTTTTATCAGCCTGCACAGTATTAAGAGGGAGATGCTCCTTTTGTGAGCAAATGTCTGGAACCAAGAAAAGACTGCAAAGGAGCAGCCAGGGCTTTAGAGCAATGCATGAGCCTGTTACACAACGAACAAGTGTGATGTGAGCAGTCACAGTACTGGGCAACCTGAACAACCAAGGGACCCACCCTTCCTTAAAGGCAATGTAGCCTTTGCTGCCAGCAGAAGATGACACTCACTTAAATGCACATGTTGTTTACACCACGTGTTACAAAACAGAACTCTCCAGATCAGCCTAACTCTGTAGACGCATCTTCTGAAGGACACTATAAGCGAACACTCCTCACCTCCAAAGGTCCCAAGAAGTGCTTGACCAGAATCAAGCCCATGGTATACACCTAGTTCTTCTGCATCTCATTCATTTTCACCTAAAGTCTATGTGGGGGAGGGGTGGGCACAAATAAAGAAGCTCACTTTTTCTGACTTCCCTTGTACAAACTTCTTTCACGTCAAAACTTGTTCCACAGGAGAAGCCAAAACCTCCCCTTAAATATGCAATTTATTAGGATTTTAAGACTGTGAACAAAACCCCAAGGAGAATAATCAATGGTAAGCAATATTATTTAAAAATGTTCACTGTTGATCCCCTCACTGGTATGGGACCCATAGCTGGAGCTGGGAAACAAGTCAGAACCATATCCAAACATAAGCCCACTCTCCAATATCAAGCTACCATCAATTGTGGGCTACAAGAGGGCCTACACCTATTAAATTCTCTATAAAAAAGAAAGGGTTATCTCATTTGTCCTGATGCTAACTTACTCTCCGTTGGAGAATCTGCTTCTCTTTTTCAGATAGATGTAGATCCTAAGGAGAGAGCCACCCCATCATACCTCAAAAGGGCCCCGGCTAAAACTAAGAAAAATTGGAGAAACAAGCAAGGGGGTTGTTTTCCTGATGAACCGGATACCAGCCAAGGGGGAAGGAGATCAGCACAGAGAAAAATCAACTCCTACCAAATCAGAGAGCCAGAGCCTCAGAGGCCCCCAACACCTCATCACTGAAACAGACCACAAATGAACCCAACATGGCTCAGGGAAATTTTGCAGAAGAGGGGGCGGAAAGAATGTCAGAGCCACATGTTGGGTCATGATATGCAGAGACATTTAGCTTACCCATAACTGTGGGCTAACTCCACAATGACCTGTATACCTCAACAAGGAGGGGCCAAGGGGAGGGGGTAGGTCACGGATGAGCCTAATAATGGTACCAAACTGACTGTATTTGCTGAATACAAAACTAACTAATAAAGAAAAAAAAATGTTCACCATTATAATTCCAACTTACTCATGTTTTCTCTTAATTGGAAAATACTACATTGAAAATTATAGCTGGGCGTGGTGGTACACGCCTTTAATCCCGGCACTCGGGAGGCAGAGGTAGGAGGATCGCTGTGAGTTTGAGACTACCCTGAGATGACATAGTGAATTCCAGATCAGCCTGAGGTAGACTGAGACCCTACCTCAAAACACGAAAAAAAAAAAAAGAAAATTATACAAAGTGTAAAATATATGTGTATATAATATATATAAGTATAATATTCAAAAAGGATATATCATATACTTTTCTCTTAACTCTATACAGGATGCTATTTGGATGGTAAAGAAACAAGAGTATAACTACCCTCATGATAAATCACAAAGATTTGTAGGTAGAAAACCTACAATTAAAGGCGTGTACCACCACGTGTACCACCAGCATTGAGCTATGCCACCCTTTCTGGTTTTGGTCCAGCTTCCCTGGGGGACTTTTCTATTGTCAGGCAAACAGCGCTCAGCAAAGTTTTACCATTGGGAGCACTAGGAGTGGTAATCAGAGAGTGGTAACTCTGGGTATGAAGACCCAAAGGAAAAACACCCCCATACTTTGGGGTGAGGATAACCTAGCTTCTCTTCAATGTGGACATGAAGATTAAGCAAAACCTAGGTAAGTATTGCCATGTGAAGATGCTCAAAGTCAAACCAACTGGGGCTAACTTACTTGCATACAGGTACCATAGGTGTCACACCCAATGAAACCTCCAACTTAATCTTGCCAGGATAGTATACTTTTTAAAATTCTTATTTATTTATTTGAGAGTGTCAGAGAGAGAGAGAGAGAGAGAGAGAGAGAGAGAGAATGTGAGCACCAGGGCCTCCAGCCACTGCAAATGAACTCCAGACACATGCACCCCCTTCTTTATCTGTCTAACGTGGGTCCTGAGGAATCAAGCCTCGAACTGGGGTCCTTAGGCTTCACAAGCAAGCGCTTAACTGCTAAGCCATCTCTCCAGCCCTGATAGTGTACTTTTTTAAATTAAATTTAATCTTCAGTGGTTTGGGGTCATATTGCATGTCTTTAAAGGAACTTGTCAAAGAACCTTGTGCAAAAGGTAGAAATAATGAATTTGACAAAAGGAGAAAATGATCAAAGAAAGACAATCTATAAAATATTGGGCAAAACACATGTGAACATAGCAGTGTAGTTAGAGACTGAGTGATTTAAAATGTGCCAAGCCACATGGGGCACTGCCCAGGGACAAGGCGGCATGTGCCAGCATCAAACCCCCAGCAGAAACATGGGACATCTTGTTCAATAGATTTTACTCTCTCATTTAGAGTTGGGGGATATTTTAATCTTAAAACACAAACTATGAAATAGAATACATATTTCATATGCATGCTAAAGATAAGACAGAGTCTTTAAAAATAAATATTTTGATTGCTACCAGACGTTTGAGGCCATATGCTCATAGCTCACACATGCGTGTCCCTTTACGGGTTTCTTAGAATACATGGGTGGGAATTTTGAGAAACGGTCAATTAGATCACATTGTAGGGGAGGAAAATGATGCCAATGCCTTGACTTTGAAGAGTCCTGGACTCTTTGTCTCAAAAGTGACGGCTACTGAGTATCTCACTGGTTACCATGAAGATCTGGTGAGGTGATTGCATATATGGACATCATAGTCACAAAGCAGTGGTACCCAGAATGTCTAAGTCAAGAATACAAATGATTAGATTTATAAACTTCCACTTTTATTTTATTTTATTTTGGTTTATTTTATTTTATTTTATTTTTGATTTTTTGAGGTAGGGTCTCACTCTAGCCCAGGCTGACCTGGAATTCACTATGGAGTCTCAGGGTGGCCTCGAACTCTCGGCGATCCTCCTACCTCTGCCTCCCGAGTGCTGGGATTAAAGGCGTGTGCCACCACGCCCGGCTTAGTTTTAATCATTGGCTCTGTAACTGTCCTGTACCTAAGAGAGTAAAGCTTCACAGAGTCACCGGAGGTTAAGATTTGCCATGAGATCACACTGTAGGCAGTCCTCTGTTCTACCCTGGGCCATTTTAGTGAAACAGCTGATGCTATAAGTATGTGCACATGCCTCAAGGCCTTGCCAATTAACTTTTGACCTCCTGGTACCCAGCACTATGTCTATACCACGCATTCAAGATAGAGGGCGCTAGGGCTGGAGAGATGGCTTAGCGGTTAAGTGCTTGCCAGTGAAACCTAAGGACCCTGGTTTGAGGCTCAATTCCCCAGGACCCACATTAGCCAGATGCACAAGGGGGCGCACTCATCTGGAGGTCATTTGCAGTGGCTGGAAGCCCTGGCGCGCCCATTCTCTCTCTCTCTCTCTCTCTCTCTCTGCCTCTTTCTCTCTCTGCCTGTCACTTTCAAATAAATATATACAAATAAAATTTTAAAAAACAAGATAGAAGGCACTTAACAAGCATTGACAGAAGTCCTATGTTGAACTGAGGTCTTGAGGACAGATTTGGTTAAACCTAAAAGCATTAAATTGTGACAAGCTTGTTATAAAACAAAAAGAGAGAGAAAAAAAAATCATTAACCACAAACAAAAGAAACTCATGAACAAAGCTGAAAACCTCAGACACATGAAGAGCACAACACCTGGCTTAATTCCTTGATCTATTTTTTTTAAGATGTATAACCCTAAAGAGGTTATCTCAATCATATACAATCTTTACCTCAGTTATAACAGATAGCATGATAATGTGAACCTCAAAGTATTGTTGGGAGGAATAAATAAAATAATAAGAGAAAATATTGTTAAATAATATCAGTAAAAGATTATTGGTATCTATAGTTCTATAACTAAGGACATATGTAGGCTCTGTATACACACAGAGTATGTTTTCCTCATGTCTGGCCTCTAAATCAAAATAAGCTAAGATTCTTATGAACTTGAAATAGTATTTTAGAATAACTACCCACCATCTTAGCCACTAATTATTTTAAGGATTTTTCTCTAGGCAGCTAATTGAAAATGTTCAGTCCTTTCCATTCATTAGTTTTATTACAAGCACTCCAATGAATTAAAGGAGAATCCGTCATCACTAACTTTCCTTGAAACTTCCCTCACACTTTCACAAAGGCTTCTTGACCTTACAAAGGCAGTTCACATTAATTCAGTAAAAGTCACAGGACTGGACAAAGGATGAAAATTTGGCATTTTTCAGTAACTAGGAAGTTGAAGAAGTCTGACAGAAGGCTATTATACTTGGTGTCAGGAAGTGGGGCAGACAATGCTGTCGATGTAGCTGAGAGATGCATTATGCATCTGTCCATGGATGGAGACTGGTTGGTCTTGAATATCCAAATGCAGGTGGTGAAGCAGAAAACCCCCCTAAATGGAGTCTTGAGAAGATGAATTACAAAGTCCACTGTTAAGAAAACTGTGAGGGCTGGGGAAATGGCTTGCTTGAAAGCCTGGGGACCTGAGTTTGGATTCCCAGCACTCACTACCCAGCTGGGAGGGGGGGCATGCCAATCCACTTGCAACCCCAGCATGCTGGAGGAAGGGATAAGATGATCCCAGGGGCTGGCCAGCTTGCTAGGAAGACCAGCCAAGTAGGTGAGTTTCTCTCAATCAACAAAATGGGCAGCGGTGGAAGAATACAGCCAACATCATCCTCTGGCCTCTACACTCACATGCACGCACATGCATGTGTACTCACCCATACATATTTTGCCCCTCCACTCACACTTACGTACACAAACCCCTGTGAGCACATGCACGAGGCCCGAGGCACGGGTAACTGCTTCATCATGAGTGGCAGCTCTGTACCTCACTGCTGCTGCTGATTAGCTGTGACCATTTATTGAGAGATTTTTATGCATAATAGACTTTATACACATTCGTTCACCTTGATTTAATCCATATACATGATCTTATCAAATAGGCCTTTTAACAATCATTTTTAGAGTTGAAAGAGAAAAGACTGAATCGGCTTGTAAGAGAAAACTAAAGATGAAAACTGACGTTCCTACAAAAACCCGCACAAGGATATTTATAGTAGCCTTATTCATAATTGCTCAAGCTCGGAAGTCACTAAGATGACCTTCAGTAGGTGAATGGATCTGTACGAGAAAAGATACGCACTCTCCAGCCATAGAAGACATAAAAGGATCTGAAATGTATCTTACTATGAGAAAGAAGGCCACATTAAGTGACCAAACACTGTACAGTCAGAACTGCATGACATTTTAGAAGAAAAAAATGTGAAGACAATAGAATGATCAGTGTGTGGGGGTGGGGTATGAGTAAGTGGTGCATAGAGACTTTTAGGGTAATGAAACTTTTTCCATGAACCTTGTCTTTTATATGAAATACCACAATGGCAGATAATTATTATCATATGTTTGTCCCCCACAAACACAATATCCCGTCCTGAAAGTGGACCATATTGTAAGGCACAGATCTGAGTGGCACTGATGTGCTCGTGTGTGTTCCCTGAGACTACAGAAGTGGGGATGTTGGAAATCTCTGTACCTTCTTCCCAGCTTTGCTGGGATTCTAGGACTGCTCTAAAGAATACAGTTATTGGAAATGAGAAAAATGTTCAGGAGAAAAATGCAAGCTAAATGTGTAGCTCCATGGTAGAGCACTTGACTGGCATATGTAAGAAGGCATTTGATTTCCAGGGAAAAGAAGGAAGATATGGAGGGAGGGAGGGAGAGAAAGAAGAAAAGAAGCTGGGAGGGAAGATGTAAGATTGAGTGAACCAAATGACATAAGGACAGTCATTACTGAAAGTCTTACAATAATTCATATAGGGCATCTGTCTTTCCCCATATTCGTTCATAAGCACGTTTAAAGTTACATTATGGTAACACACATACAGTGCATGCTCAGTCTATATTTGTGATATTATAGTGATTATTAAAATTCACTAGTGTGGACATTGTAACTATATATATACAGTGTAGATTTATATATAAATTTCCCAATGATGCCATGGAAAATAAAAGTGTGTATTACGGTATGTTTAGTGTTTTAAAAAATGACATAAATACTCTATATAGCCAGTAAATTTATGGCTTTGAAGCCAAGAGACATAGGTTTGAGAACTGACCCTGACCCTGAGCTTACTAGTCCCACAGCCCTAGATGAAGCCTGTTTCTTGTTTCTAAGATGAGAATAAAAATATCCCTGTATACACTGTGTACATAACTGATAATAAGAATAAAGAACAGAAAGTCATGTTTTAGGCCAATAGATTATGGATTCTTTTATTAGATGAGAAAGACTCTATGCTGTCTACTTTTTCTTTTGAATCAATAAAAAATGTCCCAAAAGATTGTCAACCATACTTAAGCCTTTAAAATGTTCAAAGAATTTTTGAAAATATATTCTTCCTAAGTGGACTCAAAATGCATGTGATAATATTATTCTTGACATATTAAAATGATGGTTTTAGATTCTCAGTAATTTATATATATATATATATATATATATATATATATATATATATATATATACATCAAATGAGATTCTGTGTGTAATAAGTACTGTATAATGTATACAACTTTGTTTTTAATCATTGTTATTAGTGATCACTATCCACCCGGAGGAAGCCTTAGAAATCAGCTATCATTACAATTACAGCAGAGGTGGCATGAGCCTTACATCTATGTGACTAAGAAGTGTCCCCATTTACATTCTGAGGAGCTAAAAAAAGAAAGATAATCACATGTTTTATTTTTCTTAGTTCACAACTGCAAATGGCAATAATAGAAAAGATAGCACAGAAAGTCCCAGGAACATTGATTCCATTAAGTTTTGGTTAAGAAACATCTATCTTGATTTCCTAAAGATCATATCCATTCCTTTTTTTCTAACTTTACACTGCTCTCTTATACTGCTGTTTCCAGAGCTCTGCTATCACTTGAGGCTAAAGATGCTGGGGTATTAATAAACACATATTTTTAATGTCTCCAAAGAGGAAAATTCTGGCTTTTATGAGGGTTAGCAGCATATACATATGTGTACTAGGACCCAACATAGTTTTACATGTTTAATATTGATTATTACATGAGCTTTATTACACAAAAAAATAAATGTTACTTACAAAAATGCTCACTCTTTCCATCCTATAATTTATACACTTTGCTAAGAGGTCATTTTTCAAACCATTAGTGGTCCTGCTATTTTCTAAATCTTTCAGCTTTTCTCAGGAGGAGTGCTCACATAAAATGCCTCCATAGGAAAAATGACTTTGACCATGTAAACACATTTAATTGTCACCTGAAATTACTGAAAAATGCAATTGTACAATTTCCCAAAAGCCTCACTTAAGTAGCAGTGAAATGATTTGTTCAAAGGTACATTTTTCCTAGGTAACTTCCCTACCAAGATAAGCAGGTATCTGTTGCCACTGCTCCCTCTACAGTTGGAGCAGAATGGACATGTGACCACAGGTAAAGGCCACCATCTCCCTATCTTTTACACTCTATTAGATACTGACCACTGTGATGGACAGACAGGTGTGAGGAGCATTCCATCACCACCCACAAATCCTAGGGTCTGAGACTGGTTGAATTTGTATTAAAAGTATTATTTCCTGGGCCTTAATTAAAAGGTCAAAATAAAAGCTGAATAAACTGGATGTATAGCAGCAATTTCTGTACAAAAATATACACACAATTTCAAAATGCCTCCCTGGAGTATACTCCAGTAATCATGTCAGCTGCACTATATTTTCTTCCACTTACTTGTTTCATCAGATTGTGATGTTGTAATGTGTGCCTGTGGTTGTAGGCTATCAAGGAAACGATGGGCCATCACTTTGCAGAGCTAGTTGGAGAGGATCGAAGATAAAAGAGCAAGGAGCTGGAGAGATGGCTTAGTGTTTAATTCACTTGCCTGCGAAGACTAAGGATCTAGATTTGACTCCCTAGTACCCACATAAGCCAGATGCACAAGGTGGCGCATGTGTCTGGAGTTCTTTTGCAGTCGCTAAAAGCCCTGGTGCACCCATTCTCTCTCTCTCTCTCTCTCTCTCTCTCTCTCTCTCTCTCTTTCCTGCTTCTTCTCTCTGTCTCTCAAATAAATAAATAAAGTTTTTAAAAAGAAGATAAAAGAGTAACCTTCCTTCTCTCTCTCTCCATATATATATATATATATATATATATATATATATATATATATAATGTAAATAATATATAATGCAATCATTCCACCATGAGACCACACATAGCCAATCTGAATTTTGTTTAAAACCAAGGGCTAGGAATGTTGTTCGGTGAGTTAAGAAGTTGCTGTTCAAGAATGAAGACCTGTGTTCGGATTCCCAGTGGCCATGTACAATGCAGAATATAGTAGTGTACATCTGGGATGGAAGCACTGGGAATGGGAACCTTCCCAAAGCTTGCTGGTGAGCTCAAGGTTCAATAGAAACACTTGACTCAAATAATAAGATGGAGAGAAACTGAGAAATACACATTGTCAGCCTATGCCTTCCACTGCACACACATGTGCACCACAAATACGTATACATCTACCCACAGACACCAGATGTGTGCAAAACAAGCCCCATTGAAATGAGTACTAAACTCCAAAAACGAAATGCACTGTTGCTATGGTACTACACACATGGGGGTGAAGAGCGAGGTTCAAGGGCCTCACTAGGGAGACCAGGAAAAGACCTCCTTCCAGCCACAGTGGTGATGCAGAGGTAGGAAGTCAGCAATGGCTTCTTCAGGGGCGGCTGTGTGCACCTGCGGTACTGATAGTGCTGTTGTGCCTTCTTTCACACACTTGGCCATCACAAGCTTCTGACACAGCCAGCATCAGTTCCCTCATAGGGATGGAGAGTGACAGACCACAGGCAAACTCGGGTCATCTTGTGAACTATTCATCAGGGAAGGAAGATAGATACTTTCCTTTATATTCTACCTCTAAGAACTTTTACTGATTTGTGGGTCTGGCTTTCTCATCTGGAGTGTGTGTGTGTGTGTGTGTGTGTGTGTGTGTGTGTATGTGTGTGTGTGTCACATGCTGCCATCCACCTTCATCTCTCTTTTAGCCCAGACTCAAGTGATAACCTTTGATGTAAAATTTGCACTCCTCATCAGAATGGAAGGAATGAGCTTCAGAGAAGCAACTGAGTGGAGAGAAGAAAGAAGACGACATCACTTCAAATGTAGCCTCGGCAGCAAATGGTCCTTTCATGTGCTCCCCTGTGTTACCAGCCAGGGCCTGCTACTGCCCCCACCCCTTGTCGTGCCCCTCCCCTGCCGCATGTCACCATCACCCAGCCACGCGTGGAGGTATGTGCTGTCCTTGTGCAAACTTGTTCCCATCAGTTGTGAATTTCATGATAAATCCCATTACAGACTTTCACATAGGACATGGTCAGGATGGGAATCAGGGAGGAAAAAGTTTGGACACCTGTTCCCATTCTATCCGGAACTCACAAGGCAAGGTCCAGTCATCCATATGGCTCTGGGGAGCAGGAGAGATGGCTCAGCAGATGAAGTGCTTACTGCACCAGCATGACAACATGAGTAAAGATGGATGCCTCGGTGGGATCTCTCATCTGAGCTTTATCCACAATCTCAGCATGCCTCTGACTCGACAAAAGGTGGATACAGGAGAATCTCCTAGAAGACCATAAGCCAGCTACCCTGGCTAACACAGCAAGCAGTGAACAATGAGAGACCCTTCCTCAAACAAGGTGGGAAGCAAGGAAGGACCGACACTCCAGGTTATCCTCTGACTCTCACATGCACACGTGTGCCCACACTCCCACACATGACAATGGATACACACACACACATACACACCATGGGGATAGAGCCTATACCCTGGTGGCTTCTCTTTTCTTCTGAAGTACAAAGTCAATGAAAAACAATGTCCTCCCATATTTTCTCTTTCCCCATTCATGCCAGATGCAAGATCAGGTGATCAGATCCCAGGTTTCCAGCCTCCACTTCCCATCCTTATGTCCTGAGCAAATGCAATGGGAAAACATTCAATGTTAGCTTCCCAGTGACCTGAGTTCACATCACACCCTGCCACTGCCTCAATCTTCTTTTGCAATACAACTTACCACTCCAGAGTGTTTCACTCTGTCAATTGTCTCTGTCAATCTGTCATGGCATTCCTGCAATCCAGAAACTTGTGAGCTCTTATGCCAGCCTAGAGCCCAGCACCTGGCATTCTGTGTGACCTAGAAATACGCATTTGTTGATTGATTCGTGATCAAATGAACTGGTATGCTCTGTCTCCATCCACTCACTTCAACAACACGTGGGCAGATTGAGCTATTTCACAAGAATTTCTTAGGCGCAAATTAAAAGTTATCAAATTCAATGTCATGAGCAATCACAGCAGTCTGGAGTTCATCTTCACCTCTTTAAATATAGTGCAGATAGCAAATTCCCCAAAAATATTTTGCCAGATTTCCACTGCCTTAATTTTAAAACTCAAGCACACTATAAGAAATATGTAATCCATATGTCTATGATTCATTTCTACCCAGTGCAACAAAATGCTGTTTTCAAATTAAATGTCAAAATGCCTTTTATGTCTTTATATCTGAGCACTTTTAAGATGATATTTTTAATTGATACTGGAACATGTTTTGCCAAATTTAAAATCTATAAAGTCATGTGTAGTTCTGATTGGAACATCAGCCTTGAGGACAGTTGATTTTGTTTACTCATGGGAAAATTCCTGTTTTCAGGCCTGGAGAGATGGCTCACCTGTTAAGGCACTTGCCTACAAAGTCTAAGACCCGAACTCAATTTCTCAGTACCCATGTAACATCAGATGTATAAGGTGACACATGTACCTGGAGTTTGTTTGCAATAGCTAGAGGCTCTGGCATGCCTATTCTCTCTTTCTTTCTGCCTCATGCTCTCCATCAAATAAATGAATAAATTAAATTATAAAAATTTTAAAAAATGAGAGTGGCTTCATTTCTGGATATGGTTCTGACTTGTTTCCCAGATCCAGTTATGGGTTTTGTTCCACTGAGCAGATCAGTAAGCCAAATCGAGAGCAGTTGGTTTCCCCCCATGGTTGTGCCCCACTATTGCACTTGTGTGAGCATCACGTCAAGTTGTTTGCTGCTACATAAGTTAGACCATGTGTTGCTTGGACAGATATTGGTCATTACCTCCAGTCGCTCATGTAGCACCTTCTGGTACTACACGTGCTGTCTGGGGACTGACTCTCTTCCAGCTTCCAGCCATGTCACTCCATGTTATGTGCCAACAGAATATGATGTCTTCTGCAGTAGTGTCTTACCACTAACCTATGTGGGTCATCAAGTGCTCTGACATAAATCTTTTGGGAAACCTTGTAGGTCTCTCTGATCAAAAGCTAATTGTGCATGATATTCATCTGCTGGTACCAGGAGTTACAGGTCAGCACACAAGAAGAGAAGGAAGAAAAAGATAAGTGATATAAAAGAGATAGAGATATAAAAGAGAAGAGGGAGAGAGAGAGAGAGAGAGAGAGAGAGAGAAAACAGAAACAGGAGGAGATAAAGGTCAGTTTTCATCATACCCTCTCCAGGGCCTTGTGAATCAGGTGTTCCCTCTAAGGGCCTGGTGAAGGTTCAGTCATTTGGTCTATCTTTTAGGATGTAGAGTTTGATGGTACCATTGCTGTTTGGGTCTAGTTTTGTTTCCCCATCCCCCAAACATTCCCTCCCTCCCCACCCTCCCTATTGTCTTGTCCTCGAGATGCTTGCTAGATATGTTGGCAACCTGGGTAGATTCAGGTTAGGAGCTGAAGATGTGTGAGACTATGTGGCGATTATCTTTCTATGATTGGGTGAGTTCACTGAGAATGATCTGTTCCAGGTTTGACCATTTTTTTTTCAAATTTCATTATGTTGATTTTTCCTTACTGCTGTGTAGGTTTCCATCGTGTAGATATACCACATCTTAGTTATCCTCTCTAAAAACTAATGGTTACCACATTTATTTGGTGCTAACTTTACTCTCCGTTGGAGAATATGCTTCTCTTTTTCAGATACACACAGATCCTAAGGAGGGAATGAACCCATCATATCTCAAAAGGGCCCCTGCTGAAACTAAGAATAATTGGTGAAACAAGCAAGAATGCTGTTTTCTTGGTGAACTGGGAACCAGAGCAAGGGTGAAGGAGATAGACACAGAGAACAATCAACCCCTACCAAACCAGATATCCAGAGACACAGAGGCTCCCAAGATCTCAACACTAAAGCAGACCTAAAATGAACCCAATATGGCCCAGGGAAATTTGCAGAAGGGAGTGGAAAGAATGTCAGAGCCACACATTGGGTCATGACATGCAGAGACATTTCCTCCTACCCAAAACTGAAGTCTAACCCCACAGTACACGACCCATATAACCCAACAACCTGTGGAAGGGGGAGGACAGGGAGGAGGCTAACAACAGTACTAACTTGACTGTATTCACTGAGTACAAAAAGAAAAAAAAACTTTTTTAAATCCTGTTTTTAGAGATAGACTACTAAGGTTATGGTAAGTATGCCAAATTCTCTTCTGTACTTCAAATGTAGTAGTGAAAGCCGCCCCTGGCAGGTCCACAGAGAACACAGGAAAGCATCTTGTGACCTGAGCCATTGCTGCTGTGTCATTTCATTCTTCCTGAGCTGTATAAATTGATGGTGGAAGGACCTTATTATTTGTTGCCTAATCTTAAGAAATAAGACATAAGGCAAGCCGGGTGTGGTGGCGCACGCCTTTAATCCCAGCACTCGGGAGGCAGAGGTAGGAGAATTGCCGTGAGTTCGAGGCCACCCTGAGAATACAAAGTGAATTCCAGGTCAGCCTGGGCTAGAGTGAGACTCTACCTCGAAAAACCAAAAAAAAAAAAAAAAAAAAAGACATAAGGCATTTTTTTTTTCCCTTACAGGTCTAGAAACTGTAAACTTTCCTACATTAACTACTATGTGTTCAGTTTGTTCCTAAAATTTAAATTTCATAATTCCTCCTATATTCTTGCTTTTCTGCATTATTTTTTTATTTTTATTTTTTTATTTCTTTTTTCTTTTTACTTTATTAGTCAGTTCTGTATTCAGCAAATACAGTCAGTTTGGTACCATTATTGGGCTCATCCATGACCTACTCCCTCCCCTTGGCCCCTCCTTGTTGAGGTATACGGGTCATGCATTGTGGAGTTAGCCCACAGTTATGGGTAAGATAAATGTCTCTGCATATCATGACCCAACATGTGACTCTGACATTCTTTCCGCCCCCTCTTCTGCAAAATTTCCCTGAGCCATGTTGGGTTCATTTTTGGTCTGCTTCAGTGATGAGGTGTTGGGGACCTCTGAGGCTCTGGCTCTCTGATTTGGTAGGAGTTGATTTTTCTCTGTGCTGATCTCCTTCCCCCTTGTGCTGGTGCATTATTTTTTAAAATTTCTTCTCTATTAAATTTATTTTTTAAAAAAGATAACCATCTAAAGTGACTCAAATTTGTGACCTACAAGATGCACTTTGGATTAAGTAAAGTATTTATAACAAAGAAGAACATCAGCAAAAAAAAAAAACTGATCAACAAACATCAATGTTACATAAGTTTTAAAGCTCTATATTTGAAGTCAGAAAAAAAAAAAAAAACTAAACTAAAAATCAAAGTCAGATCTGTGACCCCAGACAAATCAGTTAAACACTTGACCTCATTAATTTATAAAATGAAAATGATGTGCACATTGCCTCCCTGCTAGACTCCAGAAGATCACCACAGACTCAGAGCATTTTATAAATAATCAGTGATACCAGTGATAAGTTTAGTTATACATTTCTATCTAAATTTCAACTACAACCACGTACAAATTTGCTTGCTTCTCTAATGTTTCCATTTCTGAGTGAAAATATGAGTACCTAACCTTTAAGGTAACTGAGAATGAGTGTCCCCTTCTTTGAAGGTCACATGGGTCATCTCGATGGCTTATCTGCTTTGCACTCTTTCTCCAAGAACCATGGATTTGCAAGCGTCAAGTTACCTGATGAGCAAAGGGTACTAGCCCAGCCCTTCGTAGAGAAAACGCCACTTGCACAGCACTGAAAACTCTTCAATCACTCTGTCAAAATGTTAAATCATTTCAGGAACAGCACTTCAGTGCCCGAGCTGAGAAAGTTTATATTGTGAAGGCTCTGAAAGGACTCTAACCACACAGCATGGACATTTGGGCTTAAGCTACAAAAGAGCTCTCAAGTTTGAACACCAACCTGCAGAAACTCGTTGCTAGGTTCACAGTGTTTTCTAGTAAACAGTTCACGTCTTTAATAACTTACTAAAGCAGCAGGCATTCTTCTCTTAAAGAATGCAAGGGAAAAACAAGCAGGCGCTCACCACAGCCAGGTTCCTTGTCCAGAAATCAGACAAGAGCAGCTCCCAGCACGGATTCCACATGCGAATTTGTCTTGGAGGGAGGAGGAATATCATGTTCCTGTGCCAGCATAGAGCTGACCCGGGTGTTAATTTGAATTTTAAGCAGAACCAAGCTTTTGCTCAGGTCCATCCCACCTGTCAGGGTAGTGTAGTATAACAAGATAATTACTTCCTCTTATTTTAAAATGCCAGACACCCAAGTCATACTTCCATGGAAAATGAACACAGTGCCTATATTAAATTGTATTCTAATAAGTCTATGACTGAGGATCACCGGCATGTTATGTTATCCAGGGAAATGGTGGCAGATGCCGCATGAGCCCCAGCAAAAGACAGAACTGTGAATACGTGAGAGATTTAGATATATACAAGGGAAATAATTTTTCTGGAGTGAGCTAAAGTTCAATATCATTCCTTCGTGGAGAAGTGTTCCTTTAGGGGTAGTACAAGGTTGAAATGCAAGGTTATTCAGAGAAGAACAGTAATATCATGAATACTACTGTCTACTTAATCCTACAGATTTTAGATGGAGTCATCTTTGAATGGGCCTGTCCACAACTTGTTATTCACTCCAGCCAGCCAAGACTCTTCACTAAAGAGAGTGTAATGTTTTAAGTCTTTCAAATAGAGCTGATCAAGATACTTAACTTGGGTCAGAGATACACAGAAGACCAACAATACAGAGATCTGTGGCTGTGTGTACGTCCATGCACAGATGTATATATCCATCTACATATACAGATATGTGCTTACACTTGTCTACCTGGACATAGACTTTCACATCTTATTATGAGTTATTTGAGGGACTACAGAGAGGGCTCAGTGCATAAAATGGTTGCCTTGGAAACATGAGGACCTGAATTCAACCCCAAAATCCACAGAAAAAATAATGGACATGGTGGTATACATTTGTAATCCCAGCAAAGAAGAAGAGGAAACAGGAAGATCCCTGGGGTCTGCTGGATATCCCACCTGACAACCTAATTGGTGAGTTCCAGGCCAATAAAAGATACTGTCCCTAAACAAGTAAACTGTGCCCCTGAAGGTTACTCAAGATTGCATGTGGCCTCTATGCACATACTAACATATGCACCTGCACACACACACACACACACACACACACACACACACACACGTGCACACATATACACCATATGTACACAACACACACACAAGGAATTACTGGAGAACATTTAATGATGTCTACTTACATTTACCATTCACTGTGGAAGAAACAAGGCAGAATAGAACCTTATTGATGCATTGTGAGAACCTGTCTCCTCACTTTACAGTTGTTCAGGGGATGTGGAAAACAAATTTCCAATGATAAATGAATTCTAAGTTCAGTTCTCAAAAGCCTATTCCATGCAAAGCTATGCCACTTATTATAACACTGCCTTCCCTAGCAACAAGGTCTCAGTACCACCCAGCAGGTACTTGGCCAACTGCCCAGGACCTGTCTGGATCAAAGAGGAAGAGGTCAATGGAAGGAACTGCATACGAAGGTCATGATCATAAGTCTCTCACTCTTCAAATATATCAAATGCAGGAAAAATGGGGTATGCCATAGATAATCAGAGATAAAGTCTGTAGGAGTCTGTAGTGCAATGTCAGAACTTTGTTCTCTACTCACAGGATGACAGGAAGCCCTTGGGAGTTCCAGGCAGAAGACCAACATGGTATCTGTCACATTCTAAGCCGTAAGAGGGAGGTGTCATACAAAAGGAACACAGAATGCCAAGGTACATGCAGCTCACTGTCTGAGCTCCCCGGGTTACAGAAGCTGCAGGAGCCATGAGCCAAAACAGGACATTTGGAGACTGGCAGCAGATACACATGGGGCCACCCACAATTTTATGCAGTTTACAGGTTGCACTCTCAGTAAACGGTGTCCTGAATAACCCAGTTACTATATGGTTTGTAGTGTAAATTCCAGACACAGAGGAGTCATAGTTCTGAGGAGCAAGATAGTGCTCATTTTGTCTTGTACTCACATGTTGACTTGTGTGTGTGTGGTGTGTGGTCTATATGTATCAGTGCATGAGTGCATTGGCATACATGTGGAAGTCAGAGGACAGCCTCAGCGCTTTGGTCCTTCCCTTCTACCTTGTTCTTTCACCATACGAATGCCAGGTTAGCAGGCTTATTGTCTTTAGGATTCCCTGACTTTGCCTCTCATTGCCATTGGCATTTTGGATTATACAGATGTGTGTGCTGCATACATCCAGCTCGATGTGAGTTCTGGGGATCAGGGCTATGGTTGTCAGGTTTGCACAGCAAGTGCTTTGAATCACTGAGCAATCTCTCCAGCTCTTCACACAGTGGGAGATTTTATTTATTTATTTTTTTGGTCCTAAACCCACCTGAACTTCACATTTCTGTTCAATTAGTGAAATGAGGATACTGGTGCCCACCTTTCAGGGCTTGGCAATGACATGTCACTTTTCTCCCCTAAAACTCAGAACCTACTGACAATGGGCAACACACTGCTACAGACTGATACCTGCTGCTCTTCCCTCCCTGTGTGCTGTTCCTCTGACACAGAACTTTGTTTTGTTTGTTTGTCTTGTGTTGCTTTGTTTTTCGAGGTAGGGCCTCACTCTAGTCCAGGCTGAGCTGGAATTCACTATGTAGTCTCAGGGTGGCCTCGAACTCACAGTGATCCTCCCACCTCTGCCTCCCCAGTGTTGGGATTAAAGGCGTGCAACACCACGCCCCATCAGGACTTCTTTTTTTTTCCGATTTTTTGAGGTAGGGTCTCACTCTAGCCCAGGCTGACCTGGAATTCACTATGGAGTCTCAGGGTGGCCTCGAACTCACGGCAATCCTCCTACCTCTGCCTCCCGAGTGCTGGGATTAAAGGCGTGCGCCACCACGCCTGGCTCTGTCAGGACTTCTTAAAGACCTCTGGTCTTTGCTTTGTGTTCCTCCCCATGCCCTCTGCAACTGCCTTCAGTCCCAGCTCACCTGCAGCGGTTCAGTGGGGCTCTTCCCCTCAATGCCCTCTGCACTGCACCCCCTCCTCACTCTCCTGCATTCTCTCCCTAACCCTGCTGGCTGCCTGATAGTCAATTTTAAATACAGTACACTTATTGTCTTATCATTTTGCAGAAGAGTAGAAACATCAAGAAGACAGGAACTTATTTTGACTTGTTCCCTGCACACGAGCCTGGCACATGAAATGGCTGGATACTCAGCATGGAGGCTCACTGTACAATATCAAATTGAAAGACTTTCTTCAAACACTTTACACTGTGTGTGATATATTTAGGGGAGTCCTAAATATATCATAGCAATTAGTTCTGGAGAGCCTGCCACCAGAGGTGAGGCCGTGGCTTTTGGGGTAGTGGGTGGGCATGTGTTCCTTTGGGCCAGCCAACTATCTGACTGTCACTTGTTATCGTGAGACCAAAGTCACTGTTCTATTGTCAGGTCTCTTGATGACCCACTGCCAGGCTTTGAGCACAGCAGTTTCCCGATCTGTCAACAAACAGATGGATATCAGTCTGCAGGAGGGAAAGACTTTAAGGAAAGTACTTAATTTTCCATAAGACGTAAAGTGTCACCGGAAGCACTTAATGTGATTAAAATTACAAGATGAGGGAAAAGTGGGTACCAACACCTGATGAATTCATACAAAACATGCTCTTAATCATCATCATAACCATCATCATTAAAAAATAACAAAAATAAAAAAGGTGACACCATGGCTCCTCCCCTTTGATGATGATGACGATGTGTGTATGCGTTTTGCCTACCAAAGGTACTTTTCAGGTGGTCATCACACACCTTGCCTGCGAGGATTTTAGCTGCAGCCTTCCTTTCTCTAGGTTTCAGTTAAGCAGCAGTAAGGGGAACCCTGTTCAGAGATTTCCCTGGAGAAATGCGATGATCGGGCTCGTGGACTAGGGAGAGCTATTCTTTCCATCACAGCAGAAATACCCAGGGAAGGATACAGTGCTTGTCTCCTGTTCATTAACTGTGTAGAATTACTGCAGCAAGGAGGTTAATAATTACACAAGTAATTAACACTTTCTTCATTTTCATGCTCTAATCCTATAGTTGCAGGATTTCAACTTTGGTCCCAGTGTCCAAGGCACGATGAGAATAGAATGGCAATGAACCAGATTGGATTTGGAGAGGGAGCTGAGAGACAAGGAGATGGCTCTAGGTTGCTAACCACTTCCTAATGAGGAACATCTCTGGCACATGGGCATGACCACTGGATTCCGATGTATTTTTAACAATCACGTGCTTTTATTTTATTTTATTTTTTGTGGCAGGTATGTGACACCCTGATCTTCCCTAAGCCTCCCTCCCACCCCTTCGCACCTACACACTGTATATTTGGTGTCACTGTTTATTAAAGATAACTAATGCCCTAAGTCTTTGTTTACTTCTGTTTATCGCTGTTTTAGCAAGAGTCACTGTGGAGCTGCTATGCTGCTGGCCCACTCGGCTTCTTTAGTCACTGTTAGTAGGTAAAATCATCTGTGACAACTAATCCAAAAAGCAGATTATATTTATTTTGGCTACAGTGGCTTGCAATTCGTTAAAATCAACAAAGCCTTTTCATTAGCCCCCTGCTGATGTCCTAAAAACAGACATTTCAAGGGTCTCAAAGCACTGAGCCACACATATGTGGCCAAGCTAATTCTGACAGATTCCCCGTGCCATTCTTAACACAAAATCTCATTAAACTAGCAAACAAGAAACAGAACCCCTCTGCTTTCATACAAAGGCTTAATTAACACGCCTAAACTCCAAAATCAAAATCATAGCCGCAAAGCTTCCTGAGTGCGGAAGCAAAACAAACACAGAGACTGTGTCATTAGTTAAGCAAGATTTAACAAAAATTGGGATGTTTTGTTTTCTGTGTGTGTTTGTGGGTTTTTTTTTTTTTTTTTAATAATGTAGACTAGGATTAGAAATCAGAACCAAAGTATCTATTGTTAAGTGATCCTGCCTGGTTCAATGGCCTTCAAAAGCTGGTTTGTCATGAACTGGATATTTGGTGACGCCAGAGATTCAAGATACTCTTGCAGGACTCACGCAAGATAAGAATCAGTTACACCAGGGTCCTGTGGTCACATGTGGGTGTGGTCACATGTGTGTGAGTGTACACATGCACTTGTGTGCTCATGTATGTGCAGACCAAAGATTGAAGTCAGGTGTCTTCATAAACTGCTTCCCTTGTTTTTTCAACTGTAGCAGGGTTTCTCACTTGAATGCAGAGCTCACAAATTCATTTAGTCTACCTAGTAGCCTGCTTAGACATCCCCTGTCTCTGCCTACTGAGTGCCGGGATGACAGGTTGGCCACCACACCCGTCCAGCATTTATGCGGGTGCTGGCGAGTCCAACTCCAGTGTTCACAATAGTGCTGCAACTGCTGTACCCACTGAGCTTACACGGCACTGAGCCAGGGACGTTCGACATGCTGCCTGCCTGTTCTCTCAACCCTCCTTGCGCACAAGCCCACCACTTGGGCACAATGCTTTGACTGAAGACCATCTAGCTGTCCTCCTAATGCTGAAGTGAGTTTTAGGTCTCAGTGTCAGGAGTGGGACACTCTAGGAAAGATGCTCACAACAGTGACTCAGCCATCCCCATGTCACCAGGCAGCAGCCATAATTAATGAACGTATCAAAAGGTCTACTCAAGGATCAGAGAAGGTAGACGATGATTTATGTTTACCTAAGCAAAAGATTATTTAGCTCTGCAAGAGCTCTCAAAAAGAGGCAGCCCAGAAATGTACAGACGTAATGTGGTCTCTCTCCAGCCCTAAGGGGAGATTCAGTGAGCAAGCACATGTGGCAATCAAAGGAGGTAGAAGAGACAGAAAAGTGTGGCCTCAACCTCCCCTGCCCCTTCAAAGTTCTGATGAGAGAGCTCCTGTGAGTTGTGTATTCCCATAACCACTACTGTGGAGGAATTACTTGCTTCGCCCAAAGGCTGTCAAGAGGGATCACCAGTCAATACTACACCCAAAACTCCATCTCAACATGCGGCTTTCCACTGGCACAAACTGGAAGAAGGTTCAAGTGGCCCCACCCCAGGAGCGGGGACAACGGCTGCCTGGATCCTTAATCACTTGTGGGCCAACATATCAGGCTGTCTCCCAGAAAAAAGAATGTGCAGTTTGCCACTACCAGGGCCTCTATCCAACAGCCCCTTCAGCCAGCACTTCAGTGTCTTCCAGTCCATTCCGTAAGCAAAAGACCTGTCTGTTAGAACAGATAATCAAATCCAGCCTAGAAGGAAATATGCATAAGCAAAGCTTCTCTCAAATCTGAGTTTTGTCCACGGGGAAAGGCTTACCACATCTGATATACAAGTTAAAATTTTGGCTCTCCATAATTAAAACTATTGTTGCCATGGCAATCCAAAGAAGGTTGCAATCCCGCTAAAGACCAATGCCCTGGCTTTTTGTGATTGTTGAAACGATTTGATGTCCCAGATTAGGTATGTTTTCTTAAGTGACAGGGCAGGCATGTGACTTGGGCAAGCAAGGAGGCCACACCTCATAGGGTAAATGAGAACAACTAAAACCCCATCATGTTCCCAAGGTACCATTGAATAGACAATAAAAGCTACTGTTCTTCTTGTGCAAACTTACAACTAGCAGCTCTCTCAATACCCCAGGACCCCCGATGTCCTTCTTTATTATCTTCCAATACATGCCCGGACCCCTGGCCCAGGATAGCTATGAATACAGCCCAATACAAAACAATAATTACAACACTGTGATTTTTTTTTCTGTAATTCTATGTGGTTCTAGAGTTTTAACTTTGTAGATGACAGTGTGTTACTGCAATGTCACACAAAATAAACCTATCTATGCTCTTGTGGCCCGTGAGCTACAGATGCAACGCCTTCTCTCCCCGCCACACCAGCGTTGACGTGTGCCCAAGGCAATTGTTTTTCTTCCCACGCAACCCAGAACAGACAAAAAATTGGACCTGCCTAAAGGATGCTACTCCAGAAAGACTCAGATCACTGAAATAAGCCAAGTCTTTGAGCACCTGTCAGGCGCTGGGAGCCACATGCTGTTCTCATACAGGGACCCAAGGAATCTGCTTGGTTTGTGGTTCCAACAAGGTGGCAAAGCAACTTTTATGAGTGTTGTCACATAAACATGAGGCAAGAACTCAGTAGTCACCTTGAGAAAGATTCAAACTCTACCTCCTGAGGAGAGCCGCCCCTGAGGTTTTGTAGTTGTGGGGAGAGTTTGATGTATCTAAACAAATCCCTTCATTTCCTGATCTGTTTAAAGTGGGCTTGCTGATGTGAGATCCCCTCAGGACAAAGTACTCTAAGCCAAGCTAGAAAGTAAAAGTCTGCACAAGCAATTTCACACACCCCTGTCCCCATAGACAAACCTGAGATCCAGCACACCTCGGCTAGCTGCAGTTGAGATTGAGCCAGTTATGGACCTGAAGATGCACCTCTGGCCGCTGTGTGACAAAGAGTGTCAGGCTCAGGCTCCACTCTGCAGGCCTGGACACATCTAAGCAATGCCTGCACAGAGGAGCATGGCCAACTGCTCTGGGAAACCCACATGCTCAGGAGTGAATGTGAAATTAAATCCAGAGGCCAAGACCAAAACAGAGCAGAGGGTTTGCTCCCTGGCCAATTCCATACCATGACTTGGACACAGCCAGCTGCCTTTGAAACAGCCATGAGAAAAAAAAATAATAATAATGACTACATGCTTGTTTCCTGCAGCTCTTACCTCTAATCCAAACACCAAATGGCTCAGTAATGTTCATGTGGCAGAGACAGGGTGGTAAGTTATGGCAATTTATCTTCTTTGACTATATCTCTCACTCTCTCTATATATGTATAGTGTGCACGTGTATACATATGCATGTCTGTATGTGTGTGGGTATGTGTGTATGTGTGTGTCCATGTATGTGGAGACCAGAGTTGATATTGAATGCCTTCCTCAATTATGCTTGGCATTTTTTGTAATTTTTTTTATGAGAGAAAGAGGGAAGAGACAGAGAGAGAGAGAGAGAGAGAGAACGTGCCGCGCCTCCAGCCACTGCAATCTAACTCCAGACACGCACACCATCTTCTGTGCATGTGCATCCTTGCGTGCTTCCGTCACCTTGTCCATCTGGCTCATGTGGGATCTGGAGAATTGAACTTGGGTATATACGCTTCTCAGGCAAGTGCCTTAACTGCTAAGTCATCCTTCCAGACTGGCATCATTGTTTTGAGACCGTGTCTCACAATGAACCTAGACTAGAGGCCACCAATTTAGAGTGGGCATCCTTCCATCTTTGCCTCCCCAGCTCTGGGGTTATAGGCACAGGCAGCTGTGCCTGCAGTTTTGATGTAGGTGCTGGACACAGGTTGTCATGCTGGTGTCATGAGCATGGTCCTCACTAAGCCATCTCCCCAGCCCCTGTGCCCCTGTGATAATTTCTTAGAGTTCAGTTTTCAACTACATATAGTAAGAGAGAAGCTAACCATTAAAAACTCTGGAAAATATACTGGTTACTTTCTTTTCCTCTTTCTTTCTTTCTTCCTTTCTTTCTTTCTTTTTTTTGTCTATGAGGACATTACATTACACTTGAAGCAATAGTTCAGAGATATGAAAAGAAAGTATAATGTTTCATTTAATGCTGAGGACAGTAGCTCAAGATGTTGGAAGAAGCTTCTAATATTTCCCCTGGGGGATCTGAAGGTAGTCCTGTAGGTGACAAAAAGGCCTGGAGGACAGAGGTAGGGAAGAAAGCTTTCATCTGTAGGAAAGCAGGCGCAAAGCTGAATGCTGAGCACAGCCCGCTGTCAGGAAGTTAGCTCCCCCTGCAAGGAGAGCTCAGCACAGCCCCAATTACTATTTTTCATGGCCATTCTGTCTCACTGGAGTACAACTTGTTGGAGGATTAGTGTCTAGAGGGAAATTCTCAAATAAGCTTTTCCTAAAAGACTAGATGCTTAGAAATGGCAATTGCTTCTTTTTCATTCCAAAAGCTATTGGAGCCATAACCCTCTAGTTGTGCTCTCTGATAAGGAAGCAAAATCTAACACTGTTCCTGAAATTTTATATACACTTCCCTTTTTCTGCAAAGTACATGAATAGTGTATATACACTCTTCAAAGGATCCATTTTTCTCTTTTGTAGCAAAAAGGCAAGAGCCTGTGGGATCACAGTGCCTGGGGCAATGTTCCTTTCTGCTTGGAAACCACCTGCTAATCACCTGCAAGGGACTGCAGCAACCACAAGGAAGGTAGCCAGAGCCCAGGCCTCACAGCCCCACAGGACGAGGGTTAAGCAGAAACAAAGTGAGAGAGGCTTTCTTGGCCTGAGGGTCTCTGCAAAGAGGCCAGTGGGAATGTCCCCAGGGGTGGATTCCAGGGGCCAAGGAGGAGCAGCTGCGGGGACCAGAGGCAGCTTGAAGTGGGCCAACAAGCAGAGCGACCAAAGTTTAAAGAACAAGTCATAACATTCCTAAAAGCAGTGTCTTAGGCAGTTGCTTGCTCTGCTTCCAGGCTGAGAGGTTGCCCTTGGTGGGTCTGGCACACAGTAGGCCCATCTCCATGGGTCACTTGTGCAAACCAGGTGCTTTCTGAATCCAAGGTGTGACCCTGCATCTGATGTTCATACTGAGATGGGCAACAAAGCCATGAAGGCTTGTTTCTAACAGGATACAGTAAAATCTAGCTCTCTGCCTCTTCACTCCCCTCTTCCTCTTACATCTGACACGGCCCAACTGGAGTATTTCCTTTCCCTTCTCAGCCATCATGTCCCTGGACATATTCTTGTCTTTGCTAAGCACACAAAACTTCTTTCTCAGTGGATCACTGGACTCTACAAGCCCTACATAGGTCCCAGGGTATGAGATAATGTGGCAAATTGTATATTTCAGTTTTCAGAACACCAGTCTCCTATACATGTTCCCACATATTCATCATTAAATGCATGGAAAAACAAATCATGAAATAGTCATGTGGTGGAAGATCATTCTACGTTAAAAGAAGAATAGGATCTTGATGTGTTTCAACATGGATAACTTTGAAGGCATTATATTCAGTGGAATAAACCAGGCATTATGTGATTCTAGTCATATGAGATACCTGGAATATTCATAGAGGCAGAAGGTAGAATGGGGGGTGCTTGGCTAAAGAAGAGAAAAATGAGGAGCTACTCTTTAATAGGTGATGAATTTTAGTGCAATATGGCATAGGTCTGCAGGTCAGTGCTAGTAATGTCTACCAAGTAACATAAATGGACTTCATACCCCAGAATTCTGTATTTGGAAATTGTTAATGTGGTAAAGTATTTTTATCAATAGTTTCTCAAAATAAATAGAAAGTACTAAAAAAAAATCCCTGGTCCCCAAATTTACATGTGATCATGTCTGAATTAAGCCTGATTATTTCAAATGAGATATGTTCTGCTCTGCTAACAGCTTCTGAGACAGCCTGTATCTTAAAATTTTCTTCCTTTGTTCCCTTCCTTTTTCCTTCTCTCACTTGTCTTCCCTCCCTTCCTTCTCAAAATATTTATTGGGCATCTAACAGTACGTCCCATACAACTTGAGAAATTACAAAATGACTTCACATAAGCAGACAATGGGGAACATTTTTAAGCTGAGATGTGGCATTTGAACAAGAGGTGGGCCAAAACCAAGGGATATGCTGAACATTAAACAGTGAAAATGAAAAAAAAATGAACAAAAGAATATTTCAGGCATATGTGACACAGGTGGCTTATCTTGGCTGAAGCTTCAAAGAGCCAAAAATCATGTGATCCATCTGAAAAGTGGGGTGCAAAGCCTATGAGGAGCCTGAAACTGTTTTATCTAATGCCTGAAAGAGAAGAGAATACTGGACTTGTCCTCCAAGCTCCTTTTTCCTCCAGAATTCCACTCAATTACAAAGATGCTAAGACTGGGATTCCCATCCAAACACAAGTATCTTGGCAGCAATGCCCTCGTCTGCCCTGTGTCCTCACAGAAACTGTTTCCGTTCCCCTAGAACTCTTTCAACACTGCCCCACACTTGCAGTACCCTCACCTCGCCCACATGATTAGGTACCACACAGCTAACTACATACCTTTCCTCTCCGAGTCTACAGTGGACACTGTTGCCACCAACCTCATTTCTGAAACACACTGCCAAGTTCATTATGTAATCTTCCTTTCTGACTCATATCCCCTCTGAAGAACCTTTCTCTGACTCATTTCTCCCTTTCCACACCTGTCTTTCTTTTTCCTTCACCTTTAGTCTTTCTTTTAATCTCTTTCCATTTAGACAGTCTTAGGATTTTGCTGTAACCATATTATTCTTTGGTACCAAAAGAAGATGTGATGTTGGCTTACTGCCAGTTCATTCCAGCTTCACCTTTGATTTTCCCCATGAATACCAAACTCTACTCATTCCCTAAGCATTTCTGGACCTCCAAGGTTTCTCTGCAATCACTCCCTCTTCAAGGTTCCACCTCTGATTTTCAGAGAATAGCTTAGATATTGAGTACATATTCTGGGAGCATTCTCTCTGTCCTTAATTCACTGTACATGGGACGCCATCTAGACAAAGGTTCCATATTCCAAACTGTTTTTTTTGGGATGACAGAATCTTTGTTAAAGACCAGGGAACCACCAAGAATTGTGAGACAGTTCTCGTCCTTCTAGAAACTTCAAGGTAGAAGTTGTTTTAGTCTAGGTATCAAATGGTACCAACATACATTTCAATACCCTGGCTTCTTATTGAAAAATGGGCCAAGAAAAGCTGTGGGAAAGAGATGTGTAAGACATCCTTGAAAGAGAAGTGGGGTTCCATCAAGCCTGACAAAATGCTGTGGGGGAAAGCTCAGAGAGAAAGAACTGAAAATGAGAATTTAGGTAGAGGAAACACACGAGGTTTCACAAGTCTCGCTTTCTAAGCTGAGGAATGGAATCAGAAGTGTGTGATGGAGTAATGCAAAGGAGAGGTTTGCTGCCCAGTTCTGACATACAGAGAAGCAACATGTGTGGGGAAAGCTGACACATGAGGGAAGTTATTCAGGATGAGGCAGCAGCAAGGCTTGAAAATAGAATGGCAGATGTTAACTTGGCTGGCACCTGTTGCTCCTGGTCCCAAAGAACTGAAAGAAGGGACATGGATTTTATCTTGCTTTATTGTAATTTTTTTTTTAATTTTTTTTTTGTTTTTATTTATTTATTTGAGAGTGAAAGACAGAGAGAGGAAGAGGCAGAGAGAGAGAGAGAGAGAGAGAGAGAGAGAGAGAATGGGCACGCCAGGGCTTCCAGCCACTGCAAACGAACTCCAGATGCGTGCGCCCCCTTGTGCATCTGGCTAACGTGGGTCCTGGGGAATCACGCCTTGAACCAGGGTCCTTAGGCTTCACAGGCAAGCACTTAACCGCTAAGCCATTTCTCCAGCCCACTTTATTGTAATTTTAATCAGACAAACTTATGGAATATTGTGTGGTCATTCTATACCTGTGTATAAGATGTGGTCAAATCATGAGAGTTAGCAAACAAGCCATGGTTGACAATAACAATAATAATTGCAATGTGATAAAACTTCAAGTATGTACTACTTTGTATTTAATAAAATTGATTTGAAGGCACACGGGCTAGCTCAGTTGCCAGAGTATGAGACTCTTTTTTTTTTTACTCTATTTATTATTATTATTATTTTATTTGTATTAATAAGTTTTGTATTCATCAAATGCAGTCAGTTTGGTACCATTATTAATCTCATCCGTGACCTACCCCCTCCCCTTGGCCCCTCCTTGTTGAGGTATACGGGTCATGCATTGTGGAGTTAGCCCACAGTTATGGGTAGGAAAAATATCTCTGCATATCATGACCCAACATGTGGCTCTGACATTTTTTCCACCCCCTATTCCGCAAAATTTCCCTGAGCCATGTTGGGCTCATTTTTGGTCTGCTTCAGTGATGAGGTGTTTGGGGCTTCTGGGTCTCTGGCTCTCTGATTTGGTAGGAGTTGAAAAATATGGAACGCTTCATGAATTTGCGTGTCATCCTTGCGCAGGGGCCATGCTAATCTTCTCTGTATCGTTCCAATTTTAGTATATGTGCTGCCGAAGTGAGCACAGTATGAGACTCTTAATAGAAGTGATTTAAGTTCATATAATTTAACTTTTAATACTCAGAAATAAATACTGGCTGACATAATGCCTAGAAATTTAACAATTAGCTTTCTTGGTAGGAACAGTATCTAGCATTCCAATGAACTCTTCCCCTCTCGGGTTCTTCACTCTTCCTGTTCAATCCAATTCTCTCTTAGTTGCCTTCCATTCTTTCATTCTGGACTTATCTCCTTTACTTCTGTCCACCAATACTCCAGTCTACCTACTTCTTCCAGGAAGACAGCACCCAAGTGATTCTCCCTTGCCCCACGCTGTTTGTTAGTAAGCATCTTCAGAGACTACTACATATTTAGCCCTTCAGTGGCACATTTTACTATCCCCACTCAGAACTAGTTTGTGTATTATCCTTCACCCAACTCCCCATTAGATCATATGTTACATACCAGAGAGTTTCAACCGGTGAAAAGTAGCAGGGTACATGGTGAGCATTTGAGACAGATCTGCTATTTCACCTCTAATGTTCGCATTCCTTAGGTTAGAGAACCGCTGTCATCCATCACAAAACTCTCGCACAATGTACATCTGCCACATCATGAGCATGCAGTTACTGCTTGTAAATGAAAGACATGAGATACCTTCATAGAGAATTACAGCTGTCTTAATTAATCCAATAGCTAGCTAAAAATGTAGCTTCCTTGGAGGTGTGGTAACACAAGGAAAATCAAATTTTTCCTACTTTTCCACTCAACAGAGAACACTTCTGTGTTCAGATGTATCCTCCTGTGGGTTTCATTCCCATGGGAATGCCTCCTACTTCACCACCCAACAGAAGTTGGTGGTGAGGGCTGGAGAGATGGCTTAGTGGTTAAGTGTTTGCCTGTGAAGCCTAGGGACCCCGGTTCGAGGCTTGATTCCCCAGGACCCACGTTAGCCAGATGCACAAGCAGGAGCACGTGTCTGGAGTTCTTTTGCAGTGGCTGGAGGCCCTGGTGCGCCCATTCTCTCTCTCTCTCACTCTCTCTCTCTCTCTCTGCCTCTTTCTCTCTCTGTCTGTTGCTCTCAAATAAATAAAAAGTAACAAAAATTTTTTTAAAAAACTTGGTGGTGGGCTGGGAAGACTGATCAGCAGGGAAAGTGTCAGCTGGGTAAGCAAGAGGATGTAGGTTTGGATCCTAGCACCTACATAAAAGCCAGGCAGGCATTGTGATGCATATCTGTAATCCCAGTTCTGGGGAGGCCAAGACAGGAGGTGGCAGGGCTAGCTAGCCAAGAAAATTGGTGAACTCCATGCTCAGTGAGGTGTTCTGTGTGAAAAGTAAGATGGAAAGCAACAAAGTTGGGTACCTCTGGCCTATACACAGATGCACATTTGCATAACATGAAGTAAAACATGGATTTGAGTAAAGTTGTTGGCTACCCACAACTTCTGTGTGGCTTGGCTAACCAATTGAAGCTTTCCACAAGTCTTCTCTAATTCAGCTTAACTTGACAGAGTGAATAACAGTACCGAGAGAACTGTTTTTCCCAGTTCATGTATTGGAAAATGATATTACAATGGCAATGATGAACAGCAGATGAATAAATACATAGAGGAAAAAATGTGCAAAAGACACAGAGCTTCATGCCCTGGTACCCCACCTTCCCAGGAACTCCATGTGCTCTCTGGAGGCTACATTCAGGGCTTTTCTTGAAGTCCCTACCAAATAAGTGTGACTGAGTAGTTTTCAATTTCAGCTCCCAGGATGATGGGGGTGGGGCTCAGGTTTCCAAGCCTCTGATCATAGCTGAGTCTTCGTCATAGCCGGCGCCAGTCCAGACTCCAGAGAGCGGCATCATGACAACAAGACATCTCATCCACACATGCCATTCCAATGGATTAGAAGTTCTGTGTCACAAATAGGGACCAGAGACCAGATACTTCTTTCCCATTAGACATCACAATTATATGCTTGTTTTCCTGTATCAATAGCTGCACTGAGAAATCATATGGAGAAAAATAGGTAACATCAGGGCATTATTTCTTACGAAGGAAATGAAGTAAAAACCGTCTACCTGGGCTCTAATGTTCTAGCACGTTACCCATCAGTTGATGAGTTTACTAATGTGGAGGTAAATATAAACATTTGGAAGTTCTTGCTGTCACATTCTTAGAAGATTTAGGGATATATATATATATATATATATATATATATATATATATATACTCATATATGTGTACACATAAGTATATATGGCCAGATCATATATTTACTATTTACTGTAAAACATTTTAACATTCTTAGTGTGATGGCTATGAACTAACTTCATTAGAAATAATAGTAGTTAGCCAGGCACAGTGGTACACTCCTCTAATCCCAGCACTCAAGAGGCAGAGGTAGGAGGATGTCAATGAGTTTGGGGCCACCTGAGATTACATAGCATAGGGAATTTCAGGTCAGCCTGGGCTAGAGTGAGACCCTACCTAAAACAAACCAAAAAGAAATAATAGTAGCTAGAGATCTGATTGCGGTGTACTCTCTCCTATTTTGAAGCAATATGATAATTATTTCTCATAGACCTTGAGAGGAAAATAAAAGGCGGGAGAAAAAAGGTGAACTATCCTAATGAAGCTGACTGATGGTCTGCGTGTTCCCTTGGAAATTTTGGCTCCTGCTAAAGCAGTCAAGCATAAGCATCAGGGGTAACACCTATGACCTACAACACATCAGGATCAGAATGTGTGTATTCCATCCTTTCTGAAATCAGGAGAATGTCAAATCCTCATCGTGCAAATCCATTTCTATTCCCTGGGCACATATCCAGTGGCAGGAATTTACCAAGAGGTATTCTCAAGGGATCCTAAAACGTCCCCTCTTGAGATTAGACGCACTTGTCACCCCTGAGCTGGAAGAACAGGTCTCCCCTCTCAATTTGCACGTATCTGCACCCTCAGAAAGAAGCATACTTTTCTGGCACTTTATTGATTAAAAGGGGGGGAAAAGCCATTATTTGTCCCCACATAGCCAGCATTGTGCTTCTGTTAATTCTAAGTCATAAGTAAGCCTCATTGACAAAGCCATTAGAGGTGGGAACAGTGAAATAGGAAGGGCAGGAGAAAGATCGCCAAGATATTCATTCTCCGCTCTCAACAAAAGGTATTAAAATACCAGTGGTACAAAAATAAACTTGGGTGATTATTTTTGAAAGCCAGAAGGGGAAGCTACTCCTAGACTTTATAAGATGGGTGTCGTAAATGTTTCATTGATTACTTGATCAGTTTGTGGTGAATGATTGGCTGATTAGTCAGAAAGGGTTGAATTAGTGACTCTGGTTCTGCCTTCCATGAATAAAATGTGTAGTCCTGCCTTTCCCAGCCTTGGTGACAGATGATATCTGTTTTCTCCTGTGAGCTTGAATTTAAGAGCCACTGAAGCTCGGCAGCACTATATTCTGCCTCAAATGAGCTGAAAATTGCGTTCAATTTGAATTTCAAAACTGGAGGGGAGGAAGGGGGAAAAGCCCTCAGCCCCATCAACCAGCCACACTTTTCAACTACTTCCTGCCTCCTAGCTGCATTCTGCCAGGCTGGGGACCTGAAACCCAGGATATGTTGCAGGAGAAAGAGCATCGCTGGATTCCTGCCCAGTCTGAGTTTAAAAATAAACTTTTAATAGGCAGGATCAAAGCAAACCTCACTTTTACGTATGTGCATAATGCAACTCACCAAGCAAATAGATTTATCTTTTCCAAACTCACATTGACTGGACCCCCGCCATATGCACTCTGGAGGTGATAAAGGATATGCACTGTGGAGGTGATAAAGGTGAAAGCATTTTCCCTGAGAACATCTAGAAGAGTCAATTTTTCTAACTAAAATGAATTCCTATTCAGCTCACTTATGACCCTCTCTCCTTCCCCCCACCTTCACCTGCCTCATATTACAAAGTAGACCTGCTATACAAAAGTTGAGTGAGTGAGTAACCATTGATTCTTTTCAAATTAAATCATATTTAAAATTATTGGAGAGAGTTAGTTATTTAAATCATCTTGTGATAAAGTATTTTATAAAAACCAAGCTTTTTATGAGCAAATGGGCACCCTCTTCTGCAGTACCATGCTAGAGTTTTTAGCAAGTAGATTTGAGTACCATCAATATTTAAAAATTAAAGAGAATACACAAAGCAGGTGACATCCAAGGGTCATGGAATTGAATGACCTAGGGCCAGAACACCACTCCAGGAGTGTGAACAGAAGCAGGCGAGCAAGCCACACTCTTCCCATCCACTTCCCAGACAGAAACCTGTTCTCCAACTGCTATAGGTATTCTCAAGTTAGGACTAAATTAACCGAGGCTTCTTGAAAAAGGTAAGTCTACTTCTAAAGTGCCATTTTCTACCCCCAAGAAAGAGCCTGTTGAAAGGTGCTCATAAACCTGGCCTGCTCCAAAGCACTCAGAAGCCAGCACCATGGCAGAGCACCCTGGGCAGCAATGGCACTTGGATGCCTGTGCAAGCTTCCCAGCACTGCCCTACGGGAGGTTCTCAGCTCCTACTGGGCAGCAAAGACTCAGAGTCCCAGTGATCTCTGCCCCAGCCCTGCAGAAGGCAGTAGGTAGCTGCCCTTCCTGAGTTCCACCTGGTGTGAGAATGTGATGGAAGCCGTCTCCCCACAGGGTTCCTCCACACTTCCATCGTCAGGTGACAGCCATCACCACATGTTCAAGCGTCAAAGTGAAGGTGCTCGGTCTAGGAGACCAATGGACTAACAGTTGGAAACCTTAGAAATACATAGTTTTCCTTCAAAAATGGAGTGAAATAAACTCAATGCTTATTTGTGGAAAGAACTGAGTTTTCGATTGATAACTAACAACCACAGAAAGAACTTTTAAGAAATTCCCGGAAGCTACAACCAGACAGAGCTGTTTCACTTCACCAAAACATGAGAATTAAATAATAGTCTGGGCTGAGCTGGGGATCACACCTCAGGGCTAGAGCCATCCCTGGGCAGGGCAAGAGAGGCTAGGAGCAGGGCTGTGCCTCACCTGGCTGGATGCTATTATGGCAGAGAAAGGAGAGGCGAGATCCATCCACAAAACAACAAGATAACTGACTTGCCCACCATGAGACTTGCCACCTCTTCCGCATCTGCCAGGGCCCAGGAGAATTTGCAGTGGAAGCGGCACCACGAACACTGCTCTTAGTTAGCCTGACAACCAGCCCCAGGGTGATTGTGACGACATGCTGATCAAGTACAATCTACCAGAGCAGAAATACTGAGGACAAAGGATTCAACACTAAATCAGACTGCCAACAGGCGTGCTGTGGCTCAGGGGTCGTTGGGGAAGAGGGGTGCAAAGCTGGCGGGAGCTACAGAGTGAGCAGCAGCACCCAGACACATGATCCCCCCACTATCCCATTTGGACTTACTGACGTCTTCATGACTCCACATCAAATCCAGTAACCCCAGAGGAGGGAAACGGGAACGGGGGGGGGGGAGGGAATAAAAGAGTATGATATGCTTAAAAATAAAGAAAGAAAAAATAAGTAGAAATAGTCTGGTGGCTAACAAGATGGCTCAGTGGTTAAGGCACTTGCCTGCCAAGCCTAATGACTAGGGTTCAATTCCAAGTACCCACGTACAGCCAGATGCACAGTGGTACATGCATCTGGAGTCTGTGTGCTATATCTGGAGGTTCTTCCCCTTCCCTCTGTTCCTCTCTCCCTCTCTTCTATGTCTGTAAGCTTACAAATAAATAAATTAAAAATGAAGAAATAGTCTGACCCTACAACCATGGCTTACTGGCCAGGTTAGCAAGTCAGAGGAAACACAGGCAAAGCCTTTGCCAATGAGACCCACACACAGCGACACCCCCTATCCCAGCACATCCCCCGGAATGAAAGCTTCAAGGGCATTAAGAATGATGCCTTTGCATTGTAAACGAGAGAACAAGGAAAACATGGCATCTTCCTCGTCGTTGTCAGTAATGAAATTCCTGCAGCACAACATGACAGACAAAGGTGTCAAGAAGCCTCTTAACCTTCTGCTTGTGTACCACGTGGCAGGATGTTATGCAAGTTCAAAGAATATCAACAGCTCCCGGTGTTGTAGGGAGCAGCTTACCTTCCAAACTGCAATGATGTTAGCGTGGGATGTATTCCTTACATCTTCATCATAGAGTATTGCTTCATTGATGATCCAGTAAACTGTCAGCTCTATTCATTTATATGACATGAGCAAGGATCCAACCCCAAAAAAGGAAAAAAAAGAGTAAAAGTAAATTTAATTTTCTTGGCCATTGCATTTAATAGAATCTCCCAGGCAATAGATGTAAGCACACATTAGTAGTAGGACTTACTATGCTTGGCCTTAAACATGTCTTTGAGTTTCATAGATATATTATAATATACATATAATGATTAACATATATAAATATATATTTAAATACACGCATTCAAGGCTGGATTACCACTCCAATGATGATATGGTTCTAACTTTTGCTTTAAGTTTTCATTCTCCTAGCTTTAGCAATCTTGAATTTATTAATCTTTAATTTCTCTCTCATTTATAGTGAATGCAACAGTGAAGACTTCAAAGTTTTTCCCATTATAACACACAATTATACCTTTAAAAAACATCTATCCAAGAACAAGGAAATTACTTTGCATCAGTCACAAAATACATGCTTTTCTTCCAGTGTAAGGATTTTGTTTCTTATATTTGTGACCCTCAGTAAAGGTTAAAGGGAATTGAAAGAAAAGCACATTTTTTTCTTCCTGGAATAAACTTGACACCTCTGTTTTATATAACTTCAGAGTATGTTTTAACCAAACAGGAACAAATCTTTTAGGCAAAATGTCTACCACAGGGAGCTATTGGGACACATTTCATGAAATTGCCCATATACTATCAATTTTAAATTGCGAAAGTAGCATGTGCATATGATTCAATGTTTCTCATATTCCTACCCTTATATACTGTATTGGTTTAAATGAAGTGTCCCAAATAGCCTCATGTGTTCCCCAGCTGGTGGAAATTCAGGAGAGTTGTAGAGTCTTTGAAAGATAGAGCACTATTGAGGAAACGTGTCTCTGGGAGTGTGCCTTGAAGTTTATAATTCTAGCCCACTGGATGTCCGGCGCTTGCTTCTTGCTGTTGTGACAAGATAAGATGTCTGGTGGCCTGTCCACCATGCTTTCCCTGCCATTACTAAACCTCCCTCAGAACTATAAGCTGAAATAAACTCTTTTCCTCTCATAAGTTACTTCTGGTTAGGTGTTCTGTGCTAGCAGTGAGAAGGTCAATGTAACACAGTCACAAGACTGCTGTTTCAGAAACCCGTGTAAATCTGGACTTGAACTTGCAGCTTAAGAAAGAAGAAAGGGAAAGGTTGTACCAACATGTGACTAAAATGCTCCTAATAATTTACTTGATACCTACCCTGGTGCAACTTATCACATAAAGTAAGTGAGATAATTAATTAACCAGGTGGCACCAGGCCACTTTCCATCATATTCCTTGGAGTATGGCTCTGTTCACAGCAGAAACATGGCACATGAACACTTCATAGAGATGCATGTATTACCATAGAAACTGCTCAGGGAGACTAAATATACCCACTACAACACCATGACATCCTTTAAGCATATAGCCTATCCCCCTTTCCTTGAAGAATGGAGCTGAAAGTAAATATGCTTGACAAACAAGAATGAAGTTCCATTCTCAGCTTTCCCTTAACACCCCAATGTACACAAAATACCCACTGGAAACATGTTTACTTGCTAAAAAGAAACTGTATGCTAGAAAAGAAAGGCAAGTTTTGAAAGTGATTCTCATACAGAGTATGAGCTGAAGATCAACACAGATGACGGGAGAAGGAAGAGGTGTCTAGTGTAAATTGGAATTTGATGGGTCGAGTAATGAGAATGCTTGGCAGAAAAGAAGTAGACAGTATTTCCAGTACACTGAGTGAGAAGAAGGAGGCTGATTCCCGTGTTAAAATCTACCCTGTTTATTTCCTAGGCTTGTGAACAGAGGAACCTGCTGAAAAGCTGTGAACTGTGTAGGTGTAAGGAAACCTTAGGAGAGAACCCACTGTACTGGTACTACAGGGTTTAAGCCCAGAGGAGATCAGTCAGATAGTTAATTGTGGATTTTTAAAAAGCTGAGGAAACAATGGAGAAGTACAAAGGGTTTTTGAATCATGTTGCTGTCTGAATGGGGCTGATACTGGTCATGATCAATGTGAATACAGAGTTCAAATAACATGGAAAATATGTTACTTGTCTAGAACAGGGGCTTTGTGCAGAGAAGAAAGGCCAATGAGGGGGGACTAGTAAGGGTAATGTGGTGTTGAGTATGATCAAAGCACATAACACACATGCATGAAATGTCATAATGAAGTTCACATTTTATGACAATTAAAAAATAAACTCTATTTCTAAACCTGATTTAAAAAATTCAAATGTCTGATTATAACAAAGGCTTCTGCAGCCACTGTTTTGATTTGATATATCCAGCATCCTTAATAGTCATTCAGCTCAACAGATTCAAGATTTGTAGGTGAGTGGTGATCAAGGAAGGGTATGAATAATTAGCTCCTAGTCCCTCTTTGATGACCATTTGTAAAACACAGCATAAAGTTTTCCAAGATAAATCTTGTTTTAAGTGGTGATAACACAGGTCAAACATATCTTCAAATATGGATAATACCTTGAAGTATAGAAAAAAATAACAAGACTATTGTAAACCATCTTTGGAATTTCAATTAGGTATGAGTGTAAGATTTCTGTAGGGAACCTACAAAATTCATTACTATTTATCTTATTTATTTACCTGAATTCCAAGCAAACTATTGGAAATATAAATGAGAACATAACCATTTTATAAACTGTGAACTGTATGTATATCCAATGAGTCATAAGGCTGATGTAAGCTGACCACAAAGAAAGAGCTGTGAAATGGAAACAAGCAGGTGCAGTGACTTGGACTTTGCCTCAGACAGCGCTGGGCATCCTCCACATCTCTTTCTATTTAATTTATTTATTTGCAAGCAGGAGATACAGAAATAGAGGGAGGAGATAGACACAGAGAGAACTGGTGTTCCAGAGCCTCTAGCCACTGCAAACGAACTCCAGATGCATGTGACCCCTGGCTTATGTGGGTACTGGGGAAATGAATCTGAGTCCTTTGGATTTGAAGACAAGGGCCTTAATTGTTAAACCATCCCATCAGCCCCTCCACATCTCTTTTAATATGAAGGTGGTTGTGATGTGTGACGGTTGGGATGGAAACAACTGGACTCACTTATCTATCTCACGGGATAACTTTACAGGATATATGCACAAGCAAATTATCAACAATCCTTCACCTCACAAAGCCAGTGACCCCAGCACAATAAGTTATACCATCCCTACCTCCATCCACCACTCTCTTGCAGAAACTACTACTTGGTTACAGATATGTCCTTTGAAGGGGAATGACCTATTTACCTTCAGAAGGAGAGACTTGCTACCAAGTCCCAAGTTGGTGCTAAGAGTGGACACTCCAGGAAACAGAGAGCTCATTAGGCACATCATGTCATGTATGAACAACCCAACCAGTGACAACATTGCTCTTCTGTGGGAAGCCCATATTGATTTCCTAAACCTAGGAGTCTGTCTTACGGAGTTGCTGAAACCTATGTAGCCTTGGGAACTGAAGCCTGACTAGCAGCTACTTGCCGTGAACTTGCAAACAGTAACAGCCAGTGGAAACATAAGTATAGAGACTTTAAAAGAGGAAACAAAAACTGTCCCTTTGATCCTTCCGAATAGAAACAACAGTCAGTACAAGGTCAAAAGAAGGTCCTTGGCTTTCGAGAACCCTTTCTTCGTGTTATTCATGTGGGTCTGAGCAGATTTGGTAATTAGGAGAAGGTCATACTGGGCAAGGGATGTACATGGAAGATACTGATGGCAGGAAAATAAAAATAAGGGGTAAGAAAATGACTTCAGCTTCTCCACAACTACCCCAAAGCTAGAAGCTAGCTCTAATGAAGGAGAAACTAGAAGGATATTATCTGGATGATGTTCCATGAAAGAAACAATAGATTGGAGGCTATTAGTTTTGAGAGTGAACAGTAAACCATCCATTTGGACCCAAAATCTCCCTATGATGAATGAGATTTAAGTTTTTCCTCAGTGAAAGTTTCCTCAAACTTAGAATTCTAGTTAACTTTCCCAATGTTTGCACTTACACAATTTGTCTTCCTGAATTCAATACTATTGGCTATTTTCTGATGCAATTTTGGCAAGAGAAAGCTTTTCAGTAAGTGAAAATAGTGTCCTTAAAATAAGTGATTTCTTTACCAAGTTGTCTGAGATTTTCACTTACAACACTTTGTCAGCCACTATCCTTCCATTTATCCTGGTAATGTGGAAAGTCAGGAAGAGAAGGAAAGGGGATGGTGGGGAGTAGTAAGGGAGAAAACAAATAAGACTAAGAAATTATAGAAAGAAACAGGAAACTGAATAAGAAGAGAGAATATAGCTAACATTCACTCAAACTTGGATTTAGATGCACCATCAATGTATCTAAAACCAAAAGCAGTGTGACTTCCTCTTCTGGACACTAGAATAGATGTTCACGGAGGCCTTGAAGAGGATAGGCCCCAGAACCCTCATCTTGCAAGCAAGGAAAATGAGGTCCTGGAAAGCAACCTGACTTGCACAGTCATGCCTAGATGCCAGGAAAGCTAAGGGCCAGTCTGATGTTCGACTAATCACAGCTGCTTGAAAGCAACAATCGCTTTTCCAAGGCTAACATGGCTAATGACCCACAGAAAGGGAAGATGGAAATGCACTCAGGAAAACACAGATGTGCACCCCAGCCCAGAAACCTTCAGAAACAGCTGGAGATGGACAAGACTATGGCTTGCCCAGTCTACAGGGCTAGGTGACTCTTGGAGACAGCACACTGGAAATTTAAAGGAACAAATTCTAAGCCCACGTTTTCTTTAATATTTATATCCAACAAACAATCTCTGGGTGCTGATGATGATATAACATTTCTGTGGATTAATTAAGAGTCCTTCATTATACCCATTCACAATGAACAGCTCCCAGTAATCTTTAGCAAAATAAAATAGGGTGACATGAAATATACGAGAGCTAGTAAACACCAGTTAAAGCCTAAACTCTACTGATAGCATCACTTGCTCCATCAAGGAGCCAAAGAAATAAGGAGAGGGAGGGACAGTTGCTTCATGAAACAATGATTAAGGGCAGAGCATGCTAAGGAGGGAATGTGGGGAGGAAGGAGGCATCTACTCAATTGGTACCTATTTTCAGAATTTCCTTTAAACTGGCTTGGATTGAGAGCCATCAATTATTTAAAAGGTGTAACATGATGCTTCCTTTGTTGAGGCAAATCTGCAAGCAGACCCCGGGAGAAAATGAAAAATGAATTAGGCAGAATTTATTAGTGTGCTTGAAGAAAACAAAGATTTAGCTATCGGGATTGGCTCTGTTCTAGAAATGGTCCAATTTTTGTCTCCTAAAATCCACAAACCTTTTTCTCCCTCACCCTCCCTTTTTACTTCCCTATTTATTATTTTCTACAGTAGATCACACACAAAAGGAGGAATGAATCATTTCCTAAACTTCTCCTTTCTTTTCAGATTCAGCTTGATGTATTGTCTTCATTTAAATTACAAATACACTAATCTGCAGTCCTGTTTACCAAGGAGCATTTCAAATGAAAGATACAAGAAATTGCATCACTCACATTTTAAAAATGACTTTAGACTCCGGACCTCATAAAAAAAACAGCCGTCAGTGTTCTGGGCCTTCAGCTGCTATATTTCAGTGCAGTGAATGAAATCCAATTAGTGGACTTTGTACTTGGGACATTATGATTCTGATGGTTGGTCTGATCAAAACGGGTGTGCCAAGCCCTAGTTCTGATTTTTGGCAGCTCACAGTTAAGGAAAAATTCAACAAACTGGCCTGAGAAACATTACCTCCAGAGCAGCTTCCACCCCATGATAATTAGCAAACACCAGGAGGAAGCCTTCTCCCTGGGACAGTTCATGACTAGTTACTAACAAATAAACTCACTTTCTGAGACCCCTCACTAGCTAAGTCTACCGTGTCCAGTTTTATAACAAGCAGCCTAATTTAGGACAGTAACTGAACAGAACCAACACATCATGGATTTGTAGCACCCTTAGGGTTTTTTAATGCATGTATGTATGTGTGCTCATATGTGTGCAATTGCATGGGCATGTGTGTCTACATGTATGGGTAGGTCAAAGGACAACATTAAGTGTCATCTTCAAAAACACTATCTGGGTCTCTCATTTGCCTGGAGCTCACCACTGAGCACAGCTGGCTAACGAACCTGAGGGGTCTGCTTTTCTGTGACTCGCCACTGCTGTGATTACAGGCCTGTGTCACATTTCTACATGGGTTCTGGGAATCCAACTCAAGCCACTATGTTTGTAAGGCAAGCGCTTTCAAGATTGATCTATCTCTCCAGCCTTTCACCCTTAGGTTTTAATCTGCCCCTACGTGTACACCCTATATGGAATTCAGAGATCAGAGTCTTTGTGACACTCACACAACATTTCCAGTTAGAACAAAGCATTAAGCGCCTCATACAAAACCCTGAGGTGCCACAGAGATCCCTGGGGCAAGCCGGCTAGCTAGAGTAGCTGACTAGGTGAGCTCTGCCTTCAGGGAGAGATCCACGCTCAACAAATAAGGTAGAAGGTGATACAGGAAGAAACCCAACGTTGGTGTTTGGCCACCACATGCACACGCCCACACAAGCATGTGGACCTGTACACATACATGCAAACACCCCCCCCACACACACACCCCGCGGGGGGTATCGATCAGTGGTAGAGCATGTGCTTAGCATGCATGAGGCTTTCAGTGCAAACCCTAGTGCCACAAAAATAACAATAATCCAAACCACAGATGGCTTGTATCAGTGCTCTGCTTGTCTCACAGGGAATGACATGACTGTCTAACCCATTCCACAGACAGAAACAAAGGAATGTAGCTAATGTATCTATTCTCTCATCACCACGATTAACAGCATCCCCATTATTTTTCCGTTCTTGGATAACAGTGACTAGTCAACCGCAATAAATTAAAAAAAGTATTTGTACAATATATACTTAAGTTCCAGAGGTGGCCACCCTATTTCTCAGTGCTTGGAAAGTGACTCTAGGCATGACACATATTTTCTGATAGTGCTAAGGACTTGGCATAGAGGGGCCACCTCACACACTGAGCTCTTTGTGTTAGGTTTTTGTTTTTTGGGGTTTGATTTTACTCAGAAATGTTCACCCCTATTTGTTGTTGATATGAATATATCATCATATCCACAGGTGTGGGGATGAGAGATCTACTCTGAAGAGAATTATTCTGTGTAAAATACACAGTGCATGACCATTGCCTTCCCACAGGCGTGTTCTCAGAGAATGCTTTGGTGGAAGGAAAGGTTGAGGGACTTCTTCCAGCTTTCCAGAGCCAGGCCTCTGCTTCTCGGTCCAGCTGCACGCTGAGTGAATTCATGTTGGTTGGGTGAGATTGATCAGTGTGGGCATTTCTGCCGAGGACCTCCATAAATGATACAAATCAGGTGGGTTGGCTATCTTTGTTTTCCACCAGTAAGCCATTTTAATCAGGATATCACTGGAAAAGGCTTTCATTCTTTCTTTTTCTATCACCTTGTTAAATCAAAGGTACTGTAGTGTCTACATCAACGGTCATCTCATTCTCTTCTCTTCCCCCTCATTGACAGTGGAAATTAACCAGCAGCTCAGCAAACTCCCCGCACCTTGTACACAGGGGGGCCTCTTTCCCCTGACACCTGTGCAGTAATGTTCTCATGTGACTGGGCTGTGCCCTATGCAAGGGAGGATTGACAGAAGTCTCTGCACATTGGGTCCATTCAAAGCCCCTCCATAGTACATCCTGCATTGTTTTTTACGTGCTGAAGCTAGAGACTCATAAGATAGCCCAGCCTTCCAGGCACTACTAGATAGCAATTCATCCCAACCAGGAAAACTCACTGTATGTTTAATGTAAAGGAAAAATTTACTAGATTCAAACCATGAAACATAGAGAAGCACATATTCGTCTTATTGTATCCATTTTCTTTCCTTCTTCCTAGCAGATGGGATAATCTAGGGATAAAAACCAGCCAGGAGCAAGAAGACAGAAAGTAACGGGCCTAATCTGATGTTGCTTCTCACCTATGGAATTATTTCATTTGAGAGTGTTTGCTTCTACATGCTTGGGACATTTATTTGTTTCAACTGTTACCAGATATAAAATCAGTCTGGATACAGCTTATTCTTGTTCCCTTGAGTGATGTCACTGAAAGGAAATGTTCCAATTTAGGATAATTTCCATGATAGAAATAAAATAGGAATCAAGTCCATATGCCCTACGACTTGTCAAGGAAAGTAACAATAAAGGCAGTATCAATATTATACAATTAAAATGAGAGCTCTTACCATAGTTAATTTCCCTCTGACCTGACTTTCTTCAGTCATTATGGACAAAAAGTATTAATTCATTATTTGCAAATAGCCCAGACTGGTTAATATATTCAAGAAGGAACTAAGACATGTTCTTGTGTATGTGAGCACACGCGCACACACGCGCGCACACACACACACACACACACACACACACTTTCAAGCAATCATACTTTGGTATCAAGGGCAAAAATAACAGAGAATATAAAGATAAGGAAATATTCCATGCTGTTGACCATGCAGCCTTAGAAGAGCAGAAATATAAGCATATTTTAAGTACATATATCTTTTCATAATACGCAGAGGGAGAGAGGGGAGAAAGGAAAAAAGATGGGGAGGGAGGGAGAGCGATTCAAAATCATGTCAACCTTTCCAGTTTAGTTATTATTTAAGGCATCATATGTTTCCCCCTACAAACTTGCATAAAGACTCTATTTGGAAGTGTTTGGGATTTTGTTGTGTTTTTAAAAATTTAACAATCACAGCTCTGAGGCTTAATCACTTGTATGTGTTACAAAACCAGATGGTTCAAGTGGGTGTTTGTTTACAAGCTCTTTGCATAAAGTTTTTAGCTTTTTTTTTTTAGACCAAAGCTGAATATTTCAACTCAGAAAGAAAGCAATAAGGAATATTGAAGAAAACGCTGGGCTTCACAGGTCCCTGGGGTCCCTGCCTTCACTCTGCCACTGAACAAGCACTTTCATAAGGATGTGTGGAGGGCTCAGACAGCAGTGCATATGCTAAGGGTGCTGGGGGTCCTGGGTGGAAGAGGCGTCCACCTTGGGCTCAGCCACCTGCTCTAGATGCTGTCAGTGGCCAGCTGGAGAAGAAGGGAGAAACCTGCCTTCCCAACACCGTAACTCCCTTGAATATTTCCTGTTGTTTCTGGCTTCTTGCTGGAGTGGCTTTGACCAGCCACATCCATCCCTGCCCCACTCTTCTAGATGCAGATGATTAAGGGGAAAAAGACAAAGAAAGAAAGCACCCTCAGAGACTCTGCCCTTTGTGTCCTGTAGCACAAGCATAGGGCAACTACCCACAAACATGCCAAGGCCTCAGGTTTACTTACTGAAAAATAAGTGAAGTAACAGTAAAAAGGTTCTTTAAAGGTAAATGAAAAGTTACAACAAACACAAATGTTTAGAGCTCTGAAATAATATAAGCATGCATTACTAGCTTTTGGTGTGATAAAAATCACATATCTCAAGCTGGAATAATAGCTTAGTGGTTAAAGACTATACCTGCAAAGACTAAGGATCCAGGTTCGATTCTCCAGGTCCCATGTAAGCCAGATGCACATGGGGGTGCCTGTGTCTGGAGCTTGTTTGCAGTGGCTGGAAGCCCTGGCATGCCCATTTTCAATCTATCTCTCTCTCTCTCTGTCTTTAATAAATAAATAAAAATAAGTCTTTTTTAAAAAAATCACATAACTCCTGCTTCATTGTCTACTCTGATTATACACTGTCTCTCAACTGAAGCAAAGACAGTCCACACTTGATTACGTTCACGTTTAAGAAACAAATAGGCTCAGCATAGTTAGCATACTTAGTATCAGTGTACTAGAAGGATCCTAAGGTTGGCTGGAGAGATGGCTCACTGTGTAAAGTGTTTGCCATATAAGCATGAAGGCCTAAATTCAGATCTCCGGTGTCCATACAAAATTCTGCTGGTCGTGGTGCATGGAGACAGTGACAGGGACTCCTTGGGGCTCAATGGCCATCTAGCTTAATGAAGTTGGTGAACTCTTTAAGTTCAGCAAGAGATGTTGTCTCAAAGAATAAGCTAGAGGGGCTGGGGAGATGGCTCAGCAGTAGAGGCACTTGCCTACAAAGCCAGAGGACCCAGGTTTGAGGCCCCAGTATCCTCGTAAAGCCAGATGCACAAGTTCACACATGCATCTGGAGTTTGTTTGCAGTCGATAGAGGCCCTGGAGTGCCCACTCTCTCCCTCTCTCTCTCATTTCGTATGAACACTAGTTTTAAACTTTATTTCATGGTCAGCTGGTCAGCATCTTGTGAAAGTTTTATCTATGAAGTTTCATTAAGCGGATATCATATATATAGCGAAGTTTGAGGACAAGACTAATAATGTAAATTTTTGGAAGAGTTTTCTACTTTCTAAAGTGAGGAACTCTCTACTATCCCTGATTTTATTCTTATTAGGGTCTAAATTTGTAAGTACTAAGTGCATTTTTCATAGATATGGAAAAATAGTTATATTTACATATATAACAAGAATTGTATAATATGGTCTATGTTTCAAGTAAGAAGAGTGTTTAGAAAAACAGGACTTCAGTATTGGTTTAGTCTTCTGTGTTCCAGCCATATCTTCACCTTGATATTAAGCTGTTACTGACTTGTTCACCTCACAGTTTTATTTGAGGATTGATTATTGTACGGTGGGTACAATTGCCATACACAAGTATATTTTCTAAGCTTTAATTTTTTTGTTGAAAATCAAGACAGTATTTCAAGGCTGAATTACACACACATATTCTTTTTTAAAGATTATTAAAGAAGTGAAAAACCTCTTTTTTAAATGTTACTTTCCAAATCAGAGGTAAAACAGTCCTAAAAATCAAGAACATGCTAATTTATTTAGATGCTTCTAACTTTTCGTTATAAAAACTGATGATATTATATTAAGTTTCAAGATCATTAGAATTAGAAGAGAGCTGTCATCTCTATTATTTTATATCTACATTCATTCAACAAATACGTGTGGAGCACCAGGTGCATGGTTTCTGAGCAAACACAGCATTCCATCAATATCCTCAGGATTGGGTTTTAGGACCCCCACAGATCATCATTCCCTTTATAAAAGTGGTACAATACCATCTCTAGATTGCTTGTCATATGTAATACAATGTAGATACCGCAAAATACTTGCTGTATTACTTAGGAGACATGACAAGAAAAAATGTCTACACATTCTCAGTGGACATGCATTCTTTTCTGAATGTTTTCAATTTGTAGTTGGTTGAATGCCCATATGTGGAACCGAAGGGTAAAAAAAAGGCCAATAGTAACACTAAAAAGCAGCACATTCTTATCTTAAAAACAGTTTAATGCTATGACATTCTGTAGAGGTAATCCAAAAGAAGATATGAAAAGTTTATTTCCCACACCCCGAATGAGTTAAAAAAAAATAAAAGATTTCAAATGAAAGTGTCCAAAAACTGTTACCTTGTGGTTTCTTCCTATTTGCTCTAGAATATGGTACAAACCAATTCATGGAAATGCTAGGATACTCATGGACTTTGCTGATTTCAATGCACACATCTGAACTCTGAGAAGTGACTGGGGAATGACGGACCAGTGTAGGCAACAAAAAAGAATAGACAATTTTTTGGCCTTTCCATTGTGTGTGTGTGTGTGGCATGCCTGTTTGTGTGTGTTTGTATGTGTGCATGTGTATGTACAAGTATGTAGGCATACGTGTGTGGAGAAGTCTCTAATCACATCCATTAATGAGTACTATAAAAAAAAGCACATTTTTTGGTTCAGTACTGAGCACTCAGAGAACTGCCCCTTTCTGCAGACCAAGGGAGTAAGTAGCATAATGTCAGGAGCAGGCATGCAATGTCCCTGGTGTCCACTCTTCGTGTTTTATATCCTGTCACCAGCAGCATGTTCATTTAGCAACACACTCAGGGACTTAGATGATGCAGCAAGTGTCAGTACTGATGTTACTATTTATAGCCCAATAAACTACACTTGGAGCAATATTAGTAATGGTAAGCTTAGGTAGCACTCCTGGCATTAATGCCTTAATCCAGATATATTGCTGTGAGCATAGTTTACAGCATGGAACATAAACACAAACCAAGAGATGCTAATAAATCACTTTCCTGATGCTTAAACACATACTGCCAAATGGGCTTTCTGCCTTACACAATGCAGCAGAAGGCAGCGATATATATTTAAATTTTCCATTTTTAAGCTGTCACTCAAAAACTTTTCATACTGTTTTTAGCTTATTGATCTTGCTGGCTTGTGATAAGACTTCAACTGCTTGGTTGGGCTGTTTTTAGTTTCTGCTTCTTATTAAAAGAGCTAAAACGGGAATCATAAAATGCTACTAACTTAGCAGTTTGTGATAGAAATGAAAAGTAAAAACAGCACCAAAATAGATAGTATAGCCTTCATGGTTTATTGCCCTAGAATTCCAGATTTAACTACTATGTTGCATGATAATGGGTATAATAGAACAACTTATCACTACATATACACATACAAGCTAGTATTAAGTATACTAAAAGAATTATTCCTAGTTTACGATACTTGATAAATATTTTTGTACAAGAATATACATGCATATAAATAAATACACATCACATATATATTATTTTGATACTAGCTTATTTTTCTTTAATTTACAAAGAAATACCTACTCTTAATTGCTTAATATTTGGACTGCTCTTTTTCAGAGCCAAAGGCTGTAATGGCTAAGCCATTTCCCAGTTCTTTTTTTTTTTAATTTTTTGTTTATTTTTATTTATTTGAGAGTGACAGAGAGAGACAGAGTGTGTGTGTGTGAGAGAGAGAGAGAGACAGAGAGAGAATGGGTGAACTCCAGACGCGTGCGCCCTCTTGTGCATCTGGCTAATGTGGGTCCTGGGGAATTGAGCCTTGAACCCAGGTCCTTAGGCTTTACAGGCAAGCACTTAACCACTAAGCCATCTTTCCAGCCCTGGGCTGCTCTTTTTCTTAACTACGCATTTCATTTTGCAACAAAAGAATCAACAGGACAGGAGCACAGCATTGCCTGATTGAACAAATCTAATCAATCAATTCGTATGCCCCCTCCTCCTCCCAACACCCACAGTGGGCTCTGAGTGGCAAGTTATAATCAGAAACCTTAAAATATAATTTTATATGCAGAATCCTGTTCTCTCAAATCCATGTCTGTATTCAGATTGGAATTATTCTACAAAGTGTGATTTGTTTATGCCCACAGTTCAGGTCTCAAAAGTTCAAGGGTCAGAGGGAACAACACTGACCTTCATAGCAAATCACCCATACATATTTTGCAAGGTGCTACATGGGAAAAGGATACCACAGCCCCACAAGGGCAGGATCCTTCATAAATGTTCCCATGGTGAGTGAGGTATGTAGTTGTGATTGGGGATCTTTGGGTAGACCTAAATCTTGCACACTCAGCCATAGCAATATGCAAAGTTTGTCCTTATTTCTCAAAGCATGTACTCTTGATGCTCTGATGGGTAGGGATCACTGGAGCATCTAACAGCTATGCAATTTATCCTCAACAGCTGGCTTTTTTGTTAGTATTGTTATATCCAACTTCTAAGAAGCGTCTACAAGCAATGCAAGGGGCAACATCTGTTAAAAAATAATACCAGCCAGGTATGGTGGCACATGCCTTTAATCCCTCGGGAGGCAGAGGTAGGAAGATCACTGTGAGTTCAAGGCCAGCAAGAGCTAGAATGAGACCCTACCTCAAAAAAACCCAATAATAATAATAATAATAATAAAATAACAACAAGCACAACATTTTTGTCTTTCTTAATATATCTAAAAATCACTGGTCTTCTACAAACATTCCTTATTCCCTTAACAGCTCCTTTGTCCATAATTTTAAACTTCCTGCAACATTACAAAGAGAATCTCAACATCTGTCCTGCATTGCTTCAGCATCGCTGAGCACGTGGACAACACAGAGGCACCAGTTTTCTACAGAGCTTACTGTTTCATGCCCTTGCCGCTCATTTCTACCAAGACCACTGTTTGTTTGAATTCTGCCTCACATCACTCACATTGGACTCCTTCAGCATGTCTACAATCTGCATATGTATATGCATGCTGAAGTGTGCACACCCAACCATGGAGGCACAGTCCCACCTCTCCCCCACATCAATATGGTGATGAATTGGCTGCCCAGTGCGTTTCTGACAGCGGGTGGGAACAGCAGCTCTGGTGACCAGAGGATGTCCTAGTTCCTCCATGCATAAAGGTATTCGGTGCACGTAGTAATTATCCATCCATCTCGTTCACACTAAAGGCATGGCAATGCAATTTTAGTCTTATAATCAAGACCATATGACAAAACCCAAGGCCATTAGGGACCAATTTCAAGTATTCTCTGCAAGACAATGATTTTCCAACCGCACTTACATATGCTGAATAGTTACCTCTGCACCACCGCACCTGCTGTCACGGATGTAGCACCTCTGCTTTTGAAAGCCTCTTAGAAATGCAGTGGTGCCAAGTTTTAAAGGCTTGCTGGCTTCCCCAACACTTCATTCACGTGTTTTTAACATTCCCCAAAGCATGGTATGAAAATGCTGAAGATAAAAATTGTGTTTGTGCCAATGAACTTGTTTCCAAAATTTGCTTTCCTTTCTCCTCTTTTCTGTCCCCTCTGTTGGGACACCATCCTCCCTCTCTGTCCTGCATGCCTTCCTTTGAACTGAAGCATGCTCATGAAGACCCATAATTATTTCACATATCCTTTTGACCTCATCACTTCAGGTTCAGTGACATAATCATGTTGTCTCTAAAAGGATGTGATGTCATCATAAATCATGAGGCTATAGACAAGTCTCTACTCGCAAATCAGAAAAGAGGCTGACATTATTTTTAAATTATATAAAATGTGCCTGAGATATTCTTTCATGTCCTGTTTAAAAATATCTGTCACAATGAGTAAGCAAATACCCACTGCAATAGATAAAATTGCTAAAAATAATATAGTTCATCATTAATGATGTATTGATTTGGAGGAAAATAAAAAAATCATAGTAGTAACAAAGAAAACATTAAATAGACTATGTAGGGTAAAAAAAAAAAAACATGAGCTACATACAATGCTTTACTACCCTTACATGGGATTTTCTGGGGAAACCATTCTCCTTCCTATTTCTCATTTGCAAAAGGAAAGATAAATTCTGCCTAGACATTGGTTGTCACTGAGGTTTATATGATAGATTTCATCAGAAGATCTTACCTCAATATCTTTTTGTTTATTTGTTTGTTTGTCTCGACGTAGTGTTTCGCTCTGGCTTAGGCTGACCTGGAATTCATTATGTAGTCTCAGGGTGGCCTCGAAATTTCGGTGATCCTCCTACCTCTGCCTCCCGAGTGCTGGGATTAAAGGTGTGCACCACCATGCCCAGCTTACCTCAATATCTTTTAAAATCATGAGATAAACAGAGCTGATAACACCAGTTTCTAATTGCAGAACTGCGTGGTTTACAACTGTGGAAAGTAGTACTCAGTATAATAATAATAAAAAAAAAACGATTCAGACCTCAATATATCCACTCGTCATTGAAGAGATAATCACGCATCCTTGGTGACCATGCCCCCAAATTCTCAGCTACCCATGAACTAAAGCCATTGAACTCGAGTTCTGTCTGTTTTACTTTATAGTTGGGAAATTCCATTTTTATTTCTATTTTGTGTGTGTGTGTGTGTGTGGCAGGGGCGAGCAGACATGTGCAAGTGGAGGTCAAAGGACACCCTAGAATTGTTTTTTATTAATTACAGACATAATTAGTGTGGATACATCCTGTATTGGTACCATCCTTTCCCTCATCCCTGGCCCCATCCATCTGTGGGCTCTCCTCAGTGGGGTTGTGGTTTTCCGTGGGGTTGTGGTTTTCCGTGGGGTTGTGGGTAATGTGCTGTGGAAACAGAAGTCAGTTATTAGGGAGAGGCAGTGCCTCTGGGCATGATGTCCCAAGTTGTGGCTCTAATAATCTTTCTGCCCCCTCTTCCACTGAATTCCCTGAGCCATAGTGTGTGTGTTTTAAGTCTTCTTCAGTGATGAGCTCTTAGGAGCCTCTGGATCTCTGCTTTGGTAGGTGTCGAGTATCCTCAGGTCTGCCTTCCTTCACCTGATTGTCAGGCTCACCATGGAAGCTGCATTCTTGCTCATCTCCCCAAATCCTCTGTAGTTTCAGCTGGGGCTTGGCTGAAGTGCAAGGGGTAGTTTATCTCCTCAGGCACCTTTTACCTTGTTTAAGGCAGGGTCTCTTCTTGTTCACCAAGAAAACTGTACAGTGAGCTTCTGGGCATTCTCCCATCTCTGCCCTCCATCTCGCCACAGAAGCACTGGGAATGCAGATACCATGCTGCTCTACCTGGGGGTTCTGCAGGTCTGCACCCAGGGACTCACCTTGGCATTGCAAGTGCTTTATCCAGTGAGCCACTGTCCCAGTCGTACTCCAACTTGCTGAGGTTAGCATACAAAGAATTAGGTTTCACTAACGTGTTTTGAAACATTTCTTTAGTTTCCCTTCCCTCTCTTTCTCCCTGTCCCTCTCCCCTAATACATAGCCTCCTTTTCACTGTCATGCTACATGTTTCCTTTGAGTCTTTCTCCTTCTCAACATCTTGTTCAGAAATAAAAACCATGCATGTTTTCTCTCATATGGGAAGCCCAACTTCTAATGCTTGTAAGCAAGCAAATAAGGGATATTATACTGTATTTCTACTGCTTGATGCTTAATTTAACACCATGCATCCTAGCCTCTTCCAAAGCAACAAGAACAAATTTTTAAAAATATTTTATTTATTTAATTATTTATTGCAAATGAATTTCAGACACATATACCACATTTTTCATTTGGCTTTATGTGGACACTGGGGAATTGACATTGCTGGCGAATGCCTTCACCTCTTGGCAGCCTCTCCAGCACTTTTAGGCAATTTTAATATAGGTCATTGAAAGGCTCCCCACCACTTGTCCTAGGTGTGGGTACTCAAAGGAATTGTATATAAAATGAGTGAAAAATCATGGTTGGAATCTTCCATCCATTGGGCCATACATAATCGGGATCTGAATGTATATAAAATATATGTCTGAGAACAAGGTGATCACAGACAAGTGGCTCTGGTTTCTTCTGATTCAGTTGCTTCACATCCTCCGTGAAGACACCTGTCAGCCGACAGCAGAGGAGGCTGTGGTATCTCAGCAGCGCTCCTGCCTGACCACGAAGGGACTCACCTAAGTATTTGATCGTTGCTTCATTGGTATTAAAACATAGGCAACAGCAAAGTGCATTGGGTTTTTTCGTGAAAATTCAATACCTTAAAATCCAATCACAAAAGATTGTCCTGTATGCCATATTGGAAATGAAGTAACTGTGTAAACTAGAGCTAGCCTGCTCCATGCCTGGAAACTAAACCACAGATAGCAGAAATGACTACCTTTCACAAGGAGTCATCAAACTCTAGAAGCTACCAGAAGTTGTTGAGAATAATTCTAGTGCCACTCAGGTGCCAAACATTCATCTTTCAAAGGCTTTCAGTCAAGGAAATAAATAAAAGAAATTTTTTAAAAATTAGAAGACATCCTAGAATTCTACAATGGTCCTGAGATGGCACTGTTGATACTACAGGCAGTGAGAACTTCACAATTATAAAGTCAGGCTGTGGAAAGAGCAAAGGTACAGAGCAAAGAACAAAAATGATTCCCATGAGCCTACGGCTAGAGAAGGCTTGTTTAGATTCTGAAAATTCTTTCATGAATTTTGGGAACATCATTGTCATTTTCTTTCTTACTTATCAGTTACATCTGTGTTCAATGTTTACTCAAGAGACATTTTCCATTCTTCCTCTAGCATCATTCAAAGAATCCTTTTGGCTCTTTTTTCAAAATGGACTTAACTAGTTTTCATTACCTTATCCACAGCTTCCTGGTCCACACCACCATCATCACTCTTTTGGATAACTGCAATGGTAATGCAACTGTTTTCTTTGTTAATACAATTTCCCTTTTACATCTATTCTCTAATAGAAAAGCCAAAGGGATAGCAAAATCCTTTTCAAAAAAAAAAAAAACTGACTTATAGGGCAAGGGGTATGCCTTAGTGGTTAACAGTACTTACTGTATAAGCACGAGGACCTGAGTTCAATATCCAGCACTCATGTAAAAATCCAAGCATGCCTGCACATGTCTGCAACCCAGTTCTAAGGGCAGGTTCAGAACTAGAAGTATCATGGGGCTTCCCTGGTTAGGTAGTCTATCCAAAATCTGAAAAGCTCTCAGTTTAGTGAAAGGACACCGAATACCTTCCTATGGCCACTTACATATATGTACACAGGGCATGCACACCTGCACATATGCATTCATACAATACATACCTACACATAACATGCACACTATACACACATAAAAATCCAGTTACTAGTGAAATTATTAATCACTACCTATGATAGTACATACAGATTTAAAAGGTAAATTTTGAAAAGATTTTTATGAGTGTATGCAATCTTAAAACTATCACAGTCAAGTGTAGAACATTCCTGTTATCCCAGAAAGGTGTCATCGGACATGATTCAATCATGTGACAAACAGAGAGCTCTATGTTCTGACTTCTATTTTCAAAGCTTAATTTTGCCTGTTCCAGAAATTGATATCAATAATGCTATTGTTTAGGGGGAGGTGTTATATGGTTATTTATTAGTGTTTCATTGCAAAAAATACCATAACTTGTTCAGTAGTTGCTAATTAGCATTTGGTATTAGTCACAGTCTTTAGCTATATCAATAAAGAAGCTATGATCAGTTTGTTCAAAAGATTTTATGGATCTGCGCTTTCATAGGTAAATACCTGAGAGTGGAGTTGCTGGGCGATAAGTGAGAAAATTTTAATTTCACTCCAAAGCTTGCCCTGTTTTACACATATCACACACACACACACACACACACACACATGCACACATGCACACATGCACACATGCACACACGCACACACGCACACACACAATGTTAAGACTGCATCCGACAATTACAAACACTTGGTTATTACTAGTGGGGTTTTGTTATTGTTTATTTTCATTGTAGTTAACCTAATTGGTATGAAATAGTATCTTACTGTGTTTTTCTTTTTAATGTTTTTCTTCATTTATTGGAGAGAGAGAGGGGGGGAGAGAGAATATGGGCATGCCAGGGCCTCCACCATTGCAAACCAATTCCAGACATGTGTCCCCTTCTGCACCTGGCTTTATAGGGGTACTGAGGAATCTGAGTCCTTAGGCTTTGTAGGCAAATGCCTCAATCACTAAGCCATCTCTCCAGCCCCTCTTACTGTGGTTTTATTTACTTTTCTTTGATAACATGATTCTGGCATGCTTTCACATGCTTACTGGCCATCTGCATACCTCTCTTTGCAAAGTGTATATTTAAGCTTTTTGTCCATTTTTAAAAAGTGATCTTTTAAAAATATGTCAAATACTATTACTGCTCCTATCAAAATTGTCGGATAGCATTTGGATCACCCCACAAGAGCCATAATCTTGTCAGCTTCCACTAGATCACATGTAATTTGCCAGCCAGGCAATTCTGTCTTCATCTCCCAGCATGGCTCAGCCTGTTCCCAGCACTGCGTCTCTCAAACCCATGAATTGCCCATCACAACACCTTGACAGCCTCATGGGAATCTCACTTCCTCAGAGATCTACCTGCCTGTTTTCCCACTTCCCTACTGGTATATTCTACATAAAATACCAACCACTTCTTTAGCATTCTCTCATCCTCATTCCAGTTTTATTCTTCTATAAGAACATTATGATGATAATTTTAAACTTTTCCTTACTTTATCCCTCTAGCCTTCTTCCCCTCTTTCACTTCCTTTCCCTTATTTATCCCTATACTAAAATATTAGCTCTCTCAGGATAGAAATATTCAAAAAATTCATCACATAGAAGATCATTTCATGATTCTTAAATCTGAACAGAAATTTAACAATTATTATTGTTGAGAAGACTATATAGAAGTTTATGTTTCTTGAATACTTGCAAATTTAATACAAGAAGTGTTGGCCATCAAATACATTTCCTTTAAAAGCTGCATATTTAAAATATTTTTACTTATTTATTTATTTTCGTGCAGAGAGAGAGAAGGGAGACAAATGGACAGAATGGGCATGCCATGGCCTCCAGACACTGAAAATGAACTCTAGATGCATGAACCACTTTTTGCATCTGGCTTTACATGACTTCTGAGCATCCCAACCCGCGTCATTAGGCCTTGCATGCAAGTGCCTTAACCACTGAGCAGTATCTCCAGCCCCTCCTCCAAAAGACACAAACTTTTAAAAGAAAAAATTATAGCCAAAAATTCAAAATATTCAAAAGTAATTCTGAGTAAACATGAAATGTGTAAGCCAGATACTTTCAATAACAAAATAAAAATTATACACAAGTTCATGTTTGCTTATGAACCTAAACACACCCACAGATAAAGATCTGTTACATAAAGACATAATAATAAAGTAGACAATAAACTATCCTTTACTTAATGCTTACTACAAGTCTACTAATTACTAATCCTTACAAAAATCCCCAGAGGGATTACTCCTATATTATAGATTAGATTGAGGTTTAGAGTGTTTAAGTAACTTGTCAATCTCATACCTGTAGTCAGTCATAGAACCAAGATTACAATACATACACACACACACACACACACACACACACACAGCATCAGTTTCCTAAATATTACATATATGCATGCATATGGATATTATTTTAGTAATAAATAGAACATTTATGAAATCTATAGTGTATGCTTTTATAAAATGTTTATAATGTATATATGTATAGTATTTATGTTTCCTTTCTGCAAAAGTAAAACTAAAGAATATCTGTGGTTCATAAAATATAGTAATCAAGTGAGCTCTCAGCATTCACTATCCAGCTTGAGTATTGGGAACTACCCATGCTGCTAATGCCATCCATGTGGCCTCCAAAATTACACTGGGGCCCACTTGTTGTCTTTATTTGTGCAGATGCTACTATCCATTTTCCTTAGTAATTTCCTCAGTAAATGTAGAGGTACATAAATACAGCCCTAATATATGCTATCTTATTTATTTCCAGGTGATTTTCAAGAAAGTTTATTATTATCTAGAGCCCCCTCTGTTATTATATTTTCACATAACATAGCATGCCTCTCTGATTCACCCACTACTGTGGCTATACCTGTGGACCATGGACACCATAGCCCTCCTGTTTTCCATTGTATAAGCATAATGACTTCTTCCATTAGACATCAAAATACAACATAAAGCTATGCTATGAAACCATGCACTTATACAAGGTTATCTACTAGCTAAGTGGTCAATAGAGTCACAGAAAAGGCCAGAAAAAGAACATACCAGATGGTAAGCTAGTGTCTAACAAAAGCATATTTCAGATCTGTGGGGAAATGATGAACATGTCTGTAAATGGTGCTGAGGCAATGGGTTCTTCTCTTTTTAAAATATTTTAGTCATTTATTTGAGTAAGAGACAGAAAGGAAAAGAGAGGGAGAAGGCAAGAGTGAGAGTGAGTATGGGTACACCAGGGCCTTCTGCCACAGCAAATTCCAGACACATGTGCTACTCTGCATTTGGCTTAATGCAGGTACTGAGGAATCAAACAAACAAACAAACAAGGCTTTGCAAGCTACTGCCTTTAAGTGCTAAACGAACTCTACAGCCCAATGTGTTCTTCTTTAAAAGAAAATCTCCTTTTCTCTGTACTGCACCAATTCCTGCTGCAATAAAAGTTGTGGAAGGCAAAGTGCAAAGCCTTGAAGATAATACACATGGATATGTTTGTCTCTCCCAGTCATCCAACAGAACATTGTTCTTACTATAACAAAAAATAACAACCATGAAGGAAAAGATTGATGAATCCAAGCTAAGCAAAAGCAAGAAATTCTTTATATCAAAAGATATCATATAGAAAATAGGAGAAATCCTGAAACTCTTATAGGCTATGTGGGACACATAGTATCTATCTCTCAATATGGATTTCCTTGAAACGTATAATCCTAACTTTCTCTAAACTGCCACAACTTTGGTACCTCATTCTTACTGCTTGTCCAGTTATTTTTGGAGCCTGGAAGAGGTGTAGCTAATACATTATTAACAGACTTTTTAAGTTGTTTTATGTTGCAGCATATGTCAAATTCTACCTTGCTTCAAACAAAGACTACTAACCATAGGTGGCATTGTTGTAGCATATATCATGTTCTCAGTTACCTGTATGACAGCAAAGACTGATACTAGTAAAACTTCATTTAAGTTTTTTAATTCAACTCAATGAGAAGGTTATTGACATTTCAGTAATTGCTATTGAAAACCAATTGGCTAAAAGAGGAAAACACACACACACACAGACACACACATACACCCACAAAATAAATAGTGACATAATGTTCACTACAGATTTTAAGATCACTGTTACACTTAGTTTGCCTAGAATTTTTTTTTGGTGTTAATTCCAAAACAACAATCAAATGTGACATGATCTATATAACATAAATAAAGACTATCAGTATGTTTCTCCTTTTTACCCCCCAACCCTGAACATATTGTCTTATTTTTAAGATTTGTTGTAGGTTTTAATTATGGAATAACTTAAGAAAAAAAAAGGAATTAAAAGCAGCTTGCTATAGTTTGGATGTGAAATGCCCACCCCTCCCCCCACCCCAGCCCCATAGGTTCCTGGGTTTAAACATTTGTTCTGCAGCTGCTACACTGCTTTGGGAGGTTGTGGAGGCATGACTGGAGGAAATGGGGTCACCTGGGGTTGTTCTTTGAGGAGTGTACCCCAGCTTGCTTCTTGTCCGATCTCTACTTCCTGGTAAGCACCGTATGAGAAGCCACCACAGGGAGCTGCTGCAGCCTGGCTGGAGCTAAGGTACCAGGCTTTCCAGGAGGGCCCAGATCCACCAAACTGAGAAAATGAGGCACAGTGAAGAAATGAAAGCAAGGGTTTGAGAAAACCTGGAAGTAGTTGCCTTCCTATAGCTATATAACATGATGGAAAGGAGTCTCAGCAAAACCCTGGCATTTTCTGAGGACCCCACAATGCTGTTGGCCTGGCCTTGTCTGAGGGCCCCTCAATATGGACGGCCTGGTTGATTCTCTGCAACTGGGAAAACCTGGTAAACTTTAAGCGTTTCAGATTTTCTCCCTGTCTTCACTCCAAGAAGCCAGGACTTACTGCGGCTAAGTGTCTAAAATTCCCTTATCTGTGAATGCTCAAACACATGTTCCCATTTGAAAGCATGGCATAGGAAGGGGTGTGAACGGGCAGTGCAGACCGCAGATTGAGTCTGCAAAGTCTTGCATCTGTTGCCTCATCCATCAGAGAGTAGGTTCCCACAAAGAAGCACTTCTTTGTCCTAAATTATAGAAGATAGATTAACAAATCCAGTAGGTAAAAAAACAAGACCAGCAAAAACAGCATGGAGGAGAATGGACAAAAGTGCATTATAAGGAATTATCAACATGTAATTATTTAAGCCTTCCTAAAACAGTGCTATAGTTCAGGGCTCCAGAGCCAGTATTACTCACGGCATAAGTAAAGCTCTGGTAAGGAGTGTGATAACGTGTACAGGTGAGGAGAAAGCAGTGGAGAGCACTCATGCCTGAGTGTCACAACACGGGGAGGAGGCCACAGAACTAGCCTTTGCTGGTTCAGCACAATGGCTCCATATTGTGGAAACAACCTGGCGCTTAGGAAATCAAGCACCTAATTTGAGACCCACCTGTACCCAGCAGAGTCATGAGACACTCACACTCTCTATAATCTCTCTTGGCTATTTTGCAAAAGGAGAGGAAATAATATTTAACTCACTGAGTTGCTGGAAAATTTAATGAGGTGATATACTCAAAACACTTTGTAAACTATAAGGCATGATATAAATGTGATTCATCTATTTAAAGAATAATTATCAAAACAGATTCTCCCTGAGGAAAGAACAGAAGGAAATGGGATTATTAAATTATAGTGAAAGGAATTTGCATTAGGCAGTAGAAAAGGCACTCAGGCTGTTGACTGATGAAAAGGGAGGTGACCAAGTTGTTTTCTGAGGCGAAAAACCACCACTGCTTAAGAGAATTCCAGCACCCTTGCCTAAAAGTAAAGGGCCAGAGGTACTGCCACCCAGAATCATGTTCACAATTAATGGAATTCTTTAGCTAGTACAGTCTTCTCAAGACAGATACACACTGTTTCTTGGGACCTGAGGAATCTAATAACAAACTACCTAACACCAAGGCACCCACAAGTCCCTTGTTATATAATACTGAATGAACTTCAATCTTCCCCACCATCATCCCCAAATGAAGCTTTTCAAAGTAAGCCTGAAACATCAACACAATCTGGTGACACTGCCAAATATTAATTGACCCAAGCTGTCCTTAGAGAATATCCAGGAAGAGGAAAATCACAAGAAGCTGTCCCCTGGGGGAGGTGAAGTGTTTGCTGAATTCAGGGTTCTTTGGTGCATGTTGGGAAGGCAGAGGGTTGGCAAGCAGATATGGTCTAAGCCCCAAGAAATCACAGTTTACTAGGCAAGTTGGACATTTCTCAAAACCACATTATGAGAATAACTGATCTCAGTGTCCAGTCAAGGGACTTGAGTGACTATAGAAAAGTCAGGTAGGATTACCTGAAGAAGAAAAGTAGAACAGATAACTTAGTGAAGTGTAGATATTCAATAGGCAAAATAAGTCTTGGAGATGGCTGCAACACAATGTGTGCAGGTTCTGGGTCAAACAGAAGCATTGTGAATCTTAGGATCTAAGAGGGTATCATGGAGAGCCTTGACAGGGGAGGGGACAACAGGGAGAGATGGGGTCTGAAATGTGGAGAGAGACAGACCAACCATCCAGTGATGTTTGGCTATGTTTAGGACTTTTGTCTTTATCTTCTGACACAATGTGGAATAAGTGGTACAGTACAGGTGAAGAGAAGGGTAAACTATGGACAAGAACCAAGAATTATTGAGGAAAGAAATAAGGGATAGGTTTCCTATATGTTTGTTGTGATGAAATGCGGTGAAGGTAGATAGAAGAATTTACTTCCTTAATTCACAGGCATGCTTCTAAGGTCATCACTACTGATACCCTCATTAAAGCATGCTGTGTAGCCTAATCTTGCCAATTTCTGTACCACATCAGCCTCTTGGCTGAGCAAGTCATTGCCCCCACAGGAGCTAATGATGTAAATATAGGGTAGGACTTGTACTCACTAAAAAGAAGGATGTATGCAGATAGGGGAAGATAGTAGCCAACACAATCTGACTCTGTTTGTGTATCCACACCTAGAGGTAGACCTGGGAGGAGAAATGATCATCCAAACTTACTCTTCTTTCTGGTCCAGATAATGGCTCTCTATATTAAAAACTGTTCCTACTACTAGTAGCTCAGTATTTATAAAAGAAGAAAAGAAGGGGAAAAAACTCTGGCAGGGAAATAATAACAAAATGTATGACCCACAGAGGTGGTGGGAAGATACAATATTATTTTACATATTTGATATAGAGCCTAAATTAAGCCATAGAAAAAGGGCCATGAATCTTCACAGCCTCATTATCAAGCCTTCCAAAACCTCAAATACAGAAAAATACATTTCATAAACAAAGACCCAATAGGATTTTAATAGTACAATAAATTTCACAGACATTTGCACTAATCACATTTCATTACTTTTTTTTTTTCAAAGAAATTTCATTTGATGGAAAGTGATGTTTTGAAAGACGGTGGAGAATAACTTTTTGAAGCTGCTTTTTGACTACCCATGTGCATGGAGTCAGATGTGTGATGAACAAATCAAGAATTCTGCAAGCAACGAGATGCAGTCGTGCCTGTTGTGTGCGTGCTTCCGCCCTCAACATCTCCGTGTCAGAACTAATCTCCTAAATCTTTTTGACACATATTTTCTCCAAGCCACCCAGAATGGTGGGAACTCAGACCTCAATTTGAGCAGTTTGAGCTGTCAAGGTGTTTGGTGATCCTGGAACCTTTCCTGCTCCTTCATGGTTTTCCACATGTAGGTAAAGTTTCTAATGCAAATTTCCACTTATTCATTTCTGACTGGGGTGACATACTCTAGTTTGAATGTCATCCGGAAATAATCACATCTCCAGAGAAGACAGAGATACATATGTCCAAAGGGACCCTCGGACCAGTACAAAAACTCTTACCTGGTCCCTACAGCTCAGTGACGTCCTGTGGCTGTACTCCAGAGTATGAAAGGTCTACAAGGTCAAGGGAAGGTGCTTACTTAGGCTGTGTCCAGTATCTAGAAATTCCACATTGCACAACTCTGGAATACCCTACCTAAATGGTGCTAGGTCTTCTTTAGGCCGAAATGTATCCTCTCAAGGGTTGATTGATCACTGAGATGCACTCTGAGTTCTGACGGGAGCCACAGGGCAGCTATGCTAAAGGATATAAACATGTGAGTGTGCCCACAGCATTCTGAGATGCCGGAATGTTTGAATGTATTAGGTGTGCAATGGAAAGTTGGTTGGGATAGGGGTCACAAGAGGGAGATGGTTCCTTATACAGCCATATCCAGGTGCTATATATCAAAAAACGTAGGATTTCGAAATCAGAACTTGGTCTTCTAGATCACTCTGAACAGTACTAAAATGAAGATTCAGAGCCAGCCAGTGCAGGATAGAAACTGAGAGGGTGTGCTTCCCAAGGAACTCAAAGATGAAGTACACACTGCAGTATGCAGGCCACCAGTAAGCAGAGGGAACCCCGAAGTTGTATTTGTCAAAGAAGAAAACCATGCACATTTTATTTAATCATTTATGACTTTAACTCACGACTTTTAAATAACTGTGGTACATGTGTCTCCATTTGTATTTTTATCCTAGCCAGGAAGTATAGAGGACATCCTTGCATTCCTCTTTCATCATACCGCATGTGTGTGTGTGCATGAATATAAAGGTTAGAAGTCAACCTTAGTGGTCTTCCTTAGTTGCTAGGTATCATGTATCATGCTGAGACACACTTTCTTTTTTTTTTTTTTTTTTTTTTGGTTTTTCAAGGTAGGGTCTCATGCTGGTCCAGGCTGATCTGGAATTAACTATGTAGTCTCAGGGTGGCCTCGAACTCACAGTGATCCTTCTACCTCTGCCTCCCGAGTGCTGGGATTAAAGGCGTGCGCCACCACACCCGGTGAGACAGACTTTCTTACTGAACCTAAAGCTCATTGATTTAGCCAGAGATTTCAGCCAGTGAATTCCATGGATTTTCTTGTTTCTGTCTCTCCAACTCTTGGATTATAGGCATTGTGTCGTGGTCTAAACTCAGGACCTACCCACAAACTCAGCCCCACTGATCACAATTTTTAAAGCTATATTTTCATCTACTCATTTTGCCTCAAACAATACCCCCAGACAGTCGTCTGTGCTGGCCACACATATTAATTATGATGCTGTGAACAGAGCAAAGTGTCATGTACCTGTAACAGCACCATGGCACTTTTCTTCCCTCTTCCTACATTCTTGGGCTACAACTCTTACCCTAGTGGCTATATCCTACCCAGAAATCAGGGGATTGGAAATCAGGGAGTGGAAATTTGTCTGCTAAGGAGCCAGGTGCCTGCCCTCAGCAGGTTCAGGCTTACCTGAAAGTGGCTGGGCATAAAGCCAATTGCAGGATTCTCTCCCACACAGCTTCCTTCCACACAGTGCTAACCTTCTGGCTAGAGCATCTGCATGTCAGCATCGTCCCAATGTCCAGGGAACCTCAATTTCAATGTGTGAGAACACAGCTAGGCCCAGTCAGTCTCAGCCTCAACAAAGCATATTTCAAAGTCTGTTCTACCACAGAGCACTGTAAACCCATGGCCTATCAGGTGGCAGGACCCATGTGCCCCACAGAGGGTGTTTTTAATTTTAATTTTAATTTTAATTTATTTATTTGAGAGCAACAGACTGGCAGTGAGAGAAAGAGGCAGAGAGAGAGAGAGAGAATAGGTGCACCAAGGCCTCCAACCACTGCAAACAAACTCCAGATGCATGTGCCACCTTGGGCATCTGGCTTATGTGGGTACTGGGAAATCTAGCCTGGAACCAGGGTCCTTGGGCTTCACAGGCAAGTGCTTAATGGCTAAGTCATCACTCCACCCCGGGTGGTTGTTTCCATAACAGCAAAAAGGTGTATTCTGGGCTGCGAAGATGGCTCAGACAGTAAAGTGCACATCTTACAAGCATGAGGATGTGAGTCTGATTCCCCAGAACACATTTAAAGAAAAGGAAAGAAAACCAAATTTCATTGTATGTGCCTGAATTCCCAATACTGGGGAAGTGGAGGCAGGGAGGTTCCTTGTATCCACTGGCTAATCAATCTAGCCAGCTTGGTTAGCCCCTGGCCAAAGCAACTCTGCCTAAAAGAAGGTAGATGAGAGGAAAATGCCTCATAAAGTTGTCTTATGGTCTCCACGCACATGCACATGTGTGGATCGGTTGTCTATATACATGTGCACATACATGCATTCATCAAAATGTATATCTGCAAGCAAAAAGGATGAAACCCTAAGCCTTAGTCTCAGCAGTTTCTTTCTGTCTGTCCCACTTATTTCTTAAGCCACTCCAGCTTGTATGTACATGTCTCAATGGCACTACATGAATCTTCCTGAGTTTAAATTTGTACTGTTTTGCTTTAATTTCAAAGTTTAAAATGCTATATGATTTTATCTTTTCATATGTTTATTTGTAACTTTTGCCCAATTTTCATATCTGAATCTTTTGTACATTTTAATTGTGGTATTTGTTTTCTTATTGTTGTGTTTTAAGAATTCTCTCTCCATTCTGTTTAGCAATAACTAATCACATACATCTTTTGCAAATGTTTTCCCAGTGTGAGGGTTGTCTTTTCATTTTCTTTTGCAAGGTAGTACCTTCCTTGTACTTTTGCTTTTTGTGTGTGCATAATATGTGTATAGTAGGTGTGTCTGTACATGTTCATCTGCTTGGAGTCGTGTGTGTGTGTAGGTATGTGTGTGTATTTGTACACATGCATGTGGGTTTGAGGGTCCAAACTTAGGTCCTCATGCTTGTGCAGTAAGCAGTTTTCCCCACTAAGAATCTCCCCACTCTCCACGGTAGTATATTTTATATCTTTTTCATTTTAATGAAAAATATATAATCATTTATTAATTTCATGAATTGTGCATTTGATGTTGTGTCAAAAAAGTAGTAGGAGAGGTCATAGGAATTTATTCTTATGGTTCTTCTAGATGTTTTAGTTTTGCAGTCTATAATTAGGTCCAGATTAAATTTTGAGTTAAAGGTGTGGTTACAGATTCTCTTTCTGCTATGAATGTTCATCGTTCCAGCTCCCATCACTGGAGATTCTCTCTTCTCCATTGTATTGTCTGTGGTCCATTGTCAAAGATCAAATGTCCCTGTGTGTCAGGGCTTTCTATGACCCCTACAGTCTATGAACCTATGCTTTCCTCAATATCATCTTGATTACTATACATTTCTAGTTAAGCCTAGAAGACTCTTTGTTTTCTCTTTCAATATTGCACTGACTATCCAAGTGCTTTCAGGTCTACATAAATTTAAATTTTAGTTTGTGGGCTGGAAAGATGTGCCAGTGGTTAAAGCGATTGCCTGCAAACCTTAATGATCCTGGCTCAATTCCCCAGTACCCACATAAAACCAGATGTACAAAGTGGTGTATGCATCTCAAGTTTGTTTGCAGCAGCTGTAGTCCCGGGCACACTAAATCTGTCTCTCTCTATATATCTCTTTGCTCGTCTTTCTGCTTGCAAGCACATTCATTAAAAAATAAATAGAAAATAGTTTGTTACCCTTCCCAGAGTAACTTGCTTGCTGTGAATTTGATTGGGTTTGCTCTATGAATCAAGTTGGAAAGAATTAGCATCTTGGAACTATTGAGTCTTCCTCCCCATCAACCTTTTCTAATATACCATTTGTTTAGTTCCTTGAGTTCTTCATCAGTTTTGTAGTTTTACTCCTAGGCCTTGTATAAATTTCATTTGAATTACACCTAAACATTCCACTTGGATAATGCTAATATAAATGGTATTGCCATCCACATTTTTTTTTCCAGCAAGGATTTTTCTCCCTCCCTTTCCACTCTTCCTTCATTCCAGGCTAATTCTTACTGGATGTATAGACTCACTGTTAAACTGTCTGGGAAATCTTTCTGAAACCATTATTTAGTAATTCATTTATTCACACATGAATTCATTTACTGTGTGCAGCAGGTATGGACCCTTTGCTACCCAAAGCTATGAGAATGTGGCAAACAGAATTTATATTAAAATGGTGAGGGGGCCAGAAACAGTAAGCATAAGAAAACTGTTCTATCTTTAACCTCTATATTTAGATAATCATTAAGTCCTGAATGAATAAATGTTGAGGGCCTCTGTTTCTTCTGCTGTCTAAGTTATTTCACTTCAGGATAAATTTTTCACTCATCAAATAAAAAAAAAACTTAAAAGAAGAAAACATATAGGGATCAACTTTTTTAATCTTTTTTATTTTTTCTGCTAGTTTCCACTCATTATGTAATACAATTATGAGTTCACCTTCAGTGCTTTATAAATTCATAATTGATAGATTGGATGATGGCTTGGGAACCTCATCTGTTTTACTCTTAGCCATTCTGTGGAAGATAAGAATTTACATCTGAGATGTGGGATGCCTTTCAAAACTCCTGTGTGTGGAGAGGCTTGAATCTGAAGAAAAGAAGCAGAGGATTCACAGTCATATCCTTTCCATCTTTGAGAGTTGGTTCACCTGAGCTGCTGTGAATGGTTGTCTCATAATAACCTTTCAGGCATTCTATCATCTAGAAAACTGCTAAGAACCACCCAGAGAAGCACTGCAGAAGCCACCAAAGTTTTACTATCAACTGGAAAATCCACAAATAAAATTGAAGACGGAGAAAATGCATCACTAAAAATCTAATGTGCAGTTGGCTAAATGATAAACCAATTTGAACTAGTGAGTACTAATTGAAAAAACTGCATGACAAAGTATTTTCCCATTAAAGCAGGAATTTGCTAAAGGCATTTTCAATTATTTACCATGCTTCAGTAAAAAGCTTCACATATCCTAACAACAGAGTGTGGTGTCAACTTTGCCTACTGATTGAATTTTTAGCACAATGGCTACCTAGCCCAAATGACTTTAAAAATTATATGCCAATGACCTTGACAATGCTCTTCCATTTTTATGAGGTTCTTTTTTCCCCCCTCTCCAGTCCTCACACCTAACTGCACAGATGCGCTTAACCTGAGAATCTAATTATTATCTGAGAGTGTTAATATTTTTAACCTTATCATGGCTTATCTACATCCCAGATATTGGTGTTCACTATAGCTAAGTAGACAAGCAGAATATTTAGAAGTTTTGACCATCTGAAAGGACATTTTAGATGAAGGACTATCTCCCTTTGAAGTACACAAATATTTGAATGTCCTTTCAGTTGCTTAGATAACTTACTCTTCTCAAAATCAGGGCAGAGGTGACTGCTGGGAGCCAAAATTGTGGATTCCAAGCCTACAGGGAAGGGAATATATCTGAAACATAATACCCTGTTGGTGCTCAATAAATGTTTATTAATGAGCCCCATTTTTTGACCCAGGCACAGAGAATAAATCCAAGGAAGGAAGATTATGCAAATAGACAGAAAGGTCACCCAGCCCTACATGGGGGTGTGGCCCAGGGTAGGGGCAGAATCAAGTCATTCAGGTGACAGGACATTCTCTGGGGTGTATAGCAGTGACCCTTGCAGCCCTCATTCTAATAGTTATCTATTCCATTATAAAATTGTGTTAAAAACATTTTAGTCAGTGGCTGAAAAGCTAGTGGGTAGGAAAAATGGCTTTTTCCTTTTTGATGTTCCTGGGCTAGAGACATTTGGTAGAGAATAGACAGAACAGAAAGAATCACAGAGTGATCTAGAAGAATAGTTAGTAAATGCCACGTACACATCACTGAACTGAAGGGTAGACAGTTCTAAGGTGAAACTATGAATTCAGTTGTATGGAGAACCTCCTTATGACAAATAGTGTGTTCTGAAGGTGTCATACTAAACATAATTGCAAATATCATTAACTCCCATCTTCCAGACTGATAATATAGTACAAGAGCCCTTTCAAAGACACAATTACCAACAAGTCCAACAAATCCTACCTTTCTCATACCAAACAGAAAAGCCATGAAACAGTTATCAGCCGCCTGACAGGATTCATCTGCTCTTTCTCCCCAGTACTGCAGAAAAGAAGGCTCGCAGGGTTTGGCACCACTCATTAGCTACTTAAAATTATTGTTTTTAATCTAGTAAGTAAAACCGAAATTTGCAATGGTTTGTTTTAATAAAATATTTATGATCCTTCAGGAAAACAACTACATATTCTGATCTGAAAATGAACAATGGTGAACAATGAACAGAACTACATTGATCTCTCCCCAGTAGGAAACATCACTCAAGATACACAGCCCTAAAAGACATGCACGGCTCATGTTAAGGTGTATTTGTAGGCACTGTCCTCTCTTAATTGAAATCTTATCTGAGGTGAAGATTACTCCTGTTCCTTGTGCTGTGCTAATCTTTCCTAGCCTAGAGGCCCATAACTTGTGAATTATTAAACAATCATACTTGTAGCAGAAAATTGATTTCTGAGAGAATCCATATTGATTGAGATATTTAAAACTAATGATTTTGAAGTGTTGGTGTTTAGCTGTTATTGCATGTGATTAACTAAATTGGTATGGGTTTGTTTGGTTTTGTTTTGCTATTTAGATTGCTTGCCATTAGTAGATGCATTCTTAATCTTCATCCTTGAATCCACCTATCAGACCAAGAGGTGAGCCAATCTTTCTCAACCTGACAAAGCTCTTTGTCTGTTAAACCACCACCAGATGTGGCCCACATTCAGAAAAAGATGGAAAGTGTGGGAGGTAGTCAGCTGGTTAACAATGTGCATTAGACTTACAGCCATAACCACGGGTTAGGAAAATCAATCCTACTTCATTCCAGAAATTCAGGGGGCATCCTAAAACCATAAATAACTGCAAATGAATCTCTTAATGGTCATGGGAGTAAAAAGAAAGTGCAGTGGCCAAAACTTGGGAAATTAACTATTAGTTAGCTCGACAATAAAAAAATGTCAAGTGCATGGTCAACTGAACTTCACTATATGTTAGCACCTCAATCATCATATACAAAATACAACACACATTCGTGTGATAGAATAATACCCAATTATAGTATCAGAGATATTCACACTGGCTCAGCTCCTTAGAGGACCAAGATGTTGGCACCCCTTGAGTTATAGCCCCAGAATTTATGAAGGGATACTACCTTCATGAAACCTCTGACTGGTTAAACTTGGCATTGAAACTCACCAGCCCCCACCCCCACCATGTAATATGAAACATGAAGTAAATTCATGTAGATGAATGGAAATAAAAGATTTTTGATTCTGAGAACTCACCACAGTTGCATGCATGTTGACAGTGTTCTAAGTGATATCACAATGAAAGATTGTTGAAGTTTTTTTTTTTTTTTTTTTTAAACTTGGAGAGTGAGAATCTCTTGTTTTAAGATTTTCTTTCTCTCTTAGGTCACATCTAAACAACTCCTATTTGTAATACCTTCAGAGTGTACTCAGAGTTCACCCTCTTCTCCCCTGCTCCGTGTGCACCTCTGGAGTCCAGGCTTGTATCTTCTGTCCTCTCATCCCCGCATAATGGCTCAGCTTCCTCATCGCTTCCCTTCTCCTATCCTAGACGCTCTGCAGTCTCTCCTCCAAACAGGAGCTGGAATGATCCTGCATACCTGAGAGATCATGCCCCTCCCCTTCCTGAAATCTTATAAGTGCCTTTATGTCATATAGAGTAACAACCAGGACACTGACCTAATGGACCCAAATCCTGCCCTGCCCCTTGACCTTGGACACTTCCATTCATACCTCTCCATTTTGTAGACATGAGACTGGTCCCATTACCAATCCTGGTGTCCTTGGACATTTTAAACAAGGGCCTTCCATGGAATGTTTATACACACTGTCCCTAGAACCTGGAATCTGCCTTCCTTAAGCAGACACATAACCACTGCACAGCTTCACTGATCATTTTCTGAGCCTCTCTTCATCACCTTATGTAAAATCATAACCCATAAAACCTCCTGAGATTGCTCCATTGTTTTGTTTTCACTGTAAGACACATTGTCTATTATCCTTCTCTTATTGTCTGACTAGAATGTAAGCTCTATGCAGCTGGTGCCCAGCACAGTGTTGAAGCAATGAATGTAAGTCACAGACTGGAAGGATGAATGAATGAATTGCAAGTGCAGCCCATATTTGAAGATCACTCTAGGTTCTCACAAGCTGATACATCTAACCTTCCTCTGATCGTGAGTTTCCAGGACAACCTCCAGCCAGAAGATATGTCACTGCCAATCAGTTATCTACTTCAGTGGAAAAATGTGGAAATAGATGACCATCATAAATGGAACTATTATCATTAACATTCCTATTTATTTAAAGAGCAAAATTAGATCATCAGCTATCTTTGCCTTTCCAAAAACTCTTGCCAAGTAACAAGAGGCTCTAAAATTTCTAATCTCACAAACATCCTGACCTGAGTCTAGCGGAGACTCATTTTCTCTTGAGAAGAAAACAAAAACAAAGATGTTCATGTAACTTCAACAGAGATTCTTAAGTTTTTTTTTAATGTAAACCACATATACAACAGTCTCCAGAGTGCTCAGAGTAAAAGAAAAAAAAGTAAATAAAAGAAAAACTAATCTATCATTTTTTAACAGAAAAAAAAAATGGACTGCAGTACTTTCAAACATCTCAGTTGGAATGGGATATTTTTGGTCAATGATCTATTTTTATTTCTGCTCTGCTGTTTCCAGAGAAGCCCAGTGACAAGGACCTGTCCTTCAAAGTATCATTCTGTGGCACAGAATTAGCATTTTCAATTACTTTCCCTGGATGAGGTACACAGGTCCTCTCCTCCCATCCCCCTCCAGTCCTCTCTCACCTCAGAAGAATAAGGAGGGCAGTTTCTGGGTTAACCTTTCTATTCCACCCCCCAAAATAACTATCACAGGTGGCTACAAACCTATTTTAAAGTAATTCAAAACTTTTTAAAAAAATAATTGCACATAGAATTTAAACCTCATGTGATGTCTGCTTTAAAATGTTGGCACTATCTGCTAGAGTTAACAAATTTGTTACATGTCATTCTTAATCAACCAGCATATACTTTGGTTACTGCTATTGATTCTGCAGCAAAGCCAGTTAATATTATTATCCTGGCTCATGTGCTGGGAGCAGCTATCCTTACAGACATTTTTAATAAACACAAACCTCAACTGGGAACCTGGAAATGAGATGAGATTGTTTCTTCATCCAAGGAACAACTGTAGTTCTAGTGCCCATTCCTCTTCCAACATCCTTTCATTTACCAACTTTTAATTTAACCGTCTTGTCAGAAGAAGGGCAGATATGAAACAGGGTGACAGAAAGAAGCTACCCTACTTCCATTGCTTAATGTTGGTAGTCCAAGGAGGGAAACCAGGACATACTGGAAGCCAGACACAGGAGTTGAGCTCAGGTAATGGGAGCCATAAATCCTTGTACCGTGATGCAGCTACCTTGCCAAGTCAGCAGATGATCTTGAAGACCCTTCTTTTATTCTGGCCCTGGTCTCTATGAAGTCAGGGATAAATGAGTCTTGTACATGGAAATACACAGTGCTCATTAAAAACACACACAGAGAATTCTGAAAGTATCTACTTCAATTCTCAAACTTAATATGTCCTGCTGTTCTACTCTTTAGCTATGAGGGACAGTGCTAGAGAAAAACAGATCTGGGATCTAATCTATTTGATTGCAGAAAAATAGCCATCCTTATTCAAGGAGGCTAAGAAACTGGTGGGTGATTGCATAGACAGGACCAATCTCTTGTGCTGGTGGCACTGGTTAGCAGTTACTTCCTGTCAGACTCCTGTAGAAGTCTTTCCACAAACCATTTAAAGAATGATAAATACTTGAAAAATATTTTTATTTATTTATTTGCAAGGAGAGCAAAAGAAAGAGGTGGGGAGGATGGGCACTTCAGGGCCTCTAGCCACTGCAAATGAAATCCAAATGCAAATGCATGTGTCACCTTGTGCATCTAGTTTTACATGGATACTAGGGAATAGAACAAGGATCCTCAGGCTTTTGCAGACAAGCGCTTTAACCACTAAGCAATCTCTCCAGCCCTGAGAAATACTTTTCAATAAAAATATTTATGTTGCTCTCTTTCACCCTCAGTCTCACCATTACACTGTCTTACAACAAACATCTCCTGATGGATTCAAACACGACCTTGTCTCTGAGCTTCCCATTCTCCTAAGGTGAACATGTTCTGTTCTATATCCAAGGACTAAGTGAAGCCCCTGGGGCTTTAGAAATGACTCAGTGTATAAGACAGCATGAGAACCTGAGTTCAATCCCCAGCACCTACATAAAGAGCCAGGCATGGATGTGCATGTTTGTAACCAAGGGTGTGGAGACAGGAGGGTCAAGGGAGCTTGCAGGTAGGTCAGCCAGTCTGATGGAAACAGGGAGCTCTAAGTTCAGTGAGCAATTCTGTCTCAGGGAAGTAAGGGGAAGAGTGGTTGAGGAGGACATCCAACATCAACCTTTGGCCTCTACCCATGTGCTCATGGGGCATTCAAATTTGCACACACCCATGTATACACCATACTCATGTACCAAAAAGAAAAGAGCAGAGGGAATAAAGGTGAGAAAAGAAAGGGAAAAAATAAGAGAAATCCGTGCTTAAAAATTTTTTGGGTAGGTGCATGTAACAAAACTACTGATGAAGGTCTGTGTTAAAATAAACATAAAAGAAATTGTGAGCCATTGGATATATGCAAATGTGAATACTACAAATCACTATAATTACTCTAAATAAATAGCTCACTTTATGCTATATATAACCCAGCATGTCAAAGAAGGAAATGTTTCTGAATGTGTGTGAACATGATTGCTACCCTTCCCTCAGTCACTCCAATGTCCTTCCTTTAATATAAAAAATAAGTTGGAGAGAATTAAACCCAAGGGCTACTCTGTAAGCACACAAGCATGCATGCTATTGAGTGACTCTGACTCCAGCCCAGAATCGCTGCTCGCTTGTGTTTCTTCTGCTGGTGTAACCTTCACGACCCAGCATCTCCATCAGCCTGCCACTTATCCTGCGATCTACTTCCAGCCAGAGCCCTCAGTGTTTAACATCTCTTAATTATGGCCTTGTTGAACAAAGGTAGCATTCGCAAAGGCAGGCTTGGGCAGCAATGGGAACATTTTTTTCTGTAGGAGCCTAACTGCCAGTTAGGATTATTTTTATTACCCTTCAGTGATGAGGCTTGTGCTTTGTTTTGTGCTTCGGCAGTAGTTTGTACGCAAACAATCTGCTTTTCCTCCCTGCACTCTTATGACTTCCATAAGGATGGCGAGAGCCAGCTTATGCACATCGCCAGTCTGTTCCAAGTCAAATGTGCTGGAGGGAAAACAAATGATTCTGGAATTTTTCGTTTCTTCATTCAATTAGTGCAGTGACAAGAGATCCCAGGGTCTCCAGCACCTACAGTGGACACGGAGTCACTCAACTCCTTACACTCTGCTCAGAATCAGTGACGGGGTGAAAAATCTCAGTCTCTCAACATCTCCCTCCCTCCCATATGTATGTGTGTGTGTGTGTGTGTGTGTGTGTGTGCGTGTGTGCCCATGTGTGTGTCTGAAGGAACTAATCTTGGAAATTTCAACAGACCTAGAAAGTACATATCTCCCCATCATTGGTGTCAAACATCTTTTTAACAGAAGCTACCATCCTCTACACAGGTACACTTTTCTAGGGCATGGGACCTGTCAAACCTTTAGTCAGGTTCTAATACAATCTAGTAATAATAGGAAGAAAAAATGTCGACCAAGTGGAGACCCAAACAAATTCTCCATGACAACTTACATGTTTTAACCGGAGGTATGAAGTAGACTAAATTTCAGATGCAGCTGTCTAGCTATGCCTCCCCACTGTCTTTTACTTCACACAGGTGGAGGGCTTTCACCAGCCCTTCCACATGTGCCGAGAGTGCTGGGAGCTCCCTAGAGATGTGCCTCTACTGCAGAGGAACCCAAGGAGCAGGGAATCACATACTAATTCTCAGGTACCCACGTTTCTTGGAGTATAAATCTTATGTTTCTCCCCATGTGATATTTACTATGCAGCCACCTTAGTCCAGTGATTGGAAATAATTAGGCAACTGGATGAAGAGGGAAACAGAGACATAGACACGTCATTACATAAGACTAAGGCTGGTGCATGATGATGGAGGTAGATCAAATCCACCTGGCTTTTTGTCTGTCTGTCTGTTTGTTTGTTTTGTCCCTTTAAGTGCTGGGGATCAAGCACAGTGTCCATGTTGGCTAGGCAAATTTTCTACCTCTGAGCTATGACCCCAGCTCAACCTCCTCCAGCTTGTGTGTGTGTGTGTGTGTGTGTGTGTGTGTGCAGGTGCCTGTGTGTGAATACAACATTGAGTGTAACTCCGCAGAAATTCTAACCACATTTTTTCTTGAAAAAGGGTTTGTCACTGACATGCAGCTCTCCAGTTAGGCTAAACTGGATGACCAGCAGAACCAAGGATTCACCTGTCTCCACCTCCTCATGGCTGGGATTACAGGCACACACAACCAAGCCCAGCCTTTCTATGTGGATTCAATGAAAGGCCCTTATGCTTGACAGGCAAACATTTTGCTGACTGAGCTGTCTTCCCAGGTTTTCACCTGCTTTAAAACAAGTTCTTTTGGGACACTACCACACTCTTTTCCTTATTGTCTAAGGCTGTGTTTGCATTATAATGACAGACACATGAGCATTTCTGACATGGAGTTTATGACTGGCAAAGCTGAAAATAATTCATTTTCTGGTCTTTATAGAACAAGTTAGCCAGGCCTGGTCTAAGGGACACAGATGTGTACAGATATACCAGAATCACTATCAGAATGCACATTGTCCCTTTTCATGAAAGAATTGCATGCAATCTGGTCAAATACGCTAACTCTAACCTACCAGAATTGAAAAGCATCTTCAGGACACTGTGGGTTCAACTCAATGGTCAAAGGACACCCAATGTCTACTTCAACCTCTGTCTACAAGTCCAGTCTCCAGCATTTTAGCTCTCCATGAAGAGTGCGGAGCTTCTCAATTCACCACTCCTGCCAGCCGACAGTCACCTCTATGCAAGTCCCTACTACACGAGTCCTCGGTGGGTATGCCACGTATCCACATGTTCCATGAAGAAGTGCCATTTTCCTTCTTAGAGGAGGCAGCCAAGATCTCCCTCCTTTACTGTCCTCTTCTCTCACACTGTTTTGCCACAGGTTGTATTTCCAGAGCAGACCAGCATGTATGTGGGAAGGGATGAGATGGTGCAGGGTTGGAAGGCACAGTGGACACCCCACATGGACAAGGGCCCTCTGCTCTCACATTCACTCCATCTGGGTAGTCAGCTGTCCTTAGTGAAGTTCTCTCCATGATCCCTCTACTCACCATGCTCTAACCCACCCAAGTCCTTTCTATTTTTACATATAACTTTGACCAGCTTGATTTTAGAAGCCAAAAGCCCCCTTGCAGTTCTTTTTGCTGGTCATATGTGCACCTGCCCAGCCTCTCAGGCTGGAGATGTGTTAGGCAAAGCTTTTCTTAAAATTATTAATGAAGGGCTGGAGAGATGGCTTAGCAGTTAAGGCATTTGCCTGCAAAGCCAAAGGACCTCAGTTTGGTTCTCCGGGACCCATGCAAGCCAGATGCACAAGGGCGGGGGACATGTGTCTGCAGTTTATTTGCAGTGGTTGGAGGCCCTGGTGCACCCATTCTCTCTCTCCTTGTCTCTGCCTCCCTCTCAAATGAATAAATAAAAAGTAAGTTTTTTTTTAAAAAAAAGTATTAATGAAGCTAGGCTTGGGTGGCACTGACAATCTGTAATCCCAGTTACTCGGAAGGCTGAAGTGGAAGGATCTCAAGTTCAAGATTAGCCTGGGAACTTTCATGATTCCTTGTTTCAAAATAAAAAAGGTCTTGGGGGTAGCTCAGTGGCAGAGTGCTTGCTTAGTATATTTGAGACCCTGGGTTCCATTTCTAAGATCACCATGAGTGACAAAGGATTGGCTCTAAGAAATATCTCTTATTATATTAATTATTATTGTATTAAGAGGTCTCTATTTCCAACCTTCAACTGATTTCTAGAGTTATTTGACATTTGGCATCAGACTTTCATAATGCCCTCACACCCCTTATCCTTCCTCCTCCTTTCCCATCTTTTAGTCACTGTCTTATTCACAAATGACCCTTGGATCATCCATGCCTGCTATTGACACCTAACAAACACAGCCCTATTGTTACAGTGTGAGACATGAGTACCCAACTATCTTCTAGACAGCTCTACCAATATATCCCAGAGGAATCTCAAACCTGACAAAATTGATAAAACTCATGATGTTCATTCCACACTCCTTCCATTTCTATACTCTCCTTACTGGTTATGGTATTATAACTTAGTTTTTCAAATATGTCCTCTTCTTCTCCCATCTCCTCTACCCTCAGATCTAATGAGTGACCAGCCTTAGCTAGCCCATTTAATGAACACTGTCTGTGTACCAGACTTCTACAGCTTCAAGGGTCTTGTACCAGCACACAACCCCATCTAGGACAATTTGGATAACCTCCAGTGTTGACTATGATCTACTCACTTTAATCTGACCCCCAGACACTATTTTTTTTCCAAAGCTAAGCCTAGCTTACTCCACAGTGCTTGAACTACATAAATGGTACTCCCACATCCCCAGGTAGGCACATTCCCAAGGCCTATGGCATACATTTCCGCACAGCCCTCCCATTAGGTGACTTTCTTGCTTACCCCCATCCAGTCATCTCACTTGTGATGATCCAGCAGCATAAAACCAATAGTTCATGGAACACAAGTTTGCAGAGCAAGTGAAGCAGAGCCCTGCTTTTACCCATGCTCCTCTCTTCTCCTGAAGCACTTCCTTCCTGTGGGGAAACTACTACTTGTGAACAAAGTCTCAGCTAGATGCCACCCATCTACATCTGTCACTGATTACTATTTACTGAGCATTTAATGTAGTTAGAGGCCATGGAAATCAGGGCACATGTGGTAATGTGCATGAAGAAAATGACCCAATGAAAAGGAAACATGTCTATAACAGGGACCCAATGCATCAATACACTATAGCAAGAATGTGACTAAGAAGGAATCATGTGTATGCCTACCTTTTCCTCTCTATTTTAGACATAAAACTCAATGCAATAATGTTGAAATAATGAAAATTTAGTCTTTGTCTCTTCAGTTAATTGTTCTCTGGTTCCATTGTATTTCTCAAGACACAAACTACCAGAAATCACACAGGCTTTGGAAGCAAACAGTCTTAAGTTGCAAGTTCAGCCCCAGTATGCCCGATCTCTGTGATATTGAGCTCAATACTTATCATTCATCACACGGGGATAATAATGCATAGTGCTGCTATAAGGAGCCAGCGTAGCAAGGCACAGAAAGAACCAAATAGCACCTAGCATAAAACAACTCTTCAGCAAGTGTTGGCATTTATTACTTCATATTTAATACTGCATGCTATATGTATAAGGCAACAGATTGAAATGATAAAATTTAACTTCTTGGTCCAAAAATCACTCATTCTACAATTTCTACCTTCCCTAAGATTTTCATTGTGTTCAACTGAGTTACACACACACACACACACACATTTTCATTTTCCCAACCAAGGCTTGTCATCAGAGGATGAGGGTCCAAGAAGGGAGGGAGAATGCTGGTTATGGATGTTAAATAAACAATTTTTTCTTACAACAAACCCCTGGCACCCTGTTCTCACCATGTCATGGCCTGTGATGACTTAGTGTCTCCCAAGCGTGACCGAGCGATTAGCAAGGCCGTGTCTGGGCCTCTCGGCAGTAATGGGGCGCTCTCTCTCCATTCGCCGTACTGAAGCCTGAGCGCTTCGCTGCTTCGTGCATTTTCAGCTTGATGAATTCATCATTCTCCATATTTTTTCTCCTCCCTTCTTCAGAGAAAAAAAAAATCCTCTAAATGCCAGGACATTTTCTCCCCCACTTAAAAAAAAACAGGGGATTTTTTTTAATGCAAAAATTTGGCATCACATCTATAATAGCTTAGCTGTACCCAATGTCCCTTCAAGAAAAAGAAGAAAATTCTTAAAAAAAGAAAAAGATAAAACATGAGTTCTGCGATACAAATACCACAGTATTGCCTTCACTGGATGGAAATGCACATGTGTAAGTTGGGTATTTTTTGAGAGGAAAGTATTTATTTTTATTAGATCTGAAAAATAAACTGGTAAAAAGTTATTTAGGCTCCATGGGCAAGCACATGCTGGGCACCACAACAGACGTCAGATCTTGTCTCTTTTCCTTTGTCTTCATTGTAAGTAAAGCACCCATACCTGGAACGAACCTCCAAGCACCCCTCCATACACAGCATTGGTCCATCTAGCCCGGTACTCTTGTACAGGGAGGTACTGTGAGGAGACAAGGGTGGGTTCTGCAGAACTAGCACTTTTATTAAGCACTTTAAGAGAAAGGGGGACAAAGACAATTTATGCTAATGGAAGAGAATAGTGGACAAAGAAAAATACCTTACTTAAAACCAGTTAGAGGTTTGCAAACAGTCTTTTCAGCCATATGCCTGGCTTTCAGAGCAAAAGATTGGAAAGGAAAACTCTACAATAAGCAATAGACAGGCAGTCTGGTTAATTTTGACTCAAGATGTGGAATCTGACAAGCAATAAAGAAATGCACATATAGAAGGTAACATCACAGGCACTGGGGTTTCTAGTCACCTCCAGATAGCCAAGTCACAATTGCCAAGATTTTGTCTTCATATACACGATTCATCACAAAATCACGCAATGACAATTAGAATTAACAGTGGACTGATCTGTCTTATGAGTCATACTGCCTGAGTTTCAAATTTGACAGTGTGATGAAAAGGTTTCTTTACTCTCTAAGCTCAGCTTCCTTACGTATGAAGTGCAACACTGATGAGCACCTGGTATGCAACACAATGATTCAATGAAATAGTTGTGGAATATGCTTGTCGTTTATTTTGCTACTATTAGAATTACTATCAATTATAGTGGTGTTAATTTTTTTTTCCTTTAGGTCCTGGTCTGACATATCCTCAAATGCTTCTAACAAACTGATTTCTGGACTGAAAGTTTTATTTATGTTTAACTGAAAAGTTTTATGTGACTCACTAATGAATCCAGTGATAATTATTTCTTATACACATGCATGTGTAACCATATCTAAATGCATATATATATATATATATATATATATATATATATATATATATATAAACAATAAGAATTTATCTCCCCCCAAAATGGCAGTACACAGTAATAATAGTGGGTGTTTTTACAGCACGTTCTAAGTTACTAAGAAACTGCTTCTTTCCATAAAATGATATCGGAAAGACCTTGCCTGCTAACTGGGTTTCTTCTATAGAGGACACTGTTATCTCCCAGAAGGGTGACATGGATATCTCTTTTATTTGGTGAAATATCCTGCTATCCTCAGAAGCACAACCTTGCTAAGGGTATAAAAACTGACTCTTCAGATCTAAATATAGGGTAACAGTGTGGGGGGGGGGGTGTAGAGATAATAAGAAGCAGGTAAGTGGAGGCTGTCAGGCTATAAATAACCAAAGATGAGCACAGTCCCAGCTTCCATGGGTACAACTCGAGTGAGTCCTGGGCTTTGTCTCAGAAACAAAAGAAGCAAAGCCTATATACAGGGTTCTCAGAACCCCTTGCAGGAATATATATATATACGCACACACACACATATATATATTCTTCTGAAGAACTAGAAGCTCAAAATAAAATCCTTCTGAATGGATATTTAAGATCTTCTAACCCCCAAGCTACACCCACAGTATGCCCTGGGAACGCCCACACTCGCTGACCTCACCTTCATGCTAAAGAACTCCCAGAACATGAAGTCCTATGTGGCAAGTTTAAACTAGCAGTGTACACCACATCGTTTACTCCCAAGTATTTGTTCCTCTGGCATTTCCAATGTGGATGCTCGTTACAACGTTTTGGCAGAAACATACATCTGTTTGGGGGCCAGGACTAGACAAATGTACCCATTCCTATAATGGGAAAGTGTTGACTAGAGGAAATGTTTAGAGACTCTTTGTGCAGTGAGGAGGGCCCAGGTGTCTATGAAAGAGCCTATTCTGCGAAAGAGCAAACAACTAACATTGCTGAAAAGCTCAGGAATGAATGTTTCCACTCCGATTTCTGCTACAGGAGAGAGCCCAGTATTGAGCCCCTGGGGAGTTATCTGCAGAATCCAGCCTCTTCGCAGGTATTTGGTAGCTCATCTGCATGCCTGTCCAGCTGAATAGGGTCTATCTGCATGTGGATTTGTGGACTCCCAGGAGAAGTTGGGGTCCATAAACCAGCAAATGAATCCCATTAATACATATATGTGGCTTTTTCATCTGTGACATCAATGACATTTTTTACTTGACTATTTCTGGATATTCTTTATTAAACAATAAACTCAAGAATAATTTGATACAAATCACCAGTGTGTGTAACTATCATTTCTTATTATTACAATGGCTTCCTCCCAGGCAAAAGTGGGGCTCTCAGTTCAGAGTCATAGTAGAGTTTTCCAGTGTGGAACCTCTTATGACAGGTTCAAATCCCAAAATCTACTTTTACAAAACCTTCTATGTAACAGATGAGAACAACTTTGATAACTCAAAGTTTAAAGTTGATAACTCCCAACTTTAAAAGATATTAACAAATAGAGCTGGAGAGATGACTTAGCAGTTAAGGTGTTTGCCTATGAAGCCTAAGGACCCAGGTTTGATTCCCCAGAACCCACACAAGCAAGATGTACAGGGTGGCACACATGTCTAGAGATCCTTTGTAGTAGCTGCAGGTCCTACTGTGCCCATGATATCTCTATCTGCATCTCTCCCTCATTTTAGTCATGCCTGTGGCAGTCAAGAGTGCAGGGCCAGCACTGGGACAGAGATGCTCCAAGCACTTGCCGCTATGAAAACAAAGAAGGCTTGAAATTCATGGAGCCAGATGTTAATCTGGAAATTTTCCTCACATAGCTTGCATATGAAAGATGCTTGATAGAGTTTTCTGAAAACTTTGACAACAATTCTACAAATTTACATAACATTGCCAATAATGAGACATGTAACTGAAGAAGCTTTTTAAAACCATCAATAATAGTTTTTAAAAATTCAGTCAACATAGTAGAGAAAAGACTAAATTATCTTTGTATGCTCCATAGAAACTGAGATAACAAAATCTTGCTGTCAGGTGAACAGACAATCGAAGAACAGGTATCAAAAAAAGAAAAGAAAAGAATCTAAAGAGGAATGTCAGAGAGCTAATTAAAATTCTATGTTTCTAGATTTCATATGTGATATTTGTAAGGTTTGCTAAATTTAATTTTTTTCTGATATCCTTTCTCATTCTGAACAAACATGTTCACTTCTGTGGCTAACATAGATCCTCTATCTAACACATCCAAGGAGACTGAAAATATTTCCATGCTAAGAAACACCATGGCTCTCTGGAGAGACCCGACAGCTTCCAGTCCTGCCTGAAACGTCTTTTCATGCTAAAGGCTTGCACTATCCATCTGTGTGAGTTCACTTTACTAAGGGGCGGGAATGCCATGGCCATGCTCTTTGACATTCTGAGGAGGTGAATATAATTTCAGGGCAGGAAGGTATGTGAGGGGAATCTGTTTGCTTTAAGCTCCTTATCTAGACTCAGACAGGAGTTTGACTCAGTTATCATTTCCTTTTGAATATTTTTTTGCCCTAGGAGCTAACATCTGGGACAGTTAGCCAAAGCACTCTCCAGGTACAGCAAGGGTTCTCATGTCCCTTCTTCCCTACCAGTCTAGGGTAGGTTGGCCATCATCTGGAACTCTGGACCAGGGCACATTTCTGTCCAACCATCATGGTTTGTCTGTCTACACACCAGGGAACCAACACCCTATTGTAGCCATATCTGATGCATGACAGAAGAGGAAATGTATGAATATTCCTCCTCCATCCACCTTTGACAGAATCAACTTGACCTTTCAGAGCTCACCAGCAAAGAACGGGAGCTCCAGATATCCAGTGGTAACTAACTCGATGGATAAACATTTTACATTTCTTTTTGCATGTGTATGTGAGTATGGTGTGCATATATGCAAGAGTGTACATGTGTTCATATGCATGTGGGTACTCATGCCAGTGTGCATGTGGGGACTAGAGGTCAACAGTGAGTAGCTTTCTCAATCACTCTCCATTTTATTTGTTAAAACATAGTCTCTCACTCAACCCAGACCTCACCCATTTGTCTAGACTTGCTAGTCAGCAAGCCTTAGGGATTCCTCCTGTCTCCACATTCCCAGTACTGTGGTTACAGGTCCAAGCCCCACACCTAGCATTGACATGGTACTTGACATGAACTCTGGTCTTCACACTTAAGGACAAGTGTTTTCCTGACCAAACCATCTCCATGCACCTGAAGAGCTTTTCTTTGGGTATTTATTCTTCCCCATCTTACATCCTTACTTTTCTACTGACATTACTTCTCAGCTATGTGGCTTGCCCTTGCATCTTTGTGTTGGAGTTTGATCCTATGCGACTGGAATAGTTAATCCCCATCAGGAGAAGAAGGTAGAGACCTGCAGAGTTGCATATTTACCATTGCTTGCTACCATTAAGCCCAGAAAATTTCTAGTCCCTTTGAGTAAAAGACTAGAGAGGAAAAAGTTATGCCCCCTTGGGATTTAAGTCTTCCATAGTCACTGTAGAGAACTTTTAATCTTTATATGAAAACTTGTTTTAAGTTTCACCTGATTTCTATACCAGAGCTCTCACATTCTCAGCATGCTTGTGTTTGAGAACCCTATCCATGCAGTTGGACTAAGCATTTTGTACTTGATCTCTTTGTATTTGGTAACTTCCTACTTATAGTTTTCCCTGAGTTTAACTCTGATCCTTCCTGTTGCTACTATGTTATATAGATAGATAGATAGATAGATAGATAGATAGATAGATAGATAGATAGATAATATAGATGATAAATAGAGATGGAGATAGATAGATATTATAGATATAAATACATGTAGATAGAGATAAATAGATATAGATGATAGGGATAGATAGATAGATAGATAGATAGATAGATAGACAGATATAGATAGATATAGACTATAGATATATACAGATATATATAGATTATAAACAGAGATGTTTGATAGATAGATATTATAGATGATAGAGATAGAGATGAGCTGTGTATTTCAGACAGTAGTACAGGTCACTTCTGGGCTAGAGCTACCTTCTGCTTTAATACCAGTATTTTACAACATCCTTAGGAAGGATTATTATGAATAATTATTCAGGCAAAACTGAAAGAGAAAATAAATGTATATCATAAAAAAATAAAGGTCTTTGTCTATATATGTGGAATACCTCATCTACATGTGTGCAATGCCTCAAGTTTTTATTTCCACTGGAATAGGTAAACACAGTTGTTGGTCTTTCGATGGAGCTGAACACTTCCACAGTGAGGTGCTAAAGGTAGGTTTATAGATGGAGTCTTCCTTGCCAACACATACATTATACATGTCTTCATATACATATATTCATATTATTACTTATTTCAAAATGAGAGAGAAGCTAATTTGTCACTAAACAAAACAAAACATTAAATAATGAGCATTGTATTCAAAAAGAATGATGTATCTTTGGCTAAAATTATCAATCAAGAGGTAAAAACATGCTTTTCAGGATATTACTAATGAAAACAAAATAGCATTCCACCCAAAGCTTTTATGGGGGGTAATGCACAAGTGTGCATCAGAATGAGCACTAATAGTCTGACATTTTCTCACCTGGGGTATGCTCTTTCCACACTGAGCTCAACTTCCCGTTCATGGATTACACTCAACTCCACACTCAGGAGTTTTCAGGCGGCATCTAGACAAGATGACTCTATTTTCCCTTCCACCTGTGCCCCTGAAGCAGTTTCTGATGAAAGGCTTTGTGGAAAGTTCTTCTTAAATAGCTGGGATGTTTAGAAGTTTCCTGCCATTTGCTCTTTGAGAAATATAGTTTGGCTTTGCCTCAGATGACCTACAGCAACATTAAGAAATTCTCTCAGATTGCTTAGTGGTTAAGGCATTTGCCTCCCAAGCCAAAAGACCCAGGTTCAATTCCCCATGTAAGCCAGATGCACAGGGTATGCATGTGTCTGGAGTTTGTTTGCAGTGGCTGGAGGCCCTGGTGTACCCATTCTATTCTATCTGCCTCCTTCTCTCTCTCTCTCTCTCTCTCTCTCTCTCTCTCTCTCTCTCTCAAATAAATAAATAAAAATAAAAAATAAAATAAATTCTCTCAGGGTTGGGGAGATAACTTAGTTGGTTCAGTGCTTGTCTTTCATACACGGAGACTTTAGTTCAATTCCCACAACCTGCATTAAAAAGCTGGGACTAGTGGAAAACTTATAATCCTAGTGCTGAACAGACAGAGATAGGAAAATCCCTGGATCTACCAGAACCCATGAATTCCTGGCCAATGACCATGTCTCAAAAATGTAGAGAGCGCCTAAGAGGAAATACCCCCCAGTGCTTATATGTGCACAAGCATGTACGCACTCTCTTTCTTTCTCTCAAATGCATACATACACACATATGTGTAAATATCTAGGTCTTAGAATTATATGTGTGTTGGCTGGAGTTGTAGCTCTTTCTAGCATGCACAAAGCCCTGGTTTACATCTTCAGCACTGTGTAAACCAGGTGTGATGCCAACACTCTGGAGGTGGGGACAGGGAGGTTAGAAGTTCAGAGGCCTCTTCAGCTGTACAATGAGTTGGATGCAGGCTGGCCTGAGATACATGAGATCATATATGTACACACACACATACAAAAAAGATTATCACCAGAGATTTTTTTTTTGTTTCTACAAGAGCCCCGTCACCCAGATTTTGCCAGTGTTGTTACTGATCAAAGAGGGTTACTTGAAAGATGATCTGGACATGGTAGACAAAGAGCATGCTTCTAGAGCCCTGGATGCCTATCAGCATCCCGAATATGAAATTGTTTGTAATATGAAACACTGGATCTTACCGTCACTATAATAGCACCTCTCATTCAATTGCAAAAGTAGAAAGGTAGAAAATACTTAAAAGCCATCATTAAAAAGATGTGTTTGCCTCACCCCTAAATGCTAACATTTGGCACATGGCACTACATGTGCATCATGAAGTCTGTACAAACCATTCTCTTTGGGCTGGGGAGCTGCCTCAGTACTTGCTCAGTACAAGCATGAGGACCTGAATTTGGATCCCCAGCATCCACGTGAGACGCTGGGTGTGGTAGAGCTGCCTGTCATCCCAGCCCTAGGGAGGTGCAGGCACAAGGTCACTGAGGCTTCCTGCAAAGTCTAGGTAGACAAACTGGAGTTCTCTGGGTTCAGGGAGAGAATTGATGTCAATAAATACGGTAGAGAACAATTGAGAAAGACATATGACATCTAACTCTGGCTTCCACATGCATGTGTACCCACATTCATACAAATATGCATAAACACATGCCTGCATGCCACACACATATATACACGCAAAAAATTTTAAAATTAAAATGCAAACTTAATTTTTAAAGACCATTCATTTAATATCTATTTTATTTGGCCCTATGAAACACACCATGTGCTCTGTCGTGGGTGCAAGCATAGAAGCCTTGCTCTCAGGTTCCACATGGTTTTGACTGTCTCCAGCCAAGCTCTCCCAAAGCTCAAGGGCTTGATCGTGGCTGCTGATGTCATCACTGGACATTACCTAAACTCATTCATTCAGCAGACAGTCATGGGAATCCACTCTGGGTCAAGCACTGGGCAAAGATGAACAAGACAACAATCTTGTGTTTATGGGACTTTACCACCCAGCTGGGAGAAACAGCCAATGAATAAATAAATATCTAATATTTAACTAATAGAGAAATAGGGAAGGGAAAGGAAAGGAAATGTGCCTTGAAGAACAGAAGGCGACGCAGACAGGTAGAATGTAATAAGCCATGGCTATGTCAGAAAAACAAATGACAGCCCTCTAAGCAAGTGCCATGTCAGGCCCCACATACAGATGCTTCCAACAACAGAAGTGTCTCCAGAAAGCAGGTTCCAGGTGCCTTTTCCTTATGTCACTCAATTCACCCCGTCTGTATTTGAAGAACAAATCCCACTTCACCCCACCCCTAGGCCATGCCTGGACTGTGATATTTGCCCCTAACCTTTCCTAGCTTATCAATGTCTGGTGCGGTGCTTTGAAAGGCCAAAGCATAACAGAGAGCTGCCAAGTGGGATTTGGATTCCCATGTTCTCTGGAGCTTTCAGAGGAAATGAACTGGTTGGACTTGTGTGAACTCAAATAAGATGGGAATGGGGGCTTCACTTTGGCGGAACATCCAAACCACACGTGGTGCTTAAGCTCCCAGGCTGTCATTCTCTGTCACTCTGCATTGGCAATATTTAACTGCTCATGACATGAGATTCTGAAAGCTTTCTGAAAGTCTTACTCACTAATGGAAAAGCCTCTTACATATTTTATAAAACTAAACAAACTTCAAAGTTAACACTCAAATGCAACTTGTTTTTCTAAACTCTTACATTCTGGTCAGCCTTGGAACATCTCTTGCAGGTTCTCAAAGGCCAATACTGAAAGTAAGTCTAGTTCTTAGTAGAAAAGACTGTAAGCACCCCGAGGGCCAAGACTCTGGTTTATCTTTATGCTTTCCAGTGTAGTTAGTTCCTGCAACAGTGTGAGTGAGCCAGATGTGTGTGTTTCACTGTACTAATGGGGGCTGACTTGCAACGTATCAAACTACATGAAGCCTTTAGCTCATGTTGATTTTCCTTTAAACATTATTACTATACCCAAAATTAAACTGCAAATGAAAACAAAATTTCCTTATAGAATTCTATTACAGATAATGCTCTAAGCCACACTCCTTGTACTACTTCCCATAGTCCTCAGATTTACGAGGAGCATGCACATTGAATGAACACCATCCTAACCAGGGCGGTAATTAGTACAGTCACCACTGACCACATGGTAACCATGTGCCAAGCTAGGTACAAGACACACTCTTTCACTATCCCCTGTTCACACAATGTCCCATCAAATAAAAAGGCTTCCTGTGATCATCCTATGTACATATCTCTTCCATTTGTGCTCCCCCAACTCCTTACCCCACCGGTTCTCCCTCTGATATTTCATGTTAATTACTTCAGTTGTTTATTAGGTCTGCCTCTCCCCACCAGAACGCAAGTTTCATGAAGAAGGAAGTTCACCTTCACTGCTGACTCCTGCATCTTAAGCCATTAGTAAAAATTCAATAAATAGTTGATGGATGAATGGATAAATAATCCCATTTTCCCTTTACAAACAGCTCTGCAAAGTAGCACTCCAGTGAGCCCCCAGAGGCTGGACTTCCATTTCTCTGTCTCACCCTCTTCTTGGTCTCCATGCTAACCCACACATGTTTAATAAACAAAAAATAGAACAAAATAAAATAAAATAAAGCCATCCCTACGTTACAGCCTCCCTCCTCCTCCTCTATTGTCTCTACTTCTGCCTTCACTGCCCATTATCAGGTGGACACAGAGCTATGTCCACACTCATCACATCCTGTGCTCCTTCAATATAGCCTAGCTGAAGCCAAAGTTGTAGGGGGGGGGAGGTTATAGAACTTCGTAGGAGAAGAGACAGACAGATTCGTGAGCCACCTGAAGCATCCCTGCAGTATAGACCCACACAGGCACACACCAAAGAGAAGTTGATTTCTTTGAACTCACCGGGAGACGATGAGAGCAGACCCAAGGTTAAGATTTTCCTGCACCGCAGTCTTGGCCGTTTATATCCAGGACCCTCCACCTCAGAGGTACCCTGTTGAATGACTCACTCCTGGCTACATTTGTGCCTCAAAAAAAAAAAATATTGGGTAGAGATTGTGCTCACTCTGGCTCCTGTTCCACGATGATCTCACTCCAGCTCCTGGCCCATATTGATGAGGTTCTGGCGGAATTGTAAAATTATAACCTATAGGAGATTTTCAGTGCCTTCCTTCAGAAAAATGGGCTTTCCTATTCTCTGCATTTTAAATTTCATCTCCAAGTAAATCTCACTTTTCTTCAAATATATTTTATTTGATGAGCATGATGGATGAAAATAGGCACCAACGTTTTAATTGCTCTAATAAAATGAATCATCCTGCGTTTGCATTTTACTCCCTGCAGAGGGTTTCTTTAAAAAATATAGAAGTGCATTCCTGAGAGTTCTTGAATGAAGCATATCTCTGAGCTTGCTAATTACACTTCCAAAGGTAGGTTATTTAAAACAACAACAAGAAGAAAATCTCATGTAGCTCAGGCTGACTTCAAATTCACTATATACCAGTAGCACAAGCTGCTTTTGAACACTTGATCCTCCTGCCTCTGGATCCCAAGTGCAGGGGTGACAGGCATGTGCCACTATCTGTGACTTAAACAAACGTACAAAGTAGATTATATATCTCAGGGGATTAGTAATGGCTATGTGGTCAATCACTTTGAAGTCACCAGTTCAAATTTAGTCTAGATTCCTGCATGGAAACAAGTCATTGAAACAAAGATGCAGTCAGTGGCTCTTCTCCAGTTCTTTCTCTTCATAAGTACCAAAGTGTCTCAAAGTCACTAAAGGGAACCCCTTCCTCTCAGGGCACCTTGGACAGAGATGTTATCTGTATGCACACACATATAAACACACACATACATGTATACAAGGTATAGTACAACTGCTGTTATTGAACTAGTCATAAGAAATACTTAAAAAAGAAATTTCGATCCTTTATTTGACAACACTCAGTATAGCCCAAGTTGCTCAACGTCTTAGGAATTGTCTACAATGCCGTGTAGTCCTCATCTTGCTGTGCAGAATTTCTGCAAAGACACACACCTTCACAAACCTGCCACGTGTTCACGATGATGAAATAGAAGATGGCATGAGTCTTCAGGGATGTCGATTGGGAGGCTTTTAGGAACAGTAGCCTGCACTTAAAGATCAAAGGGAACTGAGATGACTCCTCAGACACAGAACCCAGGAGACACAATGCCAGGTTTGGCCCCATCCTCCCTCTTCCTGCGTGTATCCAATACATCAGTATGGCCTAGGCTTCCCTCTTCTTCATGTACCCTTCCTTGTGTCATCACCCTACTAGCCCTCATAAGACCAGCCCCTTGTATCATCACCCTACTAACCCTTATAAGACCAGCACCTTTGCCCACCTCTATTCCTGTACTAGCCTCCGGGCTGTCACCTTGTCTGTGAGTTTAGCCATTCTCAATATATTACCTGAGTATCTCCCCAAATGTGTCTCTCCTACTTAAAGCCCTCGCATAAGCAGGCTGAGGTCCATGCTCCTGAGCCAAGCAAATCACACCTCTAATTCCCCCTCTGCCCTCGGTTTCTGTCTTTCCTGAAAAGAGCAGGCTTCAAACGCCAGGTGGGTGGAGGGATCTGCCCTCATCATACTCTCCAGTTACTTGGAAAGTAACTGCTGATATTAATCTTATTTTTTATAATACATATATTTTTAATTTTCTCAAGCTCTTTTGACAACTTCACACATATATACAATGCATTCAATCCCCTTTTACTGCTTTCCCTTCCCACTAGAACCCTTCTTCTCATTAGAACGCATCCTACTTCCATGCCTTGTAGGCTTTATTTATTTTTTTTTTTAGGACCACTGATTTAAACTAGGGTCACTTGCAGGATCATGGACTGAGGAGCATTTCCTAGAGAGTGGATAATATATCCAAGTAATTGCCTGAAAGTCCCTCTAAAGGACACGGCTTCCCCTTTCCCAGGAATCATCAGCTTCCACTATTTGCTGTGGGACATGTGGGGGTCAGTCACATGGACCCCACCATCATCTATGAGCAAATATTGACCGGCTGCTCAATTGTGGTCAGTAAATTCCATGTGCTGCGAGTCCTTGAGGGTAGCTGAGTGTTGTGCTCAGAAGACAGCATCCACAGCCCCGCTTCTCATCCTCTTCCTCTCCTTGCATTCTTTCCCTTCCGACCCCTCATTTGTTGCAAGGACGATTTCCTTCTGATTCTTCCCAGTTGTAGCTTGGGTATGGAGCTGATGCCCTGTTATGTCAGTCATCACCATGCAAAGGAATCTTGTTTCTACCAGAAACTGAGATAACATATCCACTGTCAGATCCCATCCCTAGCACAGCATTTAGAGTCTAACAATGCGAACAAATGGGTGAGGTCAGAATTTGAAGAACAGCTTACAACATTTTCTCTATCTCAGGAGTCCTATCCTCTTGGTTCTATTGTAAACAAGTCTTATTTCCTAACTTCATGGTTACTTGCTTTGCTGTCATGGCTCTTTGCATGAGAAGCAGAGAGAAGAGAAAGGTAGAGGGGACTGGGGTCTCCACTGATGTCCAGGATTCAGCCAGTGGGTCATTAAGGAAACATAGGCAATGTCTCTTGGGAGAGTTTGTTGTTTTGTTTTGTTTTGTTTTCTCTCTAACTACTCAATTTTTTAAAATTTATTTGTGAGCAGTGGTAGACACACAGAGAAACACATAGAGAGAATGGGCATGCCAGGGACTCTGGCTGCTGCAAGTAAATTCCAATGCATGTACCACTCTGTGTACCCAGCTTTATGTGGGTACTGGGGAATTCAACCTTGGCTGTTAAGCTTTGCAAGCAAGAGCCTTAACCACTGAGCAATCTCTCCAGCCTGAGAGATTTTGTTTAAAAATGATTAACTGAGAAGTTTATTTCCTGCTTAGAGATATGGGCTTCTCTTATGATAAAGGACTGGACTGGAGCTTTGATCGAAACAAGGGAGGCTGGATGGTTATCTCCTGACTCCATGTATCTCTGCTTCTTTGGCCTTCACAGAGAAGGAAGAGAAAGGAAGAAGTAGATAAGGCAATGGTACATTTTCTAGAGAGTGTATATGAAGTAAATGTGCAGAGGCCCACAGGTAAAAACAGTAAGCACTGAAGGACAGAAATGAAGGGGAAGAGAAAGAATGAACAAGGTCAGACAAGAAGAGAAAGTAGATAAGAAGATAGGTAGGAATTTAGATCAACCAGAGGAAGGGAAATGGGGAAGAGCAGGCAAGAAAAAGACAAGAGAAGGAAATGCATATAGATTGTGTGGTAAGTTGAATGGATGTCAACCAATAGATTCAGGAGTTTTATTCAAGCTTGTAACAGATCTCCAGCCACCTGGCTGAAGGAAGTGTCACTGTGGGCAGATCCTAAGGTCCAGCCCTAAGGTGTGTTTGGGGATGGATCTGGAGTTCTGCCTGGGTTTCCTGCTGTTTGGTTTTTGCTGTTGCTTTTGGTGATGGGTTTTCTATTTTTTAACATAATGGAACTTCCCCTGGATCTGTAAGCATCACTAAATCCTTTCCTCCCACAAAGTGAGTCTGGTCTGGAGGTTCATCCCAGCAACTTGAAGCTGACTACAACACCTTGCATGCAGAGGAATTTACAAAAACAGAGCCTTTACTTTGATAGTTGATTAGATGAAAGAATGAATGTGTGGAAGGAAAACACCAAGAAATAACCAGGGGGTAAAAATATTTACACAACAATTTGCATGAACCACGTTGCATAGTTACTATACTACAAAAATGCCCTCATCCCAGGAAAGGAAGAGGAAACCCATTGCATTAATGTTAAAAGTAACGTGACTACTAATATGATTTACTCATTCAACTAACATTTACTGAGTAATCTCAGTGGGACTGATACTGCTTTGCAAGTGAGAAATGTGACAAGAGGGGTGGAGAGATGGCTTAGCAGTTAAAGTACTTGCCTGCAAAGACAAAAGGCCCAGGTTCAATTCCTCAGGACCCACATAAGCCACATGCACAAGGTGGTGCATGCATATAGAGTTTGTTTGCAGTTGCTAAAGACCGTGGCATGCCCATTCTCTCTCTCACCTCTCTCTGCCTCTTTCTCTCCCTCTCTATCTCTCTCAAATAAATAAAAATATAATAAACTTGAAAAAAGATATATGATAAGGCCCACCAGCTATGGCCCCCAGATCACAAAGGAAGAAAGCATTACATCTCTTTTTCAAAGTGAAAGCAATATTTTACTTTCTATTACACACACTACATAATCTGAGGGGGTGGGGGGTAAAAAAAAAAAAACCACCAGAATGAAAAGTAATAGTGTAGTTTGCCAAAAGCCACAGGAAATGGGTGATTTTTTTTCTCAATAGAATTAGATGACATTATGACATGTGCCCATTTAGAATGGAACTGAAAATCATAAAAATGCCAAAAATGTGGAGAAGAAAAACATTAAAGAGGCTAACAGTAGAATATTAAAGACAGACATAATTAAAGAGAGAAAGGCTTAATAAATACAGGGCACTTTAAATTCTTTTTGTCATTGGGCTATCCAGCAGTTTGGCTGCTGATCCCATTAAAGTCATTCTAAATTGATTCCCTAGGTATAATGAACCCCTCTAGATAACACCAAAACACTTGGCCTCTTGAGAGCTCCTTGAGGTGGCCCTGAAGAGACGCCACACGCAGGGGACTCCTGCAGATAAGGACCAGCTATCTCACATCATTCTGCAGCCCTGTGCATAGGTAAGCAGGTTCAGGTGGGCCTCGTTTACCATAGATAGATAGATAGATTGATAGATAGATAGATAGATAGATTGATAGATAGATAGATAGATAGATAGATAGATTGATAGATAGATAGATTGATAGATAGATAGATTGATAGATAGATAGATAGATAGATTGATAGATAGATAGATAGATAGATAGATAGATTGATAGATAGATAGATAGATAGATAGATAGATTGATAGATAGATAGATTGATAGATAGATAGATTGATAGATAGATAGATAGATTGATAGATAGATAGATAGATAGATAGATAGATAGATTGATAGATAGATAGATAGATAGATAGATTGATAGATAGATAGATTGATAGATAGATAGATAGATTGATAGATAGATAGATAGATAGATAGATAGATAGATAGATTGATAGATAGATAGATTGATAGATAGATAGATAGATAGATAGATTGATAGATAGATAGATTGATAGATAGATAGATAGATAGATTGATAGATAGATAGATAGATAGATAGATAGATAGATAGATTGATAGATAGATAGATTGATAGATAGATAGATTGATAGATAGATAGATTGATAGATAGATAGATTGATAGATAGATAGATTGATAGATAGATAGATAGATTGATAGATAGATAGATAGATAGATAGATAGATAGATTGATAGATAGATAGATTGATAGATAGATAGATTGATAGATAGATAGATAGATAGATAGATAGATTGATAGATAGATAGATTGATAGATAGATAGATTGATAGATAGATAGATAGATAGATAGATAGATTGATAGATAGATAGATAGATAGATTGATAGATAGATAGATAGATTGATAGATAGATAGATTGATAGATAGATAGATTGATAGATAGATAGATTGATAGATAGATAGATTGATAGATAGATAGATAGATAGATAGATTGATAGATAGATAGATAGATAGATTGATAGATAGATAGATTGATAGATAGATAGATAGATTGATAGATAGATAGATTGATAGATAGATAGATTGATAGATAGATAGATTGATAGATAGATAGATTGATAGATAGATAGATTGATAGATAGATAGATAGATTGATAGATAGATAGATAGATTGATAGATAGATAGATAGATAGATAGATAGATTGATAGATAGATAGATAGATAGATAGATAGATTGATAGATAGATAGATAGATAGATAGATAGATAGATAGATAGATTGATAGATAGATAGATAGATAGATAGATAGATAGATAGATAGATAGATAGATAGATAGATTGATAGATAGATAGATTGATAGATAGATAGATAGATAGATAGATAGATAGATTGATAGATAGATAGATAGATTGATAGATAGATAGATAGATAGATAGATTGATAGATAGATAGATTGATAGATAGATAGATAGATAGATTGATAGATAGATAGATAGATTGATAGATAGATAGATTGATAGATAGATAGATTGATAGATAGATAGATTGATAGATAGATAGATAGATAGATTGATAGATAGATAGATTGATAGATAGATAGATAGATAGATAGATAGATAGATAGATAGATTGATAGATAGATAGATAGATAGATAGATAGATTGATAGATAGATAGATTGATAGATAGATAGATTGATAGATAGATAGATTGATAGATAGATAGATTGATAGATAGATAGATTGATAGATAGATAGATAGATAGATAGATAGATAGATAGATAGATAGATTGATAGATAGATAGATAGATTGATAGATAGATAGATTGATAGATAGATAGATAGATAGATAGATTGATAGATAGATAGATTGATAGATAGATAGATAGATTGATAGATAGATAGATAGATAGATAGATTGATAGATAGATAGATTGATAGATAGATAGATTGATAGATAGATAGATAGATAGATTGATAGATAGATAGATTGATAGATAGATAGATTGATAGATAGATAGATAGATAGATAGATAGATAGATAGATAGATTGATAGATAGATAGATTGATAGATAGATAGACCCTAGACCACAAAGCTATGCCCACTCCCCAATTATCTGCATATGGAAGACCAATTCTTGGACAGAGAGAGGCTGAAGGAAGACAAAACCTGACACTGGTTCACACTCCACCACTAAAATCAACTTGGATCCACCTGCTGTATCAGCAACAGAGTCTCGGTGTGGGGAAACATATTATTCTTGAGATTCAGCCTTTCGGTATAGTTAAATCAAAAGAGCCACTATTTAGAACTGTGCATGCAGCAGAGCTTGCCTGGGAGAGACAGAGAGAAAGAGAGAGGCATGGGGAGGGACTAATTATAAAATGCATCTATGTTAGGAGCTATGCTCAAGCTCCCTATACATTATCTTACATTTACAATAAATCCATAAAGTACTTTTTTTATCTGTTAGGAAGATGGCATGATTGAGATTTAGAAGTTAACAAGCCAAGTTCTACATGACTAGCTATTTTGGAGGATAGACAAGACCATCTAACTCCAAAACCCTGTTTTTTTTCTTTTTCTTCCTAGTCTAAGATAGATAGATTGATAGATAGATAGATAGATAGATAGATAGATAGATTGATAGATAGATAGATAGATAGATAGATAGATTGATAGATAGATAGATTGATAGATAGATAGATAGATAGATAGATAGATAGATAGATAGATAGATAGATTGATAGATAGATAGATAGATTGATAGATAGATAGATAGATTGATAGATAGATAGATTGATAGATAGATAGATAGATTGATAGATAGATAGATAGATAGATAGATTGATAGATAGATAGATTGATAGATAGATAGATAGATAGATAGATAGATTGATAGATAGATAGATTGATAGATAGATAGATTGATAGATAGATAGATTGATAGATAGATAGATAGATAGATTGATAGATAGATAGATAGATTGATAGATAGATAGATAGATAGATAGATAGATAGATAGATAGATAGATTGATAGATAGATAGATAGATAGATTGATAGATAGATAGATTGATAGATAGATAGATAGATAGATAGATAGATTGATAGATAGATAGATTGATAGATAGATAGATAGATAGATAGATAGATAGATTGATAGATAGATAGATTGATAGATAGATAGATAGATAGATAGATAGATAGATAGATTGATAGATAGATAGATAGATAGATAGATTGATAGATAGATAGATAGATAGATAGATAGATTGATAGATAGATAGATTGATAGATAGATAGATAGATAGATAGATTGATAGATAGATAGATAGATAGATAGATAGATAGATAGATAGATAGATAGATAGATAGATAGATAGATAGATAGATAGATAGATAGATAGATAGATAGATAGATAGATTGATAGATAGATAGATTGATAGATAGATAGATAGATAGATAGATAGATAGATTGATAGATAGATAGATAGATTGATAGATAGATAGATTGATAGATAGATAGATAGATAGATAGATAGATTGATAGATAGATAGATAGATAGATAGATTGATAGATAGATAGATTGATAGATAGATAGATAGATAGATAAAATATTTTAATAAAAGAAACAAAGATGTATTTGGCTCACAGTTTAAGAAGGGTGATGGTCCACTCTGGCAGGGAGAGCATGGTGACAGAAGTGTGATACAGACAGTCAACATTTTGTGCATAGTCAGGAAGCAGAGGACGGGAAGGAAGTGGAATTGAGGTACAAAATCTCATGGCCTGACTCAGGTGACACATTTTCTGAGGTTCCACCTACTAAACGTTCTACAACTTCACAAAACAGCATCACCAGCTGGAGACCAAGTACTCATATGAGCCTGTGGAGACATTTCTTATGCCAGTCATACTTAGTAAAGTTTACCCTCATGACCACATTTTAATGTGATTATCTATATTCCACCTAAAGTCACATTGTGAGGTATTAGGTGTCAGGACTTCAGTGCTTTGGGAGGGCAAAAATTCAACCCATAAAAGCTACTTTATACTCAGCTGCATCTTGCACCCACTCAATGGAGTCCACAGCCAAGAGGACTCCAGCTTCCTGCCCTCAGTACATGGAAAAAAATAGAGCTTCCATTTCATCCCATCAGGGACAGCTCTACTTACACACACCAAAGTGAACCATTCCATGTCATATGGGATGGGAGCTCAATGAGATATATCTTGATTTAATAGAGAAATAAAAATGATATCAGGTCATAAGCTAAGACCATCATAAAGTGAATGCAGGCACCCTGTGCTTTAACACTCCCAAGCTGCTTCTTAACTCTGAACGAACAATTTGCCTAATGTGTACAGAAATGGTTTGATTAATTTCCTCCTTTAAGTAATACCAACCTATCCTCTTTAACATGCTTTAGCAAAAGTGCTGTTCTTTTTATTCTGTACCTTATTCAATGCTAAACCTCTAAAGATCCAGGGGTGGAATTACTGCTGATTCTGAATGACAGGAAGTTTCCCACCGAAAGAAAGCACATTTGTACTCGATTAGGGCTTCTGGAGGGCCTTTATAAACACCAATGTCTGCAGCAGGGTGAAGGGGATGACTCCAATCTGGCCTGGGCAGAAAAAGACAACATAGATATCTCCCTATACCTTCATTAATAATTCTTTCCTTTAGATCTGGAAAGATGGATCAATGTGTAAGAGCACTTACTCTGAAAGCATGAGGGCCTGAGTTCAATCCCAAGCACCCACATAAGAGGGCAGGTCTAACCTCAATCCTGGGTGGGGTGGAGTTAAGAGAAACAGTGGGGCTCACTGGTCACCTAGTCTGACCAAAGATATGACAGCTCTGGATTCAGTGAGTCTATCTCAAAAAAATAATATGTTAAAGTGATAGAAGAGGACACCTGACATTCTCTTTTAGCCTCCTAAGTGAGGGCATGGAATGCATGTCTGCACACACATGCACACTATACATAAAGGCAGCAAACCACACACACTACACACACCCATGCAAATTCATGCAGTCTATCACAAAAGAGGAGAGGAAACTCTTGGGGCACTGGTTACTGCTAAGCAGATCAGGTAATAGATAGAACTAGTTCAGAAATATTTTTCATCTCAAAGTATACCAAGGAGGAAGTACTTCTATTCATTACAACACCACAAATCCTCCCTAAATACATTGGATAGTAACGTGACAGTGGGTCCGTAAACAGATCTTCTGGCCATAATGGAAGAAAAGAACACTGTAGCAGTACCTTAAAAATCCACAACGTTCTATATCAAAATTCAGTCTTCTTTTTTTATTTTATTTATTTTCTTTTTTATTGATAACTTCCATAATTGTAAACAATATCCCATGGTAATTCCCTCCCTTTCCCTACTTTCCCCTTTGAAACTCCACTCTCCATCATATCCTTTCCCCCTCTCAACTAGTCTCTCTTTTGTTTTGATGTCATGATCTTTTCTTCCTATTATGATGGTCTTGTGTAGGTAGTGTCAGGCACTGTGAGGTCATGGATATCCAGGCCATCTTGTGTCTGGAGGAAAATGCTGTAAGGAGTCCTTCTCTTTCTTTGGCTCTTATATTCTTTCTACCATCTCTTCCACAATGGACCCTAATCCTTGGAAGGTGTGATGGAGACATTTCAGTGCTGAGCACTCCTCTGTCACTTCTTCTCAGCACCATGGTGCCTTCTGAGTCATCCCAAGGTCACTGCCATCTGAAAAGGGAAGGTTCTCTCCTATTATGATGGTCTTATGAAGGTAGTGTTAGGTACTGTGAGGTCATGAATATCTAGGCCAATTTGTGTCTGAAGGAGCATGTTATAAGGAGTCCTACCCTTCCTTTTGCTCTTACATTCTTTGTGCCACCTCTTCCATAATGGACCCTGAGCCTTGGAAGGTGTGATACAGATATTGCAGTGCTGAGCACTCCTCTGTCACTTCTTCCCCAGCACCATGATATCTTCTGAGTAATTCCAAGGTCACTGCCATCTGAAAAGAGAAGGTTCTCTACCAAAAGTAAAAGTAGCATTAATATATAGGTGTGAATATGACAGGAAGAACTTACTGGGCAGTTTGATGAGCATAGTATATACATTTAGCCAGACAGCTGCATACATTACAACCCTAGGTCTTATGAATACCCCTGTTGTAGGTTTTCAGTATCAGGGATGTATTCCCTCCCATGGAGCGGGCCTCCAGTCCAATTAGAGAGCAGTGGGTTTACAACATGACAGACGTGCCACTATTGCACCCGTTGGCTCAGTTGGCCTGGCTGGCCAAATACAAGGCTTACAGTGTCCACTGATGAGTATCTTCACTGGTGATTTCTCACTTCCCCATTGAACTGCATGCAGAATGGCTTCTTCCATCTTTTTGTCAGCTGGTCTACATGGAGGAGGTTATCAGCTCAGTTCCAGCAGGATGACTAAGTGACCTTGCAGCCCAAGTATATGGAGTCTTCAGCAATAGGGTCTTACCATCTATTCCTGGTAGGAAACCAAGGGCCTTGGCAATGGCCTATAAAGTTTTGAGGAGGGGGTACTTAATAGGGTGGTATTGTATATACGTAACTAGAAGAATATATTAATGGAGGTGAAAAGGCCTAAGAGAGGTCAGGGGAAGAGATTGAGTAAAGGAAAGGTGGAGGGAGGGATAATCAAAATCTAAGAGGATATAAATAAATCTTATGGAAACCTACTTTTATGCATAGTGGAACACTCAGGAGCCATAGATTGTTACTAGAAAATTTTCAGTGCCAGGAATGGGATACCTTCCAGTCTTCTTTTTTATATGTATGACTAAGTCATATAGCTTATGCTAGTAGATAGGAAAAGTTATCTGTCATGCTTTTAACTTGTAAACTTCAGAACCAGTCATGTATACTCTGTAAATTGTGATGGCCTAATTAGTGGATATTTTAGCCCAACTGCATTACAGCTGTTTTCAGTGAAAAGCAAGTAGTAATAATTAGGGATAGAACTGATTATTATAATTCTAATATCAAGAAGCTGTCTTTAACTCACTTAGCTGAGCATCCAGTTTGAAGGATCTTTGAAGACAGAGAATTACATACATATTATTTTTGTGTTTTATTTTACTTTTTATTTATGAAACAAACACAGAGAGAGAATTGGCCAGGGCCTCCAAGCACTGCAATCAAACCCCAGACACTTGTGCCAGCTTGTGTATATGTACAACCTTTGCACTTGTGTCACATTATATATTTGGCTCTTGTGGGACCTGGGGAGTTGAACGTCATTTCTTAGGCTTTGCAGACAAACACCTTAACTGCTAAGCCATCTCTCCAGTCCTACATACGTACTCTCAAAAATGTGGTCAGTGGCTTTGGGTATTTAAGTCAGTGGATGAGTGCTTGCCTAGCAAGCACAAGGCCCTGTGTACAGTCCTCAGCACTGAAAGAACATGTGCCATTCGATAGTTGTGATGCTATGAATATAAAGTTGTTGCCCCTCCCTATAAATTCATCTATTTATATAGCAACATGACAGTGGATCCTTAAACAGCCCTTTTGACCATAAAGAAAAGAAAAGAAAAGAAAAGAAAAGAAAAGAAAAGAAAAGAAAAGAAAAGAACACTGTAGCAGTACCTTAAAATCAACAACTTTCTATATACCCAGCTGGCAATGTTCCTTCGAGGGGTGGAGCCTTGCTGGAAGAGGTGTGTCAGTGGGAGACAGATTTTGAGGTGTTATAGCCTGACCATACTAGGCTCTCTCTCTCTCTCCTCTCTCTCTCTCTCTCCTTCCTCTCTGCTGATGCAGTGAGGTGATGTAGGCTTTCTGCGTCTGCCATGATTTCTCCACCATGATGGACACTACTCTCTAGACCTGTAAGACAAGATAAACTCTTTCCTTCATGCCCGCCTCCCTTCTTCCCTTATAGTCTCCCTCCTTCCTTCCTTTCTTCCTTCCTTCCTTCTTTTCTTCCCTAAATTACTTCTGGCTAGATATTTTTGTCCCAACCATGAGAAAATAACTAATACTATAGTTAAAGTAACGTATCATGCTAAAAATTAATTTATAAATCACTGAAAAATATTAAAAGGTAAAAAACAATTGAATCAATGTTATCAACTAGATTCTAAGCTCTGATAACCTTAGGTTGGAGAGATTGCTTAGTGGTTAAGGTGCTTGCCTGTGAAGCCTAAGGACCCAGGTTCGAATCCTCAAAACTCATGTAAGCCAGTTGCACAAAGTGGCACATGCATATGCAGTTCATTTGGAGTGGCTACAGTCCCTGGTATACCCATTATCTTTCTCTCTCTCTCTCATAAAATAATAAATAACCTGACAGTCTTCATTTAATTGTTGTTGATATGTTTATCTGAGTACTTGCTAATATATATGTTTATAACTTAAAATTGTCCTATTAATGAAACCATTGATGATTAATTGTTGGCTTTTTGAAACAGCTTTGGTTGGTTCTCTCCTTGTATGCTAGAGATAGAAACCAGCTCCACCAATGAGCCACATCTCAGCTGAGTTTATTCTCCTTTAGACTATCTTCCACAGGCAACTCTGTTAAGTCTCACAGGCTATGTGTAGCTGGTATTACTAGATAATTTGGAACTGGCTTAAATGACATGAGTTGATTTTAGCTAATTAGTACACTGAACTTCTGTCAGTGGAATGTTTAACTGTGTAATATGTTATTTGTTGCTGTGAATGATGAAGGCTAGCTTCCCCATGTGCTCTTGAATGTTATCAACAGTTTAAAGCTTATAATAGCAGTTTTAATTCTGTGGGATTTAATCCTTAGAATGATCTTTCAGGGTTTCTCCTTAGATCTTTAAAAGAACAATGAATACTTCAGAAATGAGAGACAGAGATTAAAGCCATGAGATGCTAACTAGAAGAGAATAAGGAATATTTCATCACACCATATACAAGCACATGCAGTATATTGGAATATAGCAGACACAATATAATAGAATGTCCCACCACCTAAAAACAGTAAAAAATAGATGTGACAACTTAATTCCTCCTGGAAATTGTGAAAGAAAAGGGGTGAGGGAAAGTGGAAAGGAAGGACAGGATAACAGAATTTCAGTGTAAAATATTTCAAGAGCTTTTCCTGCATTGTCATGTAACTATTAACTGAACAGCTTTGATGCTTCCTGCCTTCCAAAGGAAAGAAAGGCAAAAGAAAGAAACAATGGTCCAGTGGCATTTTCATAGCTAACGCTGGAATAGTGCTATGTGCCATCTGATTACCTTTATCTTCAGTTCAGCTCAGGGCCTGGAAGTATCTGTAAAGATTATTGTCAGAAGCCACTTCTGACTTCCTTTAGGATGATGAGGAAGTAAAAACTCCAGTCTTGTAAATATGTTTATCAGGGTCTTCTCCATAAAGTTCTTCCTCTTCTTTTCCTCCTAGACTAATGTTTTGGATGAAACTAGGCATTTTATACACCAAAGTAGTTCTAAGTTGGACTTATAGCCTCCCTTCCTTCCTCTCTTTTTTCCCCTCCCTACATCCCTCCCTTCATCTATCCCTTCCTCCTTTCTTTCCTTCCTCCTGGAAAGTGTCCATTCAATGTGTAAACACTGAGTATTCATTATATGCCAAACAATCTTCCAAGGACAAGAGAGTCAGTGGTAAATAAGACAAAAAAATGACCCAGGCCAATCATGGGATTAAGTTGGATCAAGTGAAAGGAAGTAAGGTATTAAGTGAGTCATGGTGTATCCAAAACAAGTCATGATATAAAGAAGAAATTACTTCCAAGAAATCAAAGATCCCAGATCTTTTGCACAGTCTCTAGTCCCATACGGCCTCTTCAAACCCACTGGGCCAAAAGATACTCAATGAGAACTGGGCACTGATAATAAATAGCTCCTGAAACCGCAAGCCCAGTGAAACACACATGCCACCCTTCACCTCTGAAACCACTGCACTTTGTACCTCTTTGAGCCTCACAACCATGTCTGTATCCTTGTCAGTGTGGGATGGATGGATAAGAGGTTGTTCAAGGTTACAAAGCTGAACAGTGTGGCAACTGAACTCCAGCCCTGCTCTCCAGTGATGGGTGTCAACGTCAGTTACCAGGGGAGGATTTCCTAGAAGGCACTCAGGAAACACCTGATTTATTAGGATGGTGAGGACGGGAGTACTCTAGGCTGATGCTGCCAGCAATGGTGAGAACTTCTGGAACGGAGAGTGGAGAGTAGTAAAACAAGTCCAGATAATGAGTTAAGCCCCCCAGGGCGTCACAGCTGTCTCCGACAAGTTGCCATGTGGAGCAGCATCCCAACTTCTACCTCCAGAAATTTCAAAGGTCTGATTTTATTAATCAGGGACAGTGGCTCTCAATTTACCAATTAAGTCCACATCTCTAAGGCATTACACTATGGCTGAGTGGAAACTAATTTCTCCTTCTTCTTAGTAAACAGACTTATTTAAATGGACCACCATTCTCCAATTAACTGCTGGCTGAATAAACACCTTCCCACCAGAAGCCAGGTCTATATTCTACAGGGCTCAGAAACTCAAGAAGTAACTTTCTAGAACTTTCCCAGGAGTCGTCAATGATCAAGTTTCCCTATCACCTGATGCTTGAACACTCAGAAGGACTATTCTTGCATATGTCAGGCCCTTGCCTGGAAGAAGTTAACATACCTCTTTTATTGAATAAACACTTTAAGTCACTTTCATTTTCTTGCCTGTAACTTCATCTTGCTTCCTTGTTGCTAGAATGCCTCCTGCCTAGGACTACTGACTCTCTAAACTCTGCAATATGAAGGCTTTCCTCTCATAGAGCAGAGAGCACAATGAAGGGCCATGGGAGGATCTTGTCTGTTGCTTGATTTATACCTTTAAAGAATAAGCTCAAAAAAAAAAAAAACTGCTCTTTAAAAAGTCAGTTTCATAAGGTAAACAAAACTCTTTGACAAGCTCATGTCACTGGCTTTGGGGCTTAAAGTTCTCAAGTCCCCAAAATCCAGAGACGTGGAGTACTAGGGATGTAGGGAATTGAAATAATCATGCTATCTTATCTGACTGGAAAAAAATAATAATAAAAATGTCAAGCTTCGAAGCAAACATAAACTGCCCCATTGTTCTGTGACACCCTGCTACCGAGCCAGTTCTGCATCTACTGCTCAGTGATGTCTGGCAAGAATACTTTAGGCCCGAGAGTTGCTTAATGAACACTCTGAATGGCAGCGCTCCGTATCCATGCATCCCATGGAGTATAGTTCCTAAATTTTAAATTGTTCTCACTTACACTCAGAACACAAACATCAGACCAACCACAGGGACTTTGTATGTATGGGGTACAAAAATGAAGAAATTTCACTGTAGGGGTAAACATCAGCAAATCAGAAAACTCAGGGATGACCCCAGCCAGTCCAAATGGAGACGGGCAGATGTAATCATTAGCACAGTTTCCGATGAATAACCATACCCTTTCGCATTATTTTGATGCTTGCCTACTCTCGCACGCTGTGCCTCCTAGGCGAGGGAGAGTCAGTATCGGCATCTGAAAATGACTGCTAATCACATTCTTGAAAAAGATATTCCAGCAAAGGACAAAAACACTCACAAATATAGCTGGAATGAAGGAGAGAGAGAGAGAGAGAGACAGACAGACAGAGACAGAGACAGAAACAACCACCCTTGAAGCCAAAACAGCTCAAAGCCCAGCTGATTTGTAAAAGCACTGGAAGCAAGGCAGCTAGCTCTGACGACTTTGTGACTTGGGGGTGTACTTATCCTGTGACAGGAAATCTGTTCAAATGAATTCTCCCGCATTCGTGCCACCCGTCAGGCAATGTACCAAATGTGATCTTCATAAAGAACTGAGCCTTGTCAAAAGCTATCTTTTCACTCAAAGGTCCCAAATGGTAGGTGGGGATAGAACTTCACACCAAAATTTACCTTGTGGAGGAAAACAAAACCAAACAAAACAAAACCACTCACTCACTGAATGGTTAAAGAAGCTGAGAGACTTCATATAAGCCAGCCAAAGGTCAAGGAATCAATGACCTTGGGAAAGAGCATTAAACTAGATGTGTGGACTGGGAAACCAAGGTTGGAAAGAAAAGAAGGCAGAGAAATTTGATTCTCTTCTCTAAAAGATCAATTCCTTAGCTCTTTACCCATCATTCAAGGCAGATTAGATCTGAAAACGCCTTTGCTCTTTGGTAGACAGATGTCAGCACTAAAAGGCTAACATATTAGTGGGTGGTGGCCTGCAAATTCCAACAAGTCACATTAGATAATTAGACATATTGAGGATTCCAAGGTTACCCACTGGGCGCCTTCAGCTCACAGGACCATACAATCTCCTTGCTATGCAAATATCTACATGTGTGCAAAGCTGTATATAAAATCTAACTTCCCAGCTGCATACTTTAGTGAGCAAACAACGCATTCTCTGACTGCCACTGAGGGAAGCCAGTGAGTGTAATGATGAAAACCAGGCATCCAACCGACTCCTGACTTCGGATTTTGTTTGCAATCGCAAAGGAAATCCCGAATGAAGTAAGACTTCCCTGGTATTCAATTCATGGGTTTTCAGGTGGGTACTCCAGTGCCAGGAAGTAAAGTTGGCATTCCTCAGAATACATCTGACTGGTGCATGTGGGGAACTGTGTAGTAAGCGGAATCATTGCACTGGTTTGGAGGGAACAGGAGATGTGTGTGGCTGAACCATTGCATAACTGTCCACTTCCTCCTGCTGAGTCAGCTGAATGCGCTGACTTTCCACATTCACTAGATATTCTCCAAGGAAACCAGAAATCCCTACTCTCCATTTCTGTTTAGAGCCTACTGTCTATGCTCTTCCTTCTGGGATTGGTTTTTAGGTCTTCACTGTGATTACTCCACACGTCATACACCTAGGTCCACACTTGGGCTATGCACCAATCATACACATAGGTCCTCACTGTGGATACTGCAAGAGGTACTGTATACCCCACACATGCAGGTCCTCACTGCAGATTCCGTACACCACATGCACATAGGTCCTCACTGTGAGTACTGCACAATCGAGCTCTTCATCTTAATCCTCCCGGTATTACTCTATGATCCCTGAGTGCTCACTTTGGACAGAAATTTTCTCCTCTGGTCCTGTGACTCTTATCCTTACTTCATTCTCTTCCAGCTTTTGATCGCTTCTGAATAAGTCACTCATTTGGACTCCTCATGTCTCTAAAATTGATATTTTATTCCTAGTTAGCCTTGTCCTAACTTCTTCTCTTTCCTCAGAACTACCTAATTCTTCAAAGCCCTAGTCACCATTAAAACCAAAGAAATATCCCAGTTTTTAAATGAATGAAACTCATGAAATTGAAGGATTAAATAGGAACTTATAAACGAAACTTTGCAGGGATCCATGCAAATGATATAAGTAGCTGCTTAAATTTTATTATCTTCTCATTAATTCTACCTTAGACTAGAGCTCTCTTTTTTCTAGTGTCTGGCCATTAGAGGTTTCAGGGCAACTTTCTGAGAAACCTATCTATCTCCATAGTATTTAAGAATTTACTTTCCTAAAGAATTAACTAAAACTTAACGTGTTTACGCCCATAAGAGGTAGAATCAATATCTTCTTATATAAATAATAAAAGTGCTGATAAGACCAGAGAGGTACCAAGCCTCTGATGCATGAAATTTGAGGAAAAAGAAGCTTATGAACCAAGTTATTCTCTTGGAAATAGTGACAAATACTATCTAACTTGATAGCAATTGAAAACCAGTTTCTAGCCTGAGTACACTGGACATCCTCCACATGGGTTTCAGACAGAAAGAAATTTGGAAGCCAAACCTGGAGACTAAGTTAGATTAAGGAGAATGGAGAGGATGGAGACCTTTCTCGCAGTCACCTTCGCGTGTCAGGCACAAAGCACCCTGACCAAAGCTTGTGGGAAAGAAGGGTTAATTTTGGCTTAGACTTCAGGGGCAAGCTCCATGATGCCAGGGTATACATGGCATGAGCAGAGGCAATAGCACCCATAAGTCCACCTCCAACAACGTTCCAATTCCCAAACTGCCATCAGCTAGGGATCAAATGTTTAGAACATATAAGTTTATGGGGAACACCTGAAGCAAACCACCACAACCTCCTCTCTTTTCTTCTTTCCACAGATCATTGGAATGCATGCCCCAACCTCACCTTCAGCCCACCTTTCTCTTCAGTACCTAGATTTAACCAGGAGTTTCTCAGGCCAACGTTATAGATACTGTGATTACAAAGTACCACCACATTATGCCCTTTCCATTTCTAGCCATTTCATGGGACGATGAGAGCTGTACAGGTAGCTTAGACAAGAGAAATGTGTGATCTTAGTTCTGGGTCTCAGAAGCTCCAGATCCTGATGTTGGTGGGGTTGGTGTATGCAGGGCTATAAGGAAAGAACCTGCTGCACACCTTCTCTGAGGCTGGCCAGTGGTTCCCCTCTTTCTGAGTCTCTGCATGTTGTCTTCTCTCAGTGTGCACCTGTGCCTCATCCAACTTTTACCTTGTTACAAGGATGTCATGCATACTGGACTAGAGCTACCCTAATGAGTTCATTTCAATGTGATTATCTCAAAAAGACTTCATCCTTCAAATAACCTCACATTCTGAGGTGCTGGAGACCAGGATTCCAGCATGTTTTTGGCAGTGGGTAATAATTTGGATGGAAAACCTACTCTGGTTCATGTGTTTGAATACTTGATCCCCAGCTAATGAAGCAGCTTTGGGAGGCTATATAACCTCCAGGAGATAAGGCCTAGCTGGGAGACACTAATGGTCACTGAGGGGTGAGCACATTTTTCCCTATCTCATCTGTGTTCCATGTTCTGACAGGAAGTGAGGCAGTGAGAAGTCCAAGCTGCATGTCTCTCACAACCTGAAGCTGCCTGCTGTCATGCCTTCCTGGCTGTGATAGCCTGCATCCCAAGAAACTGTGAGCCAAGATAAATTCTTCCACCCTTTAAATTGTTTCTGGTTCTATATTTGGTCACATCAACAACAACAACAAAAAATAAATAATATAAACCAGTAATAGTAGGTTTACAATACGACCTCTAGGTATGATGATCACCAGCTTTCACTGTTAGACATTAGGAGAAATAAGCAGCTAAGGTGATCACCAGCAAGTTCACTGTACAAGTATACACAACTCTATGGTGCCAAAGTAGTACTTGAAAAATGCGCTCATGAAGAGGAAAAAACATAAAGGTTTAAGAACAGACATCATATTGAATGACGATCAATCTAAACAAAGGATGGTGTGAAAGAGTAAACCCTTTTCTTTCTTGTCCATTGACATTTAAATAAGTTAACAATATGTTCTAACTTTCTCGTGGACAAGGGCCCCATATCTCTCATAAACTATAGGTTTTCTAAATACTTCTATGCTAGAAATTTTGGGGATCACAGACAGAGAGAGTATATTCATATGCTTTACTCATAAAGCATAATGTGATGTTGATGTGCATTTTCTTCTTTAGTGAAAATTGTGAAGAGTTAATTTTGTAGAGCATCCATTAACAACACAAACACTAAAATGGAACATGAGGTCATTTTCACTGTCAGAAGGGTCTATTACTATTCCTAGAATGCCATCTCCCTGAATCACTGATCAGGTACATTGGTCTACCTTTCTGGAACCTAGTATTTCAACTCATCTCCTCATCTCTTACCACCAAAGAGAGGGGCTCAGTCATTAGTCTTCCAGAGGGGATGAAAGGGTGAACAGGAAATGATAATGATGGAGATGAAATCAGGGCAGAGCCAGCAATCAGTACACATGGCACAGCTCACTGGCAGCAGGTGCGTCTTCAGGTGGACAGTGATTGGCCAGTTATGTTGGCTGGCTGCTGGGAAGCAAGCATTCTTCCTTTGTTTCTTTCCGACATCTGCTTGGAGAATTCTTGTGGCCTTTGGTTTTTATCCCCTCTCCCCTCTTCCCAAAATAAAACCTACATTTTGTGACTACTGTGGGTTCTTATTTTAATTTAAAGTTTGATTTAAATTTGGAACCTGCATAAGACTTTTGACATTTATTTCTGGGGGTGTTTTCTGAAGCTCGATGAAGTGGGTGTTGATTGACAGGCAGGTTGCCATGGAAATAGCTGTCATAGCAGAGACTAAAGCTTTATTTCATACTCTTCTTTTGTCAGGCAAAGATTTGTGGGATATTTTAAAAATAGTCTAAGTGTTCCAGAGTTAATGGGAAACCGCTCGGTGACTCTCTTCTAACATTCCAATCAGAACCTGCAATTGTTTCTGTTCTGTTCTCTTCTGTTCTGCATAATATGTATTCCTAACTTTCTGCTAAGACTGGTGCTTTTTGGAACTGTTTTCTCTCATTTGTTGTTCATCCCATTGTCCCATAATACTGGGCCCCTGCAAAACCACACAGGTAAGGAAACTGACAGAAATAAAATGCACTGAACTGTCTTCCTAAAGAAATTCTCAACTAGTATAATCCATGTTCTTGGGAAGTATGGGAACTCTAGCCTGGGACTGATTCATTTTAGAGACTTTTTTTTGCTTGTACGTATATGTGTAATGGTGTTTACATGTGTGAGTACAGAGTAGTGGAATGTGTTATGTGTACAGTGTAGTGGAATGTGGTGTGTACATGTGTGAGTACAGTATAGTGCAATGTGGTGTGTACATGTGTGAGTACAGAGTAGTGGAATGTGTTATGTGTACAGTGTAGTGGAATGTGGTGTGTACATGTGTGAGTACAGTATAGTGCAATGTGGTGTGTACATGTGTGAGTACAACATAGTATAATGTCTGTACATGTGTGAGTACACTATAGTGGAATGTGGTGCATACATGTGTGAGTACAGTATAGTGCAATGTGGTGTGTACATGTGTGAGTACAATACAGTGCAATGTTGTGTGTACATGTGTGAGTACAGTATAGAGCAATGTGGTGTGTACATGTGTGAGTATAATATAGTGGAATGTGGTGCATACATTTGTGAGTAGAGTATAGTGCAATGTGTTCTGTACATGTGTGAGTACAACATAGTATAATGTGTACATGTGTCAGTACAATATAGTGCAATGTGGTGTGTACATGTGTGAGTACAGTATATTTCATGTGGTGTGTACATGTGTGAGTACACTATAGTGGAATGTGGTGTGTACATGTGTGAGTACAGTATATTTCAATGTGGTGTGTACATGTGTGAGCACACTATAGTGGAATGTGGTGTGTACATGTGTGAGCACACTATAGTGGAATGTGGTGTGTACATGTGTAGTGGAATGTGGTGTGTACATGTGTAGTGGAATGTGATATGAGAACAGTGTAGTGGAATGCAGTGTGAGTTCAGTGTAGTGGAATGTGGTGTGAGTACAGTGTAGTGGAATGTGGTGTGAGTACAGTGTAGTGGAATGTGGTGTGAATACAGTGTAGTGGAATGCGGTGCGAGTACAGTGTCAGTGTGAGTACAGTGTAGTGGAATGTGGTGTGAGTACAGTGTAGAAGAATGCAGTGCGAGTACAGTGTAGTGGAATGCAGTGCAAGTACAGTGTAGTGGAATGTGGTGTGGGTACAGTGTAGTGGAATGTGGTGTGAGTACAGTGTAGTGGAATGCAGTGTGAGTACAGTGTAGTGGAATGTGGTGTGAGTACAGTGTCAGTGTGAGTACAGTGTAGTGGAATGCAGTACAAGTACAGTGTCAGTGTGAGTACAGTGTAGTGGAATGCAGTGTGAGTACAGTGTAGTGGAATGTGGTGCGAGTACAGTGTCAGTGTGAGTACTGTGTAGTGGAATGCAGTGCGAGTGCAGTGTAGTGGAATGTGGTGCGAGTACACTGTCAGTGTGAGTACAGTGTAGTGGAATGCAGTGCAAGTACAGTGTCAGTGTGAGTACAGTGTAGTGGAATGCAGTGCGAGTACAGTGTAGTGGAATGTGGTGCGAGTACAGTGTCAGTGTGAGTACTGTGTAGTGGAATGCAGTGCGAGTACAGTGTAGTGGAATGTGGTGTGAGTACCGTGTAGTGGAATGTGGTGTGAGTACCGTGTAGTGGAATGTGGTGTGGACTCTATGTGCTCATCTGCAGCCAGAGCAGAATGTAGTGTCTCACGCCATTGTTCTTCTATCAAGTCTTATTTTGAGCTAGAGTTTCTTTGCTGATTTTGCAGCTTGAGGGCTACATATTTGCTCAGATCTCTGCTCCCAGTTTACAAGGCTGGGGTGACAGTCATGCATGGCCATGTTCAACTATTTTCATGGGATCAAGAGACTGAAACTCTGGTGGTCTCAGCCAGTCCCCTTAGAACCTCATGCTTGTGCAGAAAGTATAATTAGCTGCTGAGCCATCTAACCAGCCCTCATTTTAGGATTTTAAAATATATTTTTATTTATGAGAGAGAGAGAGAGAATGGGCACACCAGGGCCTCCAGCTGCTGCAAACGAACTCCAGACGCATGTGCCTCCTTGTGCATCTGGCTTATGTTGGTCCTGGGGAATCTAACGTGGGTCCTTTGGCTTTGCAGGAAAGTGCCTTAACCATTAAGGCATTTTTCCAGCCCCTCATCTTAGTGTTCTTAAGAGAACATTGAGGTGATGAGAAGATACATCTATATTAAAAGTGGAGTGTTTGGGGATGGAATGATGGCTCTGTGGATAAATGTTTGGCATGGGAGTCTGAGAACCTGAATTTGGATCCTGAGGACCCACATGAAAGCCAGAAGCTGGCAGGATTCTATAATCCCAGGATGCCTACAAGGAGGGAGGTGAGACAGGAGAATTGCCTGGAAGCTCAGGTACAGAGCATGAACCCTGACTCAAATGAGGGGGAAGATGAGGTACAACTGAAATGCTATCCTCTGACCTCCACATCCATGCTGTGGCACGCCTGCACCTGTGTTCACACACACACAAAACCACACATGCACACGTGCACATGGACATGCACACCAAACAAGTACATTTTAAGAAGAAGAGGAGCAGCTGGGTTACCTTGGACTTCAATTGGGTTTACTTATTCTTCTTTCTTTTATTTCCATTCAACCTTTACTACTCTCTTAGAGTGTTGGGTATATGATCAAACAAGATACAAGATTTCCAAACTAACATCTCATCATTCCCAAATCTGCTATATCTCAGGGTCCTCATTCCCCAGACATTCATTGCATCCCCAAAGCAATTGAATTCTGCATACTTTCCAAACATCCTAAAAAAAAAAAAAAAAAAAAAAAAAAAAAAAAAAAAAAAAAAACAGGCAGCAATCCCATGGAATCATCTTCTCTGCAAATAATGAAGAATGACCCTCCTCTAAACTCATCTTCCTATGAACCGAATCCAATCATCTGTTTCCTTTAAGACAAGTGCCTCTCTGTACCACCCCCCACACCAGCACAGCAAGGGACCCTGGAGAGTCAGCAGCTCGATTTTTGAACCGAGTTCAGGGGCTGAGCGTTTGCATTACTTTGTATGTTTCTGGCTGCAGTCAATTTCTGCTGTCTCTTTACTGGTCTGGTTTAGTTCCCTTTTATATGAATGTCAAATTTTGCATTTGTTAAGGGACATCATCCAGACCCCTGCTGGAAAAGCAAATTCTCCCCATGGTAATGCTTTGGTTTTCCACTACCCTAAATAAAAATTAAATTCATAGTTTGAAAGAAACAAAATACACAGACATGTACATTTGTTTTTGTGAAGCCTAGCTCCAATGTACATGATGATTCCTTGTGTTATTTCACTGGAAAGGTTTATAGAAGGATGTTTTTCTGTTACCCTGTTTTATGTGTTTATGCCATTTTGCTGTGTGAACATTTACCTTATAAATTAAAAATGTTTATTATATTATTATTATATATTATTATGTTGTTCTCCCCCACTGAAAGTATCCATATCTAGGAGTTAAATTAAAAGTCTTAATTATGTGTGACAATTCCTAGTTGAACATTTTAGGCACCTTGATTTTTTATGCTATATTTCCATAGAGAATGGGAATAAATGTACTAGATAGAAGGGGGCTTGCTGGATCCCACCCTCTCTTGCTTATGGCTAATTTGGGAGGTAGAGAGAAAAGATTTTCCAACTTAACTGCAAAGGTCTAATTAAGTCCAAGAAGTTATAGTGAACAGAAGTTCCCCCCAAAGTTATACCTCTGCTAAAGACTCTACAAGGATGATTGACTGACTGGAACTTCCTGACTGAAGAGGTTGGGGATGTTGTAGATTCAGAGCCCAATTACCATAACCTTGTCTGCATCTGACATTACATTCCTGTGACCACTGAGTGGCATGAAGTTAGAAGACCAGTAGCTTACACCATCATAAAAACTAAGAATGCTACCAGACAAACATCTGAGGCCTGTAGCAGATTTCTCCCTTAGCTATAATCTCCTCATCTGATATACCCACAGATGTATTTGAAAAGTATCTTGATTTATGACTTTGTTACATAACCTAAAACTTTATGAAATTGTTACTACATTGAAACATATTTGGAGGCAACCTGAATTTGTGTTCCTGGGTTATGGTCATGAACATTTAGTTAATGAATAACTTTTTTATTCCTTGGAGGTGAGAGCTATATTTTGGCCACTATAGATCTTAGGACAGGTTTAAAAAACTGGTAGGAGAATGAAAGATTCTAAGAAAGAGAGTAGAGAGAGTATTCAAATAAAATTCAAATAAAAAAACACTAAGGTGTATAAAGATAAGAATTATAGGAGCTAATGTAGACTAAGAAGGTAGGAGATTTATTCACAGCAACTATTACATTATTGAGATACTTCTTTTATATACAGATGTTCCTCAAGTTATGATGAGGTGACCTGTCGGTAAACCTATCACAAGTTGACAATATTGTATGCCAAAATGCATTTAATTCATGAAAACTACCATATAAAGCTTAGCCCAGTCTAACCCTAAATGCTAATGAGGAATAAACAGGAGCAAGATAGCTCTGTTTTGATATAGGTAATCAGCGAGGGGAGGGCCCAAAGAGGAACCAAAACAGATGCCACACTGCCTGCATCAGCAGAACTGGAATTCAGTATCTGACCCCTCAGCAACAGCCCCCTCTATCCAGGTATGAGGGCCTTGTGGGGGGCCAGTCCCATCTCCAAACCAATCAGCTCTCTTTCAGAACTCACCTGAGGGTGAAGACCACCCCAATAAGCAATAAAGGGGGGCTTACCAGGTGGGCCAGGCCTTCATCTTCTTTTGCTGCTTTTTGACTGTTAACTTCACTTCATCTGAACCTCGGGCTCCCTGCACTTGTAAGACCTTCCCCCACTCCAGCAGCCAGGGCTCTCCATGGCACTGGAATAGGGGGCAGGTATTTTGTTTTTTCTTACTCTTATTACCTTTTAGCTTTCCTTTCAAGCCCTAGCCCTTTTCCAATTTCCCTGGAAAGGGACCCCTCACGTTTTTGCTCTGCACACATGCTCAGCTTCCTGCATCGGCCCCCAAGCCATGTGAGTGTATCTAGCCTCCTCCCTTTATTCACAAACTCCCCTAGATAAATGTAATGGTTGTAGGCTATCCTTCTCAGTCTGTGCATTTAAATATTTTGTTAAAAATAGAAAAAAGCCCAAAAGTTGAGGTTCACAAATGTTTCCTGAGCACTAAGAACCCTGTTTGATTTAAAACAACCACACTGGCCTATAGTTGGACAAAACCACTGTGATGGTTCATATTGAATGTCAACTTGATGGGACCTAGAATCACCTGAGAGGGGTGACCTAGACTGGGATAGCCTACTATGTCTGCCCAAGAGTGATATCTTGATTAGCTTAATTGAGCTGGGCACCATCCCATGGGTCAGGTTCCCAAACTATATTAAAAATAAGTAAATTAATAAAGGCTGGGCTGAAGAGATGGTTCAGTTAAGGTGCTCCCTGTAAGCATGCCCATTCTCTCTATCTGTCTCTCTTCTCTCTATCTCTCTGTGCTCGCAAATAAGTGAATAAACATTTAGGGCTGGAGAGATGGCTTAGCGGTTAAGGCACTTACTTGCAAAGCCAAAGGACCCCGTTTCAATTCCCCAGGACCCGAATAATCTAGGTGCACAAGGTGGCGCATGTGTCTGGAGTTTGTTTGCAGTGGCTGCAGGTCCTTCTGTGCCCACTCTCTCTCTCTCCTTCTCTCCATCTATCTGCCTCTCTCTTGCAAATAAATGAATAGAGAATTTTTAAAACTAAAAATAGAAGTCACTTTTACAATAAAGTTCAAAGAAGGCTGGCTGAGCAGTGGCACTCCTCTTTATCTGCTTCCTCACTTTGGGCTGAGTGTGACCAGCTCTGGCTGCCATGGTGGTCTGAAACCTGGAACTGTATGCTGAAATAAACTCCTTCCTCCCATCCTTTGCTTCTGGTCAAGTATTTGTTCACAGCAAGGAGAGAGTAACTGATATAATCATCATCTACCACAAGGCCTATTTTCTCGTAACGTACTGAATATTTCATGTAACTGAGAGCAAACAGGATGATTGTGAGGAAACCTCTTTGCACCACCATAAAATTGAAATATCATTTAACATCAAACCGTTTTAAGTTGTGGGACTGAACTCCGTTGAGCTTTGAATCCCATAAGCTAAAGTCTGACTTCTCAAGCCATTTTATATGTGACCCTGAGAAAACAACAACTTAGTGGAGACTGTCTCCCCATCCTCAAGAATAATTCCATACCTGCCTTACCAATTCTGATCACATTCAGCAAAACAAAGTTGTGCTTCAAGTCTAATTTACTGTCATTGTCTTCATCCTCCTACCTCAAAATCTACCCCCTGTCGCCACCATCACCCCCGGCATGATTTCTTAAGGGGATTATATGATTTGAAATCTTGCGTTGGCACATACTTCTCATAGTCTACCATTACCATCTCTATCTAAGCAACCATGACTATTTGCAGGAGACACTCAAAACAGGGCCTACGTTCTCTCATAGAAGGATGCGGTGGGGAGACCTCCTGAGAGCTGAGCCTCTCTCTGCTGTATCTCCTGGGCAGCTGTTCACAATTCTTCCTCAGCCTCACACGGTCTCTGGAATGTCAAAGGACATCGATTTCGGAAGGTTACTGAAGGGGTCTCCACCCAAGCAGCTATGAGTCATCCTTGCTGGGTAAGACCTAGTGATGCGGGGGCTTTGGAGGCACTCACGGTCCTGCAGGTCATTCCTCACTCATCTTCCTTAAGTACAGTAAGCCCGCTGGCTCGCTAAGTTGGACTGTGGTGGAATTGTTACTGTGTTCTCTTTGGGTCTCTCCAGGAAGAGTTCACACAACAGCTATAGACTCAGGTAAAGAACCCTCGAAAGAGATTTTTCTTATAGCTTGTCTCTTAGACTCAGCTAATTGTCAACAAAGCTAAGCTCTATTAAATTGTGTTATAAGTGAATCCAGTTTCTGTTCTTGCCATTGTTCTTGTTCTTGAGTCTGGGTAAACTCTTCATATTTACAGAATTCATTTGCTAACTATAATCATTAACTTTATACCCGCCGCCTGCACAGGCAAGCACATGTCCATACCGTTCACGCTCACAGTACAGGAAAACTGAAAATCCAGTTAAGTGAACTCTTTTACTGAGAGGCATAACAAAAAGGCATGTTGTCACTTTAACAGAGAACAAATCAATAAATGATGTAGGGTTTTACTTTTTGGTAACATTAGGATGTTGACTTCAGCAATAAGTATGCTATAGATCAGAAGTTAGGACAAAGTGTTCTCTGAAACTCAATTGAAAGGCTGCTTATTTTAGAACTGTGTACATCAGTGATGCAAGAACTAGCTCCGTGACTGCACTCTCTTGTGAACTAGGAGATAATCTATAACCATCCTGTTCATCTTTCCACTCCAGATCAGACCCTGGGAGGGGGAAGTCAATGCAGTATAGCATAAGTTACCAGCATCCAAATGCAGAAGAACCTCATGTGATGGAAGCGACTTTTCTCAGCCTCGTTCACACTGAGACTGAATGAAAGTGTTATTATTCATGCTGCTGTCAGACACGATCACACCCGAGACACATCAGACAGCACAGAATCTATCTTGATTTTTTATTTACAAGATCCCTGGGGAAAAGAGAGTCTACAGAACTCAAGGGGGAGGGTACCTATTCTACTATCTGAGTGCTCTCTGCCAGGATTTTTATTCATTTTCCTTTAAGGTAAAAGAAAGAGCAGAAACTGGGGTTGGAAAGGTTGCTCAGTGGACAAAGCACTTGCCACAGAAGCATGAGAACCTGAGTTCAGATCCAGGCTCCCATGTAAAAGCCACACAGCGTGCTGGGCCCGTGTAATCCTGGTGCATCTGTGGTAAGAAGGGAGATAAAGGTAAGAGAATATCCTGTACACTTGAAGGGATGGTGATAACATATATATATGTATATATATATATATATATATATATATATATATATATATATATGTGATCAAAAAAGAAAGAAGGAAGAAAAATGGGAAGGGATGGAGGGAGGAAGAGAGAAAGATTAGGGTTTAGTTTCCTGGTTGGTGCCTAAAAATGTTACTATAGGAAAGTCATCTAAAGTTTCTATGCCTCATTTTTTTTTCTCTGTATTTGGAATGATGAAATGATAGTATCTCCAGCATAAGGTCCCTGAGAAATCAATTGAAATGAAAATTTCAAATATTGTTAAGAATGTATTATGCTATATAAAGGTTATTTGATAGCAATAGCTTATAGTGGCAAGGGTACCTCACCAAAATCAAAAAGAAGTAGATACTACAGAGCCTAGAATCACATGCCTATAACCCCTCATTCGAAAAGATCATGAGTTTGAAGCCAACCTGTGCTATGTAGTGAAACCCTGTCTCAATGGTAAAACAAAATATAATAGCAATAACAACCAAAAGCACACACCACTGCTTGCATAACTCCTCCACAGGGCTGCAATCAAACCCATTACTGTTTCTGCAGATAAAGATAAAAATACTAGCAGTAATGGGATAAACAAAAGAATATAAATAGCCCAACATCAGTTAAGGTCAGATACTACTGCCAAGTAAGCTTTGAGGCCAAAATTATAAAAGAAATTAAAATCCAACACCAGACATTTAAAAAAAATTCTGAACTATGGGATAAGAGCTTTTGTACTTGATCTAATAAGCTGATTACATGAGCTATACTTCGCCAAAGAAACAGTGATTAAGTTCCTCCCTAGCTTTTCTACATCTCCTGTGAATTCTTGTTCCATTTTTCTTCATGATTTCGTATACCAACTCTTTCACCATCCTGTTGTCCTTTTTGTAAAACTCCCCAGTGTTTCCACATGTTTAGGTCAGACTCCTGGCCATAATAGGGTTTGAAGGGTGTTTCTCTCCTGACAGCCTGCTAGATTGCTCCTCCTATTTCCACCCCTCTAATCCTCCACACCGGTGTGAAAGAGCATTTTTAATTCAAATTTTAAACGTGTCACTTTTCTGGTACACTCTTTCACTGCTTTTTTACATATCCCCATAAAGACCATGCTTTTTAATATAGCATGCAGAGCCTTTTGTGAGCTGGTTCTTGCCTCTCTACACAGCTCCTTCCAGGTCCACAAAGCCCACATTCCAAGCCAGCCACAGGATTTACATCACACCTACAACCTCTACCTTTGTGCTTCTGCTCAAACTACTGCTTCTTGCTATACTCCTTCCCCAAACAGGTCTGCCAGGTGAGCAGTTCTCATCCTTCTACCATCCTCTCTAACATCTCTGCTCTGTGGCCCACTCTGACCCCTTCACCTGTCCTCTGCACTCTGACAGCATCTTTAGGTTGTGGCTGTCCTGCGCTCCTCCCATTTTCACGTGGGTCACAGCCTTTCCTGGCTCTTCAAGTAGACAGCCCCAGCACATCACGCAGACTGGTTAGCAAGTATGCATCGGTGTCCCAAGTGAAAAGTGCTTCCTGCAGCATTTCATCAAAGCTGTAGATGTGAAAGTTAAACTGCAAGCCTCCACCCACTAGCTTTAAAGCTAGAGAACACTTCAGATGGATTTTATTTCTAAGATAAGTTGTACATTTGTTCTCTAACCCTGGATCTCATGGAAGAATGCCAAGTGATCTAGTGCTAAAATTCTCCATCTTTTACTTTATTCTAGTAACCAAACTAGAAAAGCAAAGGATTGCAATGATCATCTCCAGGCATAGCCTGTGATGAGAACTGAACCAAGTAGGTAAGGTTTTATTTTTGTGTTTGGAGGCAAAGGGCAGACTTAACTAGAGAGAAATTTACACAAATGGGTAAGTTTCTCCTTTCCAAAGCAGTGGTTCTTGTATCATTATTTTAGATTTGTTTGCTTTGGTTTGGTTTAGATTGTTTTGTTCATATATATATATATATATATATATATATATATATATACATATATACACAGTCTTCTGTGGCTCATGTTGACTTCCAACTTGATATACAGCTGAGGTTAGTCTTGAACTTCTGAGTCTCTTGCCCCTAGCACCCAAGAGGCTGAGATTACAGTTGAGTGATTGCCATATGTTAATAGCATTTTATTTATCTGTTTACCATAGTTTGTTGTGTCTTAAAAGAATTTTCTATATGTGCTTACTATATTATGGATGTCAAATGTTCACAGAGGTCATGTGTTGAAGGGCTGGGTCAGACGAGGAGGTGTTAGAAACTTTAGGAGGCGGCACCTCATGGGAGGAAGTGAGGTCATTGGAGGATGTCCTAGGAAAGGATATTGGTGCTCTGGTCATTTATCTCTTCCATTCGCTTCCCAGCCAGGTTGAAGTCAGTAGCCTGCTCTACCGTGTGTCAGCTGTCATGTACGATGCACTACTTCCTCACCACCATGGGTGGGATCACATGCTGAACCTGTCAGAACTTTGGACCAAAACAAACTTCCCCTCTATGAAGTTGACTATTTCACATATCTTATTATGGTGACAGAAAGATGACTGGCATGTTATGTAGCTTACAAGGATATCCACAGTGAAGAAAAGAAACTTCCAAATGGAGCGATGTTTAGAATGTGCGAGGTAGACACTTGATAGGGTAGCCCAAGTGGTCGTTTGACTCAGGTGTCCTCCATAAACTTAGGTGTTCTGAATGTAGGTTTCCAGATAATGGAGATTTGAGAATTAAAGTCTCCTGGAGGCAGTGTATTGTTCCATGCAGGCTTATAGGTATTATAGCCAGATTCCCCTTGCCAGTGCTTGGCACACTCTCCTGTTACTATTGTCCACCTGATGTTGGTGAGGAGGTGATGTTCACCTGTCTGCTCATGCCATCATTTCCCCTTCCATTATAGAGGTTCCCCTCAAGTCTGTAAGCCAAAGTAAACTTTTTTTTTTTTTTTCCAGAAGCTGATCTTGGTTGGGTGATTTCTGCTAGCAATGCGAACCTGACTGCAACAGTAAAATTGGTACCAGAGGAGTGGGATTGCTGCTAGACACCTGACTGTGTGGCTTTGGCCTTTTGGAGATTATTTTCAAGAGGAATGTGGAAGGATTTGAAACCTTGGCCTAACAAACACCTTGAAGTGCTGTAAGTATAGCTTGATGGAGTATTCTTGTCAGAGCTGAAAGACCTGAATGCAGTAAGAACTATGGACTGTGAGGTTTGGCTTATAAGTGTTAGAAAGAGCTTTCCTGGACTGGGCTAGAGGCAGTTTGTGTGAGAGGCTTGCTGTTATGCCCTGTCCTGAGAATTTGTGCAGGGTTGCTTTGTGTAGAAATGGACTGGTGTAAGCAGAGGGATATGGCATAGAAATGAAATCTTTGCACTGAAACTTCTTCCTGTTCATCTGCAATTATATGAGGTAACAACCATTGAGACTGAGCCAGCTGACCTGCATTAGGACAACAGAATGAATGCAAAGTTTTTTGAAGGGACCTGGAAGCTGAAGGAGTGTCCTGTTCTTCAAAGTCTGCTTTATTCCCCCCTGGATTAAAAAATTGGCAGCCTGGCTGTTATTATGGAGTATAAGAAGTGCAGGAAAGAGAGGGTCATTGAATTTGCAACAGGGTCTTATGTTTTGGAAATGGTCATGAACAGTGTGAAGCAGGTTTGCTGGATGCCTGCATGGAGACCCCATGGTGCCATGAGGAAGAACTGTGGGGTTACAGTGGAGACTCTGTGGAGATACCAGGACCACGAGATGGCTACTAAGGAGATCTTCCAGCTCAGGATGAAGTTTTCCAGCACTTTGAATAGCCTAGCTGGAGGGACAGAATTAGAACCCCAGAGACTTGTCAGTGGTTAGAATTACTGGACTTAGAGATTTCTCACTAACTAGAGTTATTGGACTTGGAGCTACAAAGTTGATGTTTTCCCTGGTAGTTTTAAGTCTTGTGTTGGTTGAATATTTCTATATCAATTTCTATATCCAATTCTATCTTTTGCAGTGTGAATTTTTATTCTGTGCCATTAGGGGGTTTGAAGATTTTTTTTTTTTTTTGTATTATGGCTCAGTTAAAAGATCTTGGACTATGGAGATGTTTGAACATCATTGGAATTGATAAAACTATGGTGACTTTTAAAGTTAGACTGAATACATTGTATTTTACATCATGTATGGTTATCAACTTATGGGGGACAAGGGCAAAATGTGGTGTGAATTCAGCTGCTCCCCATAAACTTAGGTATTCTGAACACAGGTTCCAAGCTGATGAAGATTTGGGAATTAAAGCCTCCTGGAGGCAGTGCATTACTGGGAATGGGCTTATGGGTATTATATCCAGTGTCCCCTTGACAGTGTTTGGCATATTCTCTTGTTATTATTGTTCACCTGATGCGGCGAGGAGGTGATGTCCATCCTCTGCTCATGCCATCATTTTCCCCTGACATTGTGGAGCTTCTCCTCAAGTCTGTAAACCAAAATAAAACCTTTCTTTCCCCACAAGCTGCTCTTGGTCTGATGATTTCTGCCAGCAATACGAAAGAACCTGACTGCAACAGCCCATGTAAAGACTAAAACTCTCATGAAAGGCACTCAAATGCTGCTCAGTATTTGAGAGTCTAGAGAAGCTACTAATCACTACATTTCAGGTGAATTTGGAACAAATGAAGAACATACACCATATACAAGAAATTATTGACCTGGCCATATTACTTGCCTTTTCTTACATGTTTTTATTTTATTTTTCTTTAGGAAGAACAGCACAGGCCCCACTGGGAGTATCAAGGCCTTTCCCACCCTGGTATTTAGCACCATGGCTGCCCTATAGAAAGCTTTGAATGTTTGTTTCTGGAACAAAAGTACAAATTTTCAATTAGAAAACAAACATTTTGAAAATGTCTCTAGGCATCTTAGCTCTACTAACAAAGTGTTCATAATTGACTGAATATAATGATTATTTGGGATATGGAAGGAGCACACATTTTACTACTCTGATTATTCATGGCAAGGATCCCAAACAACATGACCAGAACTCATATGTTCCCACTAGCACTCTCCATGAACATACAGTCAGAGTGAGGAGAAGGAGTCAGATAACTTTGTTAGGCACTTACAGTGACTGGGCCCCTGAAAGTCAGAAGCAAGAATGTCTTTGGGCCTGTTCTTACAGCCTGCTCTTGCTAGAGATCAAAGGATGATCTGACTTATGTCTTCCCTAGATCTCTTTTTCCACAAAATACCTCAGACCCTCATGGGAGGAGGTCTTTCCTAAGATTTAAATCTAATCCTAATGTTGTAGTTGGTCAAGCTTAGACCCCAGAACTTTGCTGGCCTCTTGTTGAGACAGCCCCTAACCCAAACTAATCAGCTATCCTTCATCTCACCTGAGTTGGAAGGTAGGGCCCACCACCATAAGGTTACAACTACATTTATAAGGGAGTGGAAAGCTCTCTGAGCTGCCTGACCACTCATGAACCTCTGGCTGCTAATGAGTTCCCCCTTAGTTTGACCCAGCTAGGGCAAGCTGAGGGCAGACCCCCCTGGCCCTCACTCTTCACATGGACTCCTTCTCCACATAGCAGGAGCACTTCGCACTTTCTTTTCTGTCCTTTCCACGGTTTTTCCAGGCCCTCCATGTGGGTTCTCAAGCCACGTGGGTGTCTCCTTTTGGTTCTGTACTTCCCTAAATAGATATAATAATTTAATACTTATCCTTCTCAGTCTTATTTTATGCAACTGTTTGATTAAAATTACACATACCTAGGATTTGGGATTCAAGGATGTTCCTGAACCCTGAGGAGTCCATTACAAGAGGCTCACTCAAGCCCCACTCTCCATGGACCTCCAGTCAGAAGTTCACTCAAAACCCACTCTCCATGGATCTCCAGGCAGAGGTTCACTCAAGCCCCACTCTCCATGGACCTCCATTCAGAGGTTCACTCAAGCCCGACTCTCCATAGACCTCCAGTCAGAGGTTCACTCAAAACCCACTCTCCATGGACTGCCAGTCAGAGGTTCACTCAAAACCCACTCTCCATGGACGGCCAGTCAGAGGTTCACTCAAGCCCGACTCTCCATGGACCTCCAGTTAGAGGTTCACTCAAAACCCACTCTCCATGGATCTCCAGGCAGAGGTTCACTCAAGCCCCACTCTCCATGGACCTCCATTCAGAGGTTCACTCAAGCCCGACTCTCCATGGATCTCCAGTTAGAGGTTCACTCAAAACCCACTCTCCATGGACCTCCAGTCAGAGGTTCACTCAAAACCCACTCTCCATGGACTGCCAGTCAGAGGTTTACTCAAGCTGCATCCACTTTGCCTGCTTTCTGCAAAATGCAGTAGCCGGGGTACATCTTCACATTGTTCAAGCCAACAGAGAAGTAGGAAGAAGTCTCCCTGGGAAATATGGCACAGAAGTGGCCCACACTGAATTCTGTGGAGTCTTTCATCTTTTTAGAACTAGACACTAAACATTCAAGAGAACTTTGTTGAGTGGCGACAGTCGGATTGATAGATGATAGATAGGTAGAGAAATAAATAGACCATAGCTGGATAGATGATATAGTCATGGAGCTAGAAATATTCATAAATAGATGTACATGAGAAGATAAAGCAAGTCATTTCTATTTAAAATGTAGGAAAACTCTGGAAACAATGTAATGAGCACACAAAATCTAGGTAGTGTTAGAAATCACTTATCACAGCCTTTCACCTTGCTTAGGTGTTACCACTGAGATGCACAGACTAGCCGTTTTCCTGTGAGAAACCTGAGCCCCAAACACTTACCGAGGGAAGTCCCCATACATGAATATCCAGAGGGCAACATGGCCTCCCTCTCCTTGTGCAAGAGCTTTGTCACAGCCCTACTGACACAGAAACAACCAATATCACCCTCCTTCCATAGAAGATCTTTCAGTGAGGTAAGCAACATTACAAATTGCAGGGACCCCTGGTACATTTGGTTTGGGGGCAGAAAGGGCAAGAAAATCAAGATGTGAAAAAGAGACCGAGCATCTCTCTCTCTCTCTCTCTCTCTCTCTCTCTCTCTCTCGTGCTTAAGTGTTACGCAGATAAGCATCTTAAACCATGGTAAATTACACACTGCATGCTGGTGACTCGGTCATGGAAAATTATGAAGCTACGTGATGTCTCATTTGTTGTCCTGAAACAAATGTAAATAAATTACTAAGAGAACCTCATTTCCATTTAGAGATTCATCTGCATGCATGACATGACTGCCGATTTTTTAAGAGATACATTGAGAAGAAATGCCACTCATTAAGCCCAGATCATGAGGATTGAGATGAGTTTGATTTGGAGCAGGCTTTGCAAAAGAGAATAAAAATCTCTTTTCTAACACTGGAAACACAAACCACCATGTGCTCACTCACACAGATAGGAGGCAGCCTCCTCCCCTCACTCAAGATTCGTTTTCTGTTTCTGATGACCCATCTGTCACTCTTCACATTCACAATGAACACCCCAAACCGCTGGTAGTAACACCAGCTCATTGCCCACTAGTGCAGACAATCTGTGGTGAGCCATTCGAACCCTCTCACCCTGTTCCACCCACAACTCACGGCAGCTGGCAGGGGTTAATGGGACAGAGTGGAGTTAACTGGCTCCTGCAGGGATCAAGCCCATGACTGATCTCATTACCACTCTACTTTGACCAAGTGAGCTGCAAAGCCATGGACTTTCGTTGAATAAGGATTGGCCATGGAGTGGCACCAAGGCCCGGTGCTAAGAGGCGGTTGACCTGAAAAAGCAGATAGAAAATACAAGAGATTGATGACGGCATTTGAGCGGAAACCTTGAAGGGCTTCGGGTCTGGGTGGCTGTTAGGCTTCTTGCCATGCTTAATTTATCCCATCCACCTCTCCCTGATTCCATTTGAATCACCCCGGGCAAAATCAAGGACGGATGAAGCAGGAGCAGAGAGTTACAGCACACTGATGGTAAGGACAGCACAGCAGGCAGGCACTTAACAGAAAGTTGTGAGCCCCATTATACACAGTCTAGAAGAAAACTCCCGCGACAGTGAAGTGGACTATTGGATCTTCCTGCTGCTGGCCTGCGCTGGGCATACCCTGCCACCCTATACCCACCACACCAGGCATGATTGCACACCCAATGTCATGCCTGCTCAGTGAGGCTGTGGGATTCAACCTCCTTTCCTGCCCAGCTGTGACTATGAGCTCAGTTTTCAACCCTTCACTTTCCTCCCAGTCTCCTCCCTGCCCCATTCTAAACAGATATCACAGAAAACACTGTTGCGCTTTGCTCCCGACCCCACAGGGTGAAATACAGCCATTTCCTAAATAGGGATGTGATGGTGCACTCAGCCTCCTTCGCAGCAGAGCATTTGCATAAGCCCGAAGAGGTCGGAGAGTTTATTGGTTAAGGGGAAATAAGCAGGCCATGAAATAATTATTTTTCATTGTGCCCTGCCAAAGCCATTCAGCCAAAGGCTAAATTGAGCCACTATTGTGATTATTTGAACTGTGGAGCCAAAAGTCTTTGCTGCAAAGCATCCCAGCTGTCCCAAATTTTGTTGTGATGGCTAGTTTTCATTGTGGCTCTGATTCTGCCAGGAAAAAAAAAATGGTCCCCAAAATAGGAGGGTAGATGGCTTGTTTCATCCAGGCCCACATCAATGGACGATTTAGGGCCATTTGGAGAACTTGATTATTAACAAATCACTTCCTGAAACTGTTTTGACAGAATTCCCATATGCAAACGGCAGGCCACTCATATGCACACAGTGAGGCAAGGAAATTCAAACGAAGACTTCCTAAAATTGACAGGCGGTCATTTTTGTTAATGCAGATTGTACCTGCTGGCAAATGAGTGCTTCCCAGCGGTTCTCGCAGCTGCGGCCACAGCATTCCCTGGGCCTGCTTAATGGAGACATAGACCCTGTGCTTGCCTGGCATCTTGACTATGCCTAGTGACTGTAGAATTTCACAGCACAGGACAATGAACCTTCCCAGGGTTAAGAAAGCAATGTAAGCTCTGTTGGGTTAATGTGGCAACCCCAGGATTCACAGCAACACCCACCCATTATAGAAACTAAAACAATATGTGATGGAAAGAAGGAAGGAAAGAAGATGGGCATTCTGGTAGACCAGGGCGACATAGGTGGCAAGTTTGTCCATATTCTAAATAAACATTCCATTTGTCTGCCTAAGATGTGTACACTGTAGGAAAAAAAAATCAGTAGAGGCACAAGACATTGCCAAATCTGTTATCTTTTGTCAAACCATTATTTTTCTTTTTCTGATTTTGCCAAGATGTTTTCAAAAGTAAGCAAGGAAGGGAATGTAATATATTAGTGCATCATTATATGAAAAGGAATACTAGGGGGCTGGCGAGATGCTTCAGTGCTTCCTGGGCAAACTTAAGGGCCTGGGTTTGACCCCAGCATCCACATACAAAGGCAGAGGCATGGAGTTTCATGCCTATAATCCTAGTATTAGGGGTGGAGACAGGTGGATGGATACTCAGGGCAAGCTGATTAGCCAGGCTAAACAAATCAGTGAGCTCTAAGTTCAGTGAGTGACCCTGTCTCCATAAATAAGTTGGACAGAAATTGAGGAGGACACCTAGCATTAAGCTCTGGTCTCCACATACATGCACACACATATATGTATGTGTATCTGTACACATATGCCAACTTACATACAAGCACATATTTACATGTGCATGCAACACACACTCTAAGAGATCCTCTAAAGATCCACTAAGATGTCATGCAGTTTCCTTTACTCTGAATCAGTGGGATCAGCTGCAAGAGCACATTCTCACTGTGTACACCAAAGAGGCCGATCTGGAGGCCATGGGAAGAAGGTAAGAGTTCTGGAAACAGAATGGAGGTTCTCAGAGAGGTTATTGTAAACCAGAGCCTTCAGCCATGTGGCATTTGAATGGAGTTTCCTGGGACCTCAAGTTACCCTGACATTTGGAAGGACACATTTGATGTGCCCTGAAGCCAGTTCCGCACCTCAGGGACAGAGTGTGGTGACATTGGGATTATCAGAGAGAGGGTAGATTGTTAGCTTCTGGACTACCTGGAAAGAAATTAGGCAAGCTACTTAAGAGTCCCATTTATGGAACATCAATGACAAAACACAGTGAATTCTTCTGCCTGTGTCCAAACAACTCTGGAAATCCCCATACTTAAGATGCTTTCCTGGAACAATGACAAGGGTGTGAATGGTTCTGGTGTGCCACCATCCTGGTATGATTTACACCCTACACATTCATCTGACAGTGCTTAACTCCCAAGCCAAAGGGAAAAACAGGAAAAGAAAATGTTTACTCTCCATGTAATCTAGAACTGGAGAATACCAGCACTGTGTCTACAGTGATCCGACATCAGCTGTCCCTGGCTACTTGCCAGCATTGACTGGATCCAGTGTATGAAGAGGCAACGTGCATGCACCACCCTTTCCATGAAGATGTTACTACATGAGTGTATTAGCTAGTCTTCTTGTTGCTGCGACAAAATATCTGACAAATGCAATTTAGAGAAGGGTTCACTATTAGAGAGCATAGTCCACTGTGGTGGGAAAGTCCTAGTGGCAGCAGAGTGAGGTCAGGAAATAGACTGAGAGATGAATGCTGATGCTCAGCTCCTCAGCTCATTGTCTCCTCTTCTCCTTTTTGTGAAGTCCACAGCCCAAGCCCATACGATGGTAGCATAATTAGGATGAGTCTTCCCTCCTTAAGGCTCTAAGGAAATACCCCTTCAGACATACTCAGAGGTGTGTCTCCTAGGTGATTATAAATCCCATCAAATTGGCAATCAGTATTAACCCTCACAAAGACATAGCTAAGATATCAAGAAATTCAAAATATAATGTAAATCTAAAAGTTGCACTTGTACTATGAAATAAACTTAGGAGCCATACTAACCTGTGAGTTGGAAAGGTATAGTCTTCTCAGGGCTCTATAAGATGGTACCATCAGAGGTCAGAGTTATGAGTCACCTTCTGAGAAGATACCCATTCTCACTACCTTAATCCTTCTCTCTGTATATATATATATATATATATATATATATATATATATATATATATATGTATATATATACATATGTCATATATGTATGCATGTATGTATGTATGTATGTATATATACACACACTGGGGCCTGGAAACATGGGAGTCATTCCATTGTCCACTGTACAATGCACTTTTTTTTTAATTCTGAACTTTCTTCTCTGCCCAATCTTTCTTTTATTCCTCTCCATTTCTACTGATCCACTTTAATCCTTCTTGTCTTTTATGCCTTCTTATGCCTTAGAGATTACTTTTTAAAAGCTATAGGAATAACAACAAATATTTTTCTAGAACTTACTAGGAATTATCCTGGTGTTTTTCATATTTACCATCTCATTTCATCTTCCTGAGCCCTGGAAGGTCAGTATTATAATTATCTCGATTTTATTGTGAATAATAAATTGAGCGATGACAGTTTTAGGTGTCTTCTTTGAGATTACCCAGATAGCAATAGTGGTCTATTTTTAAAACCACTTACTACTTTACATATGTGGAATCAGAAGCATGAAGCGTTATAGCAACATGCCCAAGGCCATTGTTCATCAGCAAGCTTGGTTGTCCCACTGTGGAGTCCATGCACACAAACACTTCTGAACATGCTCACTCCCCTGCTTGGCATCTACAGGCTAGAAGGATTGAGGCCAAGGGAGGAACAGTGCTGGGTTAGCAGCTCGTGCCTGGTCACCCCGGAGCATCACCAGGTTCACAAATCCATGAAGAAACCGAGGGACTAGGGAACAGTTGTTTGCAGGAAGCTTTTGTTTTGTGAGAATAAGGCAAGGCTGATATGGTGGTGTGATTCAGGTATGCCCCATAAACTTAGGTGTTCTGAATGCTAAGTTCCCAGCTGATGGAGATTGGGAATTAATGCCTCCTGGAGGCAGTATATTGTTTGGGGTGTGCTAATGGGTATTAAGCCAGTGTCCCCTTGCCAGTGTTTGGCACACTTTCCTCTTCCTATTGTCCACCATATGTGTGCCAGGGGGTGATGTCCACCCTCTGCTCATGCCATCATTTTCCCTGCTATAATGGAGCTTCCCCCTCGAGCCTATAAGCTAAAATAAACCTCTTTTTCCCACAAGCTTCTCTTGGTTGGGTAGTTTCTACCAGCAATGCGAACCTGACTGCAACAGCTGACTTAGCACATGATCCTGGAGAACATGATTTTGCCAGTTTTTAGTCATTAAAAATAAAATGTCAGTAGGCTGATGCCTATTGCAAGTAACTATGGCCAAAAATAAAGTTCCTAAATAATGAAAACAAAAAACAACTAAATAAAATGTGATCAGGTTTTTAGTTCCCCCTTCTGGAGAACATCAATATGTATTGTATAAACAAAAGTATATGCACAAGATAGTTAACAGATTTTGAGCAAGAGCAGTGGGAAAATTCAAGAATGTCTATAGGTAAGAGAAAACTTAATCAGTTAATTGCACTTGTCAATGTCTTTCTACCCATATACTAAGGCTGTTCAACAGTAAAAAAGCACCTCTATAAGCCTGACATCTGACCCTTGGCCACACCCTTATGGAGAGACAAGTTCAAATGTGGTTTCTGTCTGTATTATAGATCCTGGGATCAGAGGGTTGGGACTGTAGCTTACCTAGTATGCATGGGACCATGAGTTCTATCCCCAGTGCCATAAAATCAAAACAAAATAAAACGGACAAAAAAAAAAAAAGAGATCAAAATCACTGACATACCTAATAGGCATCTCAAGCCTGGACAATAGGGAGTGTAGGGCTTGAAGAAAGGGTAAGGATGGGGGGGGGGGCATAAAACTGAACTCAAAAGGAGCCATAAAATCCTATATTGTGGAAGACAGACTAAAAGTTGGAACCCTCATCAGGACATTAGAGGGAGCATCTGAATCAAAAGGCCCAGGACAGGGTGAGATAAAGCCCAATCTTAAATTTCTCTTGTTTCTTTATTCTTCTTCTTTTTTCTTTTGTTCTATTTTTTTTCTTTTTCTCCTTTCTTTTCCCTTGATTCTGGCCTGTAACTCTGAGTACAAGAATGTGATTAACACCCACAATGAGCTGTTGATCAGAGCAACCTACAAGGTCTCCCAACACAAGATAGACTTCTGTCAGAGCACTTGATTACCCACCAGAGGTTAAGGGTAAAACCGTACTGCTGAAGACACCTTATGCTGTCAGTAAGGAATATGGAGACACCTGAATGAAATCTGGAAGAGAGGCAGTCCCCAAACAGTTAGCTCCTCTAGTGCTAGAAGGTGCTACATGAGGTACTGGGGGAAAATGGCCAACATCTGTATGAGCAACTCAAGGGCTAAGCTGCTCAGAAGCAAACAACCTGACATGATGCTCACACAAGGGCAATAGTGGCACACAGCCATGGTAGGAAACCAACTGCTCTTGGATTGGCAAACAGATCCACTCAATGGAAAGGAACCCATACCTGGAACTGGAAAACAAGTCAGAATCATAGCCACATAATGGGTTTGCTCTCCAATATCAAGCACCCATTAATCTTGGGCTATAATAGGGCCTACACCCATTAAATTATCTCTAAATTAATAAGGGTTATCCCATTTAACCTGTGCTGACCTTCCTCTGCATTAGAGAATCTGCCTCTCTTTTTCAGATGGGAGCTGGACCTGAGAACATAAATGACCCAGTGCACTCCATCCTGGCCCCAGCTGAAACCACAGAGGAATTGGAGAAATGAGCAAGAGTGATACTTTCTTGGTGAACCTGATGTCAACACAAGGGTTAAGAAGATAGACATTGAGGACACTGAACACCTACCAAACCAGAGACGCAGAGACTCCTAAGAACCCATCACTAAACTAAACTTAAAATGAACCCAACATGACTCAGAGAATTTCATGGAAGAGGGGGCAGAAAGATTGCTAGAGCAACAAATTGGGACAATATGCACAGAGACATTGCCTCTTCCCCATAAGTGATGGCTGCCTCCACATTGCACAACCCACAGTCCCCATAAGGATGACTGGCATCCCCAACAAGAAGGGTCTCTTTGGAGGGACGGCAGGGATGAGAGAAAGGATAGTACCAACACGTGCTGTTTGCATACTGAGTATGTCCATAACTAATTAAAGAAAAACAGTTCTCCTGAAAAGTATTGGGTGAATGCTTGGTGTATTAATTATTTTAAAGAAAGAGCTATGCTAGTGTCTGGACAGCATCTCATGTTAACTCATATAGTCACACCACTACTTAATTTTCATACTTTTGGAAGCCTACCTTTTTTTGTTCTTCTCTGTTCTTTTACATATTACTCCTAACCAGAAAAAAAAAATAAAAGTATGGTTTGAAAACAAGAAAAGACATATCTGAGAGAAGAAAATTCTGGTTATAAAAACAAAACAAACAAACAAACAAAAAACATCAAAAGCTTAGCCCACAGTCTCCAGCAGGAAACAAGTGCTGCCTCATTCTTCCCAGGTGAGGTTGGCTGTTTGTGGTGACTTCACACCTTGCCTTTGACCTCTCTCTCTCTCTCTTCTCTCCTGCTGAGCCCCAGTGAACTTTCTGAAACTCATGACTTAATTCCTGAGTTGGTGGCATGAAAAAAAAAAAAAAAAAAAAACCTGGCCACTCTTCCTGTGACAAGATTCCCTCCCTGATTCAGCTCACTGGCCAAGTGGGGCGACAGAACGCCCTTCCCTTTAAGGCAATGGAATTCATGCCAAGAAAGACTTCATTTCAATTAAACTCAGAAGAGATGCAGACCTAAACCGGACACACAGACTGGAAGAAACTACAAATGCTACAAATGGCAAGAGCTTTAAAGACACTACTCACTGTTAATGAAAGAGCCTGTAAAATATACACACACATGCAAAAGCACACTTCTTCCCAAAGAGTTACGGGTTCAAGAAAGGCCAGGGCTCAAACATTTGATCATTAAACCATCACCTCTGGCCCAAGCGTGGCTGAAATTGTGGGATGCTTTATAGTCCATCACAGATGTGGCATGCTCAATTTGGAGTGCTATTAATGTGTAGCTTTTTCTGGCAAAGCCAGCTAAGCACTCAGTAACCCCCACAAAGTTGTGGTGAATATTAACTGCATTAACTTTGTAGCTTGTGATATAGTGTTACAGACAGCCTGCGGTGCCTCAGGGATGATGTGTTTAGCACTCACATTCCTCATGGAGCCCTGCCTCTGGAAACCATCCTTCAAAGGGGATCCCTAAGGCAGGCGATGGTTCAGTAAGGAAAAGACTTACTTTGCAAGCATGAAGACCTGAGTTTGGATTCCCAGCTCACTCCTGGTGCTAATAGTTTCATTCTGTTACTGATTTTTGTCTGTTTTTGCAAAGCTCTTTTCCTTCCCAAGCTTTTACTGCTGGCCAAGTTCCCCAAGATCAGTTGAAAAAATATACTTTTAAAAAATAAAATTTCGAACATTGTAGCTAATTTTCAAAATTTCTTACCACAAATGCAACATGTTCATCTGGGTCCCCAAACATTCTGTCACCTCAGAGAATATGCAATGACTAGAGCTATTCTGAGAAAAATCACAAGTGAAGATTTTGTGGTGGTCTCCAATAACCAAAAAGATAGACGACCGTTTCATTGTCCGTACTAAGTAGGAGAAATGTGACAACTGTTTTGCCCTGAGGCAGTAGCCCCATTGGAGAAGAGAAGCTCCCCCAAAACTCCTCTAGCTGCCATTCCCTTTCCCCACTCCCTGCTTCTTTGTTGCAAGTCCTCTTCAGCTCTGAGGAGCCATCCTTACAGAGGGGACTCTGTGTAATCAGAACTCGAGTTAAATCTGAAGGCCTGGAACCTTTATTTCTTCATAATGCCGTACACTTAATTGCTCCTGCCAGTTAGTAATGCAATTATGTTGTCTAGAAATGGAGACAAACAATAGATTTTAGTATTTAAACAGGAACTGTAACTGCAAGCAGAGAGCCACAAACCACACCATTAAACTGGAATTAAAGCTATATGTGAAAAGAAAAAGTTCCATTCCCAGCCATCAGCAGCTCACGCTGCAAGGAAAGAAGAAATCCATGGAGGAGAATGGAAGAGGAACATGAAAGGCAGAGCTTAGATTTCCAGTTTAGGCTGGGATTTTGTGAAAACCCCAGGCTGAAAGTACAACGGAATCAAGGAGACAAATGGTACAGGACTGTATAAACCCTTTAGTGGATGAATGAATAACAGAAGTCTTTTCTATGAATAGTGTCACAATCTATATTTTTGTGGCAATTTAACCTGTCTTTATGCCTTTCAAGGTCTTTGAAATGCTTTACTTTAAGGATTAAGAGAACAAATAGCAGTCAACAGATACATATCCCTCTTTTGCTAGAAATGACAATAATAATCAAAGAAACCCAAATGGTGAGGAGATTTGGCCTTGCATTTCTCCTTGGTGCTCATCTCTAGAATTTCTATCCACCCTCACTCCCATCACCTCCATCATCGCATGTACCGCTTCTTAACAGAATTTATAAAGGGAGAGAGACCTGACACAATGGCATCTTAGTTCAGCCTAATGGAAGGAATTAATCCAGCCTCTGTCACCCTTAGCTCCCCATGTGCAAACCAGGAAGGACCTAAAGATTTCTGTAGCCGGCAATGCGGGGTAGATACTGTCACAAGTCTCTTCTACTGGGAAGACCCTGCAGAAAATAGAAGTACTGAGAGGGTCATACTGGAAACAGAAACTTCACTCATGCTTGCAAACAAGTGTGGCTGGTAGACACCCTACTGCCACAGAGGGCAGACTCACCACAATACCTAACAAAGAGTTCAGAGGGGCCTAATATTGACCTGTTAGCTGAGCTTGCAAATTTATACAATCCTCTTACCCCACCAGTGAAAATAAGTTCTCCCAGGAGGAGGGTGAGAGAAACTTTTCAGTTGAATTTAGAGTCTTTAAAAAACAGCAGATTTGGGGAATATACCATACCTACACATACAGGTGCCTTTTTTGACAAAATCAAAGTGGCAAGGAATATCTTCCAATATCCAAATAAACGAATAACAAAAAGATATACAGGCTCACACATGAACCATATACTCAATTCCCTGGACATCTGGCCCCAACTCTAGAACAAAATCTCCAGATGGCCATTGAATCTATTCTGTCTTGCTCTTATACCAAGGGACCTCCTCAGAACCGGCAAGGCTCCACCTTAAGGGAAAAAAAAAAAAAACACCGGACTCTGCCCTGCTTTATGGAAAGCAAGGCTTGCACCAGAACCTACATTAATCATGCCTGTACCATGACATGACACTGGACCACCTAAAAATAATAATAAGCTACCTTTTAATTTCATCTTTTATTCCTAAGTAGTTGTATCTCATTACAACTTAAAGCTTAAATTAAGTTATCCTTAAAAAAACACAAACTAAAGCATACACACAAACACACGCATAGAGGGGGAGAGAGAAAGAGAGAATTAATTCTAACCCCTATCTTTGAGACCTTCTAAGACTTTGGCCATGACTTACCTGTATAAATAGAAAGAACTCATTTACTACAGAATGCCCATGGGCAAACATGGGCTGGTTAATGAAGTGTTCAGCTTCTGCGTGATTAACCAGCTGGTGGGGTAGCGTAAAAGCAGAGGGCATAAAATAATAAGAGAAAAATTGATTAGCAACCCTTTTATAAAAGTAGTCCATAAAAATTCCTTTTAGGTATACTAGTTCAGAAACTATAAAGGAAGATGAACTGGAATGCCTTACTAAGAAGGCCAGCAGACCCCTTAGTAGCAGCCGGTGTCTTCAAAATTCACTAGGACAGAAGGCACAGGTAAATGACGAAATGACAGCAGGCTGCTTCCCAACTTCCTGAGTGACACAACAGGTCCTGCCAGTTGTCACCAAGTTAATTTTCTAATACATTGTGAAACATGTTACATAAAGTAGGAAAGCATGGCTGGGCTTTTTGTCCATTCAATTTTCTCTCTAGAGCACTCTACTCAACCACACTTGGCTTTAACTACTGCCAGACCAATTCATTAAGAAAAAAAGGGTATAGTCTTGAGCCAGAATATTTATACACTTGACTCAGAAACAATCTATTCTAAGGGACATTCTCCTAAGCTAAATGCACTGGAGGACTTGTCTATTCATAAAATCCTTTAGCTGGTCTGCAAGTCCCTTAAGTGAGCAGTAAAGACATTGAGTCGAGAGATAGAAAGAGAGAGAGAGAGAGAAAAAAACACTGACCAAGAAGGAAAGAGTGTTTCCAGAAAAGTCACTCATGAAGCAATGAAAGTTCCCTTGCTTCCATTTTTCCCTAGGATGCAGCTCCTCACTTTAGTACAGAAGAAAGAAATTTCCAGAGTTCAAAACTCCCCCAAGTGGGCCATACTCCAGCCCTGAGGTCACTCCATATCTGGGATTCTGCCAAAGTCAGAGGAGAGTAACAAGAGACAGACAGGTTCAACTGTCCAGTTCCCACATAAGCCAGATGCACACGGTGGCGCATATGTCTGGAGTTCATTTGCAGTGACTAGAGGCCCTGGCGCACCCATTCTCTCTCTCTGTCTGTCTCAAATACATAAATAAATAATTTTTTTTTAAAAAAAAAACAAGGTTTGGGCTGGAGAGATGGCTTAGTGGTTAAGCGCTTGCCTGTGAAGCCTAAGGACCCCGGTTTGAGACTCAATTCCCCAGGACCCACGTTAGCCAGATGCACAAGGGGGCGCACGCATCTGGAGTTCCGTTTGCAGTGGCTGCTAGCCCTGGTGCTCCCATTCCCTCTCTCTCTCTATCTGGCTCTTTCTCTGTGTCTGTCGCTCTCAAATAAATAAATAAATAATGAAGAAAAAAATGTAAAAAAAAAAAAAAACAATGTTTGAGGATGTAGCTCAGTAGTAAAACATTCGCCTAGAATTCACAAGGTTCTGGGTTCCTCCCACCTCTAAAACAATAGATAGAGTAGAAATAGTGATCCCTGAACTTTCTCTCTCTCCCTCTCTCTCTCTCTCTCCCCCCTCCCCCCCTCTCTTTCTTCTCTCTCTCTCTCTCTCTCTCTCTCATTAACCTTCTCAAAATCCAGGCAATGAAATAAGGAGCCAATCTTGCATTTTCTTTCCTCTACTCTTGGATCATAGGCAACACCCCTTCGGTCAACTTGATTTATTACTCTCCAGAGATCTCTCATGGGAGATGACATCAAGATAGGCTTAGGATAAACATGTCATTACCAGAAAATTAACCATTTTACTGACTATCCCAAGGCCTAAGGTACTGATTGGGATAAGTATTTTTAAATTGACCTCAAAACAGATTCTCCTGAGCTGTGCTGGCCACATGATGTACCTACTGAGTACTAATATGGCTAGTCTCGATTTCAAAAGCAGTAACAAAATATAAAATGTATCACTCATAATTTTTATGTGGCAATATTTATAATAAATAAAATACAGTCTTCATGTCTTTGTTTTATGAGGTAGGGTCTCCCAGCTTGGCCTTAAATTTATGATCCTCCTGCCTCAGCCTTCAGAGTGTTGGGATTACAAGCAAATAAATACACCACACCTAGCTTTAAATCACATGATTAAAATGCAGGTCACCTCCTGCTTTCCAGGTTGTTTTTTTTTTTTTTTTTCAGTGTAGCTACTAGAAAATGTAAAAAGAAAACATATTTCTGCAGTACAGCTGTTCTGTGTCTGGGAGTTTGGCAAACTGTGGCCTGTAAGCCAAATCTAGTCCACAGCCTGTTTATAGACCCTGTGTGACAGTTTGGACAGGAAGTGTCTCCACAGGCTCATGTTGTTTGAATACTTGGTCCCCAGCTGGTGGCACTGTTTTGGGAAGCTGTGGAATTAGGAGGGAGGGTCTGGCTTGAAAAAGTACGACACTGGAGGAGGGCTCTCTATAACCCAGCCTGCCTCTTGCCTGATCTCTCTGTTTCTTGATCCCCCGAAATGAGGGGTCCAGACCATTACAAACTCCTGCTACTATACATAGGAACCTGCCTCTTTCCCATCATTTCTCTGATGTGATGGACTATAGCCCTTAAACTGTGGGCAAAAATAACCTCTTCTACATTAAGTTGCTTCTGTCATGTGTCTGACAGTGATGAGAAAGGCTAAGGGATGTACTCTGAACACTGAAAATGGTTTCACATTTTCAAAGTGTTGTTTAAAGCAAAAGTTACTAAAACTATATATAACCATCAAAAACTAAAATATTCATAGTCTTGTCCTTTATAGGAAAAGCTTGTTCTCCCTTCCCTTTCCACTGTTCCAGTCCTGTACCTAATACCTGCCAACTGAACATGATACAAAAATAATTGAAATTAACCCATAATCCAACCCATGTTCTAAACGTGGTGGGAACATATAAGAGAATTCCAGAAAGAGAACAAACTGGTTCCAGACCCAACACGGGTGCTCCCCCATCCAACCCCGTAAAGGCAAGCTTATACAGTTTCCTCGACATGAAGAAGATGAGCCTCAGAAGAAAAATACCCATTTTTACCTAGTGTGATAGCATATATTTTGGCCTTTGTTTTTTGTTTATTTGTGTTTGTTTATTTTCTTCTGTTTGGGGTTTGTGTGTGTGCATATGCGTGTGTGTGCCTTAGTGTCCTTTTTCTCTAGGACTCAGGGATTTCCTGGAATTTGGGACATTTTGCTTGCTAAAGAGATAAAATCAGGGCAGCTTCTAGATAAAACAGGATGAACTGGTCATTTTCAATCTGACCAAAAAAAAAAAATGCTATTATGTAAAGAATGAAAAAACTAACTATACTTTTCTAATGTAAACACTGTCTTTAAAACATCCACACACTGACTCTGCCACCTCTACTTTTACTGTGTTTTATTCTTGCATATTTTTGAGTGACTTCTCCACTGATTATTCAACACTTTCAATCTGTGATCCTTGACCAGATCCTCAATCTTTCTGGACCAGACTCCTCCCTCGTGATATATACTGGGTAGGTAATGCCATCTTCCCCGTAACTTCTGATGAAAGTGAAACAGCCAGGCTCTAAGGACATGAAAGAAAATGACAATTTTCCATTTAGGACTATATTCAATTCAAGATGAGTACACAAGGGAAGTCAAAAGAATTATTTATTTATTATTTATTTATATTTTGACAGAGCTAGGGATCAAACCCAGGGCCTTAAGCATGCTTGAAAGATGTCCTATATTTGAGTTGCACTCCCAGCCCCAGAATAGACTTGAGTAACTATTTTAGGGCTAGGGACATAGGACAATTAGTAATGTTTTTGCAATGCAAATATGAGGACCTGAGTTCCAGCCCCAGAATCTATGTTTAATAAACAAAGGCCAGGAATGGTGGCATATGCTTGTGATCTCAGAGCTTGGGAGTCACTGACGGGCAAGTTCCAGGCAGTGGAAAGTTCTATCACAGAAACAGTGAACAGTGTGCCTGAGGAACAACACCCAAACTTTCCTCGGGCCTTCACATGCACACATGTGTATACACACCACCACACACAGGCACCCACCACACAAGTGCATGATGAACCCACACGCATGATGAATGTGGACACACACACATTAAAGTATTTTTGCTTGCAATATAGATACAGTGGAAACAGACACAATGCATCTTCTAAGGATATAGAAATGAAACTTCAAATCCCGAAATTGTACTTTCCATATATGTGAGCCCAGGTAATGTGTTACTGTTTGTTTCATTGTTTACTGGAGGTCTTTTCTCAAAACCATGGATTTCATGATAGTACATGTCACTTTCACCAACAACTGAAACTTCCAGAATGGATTCTCCTTCTCCCAAATGGTTTAGAAATGGTCTGATTATTTGGGAGCCTATGGTATCTTTCTTTGCATATTAAGCCCACGCTCTCTCTGTTTCACTGGGGATACTCTATTGTGCAATAATTGGTCCACATTGTTATATGCACAATTTGGCTGCTCAGATGTAAAAGTTAAATAGCTATCTTCCTGATAGTATGAGGCATACATGGTCCCCTGTGAGCACGTGCCCGCAGCAACCCATGACTAAGGCTTATGCAAGGGAAGAGAGATTAGAGGAGTACACCCCTAATCCTTTACTGACATTGGCAAGGTACCCCTAAAACCTCATTAGCAAGGGCTAAGTTCTGTGCCAAGACCCAGCCCTGTGTTACCCCTGATGGGATCTGCTAAGGGAGGTGAAGTGCCCCATGCCCAGGATAGAGGGGAGACAGTGAACCAACATACGTTCCTGATGGGGCTGAGACTTTCTCCCTCAGAACCACCTGCCCATGTCCTGTTGGGACCTTGCTCTGCACATCACCTATTCTGGCATGTAAGTCACACAGGCTATTTCCCCTGGATCCTGGATCCACTCCTGGATCCACTCCTGGATCCCAGCCATGTTACAGCTGGAACGGCATCTAGATACTGGAGACACTCCAGTCTCTCCTATCTTACTGGAACTATCTCTCCTATGTTCTGGATTCACTTTTTGTCACAGTCACATCATGAAGACTTTTTTTCTAAATTGAAAACACATTGTCTCCCTTGGTCTGCCTTAAATTATCTAGCCAAGTTCAAATAGAACCAGAAGACCTTTGCTCTGTAGCTCTTAGTCCTAAGAGCCAGTAGGGGACCTGACACTCTGTAGGAAACTGCACTCTGGGCACAAAACAATTGAACACATTGTTTGGTGGTGACAGGATCCGACATCTGCTTTTCCTGAGATGAAAGCCAACTTTCTCCTGTAAATCCTATTCAATACAGATAAACAAAGACGGGAGCCAGCAGAAGACGCGGTAGTCAGGAGGACCAACCAGGGCTCCGCACTCCACTCCTCTGTGCCTGTCATGCTCAGAGTCCCTGTGAGGACAAGGTGGGAACTGTCTGTCTCTCATCACGTGTCACACCAACGGTCCTTCCAATCCCATGGAGGGGCTGGGGACAAGCCATCCATAATGAAACACTGCACCTTGCATGAGAGGATCAAGAAATAGGATTTCCTGTGTTGTATGAGGCATGCCTAGAATCACACCTGCTTATCCACTGGCTATTTTTACATGTTGAAAGCATTTTCAAAGGTCATCTAATTAAGTGCCAAATCTTCTTTGTTGAGGGAACAGACTGGCCTTGAGCTCAAATCCCAGCAGGCTAGTACTGACTTCAGCCAGGTTTCTTTATGTGATTTGGCCTCTGTTTCAATATAGTTGAATGGAACTCATGATGTCTCCCTCCTTAGGACTGCTGTTGGAATTAGATGGATCATGGATGGAGGTGATTACCAAAGGTCTGAGTCTCCAGGAAGGCCAGCTAGTGCTGCTCCCACCAGTCTCAGCAGTGTGTAAGAAAGCAGACATTTTCTAACAACAATGTTAAAGCTTCTCAGGATGGCCAGGCTCAAAGCAGGCTTTGATTCTTAGTAAGTCACTTTTTCCCCCAAGCAAATTTTTACCGTGAGAGTCCCTTCCAAAGATCTCTGGTCATAAAAGTAACAAACACAGAAGAGGTATTAAAAAAAATGTAGGGCTTCATCAGTAAAGAGCTTACCATTCAAGGCTAGGCACCTGAGTTCCATCTCCAGAACCTACATACAAAAACTAGGTGTGAGCTAGAGGGATGACTTAGTGGCTAAGGCATTTACCTGCAAAGCCAAAGGACCCAGGTTCAATTCCCCAGGACCCATATTAGCCAGATGCACAAGGGCGCACACGTGTCTGGAGTTCATTTGCAGTGGCTAGAGGCCTTAGCGTGCTCCCTCTCTCTCTCTCTCTCTCTCTCTCTCTCTCTCTCTCTCCAATAAATAAATAAATAAAAATAAAATATATTTAAAAAAAACTAGTTGTGATGGACCCTGGTTGGTAAATCCCAGGCCCAGAATTGGGTTGCTTCCCACAGTGACTGGTTGCTCAGGGAGACCCATGAGAGCTCCCAAACAATGTCAGCTATTGCCAAAATACTTCATTACCCGCCAGAGCTAAAAGGTAAGACCACATTACTGAAGACACCACAGACCATGGTCACAGGACATCAGAATACCATGATGGAACTGAAAGGGAAACTAGCTCCCTCCTGGCTAGCCTACATAGTGCTAGAAAGCCCCATTGATGCCACTGGGAGACAATGGTCACCAACAGCATGAATAAGCAGAAACCCTGCAGACTACAAAATCAACAAGCCAGATAAGAAGTACATATTTGTGCAATAACGACACATAGCCTCTGTGGGTAGCCAACTGTTCTCTGACTGGACACAAGGCCCACTCATACCTGATAGTGGAAACCAAGTCAGAATCCTATGGTCAGGAAACTCATAGAATTCATAGAGAAACCCCCGCGGCTCAGAAGAAAAAGAGTGGTCTTACACACCAAAAAGTCTCTCAAATAACTTTACATACCCCCTTTAAACCAAGCTGTTCTCAACCTTGGTTACAAAATCTATCTTATTTTATAGATTGCAGGGAAAACAGAGGAGAATGAAGATCTATTCATAAGGTAAGAAGATAGCTGACTGCCGCCCCCTAACTATGCCCCAACTCTACCACATCTGCCAGGGCCCAGCAGAAATTACAGAGGAAGCTAAGATATGAACACTGCTCCCACTGCTAGCCTGACTACAGCTCCAGTGTGATGGTGACAGACAGATGATCAATCAAAACCCATCAGAACAGAAATCTTGAGGCTACAGAGAACTCAATACTGAATCAGACTCTCAACAGTCCTGCCATGGCTCAGGAAACATTGCAGAAGAGGGGTGAAAAGATTCTAAGAGCCACGGAGTAGGCAGGAATAACCTGAGACACAATCTCCCTCCCCCGACTACCCCACAGGGACTGACAAATACCATAACCCCCCTAAGGAGGGGCCCCAGGGGTAATGGGAGCATGGGCAAGAGAATAAAGGATTGTATCCTGGGCTGGAGAGATGGTTTAGCAGTTAAAGCACTTGCCTGCGAAACCTAAGGACCTAGGTTCCATTCTCCAGGTCCCATGTCGGGACTGGTGGCTCATGTGTCTGGAGTTTGTTTGCAGTGGCTGGAGGCCCTGGCGTGCCGATTCTCTCTCTCTCTCTCTCTCTCTCTCTCTCTCTCTCTCTCTCTCCCTCCCTCTCTCTCTCTCTCTTTCTCTCTCTCTCTCTCCCTCCCTCCCTCTCTGTCTCCCTCTATGTCTAATAAATAAATAAAATGATTAAAAAATTTTAAAAGAGTATAAACTGTTATAACACACATTCACAATTTGATCCTACTAAATAAGCACATGTTTCAATTTTATTCCAAAAGCCACAAACTTAAATGAAACAGAAAATAAAAATACTAATTATTCTGTCAAGAGTAGGTACATAGCTCTTTCAAAGCTATGCCATTTCCTAACTGCCATTTCCGCTTTCAAGGAAGCCTAGCATTCCCTTCATCTGAGTGGCAGCTGTGTCTCTAGTTAATGTTCCTCCCCACTCAGTCAGCCAGCCTGACGCCACCTCCTCTCCTCAGCAGGCACCTACTTGTTCCTCCTTTGGAATGCTCTACAGTCAGTCAGACTCTCTCCTTGACTCCGGCTGGAAAATGGGGACCATCCAAAAGAGAATCACTTCCTCCTCCAAAAGAATCAGTTCCAGCTGCTTGCCCTGGACAGCAAGGCTGAGCCCAAAATTCCCACAGAAACTGGGTAAGGCATCTGCAGAGCTCACAAGAAGCCAGACTCTGTCCCACAACTGACCCTTCCTTTCCCCTTTTGGAGTCCCTGGACTCCCAAGATTTCTCTTGCAAACCCAGGCAGGGTAGATATTTATCACACACATACCCATGTGTAAAAGAAGTCAATTCTTCATTATATTGGTTCAGACTTAACTAACTCCATCACACTCTGCAGGACTTATGTACACAGGCCTCAGCCTACCATCCTGCAATTGTTTCCACCATTTTGGACGCGTGTTTATACCACAGTGTGCTCTGCTCATCCTCCACCATCAGCTCCTGCAGCGTAAGGAAAATATTTTTCTTCCGCCCCATCATTATTTCTCAGCAGCATTCTGTACAAAGTCACAGGGTGATCAACATGTAGACTGGCTCTGTGCGGACATGGGAAAGCAAAAGTGAAAAACTCCCCCAACACTCATGTGAAAAAGGAGAGAGAGAGAAGAGAGAAGAGAGGAGAGGGGATGAAGTGAGGGATGACCTCACTGGCCAATGTTAATTCTAATGCAATTGTATCTCTCACAGCATATGTGACTCTCCTCATATGTGTTATCTTCTCTTTCATGAGACTGTGACACTCTATTCATTTTAAAATTCAAACTAGTGGTTTCAAAATAATGACCAGACCCGCAACAGGTATTGGAAGAAAAAATGTCCATGAGCTACTGAGTTCAAATCCTACCTCTTCAGAGAGACACGGAGTTGAGATTAAAAAGCCACTGTCTTATCTCCATGGTAACTGTCCCATGAGAGTAGAGACAGAGAGTTCTGGGCCATCTTGACCCCTACCAGCCATAGAGAAGAAATTGCCCGCTTTCCTTGCCTTTCCATGTCATACACTCTTGGACTGAGATTTTTTTCAATCCTTTCAAATTATTCATTTGATATTACTCTGGCATTTAATAACTAAAGCTATTGCATTGAACTTTAGAGTAGTGACTTAGCAACCTAAAGCTTTATTTTTCAACCCCTGATGAAAGTTTTTGTTAGGAAATAGTTCAGAACTTTTTGTTAACTTTGTTTTTACCCTTTCCTATGGATTATCTTCACAATTCTAGTGTAACTTTGCTCCCTACCAAAACAACAAACAAACAAACAAAACAAACAAAAGACCCTCTTCCCATTACGAGGAAACTGTAAATTAGGGAGGTTACATAGCGTGCCCAACGTCATACGCCATCATCAGGCATTTGAGTCAAGATTGTACCCAAATCAACTGGGCTCCAAACTTGCCTCCCTCGCATGTATGCTCTGTACACTGTGGAGCTCAGTAAGTGCGGAGGGTCCTACTCCACTTGGCCTAAAGGGAGGCTCAGAAACATCCTGAGCTCAAGAGAACTACAACCCAGGTCAACCACAGAGTATTCCAGGCTTTATGTGGAGTTTCTAGCGATATATTCCATCGTTCTTTTAAGTTAGGTGACCTCAACAGCTGAGAACATCTTACATTTAGTTTACATTCCCCTGTTACCCCTCCTGTCCTCAATTTTAGCTTGGTGTAGTCTCTGCAGAGTGAATGCTCAGTAAGAGCCTGAAAAAATATTCTCATCTTTTTTATATAAAAAGATGGAATCACAGAGACCCGGGGATCTCTTGCTAAGTGGCCCCATAGTCAGAAGCACTGTAAAAAGATCATAGCTGACACCACAGTTGGTGAGAATAACAGCCTTCAAGCTGTGCCCAAAGCCCTTTTTCCTCATCTAATCCTCCATCATTCTTCTGATACAAGACAGCAATGCACTAAATCCTTTAAACATTCATTGCAAGTTGGTATGGAGGTGGTGCACTTTAAGAGAGGAAAGAATGTCTGTATGCACACACACTTACACATGTCTGTATATCCCTCCATCCACAGTACTCTCCACAGTCACAAATGAAAGAGGTTCAGGAGAGACCTCAAATGTCAGTTAATCACATTGATCCCATATGTGATCATGAAAGATCTAGCTATGCCCATATTAGATTTGAGAAGTAAAATTTCCATCTCAGCTTCTTTGGAAAACTCCACCTCCACAACAAACCTGTACGTGCAGTTTCTGTTTATTGTTTCTGCTTTATTTCCTCCCTGGAACATGAAGAAGTCTTGGCTACCAGATAGCAACAAGGCACCTGACAGCCACCCCACCAGCGGCAGATCTAAGTGTCTCTGATAAAGCCCATACCTGCTCCCTTTCCTAGAGAATCCCCACTTTAATTACAATTGTATGTTGCTCTATGGGTATGTGTTCTAATTTTATTTTTTATTTTAAATCTTGCATTGGTAAGTAATACATTTTTACATCCTTTGAAGGGAATAACTATCCTTGCCCTATGGAATCATCAAGGTCATATTCATAGCAATGTACCCAGTAGGCCCTCAAGTGATATTTGATGATCTGTCACCAGACTTTTCCACTGTCATCTTTGGAAACATTCCAACAGTGTCCTATCTCAGGTTGTAAAAACCCACTGCTTGTGCAGGTGGGCTCACCCTAGCCATAGATACGCATTTCTGCTTTGACAAAATGGAGAATATATTGTGGATAGCTCTCTTTATTTGTTTTTCTTGAGTCACTCAGCTATACAGTATGCTGAGTGACATATAAATATAGACATTATGGAAATAGAGAAAGTATTTTATCCAATGCACATCCTGAGTTGCTAAAATGAATCACTAAAATTTCTCTCTAGGGTGTCATTTAAAATCTAACCTTATCCCAAATAACAACTGACCACCAGCTGCCTTGATTCTCAAGAAAAGACAGTTGTGTGATGTACCTCAGGCCCAGGCCATGTGTGTATGGGTTGAAGACATCATCTAGGAGAAAGAGGAAGCAATGCATGCTTGTGCATGCATGTGCATGCGTGCACACACACATACACACACACGCATGTGTGCGCACATGCAACATACATGAACTATGTGTGCTCTGGCTTCCAGAAGCAGTAGAAGAATGGATTCCATTTTTCCTTTGCCAAGGTCCCCCATCTCCTTGCCCCTTCATGTCCGCTCTAAACCAGCAGGCTGTACTGGTGCAGGTGTTTGCAAATAATTAAGTTTGGAAATGTTTCTAATTATAAACTGTCAGAGCTAAAATTAGAAACACAATCTGTTTGCTCATTAAAAAAAAAAAAAAAAAACAAAGCAAAAGTCTTCCAACAGGGTTTCCTTACATGAAAGCAGCCAGGAAGTTCTCATGTGGCCCAGTGAGGGGCTCTGACGGCAGAGCCAGGGAGCTGCTGCTGGCCGCCATGATATGCATCCCTCGTCACACTATGATACTGGTATTCCCTGGGTCAGGGTATGAATGGTACCCCATTCCAACACCCAATATTCTCAAAAGCATAATAGAATGAGCTCTTGCAAATAATTTCTCCTTGTGCTCCAAGCTCCAGTTCAAATTAATCCTGGCTGTTAAACATCCCTTAGCATACATTCACACACACACACACACACACACACACACACACACATGCACACACACACCTCCGTAATAACCCATATGTAGAGGCACAAGCCCTGACATCCATCAGGACACTCAGCAAATAAGAGAAATTTTATACATGTATCATACCATCACACCCTGTTCCAATCCTGCACCCAGCAAAGTGAACGGCCTGCACCAATTGCAGCTAAATTGGGCTCAAGGCTCTTTCCATAAATGGAAGGAAGGAAGCGGGTTAAGTTACAGAGAGGAAGCTTCTCTCGCCCATCTACATAAACAACATAAAATCTCCAGACTCGACCTAAAAAGTTGGTGTAGTTTTCAAAGTCCATCAATAATATATGCATGCTGCAAATTTATCTCTAATAAACCAAAATTCTCAGTCATACTTCCTCAAATGAAACACATCATCATTGACTCTATGTAGTCTGATGATAGTCCAAAAAGAATATGGTGACAATAGCATTCCTTAGTAGTTTTATTAAAGAGCCATTATCTTAACCCTGAGTTTTCAATCTGGCTATTTTTATCCTTATTTCCAGCACTCTTGTATCGAGCCAACTTCTCAAGAAAAGAAGTGGAAGCATTTTTTTCTGGGTTTTTTTTTCTGTTTTGTATTCAAATCCTGGTGTTTAAAGGTGCACATATACAAGAATTTTAGTTACCTTCCTAAAGACAAAGTATGAATGTTCTTGATATAGGTTGTGCCCACACATAAATAACACAGAAGCTCAAGAACTCAGCATGGGCCTGGCATGGTCACATACATCTATAATCCTAGCACTTTGGGAGGCAGAGTCTCAGGAGTTCAAGTGATCCTCAGACAGAGCAAGTTCAAGGCCAGCACAAGCTAATGACTCCCTCTCTTGAAAAATAAAAACAGGGCTGGAGAGATGGCTCACCTTTACAAACAAAGTGCTTGCTTGTAAAGCCTGACACTCAGGGTTCAATTCTCCAGAAGCCAGATACACAAAGTGGTTCATGCTTTTGTAGTTTGTTTGCAATGAGATGCAGCCCTAGTATACCATTCTCTCTCTCTCTCTCTCTCTCTCTCTCTCTCTCTCTTTGTTTCTCTCTCACCCTTTCTCAAATAAATAAAAATATTTAAAAAAAAACAAAAGCAATAAACAAAGTAGCCAAACCAAAAAATAATAATACAGTAGTAAGAGGATCTGGTCCATCAGTTGGGATTATGGAAAGCAAAGACTTTTCTCCCACAGTGTTTTAAGAAAAGCTCACATGCTCAGAACAAAAACAAAAACTACAAAATTTTCATTTTACCTTTCATTCTTCAAGTTCTAGGGGGGAAAAAAAACACCAACTATAGTAAAGTAGCCAAAGGAGGCAAGGAAAGAAAACAGTCCAGATCCTTTGACTAGGGAGCCCAGGATAATGCCTTCCAGTCACCAAGACTCAATTACTCAATCAGCAATAGTCACTTCTCGGTTTTGCTAAATTTCTTAAAAAAGCTGAAGTGCACAAGTCCAAGGCCCACATTCCTCCCCCTTTGCAGGATGCATATGCTCCTCTGAGTTCCTTCTGGTACTGACTAGCCCCCTTTGTGGCTATGTGGAGATCCGAACCAGAGGCCTTGAGGTATCTCCTTTAACGTTGACCTCAGACATACCTAGGCTTTCTTCCCTTCCTTGCTCTTCCAACTATGGTGACCCCCCCCCCCCCACCACCATCTGCAATACTCTCTCTGTTCCTTAACCAGAAGACTTTTCCAGAAAGATGCATGGAATGGACCAGTTCCATCCCACTTCAAGTTTGTCCCATGAAAAAATCAAAATAATTCTGCTCTTTGTGGACATCTGTAACACATCTCTTTCCAGACCCCATTGTGGGTCACATGCTCACTCTCCCAAATCTAAGTCAAGCACCCCAAGACCCCAGGCTGACCTCCACCGTGCGTCAGACGAGAGGAAAGTGCTGCACATGACTTGTACAGAGGCCACAGTCACTGGGGTGAAGGGTCCACAAAATCCCCGATGATCTTCACATTTTCTGACTGGCAGTTTAAAAATAGTAATTATAAGATTAAAAAAGCTCCACAAGAAAACGGACTTCCTACCAAAAAAAAAAAAAAAAAAGCCAACCGAATAATTCACTGGTCCTGAGTTATTAAAACCCATGAGAGGTATAACTTAAGATGCTAGAAAATTGCTCAGGCACACGTGCACACGTATATCCACTCTGTGCTGGTATGTGCTCACACACACGCGCACATTTTTAGTAAGTGCTCATTAAGCTATCTGAGATATTAAAACTAATCACAGCAGTTTTCCTCTAATGTTATCCTCAGCATAAAGAGAAATGAGCCCATTGTCATTTACTTCAAAATCATTCTTTATAAAAAATAGCTAATCTCTAGAAGCACACCTGGTTATTGAAGTGAGTACAAAGACACAGCATATAGCCTTAATGTGCTCATCTGGGGAAATATATTTTTTAAATGAGTATTTGTTAGGGCTTTATTTGCAGATGCAAAACTATCTGAGGCACTCTTTGTACATGTACAGAGTTTTCATTTCAAAAACCACATTAATATAGAAGGATTCACATCAAGCCTTAAAACCAGCAGGGAAAATTAACCCTCACAGGGTTGGGAAAAAATCAAACCAATAACAACAACAACAACAACAACAAAACCAACCCTAACACCAGATCAAAGAAAGTACAAAACTCTCAAGAAGCTGTTTGCATAGCCCTGAGGGTGCTTGACAGAAATTTCTAATACAACACTGTTCTAGCAACCTGTGGCCCCACCCTGACTCAGAGGTTCAATGTGCAGCTATCCACAACGCTGACTCAGCTATTAAAATGGAGGCCTGCTAGGTTAAATATGAGAAAGAAAAGAAATCACCTATTAACAGCACTCAGGAGCTTCTACAGGAAAATACAGTCTAGAGCCTTCCCGGGTCTGAGATATCAGCCACTCTCCACCAGGAGGCACGAGGCTCCAGTTGCCAAGGATGGGCTCTGGGAAGGTTTCCACAGCAAGGCTGTGTGGGAAAGTGTGTGGCTCTTAGCCATGTTAGCTGTTTCCTGGATACCAGGGCAGGTGTCATTTTTTTTTTTCCATTTGATCAGGGAATGTAATATGTCTTCAAAACAATTTTCACCCAGCTGGTTAGAGATGTTAAAATCCAACCATGGAAGAATACCTTTGCCACTCTCCCCCTGACCCGTGATGCCCTGTGCTGGTATGATTCTTCTCAAATATGTAAGTTTTACACTAAGCTCTTAGGCATGTTTATTTCTTCATTGGTGTTATATTAAAAAAAAATAAACATTTTAAAGTAGCATCACTGAGAGCCTTTTAGGAATCAAAGCAAAATAAAATAATTTTACTAAATTATAGACAAACACTATATGAATAAGTAGATAATCACAAATTCTGTGCTGTAAAAATAACATCTATGGAGTTTGCCATGACCTGAAAGAGTTACAGCAAAAAAATAATAAATAAGTACTATTTTAAAAATTATATGAGAATCACTGACACCCTTTGTTTGGCATTCCTTTACAAAGAAAACCTAGGGGTGCTAGAGAGATGGCTTAACAGTTAAAGGCACTTGCTTACAAACACTGACAGCCCAGGTTCAATTACCCAGCACCCACATAAAACCAGATGCACAAAGTGTTTACAGTGAGAGGAGGCTCTGGCACACCCATACTCACTCTTTCTCTCTTTGTCTCAAATAATTTTTTTTTTTTTGCAAAAGGAAAAGAAAAGGAGGCTGGAGAGGTTGTTCAGTGGTTAAGGCGCTTGATTTCAAAGCCTAATGACCCAGATTTGATTCTCCAATGCCCTATACATAAAGCCAGATGCACAGAGTACCACATGAATCTGGAGTTCATTTTCAAGGTCATGGCATGTGCCCATCTCTCTTTCTCTCTCTCCCTCTCTCTCTCTCTCTTTCTCTCTCTCTCTCTCTCTCCTCTCTCTCTCTCTTTCTCTCCCCTGCCTCTTACTATATATAAATAAATATAGATATTTTTAAATACCTATATTTCTTTGAGAGAGAGAAAGAATGGGCACACTAAGGCCTCTAGCAACTGCAAATGAACTCGAGATGCATGTACTACTCTGTGCATCTGGCTTATGGGGATACTGGGGAAGTGAACCTGGGTTTTTAGGCTCTGCAAGCAGGTACTGTAACTGCTAAGCCATCTCTCCAGCCCAAATAAAATATTTTTAAGAAAAGAAAACTCGAAATTATCCCCCAATTGGCTAATATGAGTTTTTACCTTTCATGTCTGTGTCTCTATAATGCCCAGCATAATATCTTATGCAAAAGAAAACCCAAGGTGATCAGTAAATATGCATGGAGTTGGATGAACCAGCATACTGTCAACAGAGCAGAGAGCCATGTTAATGAAGCACACCTAAACCAGGTTTGAGTTTTATCTCTCCATAACTCTTCCAGGCCCATGTCCCACTTGCACATAAATCCAAACATCTTTGAGCTACTTAGCTCTTACTTACAGCCCTTGCTTTGTCTCTCATCAACACTTCTATAAACACCTGAGTAATACAATAACAGGAATGAAGGTAATGACAGGAAAATCTTAAGATATCTATCATGAGATAGGACCAGAGAGCTACAGCATGACTGAAAAGAGACCACATTGTTCACTGGTTGATAAGACTTCCTTATAATATTGATGAATGTATGAAATATGTAAAAGAAGAGTGTGTCCATGAGAAGTGGAGGCAGACAGGTCAAGCATGGGATATACCATGGCTGATGTAGTATTATAACTATTCAATAAACTGATGTACCATCTGACCTCAATGGCAAGCCAGTTTCTACAATGAAATAGCTGCATGAAACTACATACCACTTGATTTATCTACTTATTGATTCTATAATTTGATATCCATCAACCATCCTTATGATTATGATATGACTTTCTATAGAAGTATATATTTTGAGCCAAAAACCCATATATCTTATTATTAGCCATCTCCCTTTGGTTGGATCAGAGGAAAACTTAGCATGCCCCAAAGAGGACTAGTCTCCCAACCAACTCTTACTCCAGCATTCTGTATCCTTTTGTTTGTTTTTTGCCAAGTATAGTTTCACTCTAGCCCAGGCTGACCTGGAACTCACTCTGTAATCCTGGGCTGGTGTCAAACTAACAGTGATTGTCCTACCTCTGTCTCCCAAGTGCTTAATTAAAGGTTTTCACTACCATGTCTGACTAATCCTGTCTCTTAATAAATGACATCACCATCCATTCAAACCAACCAGCACCCTGAAACCCTCACATTTAATAAGGCACCAAATATTATTAATCCTTCTCTGATTCTATTTGTAATCTATTAATTTTTCTCCATCCTCAATGTTACCACCTATGTCACTCAGTAGATCTTTTTCCTAAATTTCATGGATATAATGCTTAGGAAATGATAAATTAAAGCATCAAATCATGTTCCCTTGTACCTATCCATCTCCATGGCTGCACCATGAGAAGACTTGAAGCTGGCTTACTTAACCTCTACAACTGGACATAAAACCTCAAATGCCAAGATTTAGGGAGGATGAGAAAAGGAATTATGTCCCATACTTAAGAGCTTAAGAGATTATAGTGTTCCACTACAAGCCAAGCTCCTTTCTAGAGAAAAGATCAAGCCCACCTACCCAAGAGGGCATCGGGAGAGGAGAAAGATGGACAGAGGCAGCAGCTGAAGATCGTGACCCATGTGTAGATTCAGGTTCTGGAGTTGGCAGGTACATGGAGGGCTCTCTGACTTCCCATCTGGGACCATCGGGGAGGACACCATACCTTGTGACACGGAGCCTCCCAGCAGAATAAAGGCAGGGAAAAGAAGGGAACGCACAGAGAAAGTCTGAGGCTAGATTCCCCACGATGCCCTTGGCTTTGGTGGAGTTGGGAAGCTCCAGAGGCACTGGAGGATCTTGCAGGGACACTGGTATCCTGGTTGAGGACCCACCAAGGGGATGGAATTTTCCAGATGGAACACAGAACAAGGTTCTAGATGGCCATGAGTCAGTCCTTTCAGAGAAATCAAGTGCACATGAGGATAACTGGGCCTTACCCAAGCTGAAATTTAGTGGACATGAGGCCATGAGCTACAAAGTGCACAGCAAATAGACACAGGGCAGCAGTGACCAGGCTGCCAATGAGGTGGTCAACATTCCAGGAGTAAAGAGTCATGAGGACCCAGAAAGCCACTTGTGGTGGTTTGATTCAGGTGTCCCCCATAAACTTAGGTGTTCTGAATGCTAGTCTCCCCAGCTGATGGCAATTGGAAATTAAAGCCTCCTGGAGGCAGTGTGTTGTTGGGGGCGGGCTTACGGGTGTTGTAGTCAGCTTCCCCTTGCCAGTGTTTGGCACACTCCCTTGTTGCTTTTGTCCACCTGATGTTGGCTGTGGGTGATGTCCACTCTTTGCTCGTGCCATCGTTTTCCCCTGCCATTATGGAGCTTCCCCTCAAGCCTGTAATAAAACCTCTTTTGTCCCACAAGCTGCTCTTGGTTGGGTGACTTCTACCAGCAATGCGAACCTGACTTCAACACCACCCGAACACCCCTTATGTACATACCAGGCTCCCTTCAACTTATGTGTCAGGCTCCCATGACAACCGAATGGAAAACTATGCTGTTGTCCAAAGCAAGCTATTTTAAATGAAAAGAGACTAAATGTGGCAGGAAGAAACTAGGATAGGTCTTCCAGCTGCACAGTGCCATGGGAGCTGAGTCAAGGCAGCCACAGATACAGGGGCTACTTACACTGCCTTTACACGACTGAGTATGGGGTGAGGAGATATGTTCTCTCTCCATTTTCATATGCTCTCAACTTGTAGCCACCATGGTTTCCTTAACAATGCATATCAAGTGATGCCATACAGGTTATCACTGATTAGTGACCAAAATCCCTGCTATGGCCAGTCAGCCCTTCAAAATCAGACCACCCCTATCATCTATCTCCCCTGTCCAGCACTCTGCTCTCCAGCCACACTGGTCTCCTCAGACTTTCTTGAAGTAGTAAATTCTTGGGCCAGAATAGAACTCCCTACATTTCTGCATCAGTCCAAATTCTAGTCATCATTAAGTCAAAACTTAGCTATCTCTTTCTTAGGCAATTCTTTCTTGACCAAGAATCTTAGCACACCCCACCCCACCCCCCACGCAATTCCGCACCCACTCTGGGAAATTCTATGTTACACAAACAGACTAATTTCTTAACTGTAAGAATTTTTAGAGCCTTTATTGTGCTACAGTAAGTCCTCAGGAAGAAGACTACATTAGGCACAGTTTTTCTAAACTTACTGACCTGACGTGTTAGAATTTACAATTGCAAAATAGCTGAGATAATCAATTTATAAGGAGGAAAGATTTACTCTCGCTCATGGTTTCAGTGCATGATTGGTTGTCTCAGTGGACTTTTAGGCTTATATAGCAAGACAACACATTATGACAAGCGCAGACCGTGAAGGAAGCTATAGCGGCCAGGAGGTTAAGCAAGGAAATATGAAAGAGCTACAGTCCCATTGTCCCCATCCAAGACCTGCCTTTAGTGACCTAAGTTTCTGCCACTAGGCCCCACCTCTTGCAGATCCTACCAGCTGCCCAACGCACCACAGGCTGGTGACCAAGCTTTTCACCCCAGCACCTTTGTGGGAAACTCATCCAACCCATGGCATCGGGGCTCACACTGCTCTCCACAGGACTAGAATCTGGAAGTCTAATTTGATAAATACTGACTTCTGAGATTCACAGAACCAAGGCAATCGCATCTTTAAAGAACAAGAAATGGAATAAGATGCAAGGTTCTTTGGAGAGAATTAGAAGTGCTATTCCTATGGAGAAAGAAAAAAAAAAAACTGTTGAATTTCTTCAGAGAAGGCGACCAGACAGTGGCCCAGCAGAGGAGAGGAGAGAAGGAAAGACTAAGTAGTGAGTTCACCAATCCTGCCACGATGACCTCAGGTAAAACAGGGGATTCTCCTGTGTCATGTTCGTCACCAGTGATCCCTACTGGGGTGGGCTCTCCCCTCAAGACCTCAAACGTAGCTACAGCCTGAGCTCCAAGCACCCCTGCTCAGGGCCCTGGCTGTACCTCACGGCCTTCCATATAAGTAGATCAGTGGGTACCACCCTTGATGCATCAATAGCATCTTTCCTGGCAACAAAAAGAGAAGAAAATGAACCAGAATGTGGCATAAATAAATGCTGGTTTTCACTACTCACAGTTGGGAATCTTCGAGGGAAAGTCCTCGGTCCTGAAGGGGAAGGAGCATCATTCAAGGAAAGTAAGTAAATCTGTGAAGATAACCAAAAGCATGACAATGTCCCCAAGCAAAGACTGGCTGCAGTATTCTTGTGGAACAAACTGTTCAAAGTTGGATGTGTCTAAACTCCATTCAAGGAAATTTAATAACTGAGATGTCCAAGAACCTTATTAGAAGGCAATCTTACCTATGTGGTCCTCTGACCTGGACCTCAAGTATCATCCACAGAAATGTGCCAAGATATCTGAGCCAGGGGATTAAAGAAGAACTTCTGGCAACATAGCTTAATAAATGGAGTCTTTGGCCCAGGGAAGTTGCTGAAGTCGTAAAACCAGATGCAGTCCAACAAAAATTAGGTTACACATGAGGAAGATCTTGATAAAATACAGCTGTTCCCTGGAAAAGACAGTGTTCTTTTCTGTTAGATGGGACAGACCACATCGTCTGCAGCTTTATCTACTGAGGTCTTGGGTCATCTGGGGACGACCCAAGACTGAGCAGTACAGGAGCCAGACAGACTGCATGGGAATGATCTCTCACCTGCAGGCTGTTGGCAGGGAAGCCTAGAGTCTCCTCCTGTTCCAAAGAAGCTCCATGCAGACAGGCTACTGGGAACTGATGGAGGACATGCCAAGTTCCCAAAGCCAATACTCAGAACGGCCATATGGTTAGAAAAACAAGATCATCAGGGGAGGAAAGAGAGGTCTTGGCCATCCATTGTTTGAACCAAGATGTGGACAACTGTCACATCTCAGCTCTATTCTGTTAGTCACTGCCCTACCTCCATGAGGTTATTTATAAATGGTCACAGCAGATAGACTCCCACTGAAGCAAATGAATCACTGAACTAATAATCAGGTTGTCTGAAGACAGTCATGGCTTAACTCAACGTGTCATTTGGTCTTGAATGTTTGCACCTGCTATAGAAAGAACTATCCAGTGTTCTAAAGATCAAAACAGCTGCACTTAAGATGACTACTCCACTCAAGCAGAACTGCTTTGGCCATTGAAGTATGCCATGTATGGGAAGAATTCTGAACAGAGCAGACACTAAAGGAGAAGGAAGATTTTTGAAGGCAGACATATAAGCTGACAAAGGGAAAAATGAAATCATGGAAATAAGGTTTTGTGAAAGGTTTTTCCCCTCTTTATTTCATATTCAAGATCTAAGGCCTCTGTTCTGTCCAGGAAGCTGAAGTCAGCACTTACATGTCCTTGGGTGGTTCTAAGACCAGAGAAAAAGAAGTGGGGGGGTAGGAGGGGTGAACCTGGGTCATTTGATAATTCTGGGCTTCATTCCGTGAGGAGTTCCCTTTGGGTGTTATTCTAAAGAAAGCTCCAGGCAACCTCAGGCTGACTTCTCACCTGTCACTTCTAAAAGGTGAATCCAAGAATGCTTACAATGGCTGTCTCTGTGCCACTGTTCAGATCCACACGCACCTTCTAATTATAAGACAGAGGTTCTTGGGCTTCTCCAGGCAAAGTTTAGAGGATGCCAACATTATTTTTGCTGTTACTGCAACATCCAACTAATTTTCCATCTGTTAGAGCCTCAAATTAAAAGTGATTATGAGTCAAGGTGTGCCCACTAGCATGGACCATCCTTTACTTATACTCTGGAAATGATTACTGTTCCATTGTACTGAGAGAAAGAAAGAGGGAGAAATGAGCCAGATAGAAGAGGAGCTGGTCTGAGAGACAAGAAACCTGGATTGCATCTTCACCATTCTTTTTATATCTGAGTGGACTCACGCAAAAACACCCTTCACAGGAGTCCTATTTGCCACTTTGCCTTTTGTTTGTCCAGAACAAACATCTAAGATAAATAATAATGTGAAGAGAGGGGGAAACTCTCTGAAGAAAGTGCCTTCTCAGAATCACTACAAGGAGTATCAAGGAAGATGAGGCAAGAACATAACATGGAAATCTCCCTTGCATGTAGGTGGGTATGTATGTGTATGGTGTGTGTATGTAGTTTGGGCATTCCATAGCATGTGTGAGGAGCTCTGAGGACAACCTCAGGGTGTTAGCCCTTGCCTTTCATCTTATTTGAAACAAGGTCTCTCTTGTTGTTTGCAGCTGTGAAGGGCAGTCCAGCTGGTGTATGCACTTCAGGAGTCTTCTGACCCTATCTCCTATTGACACAGACTTGTCTGAATTACAGAGGACTACGCCACTGACTCCAGCTTTATGTGGGTTCTGGGGATCCGAACTCTGAGCAGCCTTATGCAGTGAGCCATGTCTTTTAAAACTATGAGGGAAGTATTTATGCAACTTCAGGAAACATGCTGCAGGATGACTTGGGACGATTTCACACAGATCAGTTTTACAGTGTAGTTCAGAAAATGATCTCTATATATCCAAAGGCACATCGGGCAACCCTGAAGCAGATGCCAGAGCAAGTTTCATACTGACTGAACTTGTTGGCATGAAGGGAGTTGCCATCTACATACTCCTCCAAGTGAATTTTTAACATTTGTTAAAAATCTGAGTCACAAACACATGTTCATGTGAGAATGTAAGTCTGTCTCACCCCTTCCATCTTTCCAAAATAATATAAGAAGTGATCTGTGTGTTTACAACTAGGAAATTGATAACGTTTCTAACAAAACACACCAGAGTCCTCCAAACAAGCCACGAGCTCCAACTGACATCACTAAATATTTCTAGTCTTACTAAAGGGCAGTAAGCACTTGTAGGAGATGAGGGGTTCTACCCTCTTCCTTAGATAAATGATAATGAGGGTTATAATATGATTACTGGAGATAATTAAGGGTAAAGGGAAATCCTTAAGTAGTTTCTCAGAAGTAATTTGGGGAGGTTGGCCAGTGAATTTCATGTCTCCCAGCCACCGTCCATGGACTCAATACCCTTAATCACTAAGAGGGTGTAAGCATATTATGAGAGCTCTGATTAAAATAATCAGACCATGTAATAGGAACTTGGAAACCAAAAAGAACCTTTTTTTTTCATCATCCTCCACTCATTCTTTTTTGGTAAGATCAAAACTATATATATTGGTGCTAGAGTGATGGTTTAGCAGTTAAGGCACTTGCCTGCAAAGCCAAAGGTCCTTGGTTCAATTCCCCAGGGCCCATGCAAGCCAGATTCAGAAGGTGGTGCATGTGTCTGGAGTTTGTTTGCAGTGGCTGGAGGCCCTGGTGCCCCCCATATTCTCCCTCTCTTTCTGCCTCTTTGTCTTTCTTGTTCTCGTAAATAAATAAATAAATTTTCAAAAAACTCCATGCCTTAGCAAAGTTTCTGAAAAAAAACTCAAACCACTATGAAAAATTATGTGGTTCTTATTCTACTTATAAGATACCTACAGATTAGATAATTCAAGAACAAATGTGAATTTGGTATATTTACATGTTGTCAAAATTTAGTTGTTTTGTTTCAAATAATGTAAGTAGCATGACAAATAAATTATTGGTCTTGTGCCTAATATGTGGCAACTTTAGCAAAGCACAGGACGGAAGGAGGGTCCTCTTCAAGGGCCACCACAGGCCTGTCTGTCGTGTGAGTTGTCATCACCAGACACTGTGTAGCATGTGGGAGGGTGACAGGAACACTTTTCTGGGAGTCAAGGCACTTGGAATCTCCATGGAAGATCCCCATGGCACAGAGAGGCCCTTGTGTGCAGTTCTGTACAAGAAAGGCTTAACCAATTCCCAGGCAGCTGTGAACCTGTCAACCATGGCATTCTCTACAAAGCTGGGTGGCTTCTCAATGCTGACATGTTTGGTTTGGAACTCTCAAAATTTAAAAAAAAAAAAAAATCCCTCACTAGAATGTTGAGCTAGGCAAAGATAGCAGATGCCCAAAATGGGAAAAAAAAAAAAAAAAAAAAAAAAAGCCCATCATATATCAGGTGTTTTGGAACCTTTTTGAAACTATTGGGGGGAATAACATTTTTATTATTATTAGGTTTTCACATAGCCATTTTTGGTCCTTTATATCAAAACCTCTCAATTTCCCCCTCCTGGACCTTGACAGCTAGATGAGGGACAATCCAATAAATGATCGATCATATTTTGTAAAGGTCATATTGGGGGGAGCATAAACACCAGGCAAACCACACATTTCTCTAGGGCAGATATGCATTTCATTTACCTTCCCTTTAACTCATACAACCTTCACACTGAGAGGCCTCCGAATGGACCACACCAACACTACTGTCACACTTCTGATCACTTCTGCCCTCCCACCCTGTGGGGGAAATCTACCCAGAGAAAGGACAGAATCTATGGAACAATCTTCCTAGAAGCTATTCTAAGAAAAAGGAATCTGATAGCACATTTTAGTACCTTCTACTAACAGAAAAAAATAATGATCTAGCTCTGAAAAGGTCTCACTAGCAGTTCCTATGACTAGTTCTTGCCACCATGGTGTCTGCTTAGACAGTAACTACATGAACAATGAATGTATGGCTACCGTGGTTACTAGGAGGGTGCCTAGCCATAAATACCATGCATTGGCAAATAAAGAGACATGGGAGGTGAAGAAAGGTCAGAGGGAAAAAAAATAGATGAGAAATCAATGTCAAAAGAGGTCACTTTATGAGCTAGAAAGGGAGCTACAATCATTGATTATGATATCCCTGAAACAACACAGGCCCTGCGAGATCTGAAATTACATTTCCAGCCTGAATTTATAGAACTCACTGCAGCCTATGTTTGTGATTTGCGCGCATGCACGGAGCCTGTCACATAAGCGTGATTGAGGTGAGCGCCAGTATATGGGAAGTAGGCTTTGTAGAGTGTAGGTGACCAGGTGTGTGTCGAGTAAAGCTTCGGAACAGGCTGCTTTAAGTGCAGGTACCGTTAGTGATAGCTGGGGGCCAGAATGATCATTCCTAACCAGGTACTTGATTACGTCAGTCCCTTGTTTACACACTGCCAACACCCCACCATGCCTTCATGTAGAGGAAGGTTCTGGATTCTTACACAATATGCAAAACCTGGATGCCACCTTGGGTCCTTTTCAGTCCTGCTGAAACCCCAGTCTCACCAAAGTTCGGACAGTTTTCCAAATCCAGCACCCCGCTCCCCACATGTGCAGTCGTTCTCACTGCCCTTTGTGTTACTCTTTGGAAGCATGTATTATGTATGTGCATGTATGTAAGTGCTACACGTGTATGTGTATTATGTACGTATGCATGCATGCATTAAAAACCTTTGTGTCAACATCTGACTTTCCATTGACGGCAGCCAGGGCACTGTTCCACCTTGTAGGAAACCTTGAACACCTGGCCTTTACACAATTCCGTTCTTGATGAAATGTCCTCTCTGCCCTAGGACAGTCTGCCTCCTCCTCCTTCTTTTGGCACACTCCCTGACCAGAGGAGACATTTGACTCACCAAACATTTCTTCCCATGGGCAGCTTCCTTTGCTGCATGACTGGCTGCTGATCACAGTGTGTACAAGAATGGGATATTACATCGCTGGTCTCTAAGATTCCCTACTGAGATCCTCAATGCTCATGTTCATCCTCTCTCCTTCCCTCCTCCCTCCCTCTCTCTTCTCTTTCTTTCTTTCCTCTCTTCTCTCCTTTATTCTCTTTATCCCTCTCCTTTTTATTCTTCTCCTCTCCTTCCTCTCCTCTCCTCATTTTTTTCTTCTCTCCCTCTCTCTTCTTTCTCTTCCCTCCTGTCTTTTGCTTTTTCCTCTCCCTCTTCCTCCTTCCTCCCTGTCCCTGTTCCTTCCTCTTTTTCCCTCCCTTCCCCTCTCACCTTTATCCTCCCCCTCACTTTTTCCTCCCTGTCCTTGGCCATACTCCTAACTCCTAGGCCGTTGAGGATGATCCTGAGTCCCCAAATTACCATATGAGACAGAACAGCCTACCCACCAAATCCTCCATTTCCACAGTAGATTGTGCTTATCCGAGAAGCACTCAAATACAACAAAATCCTTAACTATGTGCTGTGGCTGATCCACTCACTAGATACAGTTAGTTGCATTTCATTTTCTGTAATTATGGCTATTTTTATAGGCCACCATATATTTATTCTTGGAAGAAGCCTGGGTATAAATAGAACTCATGTTTATTAAAAGATAGAAGCTGATTTTATACCAAAATTATGCCATATTTTTTTTTTCCTTTCTGGATTGACTAGTTGTCTAGAACATGATGCCATTGAGATTGTGTCCATGGGTCAAGACAGTCTTCTGCAGGCCTAAGAGTCATCACTGTCCCTGGGCTACTGCCTACCCAAGTACCACTCATCTTAAAGGACACAGCTTAAGAGACTAGAAGTTGAGGATTTGGGAAAGATATAAACAATGATGACAACATAGTTTTTTGATCTTCTGACTACTATGTAAATTGAACAACTGAATATGAAAACCAGATCCATGGGCATTTATAGAAAAACCAGGAGACAAAGTATCCTGTTGGACCCCAAGTACAAATTAAACATGTGATTTGTAAGCCTGTCAACAAGGGAATTCTTAAACAGCCAGCAGGAAACCAGTGGAAAGTTCAGTGAGCCAATTGGGAACAATGGCTGTAACAGGGAGGAGAGTTTATCCTACCAAACACCTAAGAACAAGGATACAAGGTGAGGGTATCAAACAATTGAGGAGGGCAGGGCTACCTCCTGTGTGGCTGTTTCACATGATCATGGTCATGATCATGTTGCTTACTTGAAATCAAAGGTTTGTGATCACATGCAGGAAGCTAGCAAAATCTACCAACATCCCTCTTAGATGGAGAGGAGAGTCCATAAGTCTCTCTAGGGACCCTCTGTTCTCCAAGGATATGCATGTGGTTAGAAATTATTGAAGAAAAGAGAGAGAGATTCTCTGTAATACAGCTTCCCAAGCAACCCCTGTTACTAACCCCTGCTCCTGTAATTACCCCTCACCAGTACTCCTATAGGTAACTCCTCACCCACACTACCCTAACAACTCATCACCCATGCTCCTGAAGGTAACACCTCATTCATTCTCCTGTGAGTAACACCTCACCACTGCGCCTAAAATAAAATAAACCTATAGATTTACCAATGAACTTGGTTGGAGTAATTTATTGTGGTCTCTCATTGCCTTCTCTATTTGGACTGAATAGAAATAGAGTTCTTAGGAGAAATCATGCAAAAACTTCAACAAATGGTATATGAGCACTTGACTCTAGACAATGTGTATGTGTGTGTGTGTGTGTGTGGGGGGGGTAATCACTACGGAAACCTAGAAACTAATTGGTATATTTTTGAAAACTGTAGAGGCACATTGAGAAGGTCTATAAAGTCAGTAACATTTCCAGAGCCATACTCCTTTCCAAAATATCAAAGATGTTAATTTTACATAGACATGAACAATGGAAAACTATCAAGGTCAAGGTCAAATCCCATATAAGATTATCACAATTACAATCTAGAATAAGGAGTAGAATCACATCTCCGGAGGTAATAAAAGCATGATGGTCATATATTCCCACAAAATAGATGAAAACCATAACTATAACTTCTGAAGAAGCTAGAAAACACTTCAAAATTGTTTTTTTTTTAAATATAATGGCACTGACTCAAGAAGTGAGAGGACTTAGATAAGAATTAGAAATACAAGCAAAGAATTATTTCACAAATGTAAATTGACCTGGAACAAACAAAACAGATAATCTGTTACTGAACACAAAAGGTAAAAGGAGGAAAGCATAAAAATCACAGAGAAAAAAGTAAAGCAGAAGGTTTAAAAGAAGAAAGAAAGATTGTTTCAGTAGGCAAGCAAGAATGAAGCACCTGGATAATTAGAGCTTGTGAAGAAGAAACATGCCAAGAAACAGAGTGAACACGAGTGGGCACAACCCAAGATCATTTCCTGTTGTAAAAACAGATTTGAAATTATACATGAAACACCATTCTGTTGGGATTACTAAAAGCAAACATGTTCTAGTCAAACCCTTATGATTCTATAAGAATACATAGCTTATAGTGTAAGGAAAATTCACCACCAGGTTTTCTAAAGTAAGTATTTTAGTCTAGAAGAAAAGAGTATCTTATTCAATACCTCAAGGAATGAAAATGGTTTTATACCCAGCAAAACTGACTTCCAAATGAAAAGGGATCAAATGGTTACAGATTTAGGCAAGAGCCTAGATCACTGCTATGACCATATTTCAGACAATCAGAATGATTACTGAAACCTTCACTGTGGCAACTAAAAGTGAATAAATATATACTTCTCTCTCTGGGGAGGAGGCAGAGGAAGCTTCCAAGTTCATGGAAACCTAGAGTACATGAAAGGTCCTATCTCTCTGTCTGTATCTCTGTCTCTCTTTGTATGACAATTTATATTTATATTTATATTTATATTTATATTTATATTTATATTTATATATTCATGCACAATTACAAAGTATATGCACACATATCACATAGGCATATATATACAGGCTGATCAAGAGACTGAATCATGCACGTTTGAATATGTGTATATATATGTAATGCCTATGTGATATGTGTGCACATATTTTATATGTGTGCATACATTTGCTACATATGCATTCATATTTCACTATAAGGACGTGATTCATGGGATGATGGCTAGTTATAAAGGGCATAAATAACTGCAGCTGAGGCACATGAAGTTTTGAGGGTACCAAAATTATATTTCTTATCCCAACGGGTATATAATAGACACGTAATATATACATTTGTGTACATATTTTTACATTACTTATATAGGTATGCAGCACACCAGGCCATGCATTATGGTAATGTGGCTTTCTTTATGTGTGTTTCATTTACAAGAAAACTATTTATCTAAAATGTTTGGAAGTTTTTTTGCTGGTGCCCAGTCTCCAGCCAAGGAGGCAGAGTAGAGCTCATGGCTGAGGTGCAGACAAGTGTCACACAAGTGATATCATGCTGTGAAGCTGGCTATTGTCTTTGTAAAGTTAGGTTTTATTGCAAAGACACTGTTGATTCATAAAGAAATTTATGAGCCCAGTGATTCCCTTATTTCCCTGAAGTCTTCCCTATGGACTTGATCTTCATATTGACAGAATCAAACCAAGAGAACAGAGGAAAGATGGTGCAGGGTGAACTCAAGCCATAAGCCTGTCATTGGCAAGTGAAGACTGACAGGCTGGTTGGTACTAGGTTCATGGGTTAGGTCACGCTAACCTTGTATATTAGGACTTAATTGAAATTTCTCAGTGTCATGTGTTTACTTATTAGGTATATCCAGAGATAGATGCCCTTTCACACATCTAAATGATTCTATACCTTTGAGAATATTCTAGAACCCAAAAGAAAAGAGTGAACTCTGATTTATAAAATCAAAAGGATGCTGAACACGAAACAGGAAGATAGTCAGACACAAGGGAACTGATGCTTGAGTCTATATGCCTAGCATCCAAACAGGAAAAGTAAATTTACAGGTGTATTTTTGAAAGCATGAGAAGCATGATGACAGAAATCATGCTATTATACTCATATCTATGTGCATGTTCATAGATGACTTTTTAATTCCATATGTTAAGTGTTTTTAGTACTCATAAAGGATGATCTTAAAGGAGCTTATGCACATGCTCTTTCTTTACCCCAGAAGGTCTCTAGTTCTCCCACTCCAAATGATCTACCCAGTGAGATTTCAGAAATCAATAGCTTGTAAAATGCTCCATGCGCAAGACAAAGACAAAAATGAAACTTTAAAAATTGCCAGTTCACAGTTAGTATAGAATATACTGCCAATCACAACAGCCTAATTCCACCCATTTGTAAAATCAGTGCTTCCCAGTTCTCTTAGCAGTGAGTAGGATACTAAATCACAAGCCACCCACCTAAACCCCACAAAGGAGAGAGCATAAATTAAGATAGCTAAGTACATGTAAATAAGTATATGGTGAATGTCCGCAAGGCACACAAACCTCACAAGAGCTCCATCTCCCAAGACTGCTATAGTGTTTCCAAGTTAGAGGAGTAGAGGGCTCACCCCACACTTAAAGATGGACTCAGAAGGGATCCGTGCTGGACTTCAAAGTCACAGGTCCAAATTCACGGAGGTTTTATTAAAAACAGGAAAAGGTCAGTCCTCTTCCCCAAAGGAATGTCCAGGGCTTGTAGGAATTATTACTTCAAGATAGTTTCTTTATTAAATTTGCTGTGCAGAAATAGAGAGACAAGGCCAGGGGAGAAGCAGACACTGACAGTCTTACCTTTGTCTAGTGTACACATAGCCACAATCTAAATTGAATTCGAGAGCCAAGGAGCCAGCTCCTCTTCTCTGCGCCTGTGAATCAGATGTATTTTAAAACCTTGACTTTTGAATAAACTAAGAAACGATGAAATTAAGTAGTCCACTCAGGATGAGTACATCATCTTTGCTATTTCCCCAAAATAAAATAGGTGGCCTAGGTGAAGAGCCACATGTCGGGAGGACATCCTTACAGACAGCCCAGGACAAAAGCTCTGCCGTTAGCATCCATGTTCCTGCTTAAAATCGAGTGTTCGCTCATGAGCTAGTTGGAGGGAATTTAGAGGTAGATGGAGGGTGGCCCAGCACTGCTTTGTTTAGCAAACATTTTTCAACATGGGCAGTCACTGAGAAATCTCAGACCGAAGTTAAGTGCCAACTTAAAATGGATTCCCGAGACACCCGTGGTGTGTGAATTAATTCTATTTGTATTAATATTTAGAACGTCACGCAGGATGCCACAGCTGGTTTTGCATGACTCTCTGGCACTCCCTCCACAGCATTTATATCAGGAAAATGACCATGTTTTAGAGGCAGTGGTATATTTTGGGAGAGACTTTACAAGAATGAGAAAGATGAGAAGATGAAAGTCCCCGCTACAGTCTCTGCCTACTAAACACCCCAGCTTTTCCACATTAAAACACATGTCGGTGTCAAATAAAACAGGGCACTGTGTTCAGTTCCTGCACAGGTGAGGCAGCATGGGTAACCTTGTCTCTGCATCTCAGATCATCCTACTATTACAGAAGTCAACAGAATCCGAGGCTCACAATACCGCCAGTAGCTCAGAAGCACAAACACAAACCACTCCTCAGAGCAGGCAGGCGGGTAAGGCCAAGCCTGGGAGCAAAAGTCAGTTCTCAAGAGCTGAAGCCAAAGGCCAATGTCAGGGGTATAAGCTCTTCTCTCTGGAAAGCTCCGGCAACCAGCAACCAGCAACCAGCTCTGTTTCTATGTAAACAGGAAGAAGGCTGGTTTGGATCAGCAAAGACCAGGTAGAGACAAACCCCTTCTTCAGTGTACAGTTTCAAGTATTTCTTAACATCAAACACTTTTATGGCTTAGAAATGAAAACATCACCTGGCTTGGGTTGTATTTCTTTCACTTGCAGGTTTCTGGTGGCGATGTCAATCAATCTATTCTGGCCACAGAGAGAGAAGGAACAATGAGAGGACAAAGTTCATAGCACTTCATCAACCCTTACCCCAAGAGGGGCTACAGTGAGTACCTATGCCACCAACGTTTTTTTTCTTTTTACCTCTGTGGAGCTCCAACTACAGAATGGGTTCTGGGAGAAAGAATATCTGATCTGGGGTTTTGGGGTTTGGGATATTATTACCCCTCCTCTCCTCTTCCCTCTTTAATGGGCTCTAGAAAAAGCACAGGAGATTGCAGTTTCAGCAGACAGGGAAAAGAGGGCTGATATGCCTTACATAGTTATTTTTATATTTAATCCAAGAGAAGACTAAGCAACCCAGCTGACTCTAAAAAGCATTTTAGGAAGTTGGCAGCCAAACGAGTCACCTCCTGCTATCTCCTCCTGTGAAGTAACCATATCTGGGGTATAGATATGTTCTTCAAAGATATCAATAGCACAGATAATTACGTTAGTGCAGCAAACCAGCTCCATGCTTTGAAGTGTGGGTACAGTTGGTGCACTTTCCCTCACCTGATAGGCTAAGCCTACAATCTCCTCACACATGTTAACAATCCTGTGACCTTTCGTCCATCCTCATTATCACATCATTTAGGTTACCCAACCACGTGGGGCCCACCATAAAAAGCACAGTTTATGAGCTGGGACAGCACGCTCATGGGCTCATACACAGACTCCTGTGAGGGAACAAGAACCTTCTGGGAAAGGAGTGAGGACTCTCTGGACTCTGCTCTGCAGAAGAAGAATGTCACAGAGGAGAAAGGGGACTGGTCATGCCTGTGGCCCTCAGACTCCAGAGTGCTGCAAAAGCACAACTTCTTGGAAGAGTTTCCAAAACTAAAAGTTACTGGATCCTACCTTTCAGAATCGAATCAAAACACTGAAAGAGACATGGAGGATTTTGCCTGTTTTTTTTTTTTTTTTTCTTCTTCTTCTTCATTTGACTGAGGGTAGCAGGAATTCATAGCGTGTAATTCTCAGACAATGTTTTGCAGAGAAGGAGGAGTGGAGTCAAGTTTCTCAGGACTCCAATAGCTTGTGCATATGACCCCAGCAACAACGCTTCCGAATATTCTGTGCTGTGTATGCTTCGCATTATTTTATACTCAAATACAGATGTGTTATGACACATTGATAACCCCAGAAAACTGAAGCTGAACAATTTCAGATCATTTGATCCAAAGTCACAAGCTAAAAGGTGGCATAGCCAGGCCCAGAGCTAACATGTCTCCTACAATGCATTTGCAGAAATCTCAAAGGAGGTTCTACCTGCATTCCAGAACATTCCCCCACAAAACACCTTAATGAGGCCAGGAGGCTAAGGGGCTAAGCTGTTCTGTATAAGATATTAGAAACTCTCCCTAAAGCATGGATATCCCTTATAAGTTATGTTAGAACTTGAGAACACAGTAGACTATATAGAATGAATGTAGGGCTCAACATTGAGGCATAGAGAAGCCTGCCATGAGTAAACACGTCATGGTTATCCTTGTAACCACAGCAAAGGAGAACACTTGCCCTGGGATTTTCAACTTCATTGTCAGTCCTATCCACCATCCAAATCATTCCAGAATGCATAGACATTATAAGCCTGACTATATCCACTCTACACTTAAAAGTGCAGGAAAGAGAGGAGCGACAGCGAGGAATTAACATCCCGCCCCACTGCAGGATAAGAAAAGGAGGGTTAGAAGGCCATTTTCCCCATCTCAGGTATTGGGCTTGGGGACTCTACAACTCCCCGATGGGAAGCCCTTTTATGTCAAGAAAAAGGCAGAGGTGTTTGAACTGCTACGAGAAAGATAAATCGCCTAAGATATCCATTAGTGCACCGTAAATTCTTCCGCTCAGAATGCTGATATATTTCTAGTGATTTGTGATGTTGTCCTTTCTGGGTTTTGATGGCAGCTGAGGTTTAATACAGAAGACCTGTGTATCCAAGGTAAAATATCTAGCTATGACAAACCTAATTCCTTGTGCCCCAAGCCTGGGGAAGGGTGAGAGCAGCAAATCCAGCTCTTGCCACTTCCCACAGAAATCCCCACTGGGAATATGACTTTCCAACACGGCATTTCCAAGAGAAATTCCCTTGTTAAATATGCTCTCAGAGAATATCCCTTGAGACCTGTTTAAAGAAATTATATCTGTTTTTTTTTTTCAAACATAAATGCTGATTTCACCCCAGTGATGGTATTTTAAGGGGAGATCCTCATCTTCCCTCTATGAACTCAGAATGACACTCAGAGGACAGCCAACAAGCAGGACACAGCCTGAGGTGGGAAGGGCCTCCTTGTGTTGACCAGGCTGGGCTACAGTGGTGACTTACCCTGTGTCATTTACACACAATCCAAAAACCAGTTCAGTCAAGAATTCCATGGGAGAGGAAAGCAGAGGCAGGCATGGGACCAGGTGCAGAACTGGCAGGCAGAGAGGCACACAAACTTTTTTCTTTTCAATTTTGTCTCCTTCCCTCTTGAAGCGAATGTAAACCTAATTTATGACAGGAATCTTTGTTTCCAGAGAAGCCCTTCTACAATGATAGTGCCATGGAACAAAAGCTCGAGTAACCAGGGGTATTTGGGAAAATAAAAACCCTCCCTATTTCCAGCATTCCCTTGTCACTGTTCCTTGTGCTTCCTATCTGGAGCTCATTACATTCCTGCAGACTCCAGGACCAAAGGAGAGACAAGTCATCATACTTCCACAGCAGAGCTGCTTGCAGGCTCCCATGAACTGACACACCAACAAATGCTCTCTCTAAGTCCTGGCCACTGAACCTATGATGGTGGCTGTTGTGCCCAGTTCTGTGAGGTCACCTCATAGGGCTATATTTAAAAATATCTGCAAGACAAGTGGGCAGCTTGTTTGTAATTTTCACCTCTACTCTGTGTGTCCTATGGGGGGTGGATTGCAATCACGGAGACAGCTAATTAACAAAATTAAAGATATTTAAGCTTACCTACTTTCTCTCTTACTTTTCATAGTTGGCAAGTGTACCAAGTGAAGTGTCTCCATCTTGGTAAGGAATGCTTTAGCCTGAACAATTCATGAGTGTGAGTGTTCAGAGGGTCCACTGGACGCGAAACAGCATCCATGGGCTCCACTCACCAGATGTCAACCATGCCTCCTATCCAACTATCATAACCCAAAAGGTGCCCATATATTATCACATGTTCCTTGGGGACAAAATTATCTCTAACTCAGAACTACTGGTATTTATTTATTTTGGAGCAAACAAGTGAAAAGCAGACATAAGTTCTCAGCAGAACATCTTAACATAAGATGGTATCCCTGCCATGCATTTCACTTGTACCCACAAATAAAATTGGATTTACTAGCAGAAAAAAAAATGAAACCCAGAGTCTGACGGGGACAGTGAAGTGCTTAGCACTAACAAGCTATGGCGAACAAAATAGTTCAAACTTCTCCATATATGCAAACTCAACATTTAATTTTCTGCAAGATTACCCACAATAATTACAAAGTTTCTATAACACAGCCTTAAAAGCTTGGAACTATGATATCCATAAGAATTGATCCTTTATCTGTTACCTTTGCTGTGTACAGTGTGTGCAACATAGCAAATGAATGTAGGAAATGTTTTCCTCTAAGTTCAAGAAATATTAAAGTAAAACTTTACTAAAATTAAATTACTAAGTGATCCAATGTACAGAAATATGCAGCAAACCTCTAATGAATAAACATTAGGAACACACACCTATTTTACTTATAATCATGTGTCTTTTAACTTAATATGTTAGTTGTACGTAGAACTAACAGTTTGACATTCTAAACAGAATGTTGAACTATTTCATGGTAGTGGCTACTGGTTAATGATGTCTTGAAGGCAAAGAGCTGACATCCAGGACACCAGGTTGTTCTGTCTGCCAGTAACACACAGTAGTTTTGAGGCATTGTGCGAGCTGGAGTGCGACCTTCTACGGGAATCCATAGTCAAATGCTGAGTACGTAAGATCCACTTGAAAATTTCAAAGTCATTATCACAAGTCGTAACTTCTTTGTCATAGTCTTAGCATTAAGCTAGATCAAGAAGTCCTTCCTAATATATTAGGGTTTGTGGTGGTTTGAATAGACTAGATGGCCCCCAATGTATTCAGTTGTTTATTTGTTTGTAGTTTGCATCTCTAGCCATCTGGCTGGAGGCAATGCCATTGTGTGGATCTTAAGGTGTGGTGGTGGGTTTGAGATTTCAATCTAAAGATATGCAAAGTGTGCCTAGCTGGAGTTACTGAAGTGTGCTGTGTGGCTTTTGGCTTTTTGGCTGGTGCTCTCTCTCTCTCTCTGCTTGGGCCTGTGAAGGCAGGCCAGTTTCTTCTGCCATTATGGAACTTCCCCTGGATCTGTAAGCTTCAATAAATCCCTTCCTCCATAACTGTGTCTGGTCTGGAAGTTCACCTCAGCGAACCTGAAGCTGTCTGCTACAGGGCTCTACTAGGATCTTATTTACCTAATATTCATAGAACAAGGTTCAAATGAAAAAGAATAAGCATCAATTTCACCTTTTAAATGGCCACATGACTAATAAAGTTTTGTTTCAAAGCAAAAAAGAAGACACCCAAATTTTAGCTAAGAATTAGGCTGGTGTGTTTTTTTTCCCTTAAGGGTGTTAATTGCTTAGATGAAGAAATGTTTTGCCATGTTCACTCACTAGATCTCAGGCCCTTCTCTTTCTAAGGTAACACCAGTGACTGGAATTACTCTACTTCATGGGAAAGCGGGTGAAACTGGATACATACAGGACCTAAGCTTTTAAGTACAGGCCACTTCTCTTTTGCTTAGAGTGGCCTCAAGTCTATGAGAGCAGCATAGATGATGTTTCTGCTCAATTGTAGGACCTCAAAAGAGGGAAGTCCGGGGATGGGTGGGGAGAGGAGATGTCCATCTTCTGAGCCTTCCCTCAATTCTTATGGATGTCACAGTTCCAAGCTTTTAAGAGGCAATGTTACTGCCTCTAAGCCCCCACCCCCACTCCTCGTTTCCTCTGACTCTTTCCTCTTGCCTTCCTCCTCCTAACCCCTTCAGCTACATCCTCCTCTGTCCCTCTTTGCTTGCCCTCACCTGCTTCTGTCTTTTCCTTGAGGATACATTTCTGGGATTTTTTGATGATGTGATGCAGCCTTGGGTATCACACTCAACACACAAAATTACTTCTCTAGTCTTTTCTTCTAACATCTCCCTGGCTCTTTTTACCCTTCGCCACCTTCCTTCATACTCCGCTGCCATTCCCACCTTGTATCAACCCTCTTCTAAGAATAGGGTTTGTAAGTGGAGGAATCAACATAATCTGAGATATCATAAGACCCAATTTCTAGTGTTCTATCAAAACAAACAAAAAAGCATTATTCTAAACAAGCTACTTCATCTTGCTAAGTTAACTTCACTGTGAAAGGAAAATGATAATTTGTGAGTACATAAACTTTTATAGCACAAATATCATGTACTATTAGAAGGAATATTTATATTGGGAGGAATGGAAGGGAGTCTTTTGTATGTTATTTCACTGGAGGCAGTAAGAAAACAATTATTGAGTCAGCATGCACAGTTACATTTAGAAGTTTTACTCAGTGCTGGTTGTCTGAGTCCATGACTGTTTACAGAGGAAGGTGAGGTCATTCATTTTTCCCTTTATTCTATCTCTCCTCTCCATCTCTGGCATTTAAACCTTAAAATTTTTTAAGAGGTAAGCTCCCAGTTGTTCCCCAAGAAAAGCTCTGTGTAACTGATTTTACAGAAGTGGTCTAACCTTGACATTAACCTTGGAAATTGTGGAGATTTCCCATTTTGTTCTCCCCAGTCTAACTGGTACTACATCTCAGCATCTCACTTATCACACAACTGTTTGGTACATCTTGTCTTGTCCTGGTCCTCTGTACTTACCAAAGCTAATATCATCAAAAGCACACCAAGCAGGAGGTACCTCTTAGGAGGAAAGCCCATTTCCTCAACAGGCAAAGAAATACTCTCACATCAGGAAAGCAGTGGGTGACCCTTTGGGGAGATTACCATAACATCTGGAGGCCAAAATAAAGATAGCTCATGGTACTCTCCAGCCCCCAGCCTGGACCTGAAGAACTTAGAAGATTGTAAGCCCTAACCCTCCACCATTCCTTAGAGGCCTGTTGTCATCTCAGACCTGCAGGTCCTTGCAAACCTGGATACAGGGTCTACCTTCAACTTCCATCTCCCAGCAAGGCCCTTGTTGCACACGTGGATTCTTATAAGTCATTGATGCCACAATCACACCTGTTACAAAACACCACAAGAGTAAGGAGAACAATATTTCTCTGATGGTGTCACTATCCAGAAGACAGTTTCTCTATCAATGCTACCCAGATCATAGAGACATTATTTAGGAAAGCCACATAGCTGTTTCTTTATCTGTAAAACTGGGAAGAAAACATCACTTTTTTTTTTTTTTAGCTCAGGAGAGTTTTAAAAATTGATCAAATAACTTTGTCATCTGCAGATCTCTTTAATCACTTCTACCCTTTGCATAAAGAAATTTCCATGTTTGAGGCTATGAGCAGTAGTACCAATCTATGGGAATTTATTATATAGATATTTAGATAGAAGGCAGTGCATGCTGTTAAATAAGCAAAACCACAGTATTGGGTTCCTCCCCCCCCCCCAACGGCCTTGGTCCAGAGCCACTGACTTCTGGCTAGATTTATAGTACCAGGTATGGTTTCCCTCATGAAGAGTGGGCTTCAAATTCAACTACAGAGTAACAGGTTATTCCCATAACTCTTCTGCCACTATTACACCAGTGGAAACATCTTGTTTGCAAGGAAGTTATTTAAAGCACAGAGGGTCAACAGATGGGTAGAATGTTAATGTCTTTTCTCTCCCAGTAGCTTTCACAGCACCTCTTGGCATGAAGAAAGCCATCTAGTAAGGGGAAAGCTTCTTGCTCAGTTCCAGCTTGGTTTCTTCACTTCCTGTCACTGAAGCATATGGTGTCTTCAATAGTAAGGACTTACCAAGAATAAGTGGCTAGTTTATGCATAGTCCTAAATATGGTACCTAAACCTCCAAGGCTCATGGAAACTCATTGAAGAAAGGGAAGAGTATAAGAGCAGGGGGAAATAATAACTGGGGCTGCAGAATGGTATCTTCTGGATATGACAAATCCATCACATCCAAAGACTCACAGCAGATGGAGTTTCCTCTACATTACTGAGCCTGTCAATATCTTAACATAGATGAGGGAGGGGTCCATGGGACACCACACCTCTCCGGGTAAATACTGGAAACTGACGATTGCTGGGCAAGGGGAAGTCCTGTCCTTTAGGGGACTAGTCAAAGGAGCTTTGCCCATTCTCCAGTAAATAACCATCCACCCATGATTATGCAAGTGATTTTAACTTGAATCTAATGGGAAATGAGAAGGGTTTTAGTGGGAAGGGGTTGAGAAATAGTGGAGGCAACAAAATGCATTTGCATACATGTGTGAAATTATCAAAAATTTTAAAATCATACAATAAGCAAAGCCAATAGATCACCCACAGAATGGGAGAAAATATTTGCGGGTTATCCAACTGATAGAGGCCTAATCTCTAGAATCTTCAAAGAACTCAAAAATCTAAATAGTCATGCATGACCCGTATACCTCAACAAGGAGGGGCCAAGGGGAGGGGGTAGGTCACGGATGAGCCTAATAATGGTACCAAACTGACTGTATTTGCTGAATACAGAACTGACTAATAATAAAAAAAAAATCTAAATAGTAAGAAGTCAAACACCCCACTCACAAAATGGGGCAAAGAGCTGAACAGGCAGTTTACAGAGGAAGAAATAGAAATGGCAAACATACACTTAAGAAAATGTTCATCATCCCTAATCATCAGAGAAATGCAAATTAAAACAACTATGAGATTCCACCTTACCCCAATAAGGATAGCAAACATCAAAAATCAAATAAAAATAAATGCTGGCGACGATGTGGAGAAGTAGGAACACTCATCCACTGTTGGTGGGAAAGTAGGATGGTACAACCAGTTTGGAAAGCAATATGGAGACTTCTGTAAAAGCTGATCATAGAGATACCAACAGACCCAGTTATTCCCTAACTGGGCATCTACCCTAAAACCTTCAAACCACAGGCTAGAGAGATTTGCTCAACCATGTTTATAGCAGCTCAATTTGTAATAGCTAAGTGCTGGAATCAACCCAGATGTCCATCACTAGAAGAATGGATAACTAAGATGTGGTATATCTATACAATGGAATTCTATACAGTAGTAAGAAAAAATGACACAATGAAATTTGAGGAAAAATGGTTGAACCTGGAACAGATCATTCTCAGTGAATTTACCCAATCACAGAAAAAAAATCGCCACATAGTCTCACTCATCTACAGCACCTAACCTGAATCTACCCAAGATACCTTACATACCCAGCAAGCATCTCCTAGACTAGACACCAGGATGGAAGGGGAGGGAGGGGAGGGCATCAAAGCGGTGGGAAACATAAATCTAGACCCAAACAGCAATGGTACCATAATTTTCTACTTACTAAAAGACAGACCAAATGGCTGATCATTCACCAGGCCCTTACAGGGAACACCTGAACCACAAGACACTGGAGAGGGTAAGATCAAGATTAACCTTAATCTTCTACACCTTCCCTCCCTCACTTCCCCGCTCTCTCTCTCCCTCTCTCTCTCTCTCTCTCTCTCTCTCTCTTATCTCTAACTCTTGTATATTAGTTATCTTTTTCCTCATTTTCTTAGTGGGCACTGACCTGTAACTCCCAGAACCAGCATGGGGCTATCATCCACAATGAGCTTTTGATCAGAGAGACCTACAAGGTTTCCTAAAAGACAGACAGATTTCTGTCAGAGTACTTGATGACCCACCAAAGGCTAGTTGTAAGACCCTACTGCTGAAGACACCTTATGTGATCGACTTGCAAATTAGAATGGCATGGCTGGAAGTTGGAAGAGAGTCAGTCCCCAGACAGTCAGCGCGTCTAGTTCCAGAAGGTGCTACATGGGAGACTGGGGGAAAATGACCAATATCTGTCGAAGCAACGCATGGTCTAACCTACTTAGCAGCAAATAACTTGTTGTCATGCCCACACAAGTGCAGTGGTGGCACACAGCCATGGTGGGGAACCAACTGCTCTCAATTTGGCTAACTGATCCCCTCACTGGTATGGGAACCATAGCTGGAGCTGGGAAACAAGTCAGAACCATATCCAAACATAAGCCCACTGTCCAATGTCAAGCTACCATCAATTGTGGGCTACAAGAGGGCCTACACCTATTAAATTCTCTATATATAAAAAAAAGGTTATCTCATTTGTCCTGATGCTAACTTACTCTCCGTTGGAGAATCTGCTTCTCTTTTTCAGATAGATGTAGATCCTAAGGAGAGAGCCACCCCATCATATCTCAAAAGGGCCCCGGCTGAAACTAAGAAAAATTGGAGAAACAAGAAAGGGGGCTGTTTTCCTGATGAACCGGATACCAGCACAAGAGGGAAGGAGATCAACACAGAGAAAAATCAACTCCTACCAAATCAGAGAGCCAGAGCCTCAGAGGCCCCCAACACCTCATCACTGAAGCAGACCAAACATGAACCCAACATGGCTCAGAGAAATTTTGCGGAAGAGGGGGCGGAAAGAATGTCAGAGCCACGTGTTGGGTCATGATATGCAGAGACCTGTATCTTACCAATAAATGTGGGCTAACTCCACAATGCAGGACCTGTATACCTCAACAACGAGGGGCCAAGGGGAGGGGGTAGGTCACGGATGAGCCTAGTAATGGTACCAAACTGACTGTATTTGCTGAATACAAAACTAACTAATAAAGAAAAAAATTTAAAATCAGTCAAATAAAAGGAGTGAAAGATCTTTTTAAAAGAAAAGTGTCCTAGTGTCTTCACATGTGAGCCTCATTGACACCTCCAGCTCCAGAAGCATTATGGGACTTAGGAACCCTCCCATGTCTACACATGAAGAAGTGTAAATATGGTTCTACCATTTTTCTCTCATCACTGTCCCTGTACTTCTTCCTCTGTAGCCTCTTTTTCTGTGTCTAGATCATTACATGAACTCTTATGTCTCAAACACAGAATAGTATATACGATTAGACCAGATTTAAATATAAAATTACCTCAGCCATAAATTTCAAATCACGTTGCTTAGGACTAAATAATGTCAAATAAATGGGGTGAAATGGAATGATCATCTTATACCACACATGTCCTTCAACTTTCAGGATTGCTTCAATATTAAATGAGATCTCTCTCTCTCTCTCTCTCTCTCTCTCTCTCTCTCTGTTTCTTTCCCCCTCCCTCCTCACTTTCTCCTCTTTCTTCCCACCTTTCATTTAGGAAAATCTAGCTTTTCTAGTAAAAATGCCTACAAATTGTCTCTAGTTGAATGCGATAGAGTTTGAAAATGCAGGGAGATCATGAAAATCTAGACCTGGCTCTGCCATTCATTGGTTCTGTGGGCTTGGGTAAGTTCCATCACCTCTTGGAGGATCCATTTTCTCTTTTATAAGATGGGGATAAAAATATCTATCTCATAAGAATAATGAGAGAATTGGATCAATTAAGATACCACATAAAACACATGGCACAATGCCTATTTAAATGTACAGCAAAGAGCAGCTATTATCATATCAAAACTAAAAGTCAGTTTGTATATTAATGACAATGTGGCTTATATTAATGATGGCAAATTTGGAGAGGGATCTCAAGACAGAACACTACCCTACCAAACAGTTTCATCTCTAGTCTTCACTAACATTTACTGAGCCCTTCCACATGTCAGACACTTTGTTAGGAAGTGACATATATTTGCTGTGTATGCCCCAGTCTTCCAAAGTGGCTGTCACTATGATTCCAAAGAAAGGTAAGAATAAAACTGGGGTAGTTCCACTGGCTGTTGACATCATTATAGAGACTTACATGGAGCCTCATCTGAGAGCTGCCATGGACAGAATCTTTTAAATTCATGTTCCTCCATGTTAAAATAGCAGTGGCTAGTTACCACCAGTGACTTACAGAAGTCTGCTGATTATTTTCTTTATGTTTAAATGATTGCAGCTGCTCTGACAGAGTCATTACTTTCACCAATATTCTGGTTCCTTCTCTTGTATAGAAAACAAACCAATGCAATTCAGGCTACGTCTTGGGAATTACTTACAGTCTTGAGTTCCTGTGACGCACGGGCACATCACTGCCATCCCATCACTATTTATGGATCATTCTCTGAGAGTCATGTGCAAATTCTTACTCTGTGTGTGTTAATATGGGCATGGGCACATGTGTGTACTCAGGTATATATGCATGGAGAAGCTAGAGATTTATGCCAGGTGTCTTCTTCAGTCATTCCTAACCTTAAGTTTTTTTTCATTTTTTGTTATTATTAAGAACATATTTTGTATAGATACATCATGGGGTGGTACCATCTTTTCCTTCCTTGGCCCCATTCTGCAGGAAGCTCTCCTCAGTGAGGTTTCTAGGATTCCCCATGGGTTTTGGGTTATGCATTATGGACTCTCATTGGACCTGAAGTTCACTGACTCAGTGTCAATGATCTCCTCTCTTACCTCCTGAGCAGCCCCCACACTCGGTTTTTATGCGGGTGCTGAGGATGCTAACTCATGGCCACTTGCTTGTGTGGCAGACGCTTTACCACTTGAGCCACCAGCCCATGACCACACCACATGTGGTAATTCTCACATAGGTTTTCCATGTATGTTATAGCAGAAAGAAATGCTAAAAACCATTGAGCTGTGTGCTTCCAGATGGAGACTTGCAACTTTTCTCTTAAAATTCTCTCATGCATGACTCCTCCATTAGAGAAAGAAAACTGAGAGGAACATTGGCTGATAACTATATAAGGGTGAGTGCGAGACTAGGCACTGAGCACCTGGAATCACATTTATTCTTCATAGTTCTTATAAGGAACCCTAAACTATAGACATTTTTAGATACTTGTTCACGACACAGGAAACCACATCCCAAAGTGGGCAGCCATCTTTCTAAGAGTCTCAGACATGGAAATGTACAGCTTCAAAATTTGAAGTAGACCTGTGTGGTTCTTTTGAATAATCCCTTTAGTCCATTTGCTAAACTGGGTTACTTTTTCTCCTATGCTGTGAAACCTCTCTCTCTCTTTCTCATAGTATATCTTACTGTAAGACAGGGCTCTCATAAAAGTTCCAGTTTGGGAGTCATAAATCCAAACTTCTAGCCCTGGATTCACACTCACTAGCGGTATGACCTTGAACAACTTGCTTATTGATGAAAATGAAGAGTGTCTATCACCAGCTTTTTGCTCTCCACCACTTCTGTAGAAACAGACCCTGGATTCTCATCAGCCTCCGTTCTAATCACAGGCCTTTTCTCACTCGCTGATGGGGACCTTCAGAAAGGAGTTGCGGAGGAGAAGGCTGGCTGAGAAGTGTGAGAAAGGCCTCTACCTCGCAGCTGTCCCCGCCTGGACAGTGCCCCGGATAAACAAGGGCCCCTCCCTGGGGACCCTGCTGGCACCTTGTCTTCATTCCTTTCTGGGGAGAGAAAAAAGACATTCATATTCCTGTGGAGAAGGCAATGCCTTCTCCACACAACTGCCAAACACCCAACTGTAGACAAAATCCATCTGACAAAATCCCTTAACTGCTTTGATTCGGTTCTTAAAGGAGATTAGTTGTTGGAAGGTCATGCTGAAGCCATCCTACTGCACGCTGTAGTGTGGGGTTTCAAAGGCTCCACTACTAAGGGACCCTCTGTGCTTGATGCCCCTTCTCCCCATGCTGTTTAATCAATGAAGCAACAAACAGTGGCTGAGCAAGGCTTCCCTGGGGTCTGCAGGTCACGTCAGATGTAGCTCCCCAGTTCAATAGCAGGAGAAAGAAAAACAGATTTCTCTGACTCCTCTTAAAGTTTCCGTTTATAAAGTCAGTGCTTGCTTCAAAAGACTGGGGGTCTCCCATCACTCTTCTTCCTTCTCTGAGCCCTCTAATTCATAAAGGAAAAGAAAACTCAATGTAGCTGAGAGAGGGTAGAATTCAGAAAGGAGAAAGTGAAGGGAAGGGGAAAGTGTGGAAGGGACAAAGAAGGAAGATTGAAGGGATAACACCTGTAAGTTTTAGGACAAGGACAAAGGTTAAAAGACAAAGGGAACAGATGAACAGTATTTCAAGAAATCTCTCCGTGGTGGCACACTAATCTCATGCTTACTACCTTGTCATCATTGCTCTTTGGTATAGATGACTACCTTGGAGACCAAATAGTGACCACTGAGTTATAAACATTTAGGGTGAGTATCATGACAAAAAACTTACACCTTTAAATATCCTTCCGCCCTCAGTTCTAGTAATAGGGTCACATACAAAATGGTCATGCTGCCTTAATACACACAGTATCAGAAATCCTAAATTGGAAAAGGGGAAAAATGATTACCTAATCTTCTTAACAATTTGCATGTGAATAAAGCATATGTAAGTTGTTGGTTTCACCTTTTAACAGAATTTTATAGAAACATGACACTACACTATACTCTAAGTCACCGTCTCCCAAGGGATGCTACATGACTGCCATGTGCAGCTGCCGCCAGGGCAGGAGCAAGCTGCGATGAGAACAGTGTCCTTCCCTGTCTACCACACAGCAGGGTGCTGATTGACTATGCTTTTTCCCACCAAGACAAACAAGAAAGCCACCAATAGTTTACTGAGCAGTTACTATGCCATATGTGGTACCCAGTGTGTTCTATACGTTGTGTCCCCTAACACGTTCATCTCCTCCCTGTGTAGATGAGGATGTGGAAGGTCAGAGAGGTGAAGTCACTTTGCCTAAAACCTCAGCCATGTGGGGCTACAGCAAGTCTCTAAAAACTGTGCTTCTTTCTAATCGCCCTGTGGCTGACACTTCAGTCCTGTCCTTCAGCCTAAAAAATCAAGGTGAAGAAGAATGAAAACATATCATTATTATCATTTACCCACAACCTCATTTTGACTTGGTGTTCCCGATGTGTGCTTGAAAGGGCCCCCAACACACACACACACACACACACACACACACACACACAAACACACACACACAGAGAAAGAGAGAGAGAGAGAGAAAGAGAGAGTTAAGTATCATTTCTTTTTGATAAACAGAACTGAGACGAGAATACAAAACAAACTATAAACCCCCCATCCTGAAACATGACATTCTAAGGACCCCATCAGTATAAACAACAGTGAGGTTCTTCAACATCTTAACAAGATTGATTTAGAAAGCCACATAAATATAAGTTCCCAGTTAAAAGTACTTATTGGTCTAAACAAAAACTTTGTTAGAAAAACATCTTGAGTACAGATATGAAGGGGTTCATGCTTCCAGGCCTTACTGAGTTCCCAAATTACAACCTTCAAGGTTTTTCATGTGTTTGTTAGCTCTGCCATACTGAGGGTATTAATAAAAAAGACCTGAAATCTGACAGCTCAGTGTGACATCTACATGTGCACAATTATGCAACTATGTGAAAGAATATACCTGTCAAATGTAGGTGAAATATAGACACATCATTATCTTTGGTTCTATGATGATGCAATTTTTTTATGTCACGTGCTAGTGAAGGGAAGTGTACCCCTAAAAACCAGTTCACGTCTGTTTCTCTTTAAGATAAAACATGCCTAGACAGGCCCCTTGCTTAAAGTGCCCCTGCTGGTTTGAGACTCATCTGTGAGCATCCTCATTTTTGTATACTGTGTCATACTAGGTCCACAGACAAAGACACAGCTGTGTATCTAAGTACCTGAACCCCACAACTTGAACCACTAGACTTCCTTGCATTTATTTTTAAAAAGCAAAGCTGGTAATAGTTCACCAAACACACCATGAGGTTAACACCAAACATGGGTACACCTAGCTCATTTTCTTATTTGAAAGCAAATTTATGAATATAGTCATCATCACCTACAGAAAGCATCCCTTTTAGAAAAATGCAAATATTAGTATAAGACCTGGCCTTTGCAGAACTCAGAAAGGGTCTGGATGGATAGAAGTCAGATGTAGCACAACCAGCCGCCCCAACCCTGCCGATAACTGCATGCACTTATTACCATACTGCAAAAGTTGTTTCGACAGCAAGTAACAGTTTTTAGAGAAAAAAAAAAAATAAGGTTACAAATTAATCCAGAGACCCAGGAAAGAGGCAAAAAGACAGACATACGATTTAATAGGAAAGGAACAAAATGACCTCTGACCCTGTTATGCCCAGTCTTGAGAACTTCTAATGCATAATTACCATGACCTTCCTTAAAGAAAACCTTGACATACTCACACCTATATTTTTTTTCTAAAATCGAGGTACTTACCAGTGAAAAATCTACAAGTCACCGCACTTTGCCTATAATCACACTGGCCACCTTTCTCCATAAAAGCCCATGTGGGACCTATCAAGTTCACAGAGATACCAACTCTGATTGGTGAGAAACAGGGAAGGGAAGGGGAGTAAGAAAAGAAAGACTTTCCCTTTAAAACTGAACAGAAGCCGATACCAAATCACATGACCTTTTACCGTAATTTCTATTAAAATCATTTCATGTCTGGTTGCCTCTGTTCTCCCAGCTCATTTGCACTGTTTACAGCAAGCCACGGCACTGGCAGTTAGTGGTGTATGAATCCATGGTTACCCGTTTTTACATTCACTAGTTAAGTGGAATGCAGTTCTGCTGTGGGTTTCAGGGAGCAAGCTCTTAAGAAACCACAATCCAGCTATCAATCAGGCTAATCTGAGAGAAATTAATCTTATAAACACAGGTATTGTTGCATATTAAAAATTGATAGAAAGGGAGCCATGGCCTTCTCCTGGTTGGAGTTACAAAAGTGGGTGAGCTGAGACCTGACCTAGAGTATGGGCTACATCTGACAGTCATTCATGTGCCTATAAAATGTTTTCAAGGGTAATCTTACCCCCCTCAACAAACAAGTCCACCAGCTCCCCAAATTTCTGAAGCATTTGTTTTACCTGCAGGTTTTTAGAATTTAAACATTGGTTCAGCCAGAACCCAGCAAAGAAACTTAAACAGCAGTATGCAAGCCAGCGAAACACCACAGACAGCACTGAGTAGGATTCAATTAAAATCAAACCTCAGTGGAACACTCCTCATGAGTAAATTAAAACTGCAAACTAACGCATTTTATTGAGAAGAAGCATGATACACACTCATTCTATTGTCCATGAATTTATGTAGTCAATTCTTTAAAAGCATTTCCTCCAAAGATAACTTGTTTCTCAAGATGGACATGAGCAACAGCTTTAATTCCTAATAACAATTTAGAAGTTTTATAGTTTAATGCCCACAATCATTGTCCCACCAGTCAAATTTCGATGCTAAATGAGAACAGCAAATAGTTAAAGGTAATGTATTACCACCCCGTCTACTGCAAAGTCACTGTATCAGAAGCTAGAATTGATTTGTTTCCTCAGAACGAATTGAAAATGAATGTAACAGAATGTCAGAAAAAATCCTTCCTGCACTCCTAATCGGATATTGTATAATGGTTGATTGCAGCCTTCCCTGTTCTCCTGCTGCCTAAGTCATACGTACTTACACGTTCTGGGTTCTTCCAAGAGTTTGGTGCAGTTTCAAGGACAAATGTCTTAAGGAAGCCTCTCTAGTGTGCAGCAGGGCGCCTAGCTCAGATCTGAGGAGAAGAGCACGGTGGCGCTAAATCTGACAAGAGCGAAGGAAACTTCCTGTGTGGAGAGGAGATCTTGGAAAGTCTCGGGGTGCAGAATGCTGCTTGCAGTGTGCGGGTTGGTTTGCTCCTGGGTTGTGTACACACCGTCGTCGCAGCTGATCTGTTTGCAGCCCTGCAGAAAGGAGCCTTTACTGAAAACCAATGGCATCACATTTCAGTGGAGCCAGTGCCAAGTGCTGGAGAGCAGAGCAACCTTTGACAACTTCACACAATTCACCCCAGCCGACTCAGCACAGGCCAGGGAGCAGTGTGGAAACCGTCTCCCTGCTGTTGAGCGGTCGGACTTCATCTCCCTATGTCAGCCCAGCACCCCACAAAGCGAGGGACCGGCCTGACTCGGGCAACAGTGTAAGGCATTCCCCACACTAGCTAAAATGTTCTTTCTGTCTCTGCCACCCTCACGCACCCTGTTAACAGAACTTTACAAGTGAATCTATACATTCAAAGTTTGCTTCCTGCGATCTCTTCCATAAGCCCTTGTGACTCAGGGTCCTGGGATGCACCTTGGAAGCAAACTGAGGCAAAAACAATATAGGATTGGGTCCTATCACACCAAATTGAAGATTCTGCCATTTGAGAGGGCAGAGTTTAAAATGACTGTTGTTAAGACCATTTTATTACTATTTATTATTAATCTGCAGTGACTGCAACACATCACTATGAGAGAACTCACTATACCATAACGAGACTATGGGGACACCAAGAGCAGACAAGTGATGGAGAACATATAGCATGCCAGTCACTGGGGAAATCACCCTCTTTATCATCATCCTTAATATGGAAATGAAGGGAAATTCAAGATCCTGTTGTGGCCATGAGTGGAAGTTAAAATAATGTAAGAGACAGAGGGAGGGACCATGACAGTGGCTGGGGGGTGGGGGTGGGCTAGATAATAGTTACATCAAACTTCTGCCAAGTCATTAGCTGAGCTCCTCACTGTCTGTGAGTTCCTTACTACCCTGTCCTTCTCTTCTGCCCCTATGACAAGTCTACATGAGGTCTATAATAGGATATCTTTTTACTACTGTGCACTACACTTCAAGGAGGGAAATTAGAACCACAGTTTGACAAAGGCCATGGAAAATATGTCTGGAAGCTCTGGACACTGTGGTCCTTCTGGTTTGAAACCTAGCCCAGAAGCCACCAGGGCAACAGGCAACTATTCAAATGTTTACTTTGCACATACAGTGACTACACTGTTGTATAGCAATAATGATAATTTCAACATATTTGAAATATCACATAATATAACAAAGAGACTGGACTAGAGGCCTAATTTACTTTTGTACACTGGCTCAAACACTCCATGTGCAAGAGATTAGACATTACTTAAAATCTCCAAGCTTCTACTTCCTTACCTATGAGGTGGAGACAAGCTACTTCCTAGACAAGATTTCTGTAAAGACTTAGAGGATACATTGAAGACAGACCACAAAGCCTGGCATGTATGAATTCACCAACCTTTGCTGAGGCTCTGTTCACAGGTGAGCTCGAAGTTCGTGCCAGCATGATATCTACGCTCAAATGCAGGTCTATGAGTACTAGGCCTTCCTTCCTTCTTTCCCGTAATCTACGCAGTCTCTACAGTAAGCATAAAAACACTTCCAAATGCTCTGCCAATGGGCTAAAGGTGTGGCTTAGTGCTAGAGCAATTGCCTAGCACATGTGGGGCCACAGCTTCCATTTCCAGCACGACAAAACAAACAAACAAGCAAAACTTGCTCCATCTCATTTGACCTTTTCAACAACTTTGAGATGGATGAAGCTATGGTCAACTTGTAAATGGTAAAGCCACATCTTAAAGCGAGTGATTGTCATTCAAGCTCCTGGATGCTCCCAAATACTCTTTAAAGTGTCTGTGTGAATTGATCACATAGCATTCAAAGTTGGCACAATTTTATGTAGTGCTATTTTTATTTTGCTTTGTATCAAGTACTGGGGATGGAACCTAAGTCCTCTACCACTGAGCTATATCCCCAGCCCTCTCTACTGCTATCTTAACAATTCCATATGTATATGCTATATGTCCTTAAAGGTAGGATGACTCTTTTAAACACCAAAGCTATATCTTGATAGTACATTAGATTCACTAACAGACTTAGCTGATGTTAAAGATATTACATTTTCAATAAATTCTCCTAAATTGAAAAGGAATTTGAGCTGAGCTGACATTACTTTGACCAATCTCATAGGAAGCATCATGCATGAATCAATTATGCCTTGGAGGTTACCTGTGCCTTCCATTTTTCCACCATGTCCTTAGTTCCTCCCAAATAATCACAGCTATCTCAAAGTTCCTAACATTGACTTCTAATTAAGCTTCCTTATTTTTTAATCTTTTATTTATTTATATTTTGAGAGAGAGAGAGAGAAACAGGGAGAGAAAGAGACAGAGACAGAGAGAGAGAGAGAGAATGGATGCACCAGAGCCTTCAACCACTGCAAAGGAACTCCAGATATATGTGTTACCTTATGCTTCTGGCTTACATGGGTCCTGGGGAATAGAACCTGGGTCCTTTGGTTCTTCAGGCAAGCAACTTAACCGCTAAGCCATCTCTCCAACCCAAGCTCCCTTAATTTTACTTTCCTCATTTGTTAACGCATCTCTATGATGCATTGAGGACCTCATGATTTCTGGCGAAAGAAAATAAGAACTGATTTTTAAGTTCAAACTTATTCCCATAGAATCTCTTGATGTCTAAGTTCACCGAGTTTCTATGAAACATCACCGGTGAAACATTACCAAGTGCGGAGCTCCACTGTTTGTCCTGTGAATTTGAGCAAAGCACGTACCAGTTCCAGGTAGAATCAAGTAGATCTCTTTAGATCTGCTTCTCAAGTAGCCCACATCTGCTGTACAAATTTGTGCACATATGATATAGACACAGCCCAAATTTCTTGAAGAATTGTCGTCCTACTACTTCATTTTTTGCTTTAAAATACAGTTCAATGTTGATGGAAAGAATTGGCTAAGCATGTATCTGTGAATCATTCTTCAAAATATCTTTAAGAAATTCTTGAAAAAGATCTATACAGTATCTAGAGCTTAGTGTTCAATTGACGTCTTACATTCACTAGTGCTAATGTAATACTCTGAAAACTTTCCTCAAATGGAATTTATATCACGACTGAGAAGTATTTATTGCTAAGCAATGAAGGCTTCAGCCTTCAAAAAAGTGGGAGAAATTTATTTTACTATCAATATCATGGCAAAGGGGCCAATGACAAAAGATGTTTGAAACAAAGAAAACAAATGCTGAATACATTCTTTCTGCTTCAAAAGCCATTTACTTGTTTATGTAGACAAGCCATAACCACAATGTAAGGAAAAAGAAATGTGCTCTTGAGGAGGGGCACTACATATGTTAGAATGACCATTCCTGGGGACTGCCTTCCACTTTCAACTGCCCAACTTCACATATGACTTCCTGATTTTACCCTCTGTTCCTCAGTCATCAAAAAATGTGGCAACCAAAGAGCACTGTGAAGTGAAATAAACTCGCTCCAAAAGGCCAGACCTGGTCAACATTACGACCTGGTTACCCAATGACACTTCCTTACCACTTACAACTCTAGTCCTTTCAGGTCTGTCAATACATTTATACTCAACTTTCTCACTACTTTATCAACACTTTCCTTTATCAATACTTTGTCAATACTTTCTCACTCAACTCACTGTCACCTTGAGAAGAAAATGCTTTGATTGGTCAAATTTTTATTTTTACAAGTGAGAACTATTCAGAGAATTAAATAATTTCTCAAAATGGTATAGGCAGCAAGAAAACTCTCAACCTAGCTTCAAGTCTTTGCCGTATATGGTCCCATCTCTCCCCTTCAGGAAGAGTCTATATACATTAGTTTTCATGTTTGTTTGGGGGGACATTTTCCTTACCTTGTCTTTTTGTTTTGTTTAGATGGTATATCAATCTGTAGCCCTGGCTGGTCTAGTACTTGCAACATGCTTTTTGTCTCAGCTCTGTAAGTGCTGGGATTATAGACATGTGCCACCTTGACTGACCCTGTTTGCTCTTTTGGCTTTACATCCTTAGCTAAATGCAGACCAGACCATTTTACCTACCTACACACACAGAGACACACACAAATTTTTTCTACCTTTTCTTCTCTCACACGTTGGCCCATGACTTCAGATAATAGAATTTTTTATCTCTATCTTTCCTCCCTCCTACTTTTTATGAATGTGGATAACACAAAGAGAGAAAGAGAGAAAGATCTTATCCCAGGTGACAGACTTGGCAGTTGTGCTCATGTTTCACTATTTCAAGTGAAAGTAAAACCACCTGTTTTGCAACCAGTCTCTAAAAATTCTGATACTTTCTAAAAATGCCTTTCAGCTACTCTGCAGTAGGTTCCATCTTTTCAGGCCTCCCCCTCCCCCACCCATGTCTCCATAGATGACAAACTATTGCTCATTTTACTGTCTTCATGCTATACTTATCACTTGTATCATAATAGAACTGATCTTTACACTTGGGTGGTCAGTGATAATGTGTCTCTCCAATAGGTCACAACAGCTTTCATGATCTAGCTTAGGAAAGTAATTGGTATTCAAGATTGTTTTCTGTTGGAAAAAAAGAAGACTAATTTGAATATCTGATAATTGACTCACAAAGCAAAAATCTGAATGCAAACCTGTCGAAATTTCTTGATGTTTTCATCTCAAACCACCGAACTTGAGCTGGTACATGCTCTACATATTGATATCTCTAGTCCTAGCATCCATAGCATGGGGCCATGATCAGTTTTCATGCCAGAAAGAAATTGGAGTATCATTATTTGGCTGATTCATGACTAATCAACCACTTAGTTGAGAATTACAGGGGTAAATAATGTAGAAATGATGTAGTCCATCCCTTCATTTGATCTGTAAAGACAGTTCACCATGGTTCTGTGATGAACTGGGGTGACCAGGTCACATGACTACCTACTTGGTATTCCTGCTACTGACTTTATCTGGAACCAGCCTTCAGCCATCTACATATCAGCTTAAAGGGCAATTTCTAATTCTGAAACTGATTGGCTCAAAGGATCATCAGGTATTATATCCTTATTCTACAACTTTCAGGAAATAAATAATTATGTTAAAGAGAAAATGCATTTCTAATAAGCAAATGAAACTTCTCATCTGCACAGACAACTTTGGATTTGTCTCCACACATAATAACTTGAAAAATACATAGCCCGTGTTTACTCTAACACCATAGCTACAGTCTCTAAGAAGAGCTATGACTTGCTAACAATTTTCCTGATTTATGTTTGAAAACATACAGGGCATGAAATGATTTCTGCAACCTTACATTTTCTTCAAGAACATTGAAGAATTCAAGATATATTCCAGAACTTGTGTGGTCCTGCTTGCTATCTCTCATTTTCCAAAAGAAATTGATGATGAGCAATTATACCTGCTACACCCTCCAAACAGGTTATTAGATTACTTTTCGCATTAATAGAGATAGAAAGTGAGAAAGGAAGAGAAAGAAGTCAAGGACGGGAAGAGGAAGGGTGGGAGGAAAATGAAGCTACTTTCACACAGTGTTTACATTGTAAAAAGTGATTACTTTCTTTAGACAGTACAATAAATATTCTAAAGAGCAAGTTATGGATAATATATGGTTATAAACTAACCATTGCCAGACAAATGCTAGTTATACTTCTTGTTAGTATTTAACATATATGGAAATTTGCTTCACAATCTACAATGTGCTAATAAAAACAGGTATTAGTGAATATAAATTGCATTGGTCACAAAATCAGCTTTATTAACCTAATATATCTGAGAATGAGATCAAATTGAAATGAGCAACACAGATATATTGGAACACTGATTCTATGCTGTCACATGAATGCCTATGAAAACAAGAGTGAAAAAATTTAGCTATACATCATATAAATATTGGCGTTATGAATTTGGATCTTTAAAATAGTCAAAACTCCTTGTCAGATATGCATATCGTCTATGTTAATAAGATAATTCGCTCGTATAAAAATATAAAATGAGGACACTCACTGGCTAGCAGGCTCCTCAGAGTTTGAACTGAGCTACTCACAGGAGCAGAGGCACCATTTGCAGCAGCTGTAGGTGAGCTCAAGTCTATCCCCTGGGCTCTCTGGTGTCCTGCATGGGATTCCAAGCATTTGACCCTTTCTTGTGGGGATTAAAAGGAACAAGGTATATTTCATGAAAGAAATCCAGGTGAAGATTGAACTCAAAACTCTTGGGAACTCTTTAGCACTGCAACAGGTGTTCTGCACATAACTAAAGGTGTTCACATCTGAACACACTGCGCATGTCTGAGGAAGAATGGGAAGCTGGGACTATACCCAATAGAGTAGAGTAGTTATCTAGGGAGGAGATTTCACAACTGGGAAGAACTGGAGTTGAATAAATAAATAGGATCTAATCTCCAAGGAAAAATAAACCTTCCCTAAGTGATGAAGACACTGGGTTGGAACATGGACTTGCACAGGAGTTTTTTTTTTTGTGGTAGGTTATCACCCTAGCCCAGGCTAACCTGGAGTTTATTACGTAGTTTCAGGCTGGCCCTAAACTCATAGAGATCCTCCTAACTCTGCCTCTCCAGTGCTGCAATTAAAGGCATGTGCCACCACGCTGGCCTTATAATTTATTTATTTATTTATGAAAGAAAGAGGCAAATAGGGGGAGGGAGAATGTGTGGGTGTGCCAGGGCCTACAGTCACTGCAAATGCACTACAGACACATGTGCCACCTTGTGCATCTGGCCTTATGTGGGTCCTGGGGAATCAACCTTGGGTCCCTAGGCTTTGTAGGTAAGTGTCTTAATCTCTGAGCCATCCCTCTAGCCCATACAGGAGTTTTTATCAGGGCCATATTGTCATGAGTTTTCACTTAGAAATGTGCAAGAACTTTTCTGTCCAATTTGCTGAACCTGGGGGGATCCAAATTATTTTACTTCAAAACACTAGGATATCTTTTGCACTTATCCCTTAAGAGAAAGCACCTTGGGCTAAGCTGTCCTGCTTAACTTCTACCACTGATTCTACACACAGTACTGTTAGAAATTCGTCTCAAAATAATTGAAAGCAGACTGTTCTAGAAAAGAAGATCCTTGAACTGAGGATGTGGCCCAGTGGTAGAGTGCATGCCTTAGCATATGAGATATATACTCTGGATCCAATCCCCAGCGCCATGCTAAAGGAGGGCTGGGGCGCTTTCTTGGTGGTTAAAGGCACTTACTCTGAAAGTCTGATAGATGACCAGAGTTCTAGTCCCCAGCATCCACATAAAGCCAGATGAAAAAGCGGTGTCATGGCAATGGGAAGCAGAGTCCCCATAGATGCTCATGGGGCCAGCTAGTCTGGCCTTCCCAGCAGCCCCAAAGCAAGAGAGACCCCATCTCAAACAAGGTCAAAGGAGAATACTAACACCCCAGTGTTGTCCTGAGTGTTCCCCCCCCACACACATACATCACACACAGACGTAAATAAAGAAACAAAAAGATTAAATATCTTTAAAATTTCCCCCAGTACCCCACGCACACCTTCCAGCATGAGCAGTAGTATATGAAAATGTAGAACTTTTCCTAATTCCTTGTCCTGATTCTGAAGCCCCCTTACTCAACTGGGATGGCAATGCTAACCTAACCTGAACTGCAAAGCCACATTACTTCACCCAACTGACAATACTGAAGTGACAGAAGATGCCTTTGTGTGCACAACAGGCCCCTGTACATTATTTTGAATATTTGAATTGATGAAGATAAAAATATCACAATATTATGATGTTTGATAGTCATGATTTCATAACGGCAGGTGCTGTTGCTCATGTAGAAATATTCAGTTGGTTTTCTCCTAGTAGTAGTTCAACTGAAACATTCGCCAACTGCTCCCCGGAGAAAATGGAAGATCTGAATTTAAATAGAGACATAGTATTCCAAATGCACAACACCTAGAAGGCAGATACCATCATGATTTCATAGTGACAATAACTCAGATTGTATTAGGCCCGTTTCAATCCCAAAGCTATCCTCATTTCATATACCTCGGCTTACTTCCATTACATTCTGTCTCCTCTGAGCCTCCTTCATAATGTTTGTCCCAAGAAGTTAAAATTAAACCTTGCTCCAAAGCAAAGTCCTCACACTAACGACAAGCAATTGCTCCTGTACATATCATTTCTGATGTGTACAGAAAAAGACCACAGAAGATAGCTCGGCCAGATATGTTAAATAATTGAAAAGTATAATGACTTAATAGGGTAGTAAGCTTAGTTTACAACGCAGACAATTTAAAGCCATAAAAATACTGTGTAAAAATTGTATCTTGTGGTTGACCATTACATATCCCATCTATTATTCAAGAGTATCTCAACAGTGTTTTTCTTCATTAATGTGGCTTTTGGCCTTTCCCTAGAAATATTCCTATTCCAACCATTTTCCAACAATTTTCAAACAAGTCCAAATTTCCCACACTGTATCACACAGTTCTTCCACTAGGGTAATCGTCCCTATTCTCAGTGCAAATTAAAACTATTTCATAAGTCAATGTACAAAACTGTAGCCCTCCAGAATATGACTTGGTTTGCATTTAACAGATTTGGAAATATGAGACATCAAAACAAAATTAAAAGCTACTTGTTTGGCACATCTGTAAACAAAGAAACCTCAAAAATAACCCCTTTCCTATAGCACAGGGATCCAGGGACTTTTCTGTCTTAGAAAATATCAAAAAGCATCAGAAAAAGTTTTGTCCTGAGTGTTCAACCAAGGTGCATAGCATGTCTGTGAAGGAGGAAAAACAGACATTTAGGATCAATTTCAAACGTAAACCCATTACCTCTGGCAGACTCTTGCTAAAATTCTTGCTGAAACTGAAATGTCCCTGTAAACAAGGTTACTGAGAAGAGCCCCAGATACTGTTCTCAGCAGCTTGCTCCTAGAAGCCCTGCAGCAGCCTGTGTGGTTAGATCTTATCTTCTTCCTGCACCACGACCTTACACTGATTCAAACTCAGAACTCAGACCACTTAATACTGCAATACTATGGCAGCAATAAGTGGTACTCACTTGGAGATGGGGACATGGTACTATCTTGGTAACCTTTTAATTTCTAGAAGGGATATACAAAATACATTGGGCAGCACACAGGAAAACCTAATCACTTTATCTAGGTTGTTTTGTTAGAGCACCACCCATCAGAAAATGCCTTATATTCCCCCGCCAGGCAATTCCCACTAAGGAAGGCCAGCAGGGTTCAGTATATATCATGCATAAAGACTTAAATGCTGTTTTGATTTTTTAAAGAAGAGGAACTATCTTCTATCAACATTCATCACCCCTGCCAATGGAGTTGGATATGCAGTCTTTTGCCATTCTCAACAAGCACACATTTAATTCTACATAATGCAAGTTTAAAGAGTTGTGAGAATTGCTTCAAGAAAATAACAAAGCCATGCAAAGCAGACAAACCCATATTTAAAAGACCAGAGAGGCCTGTTTCGTCATAGGGTTATTTTCATACCTGAAGGAAAAGAGTCCCCTTCAAGGTCACCTCCATCTCCACTCTTGTGCCCTGCCTGCCACTCCAGCGCTCAGATTTGAAAACTGTTCAAATTTCCCTCTCTTTTTCTCAATGACAGAAGCGTTTCTCAGGTTGGCTAACTCATTTTGATAACATCAAATCTACTGGGCTGGAAAGAAAAATATCAGTTGAACCCATTCACCAATCCTACTCCTGACTTCTTCCCCAAGACATTTCTGGTCTTCCTGCTGCCTCTGAACTTAGGTATTATCCAAACACATTCGCCTCTCTGGCCTTTGGGCAGCTTGAGAAATGAACTAGTTCCTCTTCAAAAGTAGACTAAGTTATTTGACTGCTCTGAAAATGCTTCACAGCATCTACAGGTCTCTTGCTCTTAAGTTACGAAGCGCTAACTAGTGTTTTGAAAGTAGTGAGAGGTTAAATGCGGCCTTGTGTCTGTGTGTCAGCCTGCATTCAGAGAAAGGCCAGCTTGCACCGCTCCTTTCTTATTTTCTTTGTGGGAGGGGCTGCGTTACTCAACATTGTCTGGTTTACTTTAGCCAGATCACTTGCTTTCTCTGTGTGCCTGTTCTACTTTAGGCCACGGGTTCTGATCCTACCACACAAGCCCGGCAACCATGTGCAATTCTGAGCACAACAGAAGCAGACGCAATGAACGAGCACATACATCATCATCATCATTGCACAGCACTGAGGCACGGGGTTCTGAGGCCTTCCCCAACTCCTCCAGAATTGCTCATTAAGATTCTGAAGGAGGAAGGGTGCAGCTAGGAGAGGTTGCCTGCTGGAAAGGAAGGGGAGGGGAGCTCTGCCCTCCGTGTCTTTCTGGGTCTCCCATCACACTCACTGAAGGACATGGGAGTGGGGACATAGCTAGGACTCTATCCTGCGACACTCTGACAGACTTAGGGGGCAGAAGGGGAGGATAAGTAAGCAGTTTGAAATACTTAGTCCAGTGACCTCCAGACAAGTTGAGTGACTCGTCTGGAAGGTGAAAGGGCTAGAGAGCCACAGAGAGGGGAAGGCTTGGAGGACAGACACCTAGGACAGGAGAAGCAGCAATGCCCACATTTTCCAGCCCAAGACAGCAATCCTCAATTCCTGACACCATTTTAGTCCCCTCACCCCTAAATCCCTCCCCAGAGCCTCTGTCCTAACTCTGTCCTTACTGTTTTGCCACTTTTACAAACAAGCCCTGGAGTCTCTAGCCAGAAAGGGGGATGGGAGGGGTGTTGAAAGAGCACATTTAATTGCAATTAGAATCTGTCTGTGTGTCTACCACACACCGCATGCACGCACGCGCGCGCGTGCACACACACACACACACACACCTGACAGTTTTGCAGTCTTGGTCAAGCAAGTCTATAAGAGGTGAACAGTACTTATGCTTGTGTTATTGAGGAAGGAGAAGGAGGGATTCCTTTTTTTTTTTAATCCCTTTTCTTTTTCTTTCTTTTTTTTTCTTTTTGCTTTATTATTATTATTTTTTTCCTCCAAGACACTCTAAGCAAGTGAAGGGGGAAGGGGTTGGCAATACGGATTCCAACCAGGACTGCAAATCAAGAATGCCCCAGATGCAAATGTCTGTCTCCAGGTGATAAAGATCTGGGGCCGTTACCTTGGCAGGGTCAGAACTGCAGCGGGTTAATCGGGTGAGTCCTCGGGGATTTTTTAAAGAAGCCGAAGCCGGTTTCTTTGGCTATGAAAGTCTGTCTAGCAAACCCCCCATGCAGGCACATCGCACATCCTACACACGCCTCCTCCAGCTGGGCTCCCGCGACCTCAGCGGGGCGAGGGGGAGCGGGCCGGCCGGCCGGGGCGAGGGCACGGCCGCAGCCCGGGCGCCGCGGAGGGCCGCCGGCCTGGCCCCCGGGGTCCGCGTCCCGAGCGGCTGAGCACTCACCGAGCCGGGCGGCCAGGGCCCGAGGGGCGCCCGCGGCTAGCCGGAGCGCAGCGGCGCCTCCCTTCGCTCTTGGTAGCGTCGGTCCGTACTCCCGGTGACCCAGGACGTCATGATGTCTCGTCTGTTTTCTCAATGATAACTTGGCAGAAGAGGAGACAGGCTGCCAGGTTCTCCTCGGGTGGTTACGTGGTATGTGCGCCTCTCTGTTTGCATGCGTTTCTCCCTCTTTAAAAAAAATAAATCTCTCTGTCTCTCCTCTCCCTCGCTCTCTTTCTCACTATTTTTCTTTAAAGAAAAACAAATTCCCGGCACTGTCATGATTTGATGGCATTACTGCGTTTGCATAATTGACGCCTCTGGGTGTGTATATATGTGTATATGTGCGAGTGATTTTTTTTTCCCCTTTAAATCCTGCTGCTGCTGCTCCTGCCGCCGCCGCAGCCGCTGCAAGAGAAGCAAGCATGCGTTCATCTTTTGTCTTTCATTTTACCTTCAGGGTGACATTCAATGCCAACTGCTCCCTTTTGACCGGCGCCAATCCCCGCCTGGGCAAAATAAATTTGAGGGGAAAAAAGAAGAAGAAGAAGAAAAAAAAAAAGAAAAGAAAAGAAAAAGAAAAAGAAAAAGAAAAAAAAAACAGGGGAGGGGGAGGGGAAGGACGAGCCCCTTCAGTCCCAGTGCTTTGCGAGCAGATCCCAAACCTGCCCGACCCACCTTCCGACCCTGCAGACCCATCTTCCCTTCTACCCACCGGGCCCAGGCACCACCAAGACAGCAGAGGCGTCCACCCAGGGCCACACGCGTGTTCGTGGCTCACACTTGCTGACTTGCATCCCTCCGAGGTTGCATAGTCAGTGTGTAGGCCTCGCACAACTGGAGCTATTTTTGTCTCCCAGAGATTTTTTTTTTCTTTAAAGCCTTTAAAAAATTGGGGAGGGGGAAGGGAAGAAGGCGACAGGAATAGAAGTCCAAGACTATATTTGAGGGGTTCTAAGGGCGCATCAGAAATTTGGGGGGGAGGGGAAATCCTAGAATCTGACTCACCACCAGGGGAGTTTAGAAGGGCAAAAAGGGTAACCAGCTTTACTAGAGTTATTCTACAATAGCAATAAATAAATAAATAACTTAAAAATGATACAAAGATGCCATGGGTGGCTGTTCACTGTAATTACCTTGTTTATGATTATTTCCCCAGCTTCAGTAGGAAAGATCTCCAGCATAACCCTAGTTAACTTATTTCTGCAGACATAAGACTATGCGGCAGCAGGACAGGTGAGGCACACATCACTTCTGAGTGTCACTTTACTTTGTTATCGGTCCCTCGTCTGGTATGTCACCTCTTGTGTCTTTTACTCAGCCTGTGTATATTCTTGATTAACTACCAGCACAGGCCTGGCCACAACTAGCCCTTTCCCATCACTAATTACCCATGCAGGGTACCAGGACAGGCTCAGAAAGTTTTCTTGTCCCCAGCCTGCCCTTGTCCTGGGCCACCAGCATGTAATGGTAAATTCATTATTCCCTAAGCATTCCAGATTCCTAAGATGACAGCAAAAGCTGAAGTTGAGAAGGAAGGAGGAAGGAAGGAAGGAAGGAAGGAAGGAAGGAAGGAAGGAAGGAAGGAAGGAAGGAAGGAGGGAGGGAGGGAGGGAGGGAGGGAGGGAGGGAAAAGGAAGATGGAGAGAGAAAACTGCATCTGTAAAGCAAAGAGGACCAAAAGAAATATTTTCTAACTCATCCAAGATCAGCCACAGCTGCCTTCTCCCATCTAAACAAAGTTTCTCTCTCAGAGCTTGGCTATGCTTAATGAAAATGGAAAGTCACTTGTTGGGTCTTTTCCCTTCCCAGTCACAATCCAAGAATTGCTAGCAAGTCCCACAGGGATAACACTGTAATTACGCAAAGGCCAGACAATCAGAATTGGAGAAGAGCCTGGCTGAAGTAGACTAAGAGGGTCAGAGGACTATTGACAAATGGCCAGGTCCCAAGACTTGAGCGGAGCCTTTCCACCCTTGACAGTCAGACATGGCCACTCTGGCTCTGCCTACAGTCTCCTTGGACCAACAAGAAGATGACCTGGTACTTTCCCCAGGGTGCCTGGAGGTGACCAGAACCATTGATTCCAAAGATAGCCAGGGTCTGTTCAGGATGCCAGAAGGGCCCGACTACAGATGTTACTGGTACCTTTCCAGTCACTGTCCAAGAGGCACTCAGTAATATACAACGTGGCTCCCTGGCATTTTTACTTAATAATCTCAGAACAGAACCTTAAAGACCCACCAAGGCAAAGAGAAAAAGCAGGATAAATGTGACTAACTTGAATCCCTTGAAACCCTCACTCCCCCCCACCCAGTTCTTTTCAGACAAATGCTGCCTATGCTGTTTGTCACCAACCCACAGGCCAGTTCAAGGGGCCAGGTTGTTCCCTTCCCAGGGAGGAGACTAGAGGCACTATGTAGAAAGAAGGGATTCATGGTGCCCTGGAGGGGTGTGTGTGTGTGTGTGTGTGTGTGTGTGTGTGTGTGTGTGTGTATACGTATTTATGACAAGGTCTTGTTTGTAGACCTGACTGGCCTCAAACTCACAGCACCCCTCCTGTCTCTACCTGTACTGAGATTACAGGTATGACCAAGCATGACTAGCTTGGCTGGGTAGTTTCTAAGTGAAGATTCTCTTACAAACTCTCTAAGAATGCCTCTCTGCCTCTGCTACTTTTTCAAAGTCACACTGCTCAGACTATCTTTATTTTCTGGTTCCACCTAAAATACAATAGTTACGATTGCTGTACAATGCTCAATTTAACTTCCCAGGCAAACCAGGAGGGCATTAAAATGTTCACTAAGGTAGTCCATGGAATGCTTAGGTGAGGTTCTAAATGTTGGCTGTGCTTTGAACTTGTAAGTCTAATTAAATCCCACAATAATAAGAAGAGGAGGAGGATGATTGTCCCCACTTTGCCCAGGCACACTGAGGCATAGAAAAGTTGGGGTATTCATTCAGGTTACACAGCTGGGAATGAGATCCAAGTGCTAGGAACTCAGCTCTGCTCAGCAAGCTTTCTGATGAGCTCTCTGCCGGGCATCATCACCCTGTGGTCATGGGATGCAGGCTCGCTGTTTAACTTACCACCCTGTGAATCCTCACTCTGGAGCCACTGTGCCAGCATTCCAGACCCTTCTTCTGCCTCTTTACATTTGAGTCCCTATTCAAATGCTATCTACTGCTGAAGGCCAAGTTCAAGCCCTGCTTCATTCACAGTGCTTCTATTTATCACTTGCACTTACCACCATCCGCTTTTGCCATTCCCTACTGTCCACCGTTACACAGAATGTCACTGTTTTCCAACTGCTTGGGATGCATTGTTCTTAATCCCATCGGCACCTTCCCATTCTTTTCTGACAGAATTGTGCCCTTTTTGCTCTGTGTCTTCCCTGGTTTAATCTAACATATGCCATGCACAACACTGGTGCTAATTAAACAGTGTTTGATGCATGCCTGATACTCTCACACCCCTCTTTGGCGAGCTTTGGTACCAGTTCTCACGATGACAGCTGTGGGGAGCAAAGGCTATGCCACTTCAGTTGAAGAAATCATAGACTGGTTTCCACATGCTCCAGACAGTCCTAGAGAACAAGTCAGCCTGGCATGAGGGTGCACACCTGTTCCCCACAGTCAGGAGGCTGAAGCAGGAGGATCTCAAGTTTGATGCTAGCCTGATCTAGATAGCAATTCCCTGTCTCAACAGACACATAAATGCAGAGAGGGGGGAGATCATCAGGTCAGATCAGTGGTGAAATTATTTAGCTAGTGATGTACCTTATGATTAGGTAGAACCTAATGTTGGGCCTAAGGATGAGGAGTAGGTATGTTTTCAAAGCTATTGTAAATGTAGCCATGTTTTTTTGTGTGTATGTGTGTGTTTAACTATTTATTACAAGATGTTGCAGTCAGGTTCACATTGCTGGTAGAAATCACCCAACCAAGAGCAGCTTCTGGGGAAAAGAGGTTTATTTTGGCTTACAGGCTCAAGGGGAAGCTCCAAGATAGCAGGGGAAAACGATGGCATGAGCAGAGGGTGGACATCACCCCCTGGCCAACATAAGGTAGACCATAGCAATGGGAGAGGGTGCCAAACGCTGGCAAGGGGAAACTCACTATAACACCCATAAGCCTGCCCCCAACAATACACTCCCTCCAGGAGGTGTTAATTCCCAAATCTCCATCAACTGGGAACCTAGCATTCAGAATACCTAAGTTTATGGGGGACACCTGAATCAAACCACCACACAAGGCTATGCTAACTTTTACATTTTCCAAATTGAGAATTATTTTTCTGGTAAGAACGTTAGGAAGTGAAGTAGGATCTGGTGAAGAGAAAATACGTGAGCTGCCTCTGGCTCAGCAGCTGGTCAGTGTGTCCAGCCTCTGCAGAAGGATTTAACCCCTCCAAACCTTGGCTTCATGTTCATACAAGGTGGAGTTAAACCGTTTGCCAAAGTCCTTTTAGCTCTACAAAGCTAAAAAAGAGTGTGAGAGAGGACATGGCAGAAGGGAGGGGAAAGGGAGCATGGACATCCATCCTGCTCTCACACTGGTTTGAGGGGCACAGGGGACTACACTTGAGAGCACAGGTGACCTTAATCATGTCTGTACCTCTAATTCCAAAGTAGAATTAAAGATAGCTCAGGAAAACAAAATCTCTACACAAAAGCATATTCAAACTCATACTTTCCAAAAGTGTACCAGTTGCCCAACACAATAGCCAAAAATGTTATTATGCCTCATTCATGCATGCCTATAGTTCATTTCCTTCTAACACTACCAAATTATTGTACAGACCTAATGTGATATGAATGAATCCAATCCATGTTATCTGATGTCTTCAACTCACATGCAGCTTAATTAAATCATGACAATCAATGGATAGCAGAGATCTACAATGAAGAGATCTAGGAACAAGAGCCAGAAAGGGGCCTTTTTAGCATCTCTTGATTGTAGCTCACTTGGGGCACATCTTTCCCTGTATTCCTCTCCACGTTTTCCTCCATGAATTGAGAAATTACACTCATTGACTTTCTTACCAGGTTTTTGTTGTGATGAAATGAGATAGCAAAAATGAAAAGGATGCTATGAATACCACAAAATGGTAGTACTGTCATATATGTCACATTTTACACCAGAGTCTGCTTATGTAATATGTCCATAGCTAAAAGAACAGGCAAAGTCAAGAGATCTGGGTGCCCTGGCTGAGAATCTAAGTTGATTTCTCCCACACCTTGTCAATGATAGAACTTCACATCTTCCAACTACCTAAGGGTACATTCTGGATGGCTGTGCAGATCCATTTCCCCACCTATGGTCCACTTTCAAAACCTGTTGTAGGGCTGGATAGCTGGCTTAGTGGTTAAGAAACTTGCCTGTGAAGACTAAGGAGTCAGGTTCAATTCCCCAGTCATCATATAAGGCAAATGTACAAGGTGGCACATGCATATGGAGTTCCATTGCAGTGGGTGGAAGTCTCTCTCTTTCTCTCTATCTCATAAATAAATAAAATTTAAAAAAAAACCTGTGGTATAGACTCTGGGAAAATGGCTTGCTAGTCACATCTAAACCAGGCCCAAAATCATTAGAACACTTAAAATAGATATCTACACCATGACTCTGGCATGTATACATGGAAACACTCTCATGTAAGGCAGGGTTTCCAAGTGATTTCCCTACTCTAGGGAGCCCTGGATGAGTCCGCAAAAGTCTTGAAGTTATAGGTGCGTGTGTGTGTGTGTGTGTGTGTGTGTGTGTGTGTGTGTGTTGCTTTCAAGAGAGGATTCATAATTTTTATCACATTCCAGATGTTCTCATGGCTCCCAAAGTGATTAAGAACTACTAGTATAAAATGATCTTAAAGAAAACCTACATGCCAACTGCCAGTATTCAGATGAGAGCCTTTGGACACCATAAAAGTCTTGATCATTGAAGAAATTTATTCTTAAGCCATTTTACTTAATTGGCATAGGAAAATATAGAACATTTTAGGAAGAGTCAGGTAGTGAATGAAGAGGAGGCTTCTTCATTGAGGCTGGCTAGACACTGTGCTAAGCAAAGTAGATTAGTGTGGGGAATGTTCATTGTTTAGGGGAGGAAGATGGGAGTGCCCTGCAGCTGTTGAGGTAGCAAAGAATGGCAGACAGAACTAGAGGCCTAGCAACAGGGGGAGGGAACAGGAACTCTGAGGGACATTTGGCAAGAAACTGGGGTCAGCTGACTTTAATGTTCTGGCATAGACAACTGAATTAATGATAGCACATTCAAGATGTACAAATAAAGGTTAAGAAAATAATGAATTTGGTTTGAGATATGTTGGATTTAAAGTGCTTTGGCATGGCTTGATTTCCCCTGGCCTTGGAAGAGATGTAGAAGAGATTTAGTGCTGGAGAAATTTATTTGGGACCCATCAGTAAATTGGTGATGATTTAAGCTGGTAATAAAAGCAGGAAAAAGGAAATGACTTCTGAGAGTCTGAAATAAAACTGCACTTGTTTGAATAAGATCTAATTTGTAAGACATGCCCTTACATAACACCTAAGGCAAAGCAGTATCAGTAATTTTTAAATACTTGCAGACCCCTGTATTTGTACCATGCATTTCTGGAAAGAACTTATCCATCTCTAAATTTTGTTTTCCACCTGGACTTTTCCAGAGTCTTTCCACTTCAAGGCTTAATTTTCCATGTGAGATAGCACACTGGCTGACTGAGTACAGGAGGGGGACAGAGCTTGCCTTGGCAACCAGGTTCAACTGGAAAAAATAATCAAGGTGTCACCTGATGCCACCAGCTCCCAACTGTGTTCTCATCTGTGTGACCCTGCCAGTTGCTGAACCAGCAGAGGAAACTCAGTGTCATGGAAAGAACACTAAACTTAGAGGCAGAACCCTTGAGGGGAAGACTCAGCCTGCCCTCCTACTGCTCTTGTGATGTCTGGGCAAGTCGTTCAACCTCTCACAGTCCGAGACTATGGTTATTCACTGCCCTGTCATCCTCGGGTTATGACTCCTACAGCACTGGTGTCTAGGTGACCACTGAAGGTAGGGCAGGAATGGGACCAACCATATACAGTACAACTCACCTCTTCAAGAAGCCCTTCCAGGATCACATCTCCATGGTACTTGCTGTGGGAACCCAGTGTGATGGATCCCTCCTTCCCACCTCCCTCACCGCACGGCTGGGGTTAGACTTCTACTCGAGTCTCTGGTACTAGGTCTGTCATGCAGAGGTCTGTGCCTTTAATGTAGCTGTTGTTTTATCCATGTTTTAACTCACAACACTCAACACAGTAGTTTCTTTGTAAGTACTGAATGAATGAGTGACTCTGAGAAGAATCTTTGCCTGTCTGTGTACCTACTTACAAACACGTTTTGGAATCACCAGAAAATGGAAGAGCTTGGCTAGCCTTATAGACAGGCCATAGGCTACATGGCACAGTTGATTTGCTTTGAGGGGCCTCCCTATCCTAAGATTTCTGCATTTACTTTGTATTATGTCACCTGATGTGTTCAGTTCTCATAACGAAATAAAATACTTCATTTCCCAATCATGTTTAAACTTAAAACGTAAATACTGTCCTTCACAGCCAACAAAAAAAGGTCAACACTGACTTCTTTTTACACTGATACATAAATGCTGAATTTTAGGTTTTGTCATAAAGGAAAATGAACAAGGTGGGAAAGGCTACTATAATTCCAGAGGGGACTCAAAGGCTGTCACAGTGTGGTGGAAAAGACCCAGAAAATCACCCAATATCCTGTGATGAAATACCTGAAGAATTTTATTAATCTCCCTATGATCATATATTCTACCTTCAGAGTGGAAATAATATTTCAGCACCACATCTTGGCATAGGGACAGTGTAAAACAGAGAATGCATGTCATGGGCAACACCTTCGAAGTAGTCAGCTGAGAAAAGAACTTCTCGTTCCCTGCATCCTCCTTGCATATTTATGTTCCCAGAAGACACGATGAATAGGCTCGCCAAATTATATCCATGGCCAATGTGTAAGCTTTGCTCTTGACCAATTAAACAGTTTGCTGAAGGCTCAGTTCCCAGCTTTTAGTGCTGTCAGGAGGTGCAGGAAGTTAGAACATTGGAAAGAAAGTAGCTAGAGATATCAGGACCCTGAACCCTTTCTCTATCGTTCACTCACCAGCTGTTTTCTTCGACCACGTACTCCTACTGCAGTGTCCTCTCTATCCACAGGCCGAAGAGGAAGAGTCCAAGCCTTCATAAACTAAAAGCTCTCCCTTCATATTGAATAAAAGGAAAACTGACTAAAAATATAACCAGATTCCTAAAAAAGAGGATTACAGGGACTGCCTTGTACTAGTGGTTCTCAAACTTGGCCACACATGTCTTCACTTGGAAAGATTTTTGAAAATCCTCATGCCCAAGTCACACCCCACAGCACTTATGTCATATTGTCCAGAGATAGGACCCACGTAATGACAATCGTCTAAGAAAATCTCCAAGTGGAGGCAAGGGAAATGGCTCAGGGGGTAAAGTGCAAGCATGAGGACCTGAGTTCAAATCCCTGCTGCCCAGGTAAATGTTGGGTGTGATGGCGTGTGACTGTAATTCATGCCTGGGAGGTGAAGACAGTATCCCTAGGGATTTTGGGCTAACTAATCTAATAAAATCTGTGAGCTCCAGGTTTAATTAGATACCCTGTCTCTAAGAATAAGTTGGAGAAGTGACAGAGGAAGACACCTGACATTGACTGTTGGCCTCCACACTCAAGTCCACACATAGTTCACTTGCAAGCATATGTGCCCACTCACAAACATGTACATACACATGCACACACCCGTACACATACACATGCAAAATTAAATGAATACATCAAATCTTCAAGTGATTCTATCACACACCGTTTGGGACCCACCGGCTACTATAGAGAAAGGGGCCTGTGTTGTGTGAATATATCTAATTGGGATCTGACAATAAGTCTAGGAGTTGGATTCTGGCCTAGAACAGGGCAGTCAAATCATGTAAGCCCCAAATGCTTATTTATGTTCTTCAACTCATTTCTGGAAACGTTTTCCATTTTTTAAATGAACTCTAGATAGGAATATAACAGTATACTATCTCACCTAAGTATTGAAAAAGAAAAAGAAAAAGAAAAAGAAAAAAATGTAAATACCTATGTTTGTAGTGCATTGTAATTTGTAAATGCTCCAATGACTTAGTAATCATCACACAGCAATCTTGTACGATTGGCCATATTTTTATGCCCAACTTATCAAAGATAAGAATATAATAGTTCCACTTGCTACAGGACAACATAAGGCTCAAGACTCTGGAATCTGTGCTCCTTCACTGGGCTTTCCTGTCTTGGATGCATGCTGATCACCACTAGCAAGATCACATCCACATTTGAAGGCTGCTTAAGAGTCCAGCTGCTCTAGGACATTAGGCAGGAGAGAAAGAAGAAGGAAGGGGGTACTGTTAAATATTTTTAATAAAAAAGATTTCTTTCCAGCAGACCTATCACATTAATTATTATACAAATAAAACTTGCAAATGTCTAAAATCTATTACTTTCAACTGACCGACTAGTGACACTCTTTCAAGCTTGGCCTTCCTCAGGACTGACATGCAGGGAACACCATCTGATATACACCCCTGTGGCTTTCCTAGGTTCCTCCCAGGCGTTGTGCAGCATTACCTCATTAGGCATGACCCATACACTTGGTCACTTTATTTAATACTAAACCACAGGGGCTGGGAAGATAGCACAGTGGGCAAAGTCCTTGCTTTGCAAGAAGAAGAACCTAAGTTCATTTACATGCACATAAGAAGGCCAGGAGTGGTGGTTTATAACCCCAGTCCTAGTGAGCTTTATAAACTCACCCCATTTGGTGAGTTTTAGGCCAGTGAGAAACCCTCCAAAACAATGGATGGTGCCTGAGGAAACACACCTAAGATTGTCCTCTGGCTACCAAACATGTGAGAACGCATGTGCACATACACCAGCACCCCCCCACACACATGCATACACCCTCCCCCACACATCAACACACACACAATTATACTTAAGATATTTGAAACATGACCCATTCCAGTCTCATGCTCCTTGCCTGCTCCATCCTCACTTGATAACGTAACTTTATGTATTTATTTTTTTATGTATTTATTTGGGTCTGCCTTGCCCTGTCTGTCTTCAAGCTCCAAGGATATGGCGTTCTCTGGATTTTTCTTACAGTTATTTCCAGCCAATATAAAAGCACCTAGTAACATTGAAGGTATTCAACATATTTGTGGTAAACAAATACATGATTGACACAGAGAATTGTGCCACAGAGAAACCCAAATGAAGGCACGGTCTCCGTGACACATCCCGCTTTAAAAGCCTCATTCCCAGGCTGGGTCATCTTCCACAGTCTAATGAGGTGAACGTGATCTCCAGCTCGTTAAAAGCAAAGTGAAAATTAAAGCGATTTGATCAGTAATCAGAGCAAAAATAAACCTATGGTTAGGCCAAAAGACTGTTATACTGGAATTAGTTTTATTTTTGTTTTTGGTGTAAATATTGGGAGATAAAGATTATAGCAAAAGGGGTTGGGGAGATGGCTCGGCAGATAAGGAGGACCACTACTGCACAGACCTGAAGACGTGATTCTCAGCTCTTAGGCAAACAGTCAGGTATGGGGCAGCATAGCTGTAACCCCAGCTCTGAGGAGGACAGAGATAGGAAGATTACGGGGGTGGGGGAAGAGGGGAGTTCTTGGTCAATCAATCTAACTGAAAAGCAGGAAGATCCAAATTCAGCCAGATTCTCTGTCGCAGGGAAGTGTTGGCATTGCAGTAGAGGACCCTACATCTTCCTCTGGCCTGCACAGGGGCACATGCATCTGCACACACGTGTATACACCACACACACACACACACACACGCAAAATGTAGACATCCATGAAAATACATCTGCCCACGAAGCTGTTTTCGACTTTCCTACCTACACCAGGCCAGGTTTAGAAAATGCGCAATAGCTCTCCCATGTCAAAATATTCATTATTGGCTGGTTTCATATTTCCTGTCAGTCAAATCACACTCTGAGCATTGATCAATGGGACTCTAACGGAAGCCAGCCTGGAACACCGGTGTTAGTTGGGGCCTCTTCACCACTTAACTCAGGATCGCTAACATGACAAGCAATGCTCTGCGTCCATGAGGAGCTTTTCTCTGCAAAGGTCAAAGTGCTGTGAACAACTCAAATATGAGCAGGGATGATGATGGTGTACAGAGCTCAGCGAATGACCCGATTGACCGACTCCGCTACCAACACGGAAAGCAACAATGAGTGGAGAATGCACAGTGATCGTGTCGGTTCACTGCTCTGCTTCTCGATATTTCCCCTTTTATCCAGCAAACCTGCACTTATGAAGCGAGCTCTTTTAGTAATGAAAGTGATATTTATTAAATACAGCAGACGCTATCCCTCCAAACCAACACTTCCCTTCCAAACAGTCACTTGGGGAGGCAACATAATTACCTCAGCGACTCTGTGATTGCTCTGAACATTTTGGGAATTCTTCTTTTAAAAATCACCTTCATAGCTGGTTTAGGACTCATACAGAAAACCAATATCACTTCTTTATGGCTGTACTTTATATAGCAAAAATACCACTCTTCAGTCTGCTGCAAATTTAGTTTGCCACTGTTGTGGGTCACAAATTGGCTTCCTGTCAGGTTTTCCTAGGTATCAAAGACATAGTGGGCCAGGCTGACCCCAAACACATGCATTAGGGTCAGGGCAGGAAACTAGAAGCTGGTTTGTGAATGATGCCCAATTTGTTTAGTTTTCATGGCATTGTGGCTGAAACACCTTGATGCTGACACAGGGTTTGGAGAGGTCTGCACTCTACCCTGAGTTGGGAAATGTTACTCTAGTTAAGGACCTCAAAGCCTGGGTCCTTGACATCCAGTCATTCTTTATGCACACAGAATCTCCAGAGCCCTTACCATCTTGTTAGCTTGACAAAGAAGAGCCACTTGGTGATGGGAAACGCAAGTGAGGTTAGGGGACAGGGCTCAATTAGTATAGGGTTGGCCTCACAAGCATGAGGACCTGAGTTTGAGCTCTAGTGTCACCCGTGTAACAAAAGCAGAGTGTGACAATGTGTGCTTCTAAGCACAGTTCTGGAGATGTGGAAGCAGGCAGAGCCCCAGAGCTTGCTAATCAGCTCGTCAGTTACAGAGAGGTGATTGTCACCTGAGAGGAATGATGCTTGTGAATGCTCTCTGCCCTCCATGCATGCACACGTGCATCTTCTCACACATGAGCATGCACACACACAAAATAAAAGTGACGTGAAAAGTATGTTTGATTAAACTCAAAAGCATACCCCCATCAGACATATTCATTCTCTCTCTCTCTCTCTCTCTGTCTCTCTCTGTATAGTCTTGAGGACTCTCATGGCTTCACCTTTTCTTTAAAGACAGTCCAAAAGAGAGTAAGGATTGTAGGCACTAGAATATAATCATCTATAATGAAATGCTAGCTGATCATTCCAGCACGTGTGTGACCTATGGTAAGTTACTCATAGACTCTGCTTCATTGGAATATGTCTAGTAGTAGTATATATCTCTTACTAATGCTAAGAGGACTGTGATACTATACAGAGTTGACCACACTGGTCATTTCTCAATAAATAGTTATAACCATCTTTTGTTTTTAAGCAGGGTCTGGATACACACTCTCCATCCCAGTGCCTCAGCTTCTCATATATGTTGGGATCACTGTGCATGATCATGCCTGGTTACTCTTATCATTTTACCACTTATATGCTCATGATATATAAGACACAAATTCTAGCTGTAAAATCCCAACTGCCTCCATTCACATTAATATACAGCTGCCCATCAGAATTCCAGACTGACAAGATACAAAATTGATTCTTTACTAGCTCAGCTCCCAAATTATTCTAGCTCCTCAGCCCTTAGTTAAACTCATCAATAATTGCAGTTATTGAGCTCCAAATCAAGTCTCTCTGGTTCTCCACCCACGTTACTCTATCCCACAGAACACAAACATGCACAGCTGTATAAACCTCATTTACTTACAAAGTCCTGTTGCTTCTATGTTAACAACATTTTTTTTTCATACTTGTATGTATGAAAGAGATAAATCAATATCATGACATAACTAGATGTCAGCTCAAAACGCTATAGAAGTATTATTTCATAGAAATTTTGTAATAATCTTTTGCATGGTGTTCCATTAGGTTCTACCATGACCCCATCTTGAAGATGTAAAAACCAAGGAACTAAAAGGTTAGGGAACATGCCAGGACTCAATCAGCCAATAACTTAAGGAACTAGGAGTAAATCTGGCAGGGTGCCCTAAAACAATGGTATTTGCCACTGAGGCAGTGCTGCTGAAACTTTTAAAAATAGTGATTCAAGTGGGACAGACCTGTAATCTCAGCATCCAGGAGGCTGAGGCAAGAGGACCACAAGTTCAGGGCAAGCCTTGCCTGGATGCAAGACCCTGCCTCAAAAAAGAATAATCATTCTATGTCAGGGGGTGTTATTATTATTAATATGTGCTGAGTTCTCAATATAAAACACTCTCAGAAAATCCCTATGATGGCAAAGCTATTAAAACTCCTCTGTTATAGGTAGGAAAACTCAGGCAAGAGAGTGTGAGCTGCCCCTCACCCAGTTCAGGTCATCATCACACACTGCCTGGGCCATTATGTGATCAGGCATCCCAACTCCATTAACAAAGCCCCTTGTTTCTAAAATCAAACCACCACTTTGCTCAAGGCAGAACCTCAAACCATTTTGAAAGTCAGAGTTATTATATATCATATGCATAGTGTGCCTCAGGCATGGGTTGAGTGCCGTATTGTACAGATGTCATAGTTGCTTCAGTTTAGAGAGATGGAATATCTTGGCCAGGGCCCTTTGTTAATGAGATACAGAGGTAGTATTGTAATTGAGCTATTTATCTCTCTAGACTCAGCGGGAATGTTCTGGGTGCTCAAACTTAGCTCCCAAAGCTGCCTCTGTGCCTGAGTCCTCTCTCAAGCCTAAGATGGTCTATCTGTATCACTACTTGTCAGTATCACCTGGATTTCATGACTGGCTGGAATAGCCCCTTACCTACTACTTGCTGGACTTCCAGATGCTTATAGGAGTCCCAACCTGTCTCCATGGTAACAGATTCAGCACACCATTTCCTACTTATATATTCTCCCTTCAACCTGCATGGGAACACACAGGCTAACTCCTCCCTATGTAGTTGTCACCTCTCACCTCAAGTCTCGTTTTTTTCTAGCCTGTGAGTTCAAAGCACATGGGGTTTTGGGCTGTATGACCTTGAAGTCTCATCGAGGGGACTTTTATATGTCATGGCATAGGTACTGAGAAACATATTTACCTTCACCTTCTTTCACTTTCTCGATAAACAAATCAAACCATGAACTTGTAAGTTCATTACTTAATGAACTAAAGCAGAGTGCCTGAACCAAGACTCATGACTTCAGTTGACCATTGCAACACAAAGGTCCATGCCACATCCCCAAATTGAAAACCTGATACACTTAATTTGTTTTGCATATAAAATATGTGTTTTCTTACAAAGGCAACAAATAATAATAAAATAATAGTCTCTGGGCAACAGAGTTCAACCAACTTTTAAACAAAGAAACCATTGTTTTCAAAAGCAATGTTGCTTTGAATCCCCACATAGAACTGAGATCCAAGGGAAACCACTGTGATTGAATGGTAGCATGAAGGCCACACCTCCTCTAGGTTGTCCCTCTGCAGAAAGCCAGACACCGCACACACACACACACACACACACACACACACACACACACACACCAGTCCCTTGGTCTTGGTGTTTACCTTTTCCTAAGTGACACAATAATTGGTACTGAAAGCCTGCTTTTTATTCTGTGATGAGATGACATGATTGTAGAAGGCATAGATTGTTTTACCTTAAGACCTGAATATAGAGGAAGAGAAAAATCCTGGAGTATTCTATTCTAAAGATGCTTGCTGAGAGACAAGAGGTTTAAGAAACAGAGCTTCCCTTTGCAGCCATCTTGGTAGCAACACCTCTCTTGGTACAAGTTGCTTGACAAACCTGAAGTTTAGCTGACATGGGAAATAACACTCAAGTTTGCCTCACCTTTTGACCAACCGTACCCCTGACCATAATGCCCATAACATTGACAATCTCTTCACCTGGTTTTGAGTCATGCCAAAATTACTCCTCTCACAATTGTAAAAATTCTTCAGGGTAAGAAATAATTTTATATTTTCATCATGTCAATTATGGCTTAAAAGATTGCATCCCATCTCTCCTCTTCCACAACCCCCTACCAGAAACAGAAAAATGTTAATCTGGAGTGAAAGAGATAGTTTTAATAGATGTAGGCAATGTTCATACTGATCATTTTAAATGTTAATCTGTTTTGTAAGCTAAGCAGACTTATTATGGAAGAACTCAATGTTTTACTCATCTCAATGTCTTCTGGCAGATGGGAATAGTCTGACATAGACTTAAAACTTGGAAGAAAAACACTAGTTAAATTTGCCACTCTGTTATATTACATCAGAAAAAATAAAAATAAGCAAATAGCAGTATTGATTCCCTTTCTCAGAACATTTTGTAAGATACACCTTTCTAGTACTCACAAGATTCTGCCTGGCTCCATTATTTCTCGTTGAAGAAACACTTAACTCATTAATATTTGTTGCATTTGTGATCTCTCTCTCTCTCTCTCTCTCTCTCTCTCTCTCTGTGTGTGTGTGTGTGGTGTGTGTGTGTGTGTGTGTGTGTGTTTGCCTGTGAGTACATATGTATGGATACTCGTGGAAATATGTGTAAGTGCCTGAGGAGTACAGAGGTTGAGGACAGGAGTCTTCCTTTAATCCCCTCGTCTTTACTGAGTCTCTCATTTCAACCCATAGCTTATCATTTTATCTAGACTAGCCAGCCTGCCCCAGGGATCACCTATCTCTGCCTTCCAAATGCTGAGCTTACAGATGGGCCACCATGCCCTCCTGGTATTTTCATGGGTACTGGGCATACCAAATCTTGTCCTCATGCTTACTATGCAAGTGTTTTCTCTCTTTGACCGTCTCTCAGCCCCTCACACTAACTACTATTGGTAGTGATATTACTCAGTGTTGCAGTCAGGTTCCCATTGCTGACAGGAAGCACCTGACCAAGAGCAGCTTGTGAGAAAAAAGGTTTATTTTGCCTTCAAACTCGAGAGGAAGCTCCATGACGGCAAGGGAAAACTATGGCATGAGGAGAGGCTAGACATCACCTCTTAGTCAACATCAGGTGGACAACAGCAACAGGATAGTGTGCCAAACACTGGCATGGGGAAGCTTGCTATAATACAAAATTCCCACCCCACAACAATATACCTCCTCCAGAAGGCTCCAATTCCCAAACTGCCACCAGCTGGGGACCTAGCATTCTTATAATACATGAGTTTATGGGTTCACCTGAATCAAACCACCACACTCAGCATGCAAACATCAGTAATAATGTATTCGTGGAGGATTCAAATGTTAGTGCTTTCTTAATGAACTCTTATGTGACTTATAGTTAAGCCCCTTTCCTTGGAATCTAAAACTTATATATACATTTCACAATATTTTCCTCTTGGGTTTGGAAAGGTTTCAGTTCTTCTTAATAGTTGCATTTAAATGCATGTAAGAACACTTCTCTGTAGGTATTAGGACCGAAAGTTCACAAGGAAGTTGCCTATTAGATATATGTTCTATTTATATGCCTGAAGTTAATGCTGAAATGTATGGAAAAACTCCCCTAAAATTCAGCCTGAGCTACTTATGCACAAGGGCTGTAGGATTGGCCTCTGTACAATTATTTAAGATGTTAGAAAGAGTGTTTTCCATCTTTCTTATGCTTGAAAATAGTTAGATTTTATGACTGCTGAGTCAAAGCCAAAAAATATAATTTTATGCCACAGTATACAACCTTTTCCTTTGGCTGTGAAAATTTATATGTACATATTTATGTGCATATATACATAAACATCTTCATAAACAGAGTGGTCCATTGGAGATGAACTGTATTTAAAGCATGCCATTTCCAACTCTGATGATGTCACTGCTAGGTTAAAAAAAAAATCAATGTTCTTCATAACTTATCAAATCACAAATAAATGCCCTAAACTGGTATTTGAGTCTATGCAGTATCTAAAAATAAATAAACAAAAACTTTTCCTGCCTTTTCTCCTAACTTTTTTCCATAAAAATCACACCAAGTGCAGGTCAGGTAAGGCCTGCTGTCCTCAAGCGGTGAATCATTACACGGTGAGTAGATTCTAACCCTCAACCTCATCACTACCTTGTATTGCTGCTCATGGGGAAAGCATTAAAGCTAGTGTGCCAACCTCCTATTCATTGACTGAACCACAGACAACACACATAGCACTCAGGCTTCCAAGCCACCCAGGCTTGGGATCCAAGGCTGACATGGCTAACCAATGCTGGTTCCCCTTTGTATGCATACTAAATTTGAGCTCAGGTGTTCTCTGTGCATAGCACCCTGTAAACCAGCCATATAATCATAGTACATAAAGCCACTGAGCTGGGAAAATCCTTCAAATCACCTGTTTGCCTCTTTACCTCTATTTATTTTTTCTTAATTTTTTTATTCATATACATCATGGTACAATGGTCATATTAACCCCTATGCCACCTTCCCCTTTTCACCTTCTCCCTCCTATTGATCCTTTTTCTCCCCCCAACCATTCATTCCCTTCTGCTTTCTAATCACACATCGATACATATATGGAAACACAGTTATATCTAGATTCTGCACATAAGAGCACATATGTGATATATTCCTTTCTGAGATTGCATTATCCTATGCTCAAAAGGCCCTAAAAACTTGACTAGAACACCCTTTAGATCTTCCAAAAACCTCCAGCAGAGCAGAGGGATAGAAAATCAACACACATACAGAAACCAGAGATGGTGGCTTACACCTGTAAATATAGGTATTCAGGAGGCAATGGCAGGAAGATAGTTGAGAGTTCATGGCCAGCCTGAGCTAAGGAGTGAAGCCTGTCTCAAAAAAAAGTAGCTTTTCTACATACTAATAATGAACTGGTCAAGAAAGAAATCAGGACAAAGGGTCCCATTCACATGAACTTTAAGATCAATTAAAATTTGTAGGAGGCCCAAGTAGCCTATGAAGAATGACCTCTACATCACAGGTTTTGAACTGGAAGAAGACACTAGAAGATGGGAAGACCTCCCATCTTTGTAAATTTGTGTGCATGAATGTAGAAGTCAGAGGACAATCTCAGTGTCCTTCCTCAGGAACATCGTGTAGGCTAAACTGGCTAGACAGCAGGCTCCAGAGGTCCTCTGGCTCCTACCTCTCCAGTGCTGGGATTGCAAGTACATGACAGCACACCCAACAATTTTTTAAAGATTTTTTAAAATTTATTTGCAATCGAAGAGAGATAGAGAGAATAGAGACAGACAGAGAGAATGGGCATGCCAGGGCCTCCAGCTACTACAAAGAAACTCCAGACACATGTGCCACTTTGCACATCTGGTTTCACATGGGTACTGGGGAATCAAACTCAGGTTGTTAGGCTTTGCTGGCAAGGACCTTAACTGCAGAGCCATCTCTCCAGCCCTTCATACCCAGCATTTTTATGTAGGGTCCTAGGAATTGAACTCAGGTCTCCAAGCTTGTCACTTTACTGACTGAACTCTCTCCCAAGGCCTTATGTTTTGACATTTCTTAATTCCATACCTGCTGTACCAGACAGCTTCAGGTTCACTGAGATGAACTTCCAGACCAGGCACAGTTATGGAGGAAGGGATTTATTGAAGCTTACAGAACCAGGGGAAGTTCCACAATGGCAGAAGAAACTGGCCTGCCTTCACAGGCCCAAGCAGAGAGACAGAAGTACAAGCCTAAAGGTCAAAAGCCACAGCACACTTCAGGAACTCCTGCTAGGCACACTTTGCATATCTTTAGATTGAAATCTGAAACCCACCACCACATCTTAAGATCCACACAATGGCACTGCCTCCAGCCAGGTGGCTAAAGATGCAAACTACAAACAAACAACTGAATATATATTGGGGCCATCTATTCTATTCAAACCACCACACCTGGCTACTAACCACATGAAGTATTGACTGGTTTTTGCCGGGATTCCTCACTTCCTACACTATTGAATGTACCTGACTGGAATTTTACCCACATGACTCCTTGCTTTAGTTTCCTATCTCTTAGGCTCACCCCTGCATCCCCCTCCCCCTCCCTGACTTTTCATGAACATCACTCAGAGCTAGGGGCACAATGTTTTCATTCTATACAGGTCCTTATTTTTTTAAAAAAATATTTATTTTCCAAGTGCAGAGTTACACAATAAGGTCTTTAAGGGATGGTCTGTGTTTAAGAAGACCAGCGGCAGGTCACCAGAGTCTTGGGGCCAAGATATCAAGATGGACTATCATCAGAGGCTGAAAGAAATTCTCTGGATCTCTTACCACTCCCTCTACCATACACCTTAAGAAGAATTAGGTGCCATGTCTGGCATGAGCTCTGGAGCTTACAAGGCCCCACATACGAACTGGCATCTACCATTTCAGCACTCCACCACTCTTAGCCAAAACCAAAGGTCAGGATTTTGATCCATCCCTGTAAAAAGGTCACTGAGTCTTGCTTGAGACTATAAAATAGGGCAGACTATTCAGCTGAGGTTAACAAATGGGTCATTGCAACCAGGACTCATGCCTCTTCAAAATGTATGCACTTGTTAGTCCATGGCTTGGCAAAAAATATGAGCAATATAAAAGTATCAAAGAAGAAAGTTCATGAAGTTTCAGAAACTTTGAAAAGGCTGTAGGACACAAGGATTTTTGAGAAATCTCTGATTTCTATGGATTGCGGGTAGCCATAGTGACACAAGCCTGTAACCTCAGCATTCAGAAAGCTGGGGCAGAAGAATAAAGAGTTCAAGGCCAGCTTGAACTACATAGCAAGTTCTCATCTTCAGAGAGAGAAAGAGAGTAGAAAGAATAAAAACGGGGAGATGGAGGAAAAGGAGTGAGGCATGGATGCAGGGAAGAGGAGGAAGAAGGGAGGAAAGAAAGAAGGAAGAGAAAAAAAAAGATATCTATGGGCTGAAGGTGGTGGTGCAGCCTGGCATAGTGATACACACGTTTAATCGCAGCACTTGGGAGGCAAAGGTAGGAGGACTGCTGGGAGTTTAAGACCACCCTGAGACTACACAGTGAATTCCAGGCCAGCCTGGGCTAGAGCGAGACCCTATCTTGAAAAAGAAGAAGAGGGATGGAGAGATGGCTTAGTGGTCAAGCGCTTGCCTGTGAAACCTAAGGACCCCGGTTTGAGGCTCAATTCTTCAGGACCCACGTTAGCCAGATGCACAAGGGGGCACACGCATCTGGAGTTTGTTTGCACTGGCTGGAAGCCCTGTCACACCCATCCTCTCTCTGTCTCTCTCTGCCTCCTTCTCTCTGTCTGTCGCTCTCAAATAAATAAATAAAAATAAAAATAAAAATAAAAATAAAATCATTTAAAAAGAAGAAGCCATTCTACATGTAGTTCAATGGGAGAAAGAGATACCACCAGTGAAAATACTCAACAGTGGACACTGCAAGCCTTATAATTGGCCAGCCAGGCCAAATGAGCCAATGGGTGCAATAGTGGCACATATGTAATGGTGGAAACCAACTGCCCTCCAATTGGACTGGAGGCCCACTCCATGGGGGGGAGTACATCCTTGATACTGAAAACTTAAAACAGGGGTAGTCATGAGACCTAGGGGTGTAATATCCGCTGATGTCTGGAAAAATGTATATACTATGCTTATCAAACTGCCTAGTAAGCACTTCTCTTACTATTCATACCCTTATATTAACGCTACTCTCACTTTGGGTAGAGAATCTTCTCTTTTCAAATGGCAGTGACCTTGGGACAACACAGAAGGTATCATAGTGCTGGAAAGAAGTGACTGGAGTACTGAGTAACATCTCGATCACACCTTCCAAGGCTCAGGGTCTAATGCAGAAGAGGTGGCAGAAAGAATGTAAGAGCCAAAGGAAGGGTAGGACTCCTTACAACGTGCTCCCTCCAGACACAAAATGGCCTGGATATCCATGACCTCACAGTGCCTGACACTTCCTACACAAGACCATCATAAAAGGAGGAAAAGATCATGACATCAAAATGAAAGAGAGACTGACTGAGATGGGGAGGGGATATGATGGAGAATGGAATTTCAAAGGGAAAAATGGGGGGGGGGGAGGGTATTACCATGGGATATTTTTTATAATTGTGGAAAATGTTAATAAAAATTGAGAAAAAAAGAAGAATAAATCAATGGGTTGAAATTTCTTATGCCCCTTGTCTAGAATGCAGTTATCTCCCAAATTATCAGTTGCTGGCTCCCATGTCACCAACATCTTGAGGGATGGGGTGTGGTTATGTAGTTTCTGATTGTCACTGCAGAAAACTAAAAATAGCCAAAAATATTTTCTTATTCTTTCACAAAGCAACATCGACGGGGCTGAGGAGATGGATCCATGAGTAAAAGTGTGTCCATTACCAGTGTGACGGCCTGAGTATCGTTCCCCCAGAACCCAGGAAAAGCTAGGCTTGGAAATGCACATCTTTAATCTCAGTGCAACTATGGCAAAATGAGAAGCACAAAATCCCCATGAGCTCTCCACACAGCAGTGAACAAGAGACCCTGCCTCAAACCAGATGGAAGGTGATGAATGATATCTGAGGATCTTCTGACCTCCCTGCACACAGTGACACTCACACATATCAACACATACACATGCACACACATGCATGCGCATGCGTGTGTGCGCACACACACACACACACACACACACACAGAGGCAGGTAAAAAGAAGAAAACAATGGCTCTATCTGTTGGAGAGGAGTCTTTAGAATCCAGTGGAAATTGCAATTAGGGACATACAAGGGAAACTCCGAAGAAACGTTGCAGTTTCTACCCAGGTTTCTTGAAACCTTCTCTCCAAACAGTCCCTCTTGGAATGTAGCCACCATGCTGTGAGAAATCCATACCACAGGGCCTTAGGTCAACAATCCCTCCTACATTCCCAGACAACAGCCAACATCAACTGTTACCCACTTGAGTGACCCATTTGGACTTGTGCCCATTCAAGACTTCAGAGGCGACTGTATTCACAGCCCTGCAAACATCCTCCTGCAACTGTAGACGAGACCCAAGGAAAGAGAGATCCAACCTATCCCTCCCCAAGTCCTGGCCCAAAAAATCACAAGCAAACTCAAGTGAGAGTTTAAAGTGACTGGATTTTAAAGTGGGTTTTCACATAGCCATTCACGGTGACAGCAGAATATGTTATCAGAAGGAGAAGCTGTCATAGAAGTCTAAAACATGTGGCAACTCATAACAGTTCAACAAAGGAACTCGCTAGCACCAAAGGCTGTCTCCAGCACAGCCTCATGTGGGTTCTAAGACTTAAAAAAGTACGTCTTGAAGAGCTATGTAGGCAAGGCTTTTGACCAGAAAGATACAGTCAATCATGGGGAATCTGAAAGAGTTTTAAGAGAATTCGATGGGAAAAAGAGATGCCACCCTTGACAAAAAGGGACAGGTAGTCGTCCATGATGGAAAGATACACATGGACTCCCAGAGGACACAGGCTGAGGATGCTACTGCTCATTTGAATACATGGACTTTGTCCTCCTCCCGCCCCAACAAGTCAGGCTGACTCAGTGGTAAAACCAACACAAAAGAGAGTAAGGCAGGAGCCTTGGGGAATCATCACCAGGTAGTAAGAATGGAGCCTAACCACCAAACTACAGCACGTGGCAAGCTCTGCTTCAGAGCTTCTGAGAACCAGTACGTGGTTTGGCCTCTCTTCTCACTTTCCTCTTTCCACAGTGTGACGGTCCATAAGTGAATCTGCTGTGCTATGAATGTATGCTGGGGTGGGTGGGCTACGGCAGAAAACATATCTTGAGATGAAGAGAGATCTTGTTCAAAGAACTGCTCCTAGGGTGCCTTGTCTGCCCCTGTACACGATTTGCTTATTTACTTATTTAGTGTTTTTTGAGACGAGGTCTCACTCTGTAGCCCTAGATTGCCCAGAACTCATGACGTAGCCATGCTGGTCTCAGATTTCACAGCGATCCTCCTGCCTCAACCTCTCAACTACTGGGATTACAGATGTGAAACACTATACCCAGCTGAGAAGTGATCTGGATCATAAAATCCTGGACTTTAACTCCAGGCCACAATGTTAAAACCTTTGTGAGGAGGCTTGGCAGGGAATTTAGTTTTCATTTCCAAAGAACACAAATGCCCTGCTTGCTGACGACAAACAATGGCTTACTAATGTGCCTCCCAATTCTTTGTTGCTCTTTCCTTTAGAATTTGGACTGGAGACAGGTAGACTGTACTAGTCAGTTTTCTGTTACTATCATGTAACTTTACACAGCTGGAGAATGTTATAGAGAAAATGGGTTCATTTAGCTCACTACTTGTTGTAGTTACTTTCTCATTGCCATGACAAATCACCTGACCAGAAGCAGCTAGTGGGTAGGTTTCGGTTTACAGTCTCAACGGGAAATTTCATTCATGGTATAGCAAAGCAGAGGACAGGTATCACTTCTTGTTTGGAAATAGCAACAAAAGTGAGCTGAGCTATGGCAAGGGAGGGCTGGCTATGGCACCCCTAAGCCTGCTCCCTCCAACACACCTTCTCCAGCAAGGCTCCACCTCCAAAAATGTCAGCTGAGGACCAAGTGTTTAAAACCCATGAGGCTATGAGATCACCTCATTCAAACCACCACACCATTCTAGTTCAAGAGCATGGTACTGGCATTGCTAGGCTCTGGTGAACACCTCATGGGTGCTAGTACCTCAACAGCAGCAGTGAGTACCAGAAAAATGAGAGATCACTAGAAAGGCTGAAGCCGCAGGGGCATGGCAGGGAAGGGCCAATCATAAGGGTCTAATTCCCACCTATTAAAGAGCCCATCACCTCTCAACACTGCTGTGCTGGGGTCCAAGCCAAGCATACAAGAACCCTGAAGGGCATACTCAAACCATTTCTCAACCATAGCACACCTGCCACACTGTTTATATGAAGATTTACCCTACACATTGATGTGTTTTCTAATCCTGTACACAAGTAAAAAGTGCTAAAATGTGAAGTTTCCTGCTGGTTTGTCATATGAAACTGTAAGTACTAGCTAGAAGAACTCGTTAGAATAAAACAACTTATGCTAAAAGTAATCTAGTGAGTAAAGAACAAACTATTTTACGGACCTCACAAATTTCATGGGTTACATCATTTCCTTTGGGTGTTTGACCTGGAAGCAAAAGGAAGTACTAGACTGTCTGCCAGGACAACCTTACATTCTTGGAGGCTACAGTATGAGTGAGCCTGAAAAAGAACCAGTCCTTGGGATGTTTAATCACAGAAATATTCTACAATGAAACAAAGTGGGAAAATTTACATGTATTAAATACTGTCGGATGCTTCAACCTTTGCAAAATAGTAGCCCATATAATGGCATTGCTAAATCTCAGCATTTATCTTAAATATAATTCACTGGACCCAAATTTAATTTGTCTACAACATTTCAATTAAATGTTACACAAACACACAATGAGTTATTCCACAGAATGGGTACACTTGTCACTACTGCATGGGTGTGCAAAGTTTTGGTAGATAACTGTGTGTCCCCTACCAGTCATGTGGCTCTATCACACTGAATAATTCAGGGGAAATTGCTGTCTTCTTTGGAACTCCAGAGCACAAGACAACATATGTCCCATGGCTGATGATAGGTAAGTATCTGCTAACATGAAAAGGAGGATCTCATCTGTGAATGTTCCAGATCACCCCTTCCAGCTGCCTCTACCTTCTCGGTTTTAGAATGATAAGAAGTCAAGTAATGCGACCTTGCACCTGTAGAACCCTTGCATCATCTATAAACATCCACCACCACCCACCTCCTTACTCGGCCTCTTGGTCCCTGTGTCAAGCTCCACTGGCTTGCTCATGTAGGCAAGATGTGCTTCTCCCTGGGCGTTCCCTACCTGCTGTCCCCTCTCCAAGACAGGATCTTCCCCAGGATCTTCTAAGCTGGTCTTCATTCAAAGTCACTCTCTCACAGATGCCTTCCCTGTCTACCTGAGCATTTCACACACCTTCATTCCTCCATAGAATGTGCCATGTCTGCCCATTCTGTATAATCACCCCACCTTTCTTGACTGTAACATAAACTTCATGAGCTCCAGGAGTTCTGTCTGTTTTGTTTAGTACCCTGCATCCAAAACCAAGCCTGCCCCACATAAAGTTGATAAATGAATGGCATTATAGAAGACTATCTTCTAATATTAAGTTGATGAGTTAATACATTTATAGGGGGGCTGACTTCCAATCCACAGAATAATAGTTTTGCAGACATTTCTCAATGGCAAGTTTTATTTCCATGTATATAAGAAAAAAAGAGGACACTGAATGAAAGATTTACTAATGTGCTTTCCCCTCTGATCCTGATCTCCTAGATAGCCTGCTAACATGCCTACACTCTATGTAGACATTATAGATAAAATAGATGAAGATAGGCACTTTTCTATTTCATGGATATAAACATCTTAATTATCTTGAGAGGAATGTATAAAGCCATAAAGCCATCACCATGGATAATAGTGATTGCTGGCAGGCTCTAACTCTGGTTGTCATCTCCCTGGCAAAGTCCCAGATAGAATTTCATGATTTGCCACTAATTCAAACCAAACTAATAACAATCCATGAGTTTCTGGACATGTTTAAGGAAGTGAACTTCTACTGCATCTATTAGATATATGGCTGGTGTTTTATTAAAGTACTGAATCATTCAGCAGCCATGATGCCTACCTGAAGTACAACATGATAATAGGTAGAATGACATAATATCTTACAGACTTACTTACAGGGAAAGCAATTGTGCTCCTCAGTCCCCGTGTTTCAACACCTAGACTTTTAGGATCTTCTTACTTGAGTTTAACTTAGATATTTTCTGTTATAATTTTGACATTGTTGATGAGGGAAGAAAACAAGTCACTCACATTGTTGAGAATGGAATAGTTAAGATGCTTTCTACTTGTAAAGACAGTATGAACTTAGATTAAAAAAATCTGCTGTCTTCCCAAATCCTTTGCCTTTGGTGTTGCTGGTAACTGTCTTCCTTACTGCATCAATCAATTGGGTTGGTGGCAGGGGCAGAACTGCCAAGAATCTCCACTATTAGAGGATTTGCCTACATTTTAGAAGACATAGGACCTGATGAAGGAATATCTGCTAACTAAAACCCTGGGCAAATCAGTCAACATCATTAAGCCTCAGCATTCTTACTAGAAAACTGACAAAGAATGTTTACCTCAAAAGATACTTGAAGTGCTTTATCAAACCAGACATGCCATTTTGATGATATTTACTAATATAATAAGAGTATGGAGTGGAAAATACAACATAAAGTTTGAAAAGAATGACTGTGAAGCTTGTCACACAGTGTGGCACTAAGCAACGTTGGGTCCTTGGAAAGCCACAGTGACATCTCTGAGGCTCTGTATAGGTGCATGCAAACTAGACATAGCAGTATTTCATGGAGCTTTGACAGGACCAAGTGAAGTTATATGATTAAAGCATGAACTGGAATCAAATAATTAAGTGCAGTCAAGTAAAGTTCTAGGGAGACTGTGAGCACTCAATAGATCCTCCATATTATTATTTGTCAGTAAACCTATTTCAAAACCAACTTGGTAACGTCAACTTTCTCCTTACCACACTGAATCATCCTGAGGTCTTAAGTCTTCACTCAGTGACACGTGCATCCTTAGTTTCTGTGAAAGACTTTGTGATCCTCTCAATCCTTTTAGAGAATATTTATAGAAAGCAATCTCTAAAATAATTCTGTTTAAAAGGTCAAGCAGATGATGGGTATTTAATGGTTCACCAAAAAGTTCAAACTTTATTTACATTTCACCAAAAGTTCCACTGACCTTGCCTTTACAAATCTATCTTTATCTTTATAAAGCCCGTCTCTAAAGCATCTTCCTAATCTAATAATAGCAACTAAAATGACAGGACTCCTTATGTGCCAGATCCCATCCTAAGCATTTTTTCTGAGACTAACTTTTTAAATTCCCAATAATCCTATGCAGTAAGCACAGCCCCATTGCGCATGTGAGTGATCTGAGCACCAAGGAATTATACAGCTAGGGCTTGGAAGCGAGCCTCGCAGGAGTGAGTGCCCAGTGCCCAGAACCCACATAAACAATGCCAGGTGTGATTCCAATCCCAGCACTGGGTGAGTTCCAGGTCAGTGAGAGATTCTATCCCAAAAGTGGACAGTTGGGGTGGGGAGATTGCTCACTGTGTAAAAGCATTTGCTATACAAGCATAATAACCTAAGTTCAGATTTCCTGAGCCCATGTGAATATGGAGATGGTAGTACGTCTATGATCCTAGGGTACCTGTGGTAAGATGGAAGGTGGAGGCAAGTAACTCTCAGGCCACACAGCCCAATTTGTGCAACAGGAAGCAAGGAATCCTTCCTCAAATAAGGGGGAGGGCCAAAACCAATCCCAAAATGCTTTCTGACATCCACATGTACACGTCCATACCTATACATGAACACAGGCATGCATGCATGTGCGTGCACACACACACACACACACACACACACACACACACACACAAGGTTACATCATTAGCCTAAGGTTATGACATTAATAAGTGGTAAGTAAAGAAATGAACCAGACAGTATGACTTAGGGTGCTGGGCTCTTAACTTCCATTTTGGCCTTGATTCAGACACCACTACTTAAAGCTCACCTTTAGCTTGGTTCCCTCTGTTACTAAAGGCAGTGGGAAAATATCAAGAGCTACACTTTCACCATATAGACCTCACTGTGAGGCTGGTTGTATCTGTCAAACTCTCCAGGACCAGTCATTGGAATCTCAATTGTGATTCTCATAATTAGGATGAATAAGAAGAGACTGAGTTCATTCAAGTAAACCATTTTGCCTCTGTTCACATGACACAGGGTTTACATAATCACAATAAACCATCTGCACAAAGCACACAGATATAGGGTAGATATAGTCTTTTGGCCTGAATTATCTTCATATTGTGTGGGGCAGAATAGGTTTGGACCTTTACAATAAAGATTTCTGATAAAACATTAAGGGACAATGATCTGATTTCAGGAGTACAGTAGAAGAAATTCTCATCCCAGTCTAGGTTAATAAAATTACACCCCATTCATGACTCTGTACACATTGGGTTCAAACAAGGTCTTGTACAAGTCAATATTAATCCCAAGCACTTCACGGGGCATTTATGGACTTAGCTTAGTTTCACCATACACAGAGGCCATCTGTGAGGCTATGACCAAATTCAACAGACATTGTTCTATCACTGTGACTCCAAGAAACAATGGTAACCCCTCAGAATTTATCTCTTCATATCCGTGCTTGGAAAATAAGCCAGCTCAGGACAATGTAGATGTGTATCTCTCTGTAGATCAGCCCTAATAACTAAAAATCCTAACCTTGAACACAAAACCAAAGGAGGAAAAGCTAAAAAATAAATAGCCCTTGTAACATTTATTTTGTATCTGCCAGCCCGATTCCTGTGAATTCATTCTAATTCCATTTGGTCCTGTAGCATAAAGACATAGTTGGTTTTTGCAACACAATCTCAGTATTTTTCTCATAGCTTGGCTCACTTTCATTTACTTAGAAGAGCCTGTCCCTTGAGTAAACATTATATGGTTTTTAAAATAACAGAAGCACTATTTGAAACAAAGGTTGGATTGGAAAGTAAATGTAAACTTGAGGTTTAATTACATTTTATGTCATAGGGTAGCTTCTTAGCCAGCGGTTTAGAACACTGCCATTGAGCCCAACTTGCCTTTCCAGTTCTGTTTCATTTTTTTTTTCTTTCTCTCTGTTAATGGTGTGGGAGAACTTGTATGGGCCTTGGGGTCAGTTAAATTATTTATTCCCATACATTTACTGGCCAAACATTATGGATAGTTACAAGAATAAGTATAGGGGATACAAAATTAGAAAAGATTATTAACAATTATAAGCAAATAGAGAACAACCAACCCCTACCAAACCAGATATCCAGAGACACAGAAGCACCCAAGATCTCAACACGGAAGCAGACCTAATATGAACCCAGCATGGCTCAGGGAAATTTGCGGAAGAGGGGATGGAAAGAATGTCAGAACAACATGCTGGGTCATGACACACAGAGACATTTCCTCCTGCCTGAAACTAAAGGCTAACCCCACAATGCATGACCCATATACCCCAACAAGGAGGGTCTCTGTGGAGGGGGGAGGAGGCTAACAATGGTACCAACTATACTGTATCCACTGACTACAAAAATAAAAAAATAATAAAATATAATAATTATAAGTAAATGTTCCATACATTTGAGTTTATGGTCTACAATGAAACTCATGCAGAGTTAATTGTAAGAGTACATTTTAACAAATCAAGGTATATGTAACATACAGTGATATTAGTCCTACTGGCTTCCAAACTGCACCTGCTATGATTTGATCTTTTTTCTATTTCTATTATTTATTTGTGTATACATACATGTATATATGTATGCATGTGCATATGATGTGTGTTTTGGGGGTTTGTGCTGGGCACAGCATGCATGTGGGGGTCAGAGGACAACCTCTGGGTATTTCTCCTCTTCTTCAGTTTTGAGACAGAAGTTCTCTTGCAGCCACTGCTTGTGTGAGTCAGGATGCTTCTTGGATGTGTTGAGATTACAGATGCATACACCACTTTGCATCTGGATTTACATGGACACTGAAGATCACACTTGTGTTGTCAGGCTTGCAAGCAAGTGCCTTTAACTGTGGGAGCCATCTCTCCATTCCTTTATAAGTCAATATTAAATGTTCCCCAAGGTCCAGGTAATAAAGGCTTGGTTACCAGCCTATGCCACTACTGGCAGATTGTGGAACCTTTAAGGAGTGAAGCCTTGGAGAAAGAAATTAGGTCACTGTACATGTTCCTGAAAATAATATTGGAACCCATACCTCTGTCCCTTTTCCTCTCTTGCCATTTCCAACTCATTCCTGCTTGCTAGTCACCATGACGTGAGCAGCTTCCTCCACTACCTCACCACAACCCAAACACAAAAAGCCAACCAAACAAGGGCTATATCTCTAAGAATGCACTAGAACAAACTTTTTCTCTATTTGAGTTGATTGTCTTAGGTGTTTTGTTCCAGTAACACAAAGCTGACCAGTAAAGCACCTCACATTTAAATTATCTACACTGGGTTTCTTCCCCTGTGTTCTAGCTCCATGACTAGCACTGTCATCCTCCTAAGCACACAAAGTCCAGCTTCTCACTCACTGTTTCCACATAAATATGTTCTGCTTCCTCTCCATGATCACAACTCTCATTCAGTATGTCAGTATGCCTTGTTCAGCAGGTCTACCATCATCTACTTAGATAATCTCAAATTCACTGTATACATAGTGGCCAGAATAAAATCACAAATTAATAAACAAACCATGGACTAGAAAGATGGCTCAGGGCTCAGCGGGTAACAGTACGTGCTGTACAAACATGAGAACCTGAGTTCTATCTCTAAGACCCACATAAAAAGTTCGGCAGGGCCATGCACACCTGTCATCCCAGTGTTAAAGCAGGCAAAGTCAGGGTGATCTCTGGGGTTTGCTGGTAAGCTAGACTAGTCATAAAATGGAGAGTTCCAGGTTCTGTGAGAGACCTGTGTCAAGGAAATAAGGCGGAAGAGCAATAGAGGAGACACCTGATACCATCCTCTGACTTCCACATATGCACACATGGAGTACAGGCATCAGTACCCACACATGTGCATGCTCGAATACACACACACACACACACACACACACACACACCATTATTCTCCTGTCAACCCACCATCCTGGAACTAGGGGTGGAATGTAGGGCCTTGTGCATGCTAGGCTATTGCTCTACCACTGAGCCACATACCTATGCTTTCTCTCCCTCCTTTTAAAATGTCTTCTCATTTCTGTTAGAAGAAAGAGAAACTACCTTGGGGCTAGGAAATTGCTCAATGGGTAAAGAATTTGCAGGTCAAGCAGGGGTACCTGAGATGAAACTTCAAACCCCACATAAAAATTCTGAAGCCATCGTGGCTTAGAATAATCCCAGTACACTGTCACTGATGGAAAGACGAGAGACAGAGACAGCAGAATTTCATGAAGAGATTGTGGTGTGTGAAACAAAAACAAAGCAAGAATCCAGGCAGCAGAATGAGAATTCAGAGCAATAAACCCTGTCTCAAATGAGGTGGAAAATTAAGGAGTGACCCAAAAAATTGTCCTGATACCTCCATATGCACATTGTAACATGTATGAGCCTGCACACATCAAACACATGAACACATGCACACATCACACACATGAACATGTGCACACATGCACAAAAACAAGAACCCTCCTTAACATGGTGTGTGACATTCTCCAGAGTGTCATGCTAAGGCTTCAGCCTCTTTCTGTCAGCTCCCCACTGCACACTGTGAACTTTGTTTTTATTTATTCTTTTCAAATTTTCCCTTGTATTGGAAGGGGGTTGACTTTTGAAACAGGGTCTTGTCTATAGCCCAGGTTGGTCTAGAACTCACTCTGTTTCCCAGACTGGCCTCCAGCTCACAAGACTCTTGCCCAGGTCTCCTGAGTACCCAGATTGCAGGTGTAAGCCACCACACCCTGCCCAAAGTCCCTATTCCAGCAAGGCTTTGCTTTCACATCTCAATTTGAACACACTCATTGGCCAAAGACACCTATGTCCTGCCATAGTAGTTTAAATTGTCCTGCTTTCGGATTATGTATTGTGTTGCTTTCAATTCTTCAAAGACTATCACCATTGCAATTTCACATTTATCTATGATAATCATTAATATCCAACTCTATCACAAAAGCATAAGTGCCAGTAGGGCAGGGAGACAGACCATTCATTTCCTTTTAAAATATTTATTTATTTATTTATTTATTTATTTGACAGAGAGAAAGAGGCAGAGAGAGAGAGAGAGGGAGGGAGAGAGAATGGGCATGCCAGGGCCTCCAGCCACTGCAAATGAGTTCCAGATGCATGTGACCTCTTGTGCATCTGGCTTATGTGGTTCCTGGATAATCAAACCAGAATCCATTGGCTTTGCAGGCAAATGCCTTAATCACTAAGCCATCTCTCTAGCCCTGACCATTTCTATTCATCAGGTCCAATGCCTAGCACAGTCCCCAAGAGACAAAGGTCAAATTCAATGAAGTCTATGAAATATAACAAGGAAACAGCAATGAACTTACCCTGGGGGAGGCCTGGTATAATGTCACAGTAGTGACATCATTGTGTTGGGTCTTGAAGGATATACAATCATTTATTAGGAAGAAGTAACACACAAAAAATGGGATGATATATCATCACTTGCTGTACTTGAAGTTGTGGTGTGCTCTGCTTTGGGGAGAAGAAACATTAAGTGTCAGACGCAAGCCTGGAGACACTTGGGGACTCAGCCACAGAGGACTTTCTGAACTCCACGATGCAGTTTGGACTTGTGCCATGTGAAATCAGTGATGGGTTGTAAAGAGGGAGTAAAATGACAATTGCATTTGCATTCTAGAAAAATCACTCTCTTGGTTCTGTGAAGACCATCTTTGATGGGTTGATCTTGGAGACAGGTGGCCAGTTAAAAGGTGTCCTGCAGGTCTGCATAAGAGATGATGAAGCAAGCACCAAGGCAGGGGTAAGGAATTAAATGGAGTAGATGATTTCAAATGGGATAAAAATGAGAATAATATAGAAGAAAAACAGCAAAGCATGTTATCCTTTTCCTGGACATCTGGGAGGTGACATGGCTATTCATCAAGTTAGAAAGCACTAGGTGACAGGCCAGTTTGAGTAGATGGCTGAGTGAGTCTTTTTAAATCTACTGATGTCTGATGCCTATTAGCCAAAGTCCTGTGTCAGAAGTATGACTGTTCTCCAACACCCTTTTTCCTCTTTCATAACCACCGATGAGAAACAACATTGTCTGGCTTCCCTTGCAGCTAGATGTGGCGAGATGGCTAAGTTCATGACAACGTAATAGGACCAGAAGATGTAACCTCAGTTTTATGATTTGAATGTGAATTCCAACCCCCCCTTAGGCTCACATATTTGAGCACATGGTCACCAGCCGGTGACACTGACCGGGAAGGTGATGGTACCTTTAGAAAGTGGGAGCCTTGCAGAAGGAAGTGCATAACTGTGGGTGGGCCTTGAAGTTCTATAGCTAGGCCTTACTTTCTGTTCTCTCCCTCTACTGCTGGAGTACATCTGGAACATGGCAAGCCTCCAGTTCAAGCTCTTATGCTTTCCCAGGCATAATAGAATGTGTCCCTTGAAACAGGAAGCCAAAATAAGTGCTTCTTTGCTTAAGTTGCTTCTTGTCACAGCATTAAAGAAAGAAACATGCATTCCATACCCCTTGCTTGAAAGGAAGCAAATTGTTATAATTTCCTCTCAGATAACCAGGATGTGTTAGATCTAACTAACCCTGCTTAATGAGACAACACCTTTAGGAATGCAAGAAAAGATACGAAAAGAATGGCCAAGGAAGTATATATGCCAGACCAATCATCTCCCCTCCCTACCCCCACATGGGATCACTTATACGTGAGAAAGAATTAACTTTGCTAACTGAACCCATTGGATATTGGAGCCTTTTTAAAAATTTCATTGATTTATTTGAGAGAGGGGCAGATGAAGAGAGAGAAAGAGAATGAGCGCACCAAGACCACCAGCCACTACAAACAAACTCCAGACACATGCACCACCTTGTGCATCTGGTTTCATGTGGATACTGGGGAACTGAACTCAGGTCCTTAGGCTTTGCAGGCAAGTGCCTTAACCACTGAGAAATCTCTCCAGCCCTGGACCCTTATTTTTAAAAGAATTTATTTTATGTTGTAATTAGAACAGTCTTTTAGGTAGAGATTCCACATGGACTACTACATACATGTGTCATGACCTCCCAAAGAGTGACCATGGAAAACTGGCACGTGTTAGTATGCAGTCTGCAGCCAAACCCATGGGAATGGAATAAAGAGAGGAACACCCAGGACAGGACTGGGAAGTAATCTGGTCTCTTCCTCTCCTTAGTGATGAGATTTCTACATGCAAGAAATATTGCAATACAAGCCTGTGTGATGATGAATCTTGACTGTCAACTTGATTGGATCTAGAATCACCTAGGAAACAGACCTCTGTCAGTGAGGGAGGAGGGTCTCAATTATGTTAAGTATAGTGGGAAGACTCACCCTAACTGTGAAAAGGAGACAGTGAGCTGAGCATCAGCATTCATCACTCTCTGCATTCAGACTGAAGATGCAATGTGACCAGCTGCTTCATGCTCCTGTTGCCTTACATTGCCCACCATATTGGACTGTTTCCCATCATGATGTGAGCCAAAATAAACCCTTCCTTCCCGAAGTTGCTCTTGTTAGGTATTTTATTAAAGTAACAAGTAAAGTGATCAATAGAGCCTCTAATAATAGTGGTACTTTTATTTATTTATTTATTTATTTATTTATTTATTATCTATTTATTGGAGAGAAAGAGAGAGAGAGCACATGCATGCTCCTGCTTCTTGCCACTGCTAAGGAACTCCAGACACATGCACCTCTTTGTGTGTCTGGCTTTACATAGCTACTGATAAATCAGACCTGGGCTTTCAGGCTTTGCAAGCCACTAGGTCACTCCCAAGCCTAGTACTTATATTAATGAAGGCCATTTTGGCTGCTCTAAAAGATAAGTCTTGCATTCCAGAGCAGAACCCAAAGAAAGCGCATTCCTCACTACATAAAGCCTGAGCACAGACTCAGCAGGACCCAGGCTGTTTTCCCTCACAGCTCTTTCTTCGCTAGGACCTTAAGATCTTTGCTTCACAGCTCTTTCCCTTCTGGAGCCCATGCAGAAAGTACAAGCTGGCTTTATAACCACTTTAGCAGTAGTCTGTATCCCTTCCATATTGAGAATAATCACTTGACCCCAGCTAGATGCAAAGGATCCTGGGAAATGGGGCATCTCTTAGCAACCACTTCCAGGAAGAAAAGGGACACTGTTCACTTGGTGCACCAGTGTCCGACCATAACCTGCTCTGCTTGCTGTCTGCATAAAGTGATGGCACACCCAACAAGATGTGGTATCTAATGGTCCTCAGTAGCATTAGTTCTTCTTCCTTAGTTCCTTCTCTCTTCTCTGTACATGCTTCCCTGTGCTCCCAGTAGGCCTTATATCATTCAGCTGATGTCTTCATTCCCATTCTTATACACAAAACACCAGGAACATCTTTGCTCTTTGCAGCTCTGCTGCTTCTATCTGTGGTGATTTTTCCTTTCTTTTACCACCAGCTTTAAAGTAATCTCCTAGAGAAATTCTCTAATTCTTCATGACAAGATTAATCTCCTTTGAACTCCATCATGGCGCTCATAACCTTTTCATTTGGTACTTGTCAGATTCTGATGTCTCTTCACAGTATGGACCCTCATTTTCCTGAGGGAGCCCAAGAGGCAGGCTCCCTGAGGGCAGCAGCTCATCTCTTCCCTCAGACTGACTAGAAGAGCAAACTATCTTTAGACTTTGAACTGCAGAGACCAACACCTAGAGAGCTGAAGACTCTTCAGATGAGTAACAGCTAAACACTGATTCAGACAACTTCAGGAAGGGCAAGAAAACAATCTGTGTCAAGTATTTAATTATGCAGGTGATGACAGTGAGTTATTGAGATAGTATATTTCTTTATTTCATGCTGCATAAGCATAAAAATGCAGGAGTGGTAAAACTCACATAAGAATGTAGAACGTCTTTACGTAACAAACAGTAAATACACAAATATTTAAATATCATGACGCATCAGGAAAAAAAGAAAACAATTTTGAAAGGCTTCTTTAAGAAGTCTCCATGTGTGCAAATCAAGGTGGTATGTTGGCAGTTTTCAGGGTAATTTGATAAATGTCAACAATCAAACTATTTAAATCCATTCATCAGAAGGACACATCAGTCTTGAGTTATCTGACTGCTTAGATATAGCCACTTCCTGAGGAAAAGAAGAAAGAAGAAGGAAAGAAAGAAAGGAAGAAAGAAAGAAAGAAAGAAAGAAAGGAAGGAAGGAAGGGGGAGGGGGGAGTGAGGGAGGAAGGGGGAGGAGAGGGAAGGAAGGAAGGAAATAAGGAAGGGGAGGGAGGAAGAGAGGGAGGGAGAGAGAGAGAGAGAGAGAGAGAGAGGTGGTGGTGCATGCCTTTAATCCCAGGCAGAGGTAGGAGGGTCACCATGAGTTTGAGGCCATCCTGAGACTACATTGATCAACCTGGCCTAGAGTGAGATCCTATGTCAGAAAAACCATAAAGAAAGAAAGAGGGAGAGAGAGAAAGAACAGAGAGAGGGGGAGGGAAGGGAAGAAAGGAGAAATAAAGATAGTAAAAGAAGGAAGGGAGGAAAGAAAAGAAAGGAGGGCAGAAGGAAGAAGAAAGAAAGGGAGGGAGGGAGAGAGGAAGGAAGAAGGAAAGAGAGAGGAAGAGAGGGAGACAGGATGCCCAGAATAAAGCAGATCCACTAAAAATACTTATATTTTGTGTTTTCCAACAACTATCCTGGTAATGGTAGGTGAGATATAGACAGGAAGTATATCTCAGCCTTATGAATTAAACCCATATTGTGCACCTAGACAAGGCTTGGGAATCCCACAATAAACTCCAGCTGTGTGTGTAGGTAGACTGGTCAAGGTCTCTATAATACTTCCCTGCTCATCCGTGCTCCAGGAAGGCCTTGGGATCCTTGGAGGACATGAAAACAACTTTTCTACCTCAGCCATCTCCAGCTCAAGAGACCAGAGACACTTCCAGTATCCACTCCATGTTCAAACACCAAGTCTAGCACCACTAAAGGCAGCCTCAAGCAGGTCTGTGCTTCCAGATATGAGCCCGATGACTACCACCCTCCTCCCATTGAGTGATGGGAGCCCAGTATTCACTAGGGTCTGAAACACCAGCGCTCTGGCAAGGGAGGTGCAGCAGGGTCCCATGTTCACAACATACCTTAAGTCTATACAGTGCCACACACCATGGCTTTCCACAGCTCAAGGAATTCACCAAAGTGTGCTGTACATCATTAGATTTTTATACAATGTCAGCTGTATGGTGAGTCCAGAAAGCATCACATCCAAAATCCTTTCCCATAGCCACAGTAACACCAGTTCATGAAGGCTCTGGAGCATCCTATGACCGAAACCTAGGAAACCCATTACTTCACAAATTTATTTCTCAAGCTAGCTTTTGCAGCAAAATACCTATTAGCATATTTTCCATAGACTGTAGGTTGTTTTCATAATGTAAGGGACTTATACGTGGTGGTGTATGCATGTCTGTCTAGGTACATGTGTGTGTGCCCTGTTCATGAACTGGTGTGGCCCTGAAGTTCACTAGGGTGGCCTGCAAGCCCCAGGAGTACTACTCTCTGCACTTCCCCGGTGCTGGGATTGCAGAAGCACACCATCCTAACTGACCTTTAACGTGTGGATTATGGGGATCAAACTTGGGTCCTCATTCGTGGCAAGGCAAACACCTTACCAATTGAGCCATCTTCTAGATACCCCTTAAACACACTTCTTAGTCTACATACAACATAGCACTCTATACATTCGTGAGGTTCTGCCTTGAAACCTAGCAGGTAGCAAGCAGAGACTACTCGATAAGGCCAGTCAGTCCACAAGGATTTTAACCTCCCACAGTATCCAGACAAACGAAATCACAGCACGAAAGCATGACAGTACAGGAGTCTCTGCTCTATGAAGACGCACATGAGAAGTCTGCGGGCAGCCTGGCAAACTGCTCCACTGTACACTAAACATGCTTTTGGACCTGGAATTTGCCAAATCATGGTAAAGCCTAAGCTATATGACCTTGACTGCAGAACCCAAAAATACTGCAATATTTCTTTGGCTTAATATCAGACTTTCAAAAGGCAGACTCTTCAATTTTAAAGAGAAAAACTGCTGTAACAAAAGCTTGGGTTGGCACTGATATAGTTCCAGAAGACAGATTCCTGCTCATAAGATATCCTCATTAAGAATTATTATTTTTCAAAACATAGAATTTATTGGAATACACACAATGATAGAATGGTACTCTGAGTATCCAATTGTCTCTGCACCAAGGAGACTTTTCTAGAGCTGGTAGCACTGGGGGGAATCGGTATCAACTCTCACCATGCGCACAGCACGAGTATTTTGAAAGATCAAAGCCCGTCTTGACTGTTTCCCCAACTCTGTGACTTAAGTTGCAGCCTGCCTCTTAAAGCAGATTAGGGGTTGCTTGCTTTTTTTTTTTTTTGCCTCATGCATGAGACAAGAGGCCTTTCCTCTCAATTCCCACACATCTCCAATTAGTACAACTTCTACAATATTTCCTATATATCCATCAGCAGCAGCCATTTGTTTTTGTAAAACTGGGTTTGGTTTTCTCACCTTTCTAATTTTAAACAATTAAGTTGTTAAGTGGGTTTTGTATGGCCCTAGTACTGTCATGTGACTTCTGGGGACAAGTAAAGAAATGTCATTTCTATTATCTTCAGATGGAAACAGCATCAATAGACAAAAGAAAGGATTCTAAGTCCTTCCTTGTGAACCAATGTTATTGGGGTTACTAAAAGGAACATGGAGTGGGGATTTAAAGAGTTATACTACAAGGAAGAAACCTGGGTGATTTAGGGGCAGCATGAGCAGTCCCACCACCAGCATGGACAACTACCTCGAAGCTGGACCACTGGAGTCCTCAGGCAGCTACTCTGCCGAAGCGTCCCACTCACTCTTCTCCTTCCATCACCTATAGGATTGGGGAGGGGAAGTGGCTTGGTGAGCCTCACCCCTTTCTCCACCAGGAAATGATCTTGGACAGGTCTCCAAGACGTGATAGCCACTCTGAGAAGTGACCACTTCCAACCTGGAGGGAATAACCAGGTAACAAATTGCAAATGCCCAGACACACGAGGGCTTATTGTTCCCTGGCTGATACTAAGCAGCAAGAGACCTTTGCAGAATTAAGCTCATGCCATGGTGCTCATTTTCAGGTTATCGTTAGCCCTTTAGTTATGATGCATTTTCCTTGCCTTTGTCCTCTGTTAGCAGTAACAAATGTGGTCAGATATAGGGCTCAAGCAGATGGACAAGGGAATAATCAAACCAAGCAGGGTGACCCTGTGAAAAGATACAGAGATGACCCAGTTTCAGCTGGTTATTTTCATAACAGACCACAGGAATGGAGTGCCAGATCAGCTATAACTTTCTGTGCTTGAAGAGAAGTCTGATACCTAGTAGGTACTCTGCAAGTACCTGTGGGAGCAATTAATACATGGACTTCAGTTCTCCTCTGAAATTTGTAGATTTTTCATTTCAAGCAACCATTGGAATGCAGTAGGCTAGAAAGAACAGACTCTAGAGACACACGTTCCGGGCTCAATACCTAATTCTGTCTAGCAGTTCTGGTGCACAGCTGTCATTCTAGTACCCAGGAGGTCAAAACAGGGAGACCAGGAGTTCAAGACCAGTGTCAGCTGCATATCAAGTTGGAGTTCAACCTAGGCTACATGAGTTCTTGTCTTAAAAAAAATAGACTTAGAAAAAAAAAAAAGCCTTTCACTCCATCTCTTATCAGTTATATTACCTTAAACAAATTATATAAGATTCTATGCTGCCATTTCCTCACATGTACAATGAGAGAAAAAATATCACCTGTTTGAGAACTTTATTTATATTTTATTTTGTTTTATTTATTTGAGAGAGAGATTGAGAAAGAAGCGGACAGAGAAAAAATAGGCATGCCAGGGCCTATAGCCACTGCAAATTCCAGACACATGTACCACCTTGCGCATCTGGCTTACATGGGTATGGGGAGTCGAACCTGGGTCCTTTGGCTTTGCTGGCAAGTGCCTTAACCAATAAGCCATCTCTCCAGCCCAAGAACTTTATTTTTGTGTGTGGTGGTGGTGAAAATCAAGCCCAGGGCCTTTTGCGTGCAAGGCAAGCATTCTATCCTTGCACTATATATACCTACAGCCCCATTTTGCACTTTTTAATGCTATTGTTGTTTTGAGGTAGGGACTTGCTATGTAGCCCTGGTTAACATTTAACTCATAATACTAGGGTTATGTTCATGTGCTACCAAGCCCTGCTTATTTTTCAAAGTTTTTTTTAAGTCTTGGGATAACACCTATGTAACCAAGGGTGTACACACTAAACCTCAAAGGCCTTGTAAGTGTGCGTTATAAATAGGCAACATTTTCATGTGTTTTTCCATTTTACCCCTGAAAAACTGGTATAAATATGCCAGTCCACTGTGGAGGAAACTGAGTGTCCCTGGGGTCCTTTGGGACTATTTCTTTTCTTTTTCAAAGTAGGTTTTAACTCTCTAGCCCAGGCTGGCCTGGAATTCACTATGTAGTCTCAGGGTGCCTCAAACTCACAATTATCCACCTGCCTCTGTCTCCCAAGTGCTGGGGTTAAAAGTGTGTGCTACCAGGCCTGGCTTCTTTGGGACTATTTCTGGGTGACAGCCATGCATGGGTATTTACACAGCATTCAGTGATTTGCCCAACAGCACTCTCCATAAAATGACACATGCAATAAGCTAGTCCAAGAACTCAGCCAGACAAAATCAGAGGTCTCCAATTCTATGTTTGCAACAGGCCTTCTTAGTTAATAACTAGCTGACTAGGTAAAATAAAGATTTGATTCAAAAAACTTGTCTGTGTTCTTTTTAATGAATAAGTTATTTGTCCAAAAGTAATCAATGGGAGGTAAGAGACAAAATCTTGACATTTTATAGTGTCCATTTCTAGGCACACTTTTTTATTAATTTTTTTTTTAGCTGTTGTGTTTTGAAATAGTATTTCACTATGTAGCTCAGGCTAGCCTTATACTCACACTAATCCTCCTGCCTTGGGCTTCTGAGTGCAGGAATTGCAGTCATGAATCGTTGTACTGGCTACCTTTGGTTGTAACGATGTTTTGCAATAACTTATTTTCCCTTCTGACTCTAAGACCTTTCTCCCAGGAAAGTTTCCAGACAATCACCTGACCATTGGCCAGTGTACCAGCAAATGCTACGTTAGGAACACTGTCAACCTTTACTTTGATTTTCCTGGTTCTTGTTGGTTTAAGGCAGACCTGTAATGTTATTTAAACAGAGGAGACTATTTCAAATTTCTTGGTGGATGAATTTGATAGCAATAATTTTTAAAAATAACAGTGACTGTCATCTTGAGATAAAAGATCTCATTCACTACGATAGATACCTTATCTGAGGAAGTCAGAACTTCTGAGGAAAAAGGTCAGTGTCGCCCTAGCTGTCTCGTTTTCCTCAAAACATCAGTTTACCTACTTTCTGGTAACTTGCAAGTGATCAGGTTGTGAGGACAGGAGGGAAGCATCGTCTCTCTGTTTAGGATTTAGAATTTAAAATTTTCTTTTTAGGGGGAAGGTGCCTAGCCTGATTCTACTACATGTGAGATATCCCCTACTTTAGAAATAAGGACTGCAAAATTGAAATTCACCAAGATTAAAAATTTCTAGGAACTACAGGGCACTAACAAGAAAGTATAAAGCAAGCTCACAGAATGGTAGAAGATATAAATATTTGCAAATCATCTAGCTTATAACGATTTAATAGTCAGAATACAGAAAGAACTCTTACAATTCAACAACAAAAAGATAAAAAGATTTTAAAGTGAGCAAACCCAGAATAAGTATTTCTCCAAAGAGAGTACATAAATGTCTAATGAGAACATGGGAAGATCCTCAAGGGCCTGGAGATGGCCCGGTCAGTAGCATGTTTACCACACAAGCATGAGGACCACAGTTCAAATCCCAGCACCCACACAACTGCCTGGTAGGTGTGGTGGCCCACCTGCAATCCCAGATCTCAGGAGGCGAGGACATGGGTACAACAGGGCAAGCTGGCTAGCTAGAGTAGCCCAATTGGTAAACTCTGGGTTCCAGTGAGAGACCTTGTCTTAGTGAAATAAAGAAGAGGTCAATAAACAAAGGCACCCACATCAACTTCTGGCCTCCATATTCATATGTGCAAGTGCCCCCTCACAGACGTATCCCTACACACATGTGAACACATACACACATGCACATTACACACATAGACATGGGGGATGGGGAAGAAGCTCAACAGGGAAGTAAATTATCAGGGAAATGTATAAATGAATGAAATACCATTTCCATTCACAAATGTGGTTTTCATTTTTGTTTAAAGAACACCATGGTTGGTTTTTTCTTTTAACAACGGCCATCATAGTGCTCAAAAGGTCACAGTGTGAGTGTAGAAGTTGTCTGCGCCTGCAGCGAGAAGCTGAATGGTGTTTCCTACAGAACTTACAGGTAAGAGAACAGAAAACACTGGCTTAAGGAAAACTTTGTCCACAGATTCTCGCAGTAAAGCGTATTTATAACAACCCAAACCAGAAACAACCCATCCACACAATGATACATAGAAATGACGTGCTTACGTGTGACGTGCCAAGGATGAACCTTGGTGACCCTGCATCAAGTGAAATATGTGACCTGTCACAAAAGGACACACATTGCAAACGCCTTTTATCTGGAACATCCCAAGTGGTCAGATGCACGGAGACGGAAAGGAGCTGAGGGGAAGGAGGAATCAGCAGTGACTGTGTCTTAGGTGGTGAGTGGTGTGACAAAGATTCTGCACTGAAGCAGCGGTGGATATATGTCATCTGAATGTCATCAGAAACACAGTTTCATGCTTATGGTGGTCTGAAGTGAAATGTCCCACAGTCATGCACTGTTTTGAAAGTTGTGGAACCTTTAGGTGGAGGACCTGCTGGAAGAAGTGGTTCACTGGGGGAGGGGGCTTGAGGTTTCATAGTTCTAGCCCACTTCCTGTTTGCCTCTGTTTCCTGATTATGGATGCCACATGAGCAGCCAGCCTTGCGCTCCTGCCACCAAGCTTTCTCTGTTATGATGGAATGCATCTGCTAGAACTGTCAGCTGGAATAAACCCATGTTCTTCCCTAAGCTGCTTATCACGTACGAGGTCACAGTAATGAGTTCAAGATGGGTAAAATGCTGAATTGCATTGAGTGACTTTTACTATGTCTGAAAACTAACAATAGTGCAGCTTTAAAATCTGGTAGAAAATGATGCTTCTACCTACCCATGCAAATTTTACTTACTTATTTGTTTTTTTAAGTGCCAGGGATCAATATCTCACACACACCAGGTAAGACTTGCACCACTGAACTCCACCTCCAGCTCCACCCCATGAGTCTAAGAAGCAAAGCTCTGCATCTTGAAGAAGATGCACTGAAGCTTAGTCCTTATTTCCTTATTTCTGTATGCCGTTTGTCACCAGTCCTCTGCTCTTGAAGAGCATGCATTTGAATCTTTCTGTAATTAACATCAGGTGAATGAATTGAGTGCAATAATCTATCTGATACAAAGAAAAGGGAAGAACATTTTTTTTTATATCAGAATAGGAGATAAACTATTTAGCAAGACTTCCTGAGAAATATGACATATACTATTACCATTTAACTGTTGGTAATAAAATACAATTTAACAATCAGGTAGGTCATCACCTTATATTAAATACTTAATTCTTCTGAACTGCAAACTTCTGCAAAGTAGGCTATATTATACAGGGGAGAAAGCTAAACAAATTTAAAAGTTGGAAAATCTTATTTAAATATATACTCGCTAAAGGAGTTAATCACAGATTCTATTGGATCAGAGACTGTTGTCATAGACAAGTATAGTAAAGTAAAATAGAAGATTCTGAAAAACTTCAGTGGTCAATTAATGTTTTAAAGTGATGCTAACTAGCTCACCTAAGGCTTGAAAGTGCTTCAAAAATTTTTGCTACATAAAAAGTCATGTTTCAGCCATTTGGTCTGCCTTTTAGGATGTACAATTTTATGGTACCATTGCCGTTTCGGTCATCTTTATCTTTTATGACCTGTCTACTTAAATGTCAATATAACTAAATTCATTCCAAGCTGGCTGAAGAATTAAAAACAGTAAACATTTAAATAATTCAAGTTTAAAAAAAAATCACTGCCTTTCATCTCAAGTCTGTGTCTAACTCAGGTAAGAGCAAAAGCAGTTTTAGCCAGAACTACCTGGAAAACTGTAAGGTGAATGATCCAGCCCCACAGAAGCCAAATAGATCAAGTCTGTCTGTAGGCTGTTATTTTAAGGAAACTTAAGAAATCAGTAAATTGAAACCAACCTGTTGAAGATAGACAAGAACCTGATGAACAGAAAAACTCTTATTTTATGCCAAATGTGTGGCACAGAGGCAGGTACATATCTCCAACTGTGAAACTCTGGTCAGAACACAGACCTCGACCTCAAATGTGGTTGAAATAGTCACATAGGGTTATACCTACTCAACATTAAAGCCAAGGCCATGCATCTTTTCTACTATATTTTCATCTAAAAGTTTATTGTCTAGCATTTTACATTTTATGAAAAGTCTATGCTGTGGCGATATTTTTTCCATTTGCTATTATTATAACAAAATTATTATGACTGGTTTAAAAAAAGTCACATAATCCACCAATTCTGTTTCTCCCCCTTAAGGGAGGAAGATGAAGTAAAAACCAGTGAGATGTACCAGGAACACACCAGATGTTGGAAATCCCTGTTCAGCAGAACGTGATGCTTCTCTGGGAGTCCAGGATACCTTCCTTCCTGCCTCCTACATCTTGGGCCTCAACCCTTTTTTGCCTAGTCAGATGTAAATTTAATGACCAGATGAAATCTTAGAAGGAGAATAAACTCCATTCTTCTAGCTCTACAGATATTCAAAGGATCCCTCGAACCTAGAACAAATAAGTCAGAAACATCCATCACTATAGACTGGGGTACCTGACCCAAGAAATATCATGGCATATTATGGGGGTCAGAGCTGAAAATCAGAAAACCAAAAGAATTTTTCTGTGATTTCAGCCAAGCACACAGACACACACCCCAACATGGTTCTTTCTTGCAGTCAATACCTAGTTGGGGAAGGGGGCCAAGGTTGGCTCCCAGGCTCTTAGCTGCCAGAAAACTAGACCTCATTTGCAGAAAGCAAGAAGCACTATGGGTGGAACACAGAACAGTTGTACCCTAGCAAGAGATTTTAGGACCATGAAACTTTCTTGCTGTCTGGCATTTGGAACTGATCACTCCAGGAGCTGTAGCCGCCAGAGTGGAGGGCAGGGGGTGGGGCCAGACAGCTGCTTCCTGTGGTGTTCTAAGTTATATAAGAACTGTCACACTTCACCTGCATTGTTTACCTCTCATCATCTCTTCAAGGGCTCACAGGTCACAGAAGAACCTGGAAAAGCACCATCTTCCATGCCGCTATCCAGAGTTTTTGAAAATAGACTATTTTAAGAAAATATATAATGATGTTCTTCCTTCACTAACTGAGTTGGAAACAAACAGGCCTCCCCAACCCCTGACACCATGACTGTCACCTTCTAGCACATGGTTCCTCCTCTACGGTTGTCCCAACAGTGGGACTGTCATCTCCTCTCACACTCTGGAAGTAATTATCTGGAGCCCCAACCTGTGGGAGAAGCCACCATCGGCACCTGGAGGCCACATGGAGACAAGTGTTCAAGGCCAGGATGGGCTCTGCAGGGATCCGCAGATCTTCATGACTTCCACAGCCTGCAGGTGCAGTGGGGTAGAGCTAAGTCAGGACTCAGGGACCGCCCCAAGGGTACTTCCCTCCAAGGAACAAAGGGAATTTAGAGCTGGGTTCACTCAAGAGCATCACATGGAGGTGGGTGGGGAAGCCACTGGCTCATAAAATTCCTAAAACCAGAATACTTTTGACTAATAGCTCCTCTCCCATACAACCCAGGAACATGGTTGGCTATGTCCAACTTCAGGTTCCTGAGTTTCTGCCAAAGTCGTATCTCCTGGGTTGCTGGGAGCCTCTTGCCCTCCATCTTTGGCCAGCATCTGAGCAAGGCCTTTGAGGGTTGGCAGAGAGGAAAAAAGTAGGCTGAGGAGTGAGGTAAGATTTGGTTTGGGGCTAGCTTCTTTCCTGCCTAAAAGATCCTTTTCCTTTGAAACAGGAAAAATAACTGATAAAGGGCAATTCCCTTGTTACAGCTTGTCTTTTATTGTGCTTTGCTTCTCTCTTCACCTTCCCTCCCTTCTTTCTTAATTGTCTCATTCTCTCCATCCTCTTTCCCTTCTCCTGCTACCCCTCCCTTTAGTGCTTAGAGGAAGGACCAGAAGCTGCAAACCCACATGGGAAAGCTGACAGACGTTTGCCACGGGGAGGTGGGCAGCGGTTGGGAGGGGGCGGTGGGGGAGGTCAATGTGAGATTCTAAGTCAGCACTTCCAGTCCCCAAGTTCCCACAGTCCCGGTGAATGCGACCTGTGTCTAGTAGGAAGCTAGGCTAAGATTCACATTTACTATCCCCCAAAGCTGCCCAGGAATAGTAGCTGAAACTGGTTTTTGCTTTTGGCAGCATTATTGCAAGCTGTCTTAGGCAGGCTGGAGTAAGAATCCATTCAGGCAACTGAGAACCAGGTGTGGGCGCCCTCCAGACCAGCCGAAACCAGACTGTTCCAGCAGTGGGAACTCCAGGAGAGAGGCAGGACAGGGAGGCCCCACAGAACCTGGGAACACCCAACATCCTACCTCCTCACAGTGTTGGTGAGGGAAAACTTTGAATGCATGCTGCCTGGGGACATCGTTTTCCCTGAGAGCCATCTCGGACCAGGGAAGGTTTTTTATCTGCATGAATTATCTTCCCATACTTCCTGGCACACTGGGGAGCTGAAGAGGAATCCCAAATGTTAGATTAACTGTGTTAGGAAAACTGAGGGCACCAAAGACCTGAATTCAGGTTTCATTCAAGGCCTAGGGCCTTATGCACTAGGGACACCAAAGAGGTTTTATAGTAAACTGATTCGCAATTCTTCCCCTGCACTCTCTGGTTTTAGGCCAAACTGATAGGAGCCTAGAATTATTTTCTGTCACAACCTTCCCTACATCGCCCCACTCTGGCCCCCAACCTCCAGTCCATAGCGGCTCTGGCCAAGACTGAGAAAGACACTTTGACCCAATCGGAGAGAGCTTCGGAGAGAGCTTCAGGCGTCCCTGCGCGCCTGCAGGGAAGAGCGCCTGGCTGGGGCTGAACTTAGCCAGCTTTGCCCGCGCGCGCGACAGTGACACCACACCCACAGGCTGAGCGCCCCTCTCGCCCCGGTCAGCAACCTCCCCAGGACTCCCTATTCCCTTGGACACTGGGTTTCCAAAACATCATCTAAGACCCTGATGTCTAATAAAAGAGGACAAGGTCAAGGTCTACCGCTTCTCCTTTAGCAAGCCCTGCCTGCAGCCTGTGAGAAAAGACATCTCAAAGCCCAGTGCACTGAGCATTTTGGGACCCTACAATGAAACCGATATTTCGGGCCAGCTCTGACCCACTCCATTCTTCTCTCTTTACAGCCCAATCCGTTCTCCCAAGGCAGACGGATGGCCCCGAATGGCCAGGTGACGTGGGGAAGTGCCTTCTCACTCCGCGGCCCGGGCCACAGTGAAGAAAAACGTGGACTAGCAAGCACCCGTCCCCTCCCCAGAGCTCGGGGGCCACCTCTGGGCGCGTCCAGCCCTGCGGCTCCCTCCTGGAGATCAGCCGGCCGGCCTGCAGCGCCCAGGCCACCCGGGGCCTCTTTCTCAATCAGACGCGAACTCCGGTTGCAAGTTGAGAGCCGGCCAAGGAGGTGAAGGGAGGGCAAGATGTGCAAAGGCTGAGACCAGGAGAAGGGGGCATGACCGCGGGAGCGCGGCGAGCCTCGGCCGAGAGGCTTGGAGGTCGCAAGGGTCAGAGGCGGGGGCAGAAAGTGATGGTGCCTCCCCGCGCGCCCGCCCGCCCGCCCTCCCGCCCGCGCGCCCAGGTCCCCGGCGCCCACTCACTGGGTCCCGGCGCGGAGCGGCTGTCCCAGCGACGGCGTGGCGTGGCGTGGCGTGGGGACTCCCCGCCGGCCGGCGTCTCCCGGGTCGCCAGCTAAGGGAGGTCAGAAACAAAACCAAACAAATCACGGGACCGGCGCGCACGGGCCGGCTGGGACGGCTGTCACCTCGCAGCAGGAAGCGGGCGCGGGGTTCGCGCTGCCGCGCCGCCGCCTATAAATAGCAAACTTTTAGACGGGATCCGGGAACAAATGGAAGGAGCGGGCGCGGACGTGCGCACGAGCCCCCTTGCCCGCGACGACCCGCACCCCCCACTTCACTCTCTGCAGGAGCTGGGAGGGGACGCGATTGAAGCAGGACGGAAGTTAGTGTTTGGGGGGATTGGCAGGAGTTTTGTTACTTTTGCAAGGGAGGGGCGGCTCGCCGTCCGGGACCCGCGGCCTCGGCCGCACACACCAGCACGGAACGGCGAAGGCGCGGGGCGCGGAGCCGGGTTTCCCTGGGCACTACCCCAGCTACCCAGCACAAGAAGGGGCATAGAGAAACAGTGCCAGGATTCGGGGCTCACATGAGGTTCCAAGACAGGAATTTGGGTAATCTTGTAGTTTCTTCTGCAAATGCGAAGGGGTGAGTTTAAGGCGGCATGTTTGTCAAGCTGTTAGAACCCTGGCCCCCACTTCCGGCTCCAAGTTCGAATGCCCCTCCCCCCTTTCTTGGTTGTTTTTCTTGAATCCCGGGTCCTGGTGGTCACTAAGAGCCAAGAGGCATAGTAGGATTTTGTCCTTGCTTTGTGGAAGCTGTGAGGTTTCCAAGCACCTTGAGCAGCTCGGTGGCACCCGAGGGTCTTCCTCGCTCACCCCTCCCCACTTCACCCCTAGGGCCGGAGGAGTCCCTCACCCCACCGCCTGGGTCATCCCAATCCTTGGAAGGAGGGCTAGTTGTCTAATTATAGGAATCCCACACCACGCGCGGACCACCCTCCTCCAGTCCCTTGGCCAGAGTCAGGCTGGGCTGCGGGTGGTGAATGCATTAGTTCGATTTTCATTTTCATTCTAGGAATTTCCTCGAATATAAAACCTTTGAGGATCAGAGACACTTGCTCCCCATCCCAGGCCCCCCCGCCAGGCCTCCAAGTTCAGGACTCTGTTTAGCTGAATGTATCCCCCTGAAAATATCCTGGAAGGTTAGGGATCACCGGGAGTCACCACAGGTGGGTGTGGGAATGGAGAAAATTTGGGCAGCAGCACTAGAAGTGAGGTCGGAGCCTGGAGCCCTGCAAGCGAGTCTGCACTGCTCGGGTGGGGGAGCGGGGGCTCGATTCTCCAGTCCAGCCTGGGGGTGGGGTCCTGACTGCCCCGTGGGCCTGACGGAGGCCTGAAGCTGTGGGCAGGGGGAGTGGAGCCAGAAGACCGCTGCCCTCTCCCTTTCCTCTGGCCGCGGGCAGCCTCGTCCACTGCACGCAAAGCTCTCTGCACCCTTCAACCCAGGCAGGCACAGGCTCTCTTCGCCTTCACCGGGTGGGTGTGAGGATATCATTGGCCTTTTCGCGGTTTTTAATTTTTTTTTTTTTAATTCTGCTTTCCCACAATCCTCACAATCCCAAAAGTCATTTGCCCCAGAATCCAGTCTCCTTTGGACCAAGCGGCAAAGGATAGAGATTCTAAGCGGAGCTGGGCAGGGACCCTCGCTGTCTGCACGCGTCCACCGCCCGGATTCCACACCCGCAGGCCGGTGTGAGCGCGTCGGCGGCGCGCGCCCTGCTAAACACCTGGGCTCTGGGGCGGGCCGCCGCCTCGCTGCCCAGCTTCGCCCCAGGCCCACAACATCAGGGCAGCAGCTTCCGTAGGGCCCCAGCTCTGAGTAGTCTTAGGGTCTTCTCAGATGGCAAGGGACCGAGCCACCACGCCCCTATGCCGGCCTTTCCGTCCGAGCGGGCTCTGGGAGCTGGGCCTGGTAGAGCCCGCTGCCAGCAGAACCGCCTTCCCCCTAGTCCTCGCCCTCGGCCGAGCTCCTGGATCTTTGGGGAGCCCTGCCACAGCAGAGCGGTCTCTCTCTCTCTGTCCACTAGCTTGGGCCAGGATACCCAACAGGATTTCCCCTAGGTCGTGTGGCCCTTCCTGGCTCTTTAGCAACGCCAAAGGTTTCACCCTATCCAGACCCCACCGTGACCGCAGGATTGATTCCCTACCCCACATCCCTCCACCTCAGCGTAGGCTTTAAACCGGAGAAAATGTGCAGACAGAGAGAGAGAAGAGATTTCCTTGCGGCTAGTTGGTGGAGGTCAGGTGGGTGTTCTGGAAGGTTCTAGGTGTTCCTCCTAGAGGAGCAGGCCTTATGGTGAGGAAAATGTGGGGCTCATTGACAGCACCCCTGTGACTGTAGTCAGCGCGAGGTTCACGTCTGTTGCTTTCAGCCCGGGAGGAAAGCTGCCCAGCGTGATAGATCTTTTTAGATCCCATCGCTGGGAAGAAAAATCCTGGTGATAGCGATTATCTCTAGCTCTCGCTATCTTGCCATCACCCCAATTCATCTCCCTCTCCCACCAGCCCCCGGGGAGGCGAGGAGGGTGAGGAGCTTCAGGGAGGATGGGCCGAGCCGCTGCCCTCGGATGGCGCTGGGAGGGAGAGGGACCGGCCTTTCCGCCGCGGGCTGCGGAGAGGGGACACCGAGGCTTTCTGTCTCTCTCTCTGCCAAGCCTCGCGCTCCTCTCAAATGATTGCAGCCCGGTGCTTCGGTCTACCCATATACATTTCCAATCTCATGGCTCATAAACTATTAGCAAAATGGTTTCATTATTCACCTTCTGCAGGATACGGAAGGGAGAAGAGACGGGAGCAGGAGGAGGGGGCCTTTGTCGGACACTAGTTAACAGTGAAGACGCCTGCGTTTAAATCATGTCTCGCGCTGCCTTTCTTCACGCTGACTTTCAACAAATCTCCTTCCCAAGGATCTGCGCTGACCCCTGCCCTCTCTGCCCCCCACCTCCCTCCCTCCTCTCTCTCTCTCTCTCTCTCTCTCTCTCTCTCTCTCTCTGTCTCTCTCTCTCTCCATCACTATCCATCTCCCCTAATACCCACGTTTTTAGCACAAGCAGATGAATAGCCAAGACCCTGCGAATCCATTATTTGCTTCATTAGGTGTTATCCGGAAGGCACGCCCTTTAGATACGGCGCACATAATTAACTGGTTAGACTTGCCATCCCCAGTCGGCTTGAGGGAGTGTTGGCGAGGGGCTCACTTGTCATCCCCGGAACTAAAACATCTTAAGACGAACTCTAGGAGGAGAAATAAGCTGGGTGCAGGGTCCTTGTGGTTTTAAGGTCCCCGATAGACCCCAGATCTTGGGGAAGTTGCGGTGAGCTGGCGTGGGGCGAGTATGTCCCAACAAATGCAAGAGAGCGGGGCTCTGACAATTCAGAGAGAACACTGGCCGACAGTCCTTCCTCAGTCAGGGTCTTTGATCCCCACGGTGTCATTCAGTGAGTCCACGTGAATGACAGCAATTAGAAGCAGGGACTCTTGGAGGCCTGAGAACCTCGTGCACCAGGCTGAATGAGAACTATGGCCCGAACCCTCTCCTCCATGGGGTCTCCCGCTTTGACTTTTCTTATAAATACGTTTTTATCAAAAAAAAAAAAAGACTATCGCCTACTCCCCCCCCCCACACACACACCCCATGCACACTTTACACTTTTTGCAAATATGAAGGACGCTAGGCGGGTGAGCGTGCGGTAATTATCCCCGGGTCTGGAAAGCAATCTGACTGGCAGCGGCCCCACCGCAATCGCCCGCGGCGGCGGCGGCAGCGCTCCGAGGCCGGGGACTCCCGCGCGCTCGCCGGGTCACCGCGCCGCGAAGCCGCCGCCCGCCCGCCCGCTGTTTAATATACATGGAATGGGAAAGGAAGGAAGCGGATGTCCGGGCCCGCTCCTCCTGTAGAAAAAAAAAAAAATCAATTTGCTATTTATTTTTGAAATATATAGATTTAGGAATTTTTTTTCCTGGCCCGACCCCTTCCAGAAACGACGGCCCTCATTTAATTACGTCTTTTAATGACTTCTCCCCCCCCTCCTTATTTGCCATAGCAATTTCAGGTTCAGGGGGGAGGTAGGGTGGAGTTTCTTTGGGGAAGGGAGGGGAGAGTCAATTCTGCTCTCTTCACAAAGATTTGCCTGATGTGTTAATTGCATGCCGTTGCGCACATCTGGGACTGCTCGCTGACCAACTCGGACCAACTTTTAATTAACACATTGACCCGGCGACGACGCAGCCGCCCGGCCTCCCCCTGGAAATATGGAGATGAAGCGGCGCCGGGGCCGCCAGATGCGCGCGAGGAACTGCCTGCGTCGGGGGCGGGAGGGGCCGGCTGCAAGGGATCCTCTCCTCTCTCTCTCTCTCTCTCTCTCTCTCTCTCTCTCTCTCTCTCTCTCTCTTTCTCCCTCTCTCTCTCTCCCCCAGCGCTTTTCTAGCCTCACCTCCAGGAAAACAACAAAGAAAGAGAGAGAGTAAGTGGCCAGGTGGTCTTACATCCTTCTGCGTGACTTGACCCTGGGCTGGGGAGTTGGAGAGTGGGAGGGGAACCGGCCCAGTCCTTTCCTCTCACGGCGGCCGCCCCGTGTGGGGCTGAGCTGAGCTCTGCTCGGGAACGTGGGGATGCTGGAGGACCCCTCGTGCAAGGGATGCATGGCCGCATCGTCTGGTCCTTTGCGGCTCTGGTACTTCGCATCAATTGCCTCGCCTTCCCCCCCCCCCCCCCCCCAGGCTCAGACCTCAGATCCCAGGACCCCAGATACCAGAAAGCAGACCTAGGGGCCTCCAGGATGGCCACACGGAGGGAGCGGGCTCAGGAAATGAGGAGGTGCTATTGTTATCACTCTTGGCCTTCCCCCAGGCGGAGGCTCTAAGGGGCGCTTGTCTGCGAGCTCAGGCCACTCCATCCCGAGCTGGAAGAAGCGAGAGCCCGGGTGCAACTAGGACGACTCCACGTGCAGACGCACAGTTCCACCCTGAGCCATTTCATTCACAACTGAGGGCGGCTGGCTGGAGGGCTGTCTTCAGAGACCGTGCCTAGCCCGCTTCCCTGCTGAGCACAAATACGAGCTAATCCCCAGATAGCAACTCATTTTCTCTTTCCTTCTCTAATCTCGACGGCCTCACTCTCTTAAGTGATTAGCTTCCGCATACAAGCCCATAAAAAATGTCAGCGTGCTATTCCTTCCCCTAGCCATAAAGAAGTTGAAGTGAAATCACTCCCCAGTTACCGTTTAATGTCTCCTCCAGGTAACAGTTGAAGTTTCTTGTTTGACATTTTTCATTCCCCCACACAGAACTTTTCAATAAATATGCAGGACCAGTGTGGTGAGGAGAATATGTCACAACGAAATCACAGCTGTGTTGCTCTAACCCGCTCTACGCTTTCCACACTCCTTGACACAGGCTGGCACACCAGAGTGAATTCCTCACACCCATGTTCCTCGTTATTTCCCCTCCTCCTTTTCTTTCGGTTTTTCCTGCCCATTTATTAGAGACTCGGCTAAATAGTTAAGACCACAGGCATAGGGAAGGTATCCAGAGAGCAACGTTCTATTAGTATTCCCCGGTCTTATCTTAAAGGTGTAATCAAAGCTCATCTTTAGACAGACCAACCGGTTAGTAATTTGCAACATCCCTTTACCAAGGTAAGGCCCTTGGAAGATTCTCACAAGCTTGGACCATCAGCTTGATTTTGGCTTTCACGGGGCGACATTTACTTATTTCAGTTCACCAGCTGATGGGCAAAACTGTGGCATTCACCTGAGATGCAGGCGGAACAAGAGCTGGTGGCTTCAGCTGGTTCTTTTCTTTTGCTCTTTCTGGTGAGATGGAGGCTGGTCTTTTGATAAGGGAGGAAAAGAAGGAGTCAGCAGTTTGATTTGGAAAGTCTTTTATTGCTGAATAGGTTTGCAGGCTTAAACTAAAGAATGCCTTTCTGTTGGGGACATTAGCATGGCACATACATATGCATTAGCAGCTGCATTGGTTCCTGAGAGCATTTACCCCCACCCCACCCCCCAACTACCCTACCTCACTGTCTTTCTCAAAGGAAGTAGGTAAGTAAGTGTCTCACAAGAAAACTAGATAGACTTTAAAGGTATATAAACGGCACTTTCCTTCAGGCCTTGGTGCCTCATTGGCCTATAGCAACCTGCTTCACTTGGAGATCTTGAAATAATTGAAGTCACTTGCCTTCCTAGTTACTTTTCTAAATTAAGGATTAATAGTGTCAGAGATGGCTTCCTGGTTAAGGTATTTTCCTGTGAAGCCTATGGACCCAGGTTTGACATCCCAGAAACCACATACGCCAGCTACACATGTATCTGGAGGTCATTTGCAGTGGCATGCCCATGCTCTATGTGTGTCTGCGTGTGTGTTTGTCTGTTTCTCTGACTCTGCCTTGCTTTCTCTCAAATAAATAAATAAAAATAAAATTCTTTGGACTGGAGAGATGGCTTAGTGGTTAAGTGCTTTCCTGTGAAGCCTAAGGACCCCAGTTCGAGGCTCGATTTGCCAGGACCCATGTTAGCTAGATGCACAAGGGGGTGCATGCCTCTCCAGTTCCTTTGCAGTGGCTGGAGGCCCTGGATCGCCCATTCTCTCTCTCTCTCTCTCTCTCTCCCTCTTTCTCTGTCTGTCGCTCTCAAATAAATAAATAAAAATAAACAAAATTTTAAAAAATAAAATTCTTTCAAAAATGTATAAAACAATAATCCAGAGAAAAGTACCTCAAAGTATAAGTCTATAATCAGAAAGAAGTTGTCTCCATCAATGTACTTCTGACTGGCTTAGTGACTTCCCAGAGAGAATTTTCATTAGTTGAAATCCTTTCTTTCTTTCTCTCTCTTCCTCCTCCTCTTCTTCTTCTTCCTCTCTCTCTCTCTCTCTCTCTCTCTCATATCTGTGTGTGTGTGCATGCGTGTCTGTCTGTCTGTCTGTCTGTCTGTCTGTCTCCATCAGTCTTCACTTCTCAATACTTGATAGAGGTAATACTTTTGGATGGCAATACCTTGAATCTGGCTTCACTGGAGCACAGTGGTTCTGGAAGCTGTTTGCTTCACACACATTCTAAGAGCCATACACAGTGGCTGCTTTTTAGTTTCCATAGGGGGGTCCTGCATTGAGGCCTACCCTTGCCATCCTTGATGATCCTCATTCTCCTTGATAGCAGGACCTTTGATGTCAGCTAAACTCTGAAAACTGAAAGAGGCTGGGTTCTTATTTTGTCTGATTCTAAGTTAACACTCAGGCTAGTTTTCTTTTAAGAAAACAAAAGCTGCATTTGAATGTTGGGGTCACTAGAAGCAGATAGACACCCACACCAAGAGCTTTAGCATAAATATAATTTTGTAAACTGCCTGTAATTTATTTCTGTTTAAAATCAATATTCCATGGAATTAGTTGAGAATAATTTGAATTACATTTGGACTTTTTCACCAACTCAAATTTCAAAGAAGTCACACACACACACACACACACACACACAAATTTTTTCAGGAACTGTCATGACCAATGAGGACATTTAGACATTTATAGTTTTCCATTCCAGTTTTGTAGGTTTCTTTTTTAGGTTACAAGAGATTTAGAGAAAAAAAATGAAATGGCAACAATTAGTAAAATGGTGCCATCTATTTTTTCTAACATACATGGAGCTAATATGCACCATTATATCAATGTGCACACACAATAACACATAAATATGCATGAGTCTAAAGGATAGTCTATTTTCATGTTGGGTTTCCAGATGTTGACACATACTACCTGTGCACTGATTTTACTGAACCAGAAATCTTCACAGCTCTCTGCTACTCAGCTGAATCCTGATGTTTTAGGTATCATGGAATAATTTTGTGTTGCCTTCCATTGAACAAAAGTCCTTTGGACATTTTAAAAATTTTAACTTAGGAAACAGTGAGTATAACTAGGCATGAAAAAAAATTATTGAGTACACCTGGGTGTGTTGTTACACACTTATTCCAGTCCCCAGGAGGCTGAAGTAGGAAGATCACTGTGAGTTCAAGGCCAGCCAGGGCTATAGAGTGAATATTGGGTCATCTTGGACTAGAGTAAGAGACCCTGCCTCAAAAAGTAAATAATTGAGCATAATATGGATATGGTTGCTTGACATTATATAATACAAACTTTATCAGTTTCATCATTTTGCTGTTATTTCAGTAATAATATGAATATCTAGTTGTTAAGGCTAGTCAGCTTAGTTGTTTAGAGTAGAACATAGATGAGAATTATCATGTAGTTACTTGTGTCTATATCCAGGCCAGGACATGTGTGCCCAAGGTAGCAGGAGGACCAGCCAAGAACACAGATGAATCTACATGAGCCAAAGAGAAGACTTTAACTTTACACTGCATGTGGTAGCTGAAATGAAATGTATACCATGGGCTTATGTATTTTGAGCACTTGGTCTGCAGTTGGTGGCAGCTTGAACCTTGCTTGGTCACAGCTCCACGACAAGTAGTCAGTCTACTTCCATCTCAGCTGATATGATAAGACATAATGCCTAGCTCTCTGCTCATGCCATACTTTCTCTGCCATGTTGAAACTTACCCTCAAAACTTTAAACTAAAATAGACACTTTCCCCCAATAATCTGCTTCTAATTCGGTGTTTTGTCCCAGCAATGAGAAGACAATTATTACACTGTGTATATCAGTTGTCACATCAAACACAGAACAAAGGGTGTTCCGCAGTTAGGACATGGTGTCCATTCAAAAGGCTCATGTGTTACAGGCTTGCTCCCCAGCTGGTGGTACTATCGGAAGGCGATTAGATCATCAGCCCCTGACCTTGTCCATGGATTTTTCTATTGATAAGTTCATAGCTGAGTGGACTATGAGGAGGTGGGACCTTTTGAGGGGAAATAGCTCACTGAAGGCTTGGCATTAGAGGGTGTATCTTACCTCTTTCCTCTTCCTTTCTCTAGCTCTTTGCTTCGTGGAAGCCAAAGGGAGAGCGGATTTTCTCTGCGACGTCCCCCTGGCATGTCTGACTCATGACAGGCCCACAGTGATGAGGCCAAGTGGCCACAGGCTGAAATGAAAATCCTGAAACCTAAATGAAATCTCTCCTGCACGATTTATCAGTGCTCAGAGGCAAGGAGCCAAAGACATTCCACTGACCGTGAAAAGCAGACTATACGCATGACAAAGAACACTGTTTCCCACCGTGGTATTAGAACATCATTAAAATTACCTCTAGGCTGATGTTGCTTCAGCATGTACCTACTTTAAGGTAAAGAGAGAATGAGTCCACCTGCTTTGAGATTGGATATTTCTATCAAACATTTGGATATGGTGATGCTATCATTAGGCTTAAAAGACAGGGATCTGAGGGAATTATTTATTTGCTTAGTCATATTTACAGGATGATTCCATTTCTCTCTCGAAGGCTTTCTTTGTCACAGGTCACAACATCACAGGCTTTTTCAAATATGATGGCAAACACAGACAAAACCTCGACTGTCACACTGGGTCACTCCTTAATCAGCAAGTCCAAATCAAAAGGCAGAAGAAAGCTTTGTTAAGCCACTGCTTAGTTCAACTGTCACTTATATATATTCATATTAACTTCCTAGACACATGAGCTAAGTATTATGTACTCAGTAATCACTCATGTGGCATGGCAGGTGCTTAGAGGTCCATCCTGACAAAAGGGAAGCAGCTGAATGAACTGAAAAGTCAGCAAGTCTTAGATCTGGTAAATAGAGGAGGTCACAGGCCAAAGTTAGAATCAGAATTTACCAGGTTAGGAGCCTGTAAGTAGATGCCCATGGTAGTTTGAATGTGATACTTAGATAGATGAAAGATATAGATATAGATATAGATATAGATATAGATATAGATATAGATATAGATATAGATATAGATAGATATATGAGAGAGAGGATAGACAGACTTAGGTGTTTCACTAAAATTGAGCATCAAGAGCCCTAACAGGCCATCCTTGCTACAGAGGGAGTGCCAGTGGGGTTGGGTCTTAGTGTCCAGCCCTAAGGTGTGTTTGGGGTCAGATCTGAATTTCAGTCCAAAAATGTCCAGAGAGCAGTTGATCTCTGGGTTTGGTTCACGCTGGCTGGTGTTATTTTTTTTTTCTCTCTCTCTGCCATGCTGATGTATGCTGGCATAACCTGGCTTCTTCCCCCATTTACGGAACTTACCCTGGATGCTGTAAGCCTGAAATAAATCTCTTTCCTCCTATAAGATGTGTTTGGTTGTATGCTTCTCCCAGAGACAAGGAACTGACTGCACCAACACCCTTGTGAGAACCAGCATCAGGAGGAAGGCCTGAACACAACTGAGAATGTCTGGGAGCTCGGTGCACAAGTCTGAAGGTGAACCCTCCACATGCCCCAATCACTTCACCTCCTCAGGAGCTGTCCCCACTCACTTCACCTCCTGGAGAGCTGCCAGCTGTGACCAGCGATGTCCCCCAGAAAGCTGCTTCTGACAAGCACAAGAAAGAAGTCACCAGTTTGAAATCTACCACTGCAATTTGACTCCTTCCTAACATATCCTTGTCTGAGGAGAAATGATTTTGTCAGAGTCTCATTATAGTCAGAGTCTCATTCTCCTGAGTGAAGGGGAACCCCAAGTATCCTCTAGCCATCCCTCTAGCTCTTGGAGAAGAAAGGAAATGACCAACTCCCTCACCCAGAGTGGATAGTAGCCAGGGGCACAGACCCTCCAAAAGACTGAGGCTCAGACATACTCGTAACAGTACCCTACCTCCATGTTGCCACCAATTGCTAATGGTCTTGTTACTGTGGTTCCTGGTACCTAGCATATTGTGTCTGCTTTCCAGTTAAAACCCACAAAACATGCTAAAAGGCCAAATAAATAAATTCATTCATTCATTCATAAATAAATAAATAATAGAATATGCCTCAGAAACAAAGTCAGGTCTGTCAGGAATGTTAGAATTATCACACCAGGAATTGTTTTCCCAAACCCAGCATCTCATGGATGCCCAGCAAATGTTCTGCTACTGAGCTACAGTCCTAGCTGCAGACCAGGAAATTATGTTAAAGACATGAGAGGAATCTGTGACAGGCTTTAAAGAAAAAAACGTACACAATATGCAGGAATGTGGGGATAAGGCAAGGAGAAGGAGATTGACATCCTGAGTAAACAATTAAAATAAAGTTTGATGCTAGAAATGTTGGGCTGCAAAGGAAGACACATTTATTTCTCATGGACTCATAGGTAGGCTGGACCAAGGAAAGACTCTCTGAGCCTGATGATAGCTCAGTAGGAATGTCACAGCTAACAAGCAAAGAGGAAAAGACCAGAAAAAACAGAGAACAGAATATCTAAGGTCTGAGACACACCTTTTAAAGGATAGCACACACACAGTGAGCACACCCGAAGAACAAAAAGAAGTAAGAAAGAAAGAAGAGCGATGTTTGAAAATAGTGACTGCATAGACTTTCCAAATTTAATACCAGACACCATAGATACAAGAAGCTCAGAAAACTGAAAGCAGGATAAATGCCCCAAAAGCCATGCCAATGTACAACATATTCAAACTTCAGAAAATGAAAGATTAGGAAAAATTTCCATAAGAAGCCTGAAGGGGTTTTTATTAACCTGTAGAAGAGTAAAGATAAGAATTATACCTGTTTTCTAGTCAGGAAGAAATGCAGCAAAATATTTGACTTGTTAAGATAAAAGAAGCCCAGTACCTTAGAATTCTGTATCCTGTAAAATTATCTTCAAATGTGAAAAGGTCTGACGTGGTAGCTCATACCTGTGATCTCGGCACTGAAAAGCAGAGACGGGAGAACAGCCACAAGTTAGAGGCCATCCTTGTCTACATGGAAAGTCTCAGGCTAGCCAGCTGCACATAGCAGGACCCTGTACCATCAAACATAGCCACATAAAAAGTGAAGGAGAAATTCCCAGGCAAAACTGAGGGACTCTGCCATCAGCAGGCTTCTCACACATACAAACTACTTTTTGAGGCAGCATCTCACTCTAGCCCAGGCTATCCTCTAGCTGATAGTGCTCCTCCTACTTCAAATTCTTTTAAAAGAAGGGAAAAATGCACAAATAAAAAATAGATCTACATAAAGAAAAGTATCAGGAAATTAATGAATGAAGGTAAAATACAGCTTTGGGGGATGTGACCCGATAGCCGAGCATTTGTCTAGCATGCATGAGGCTGAAAGTCCAGTCCCTGGGGCTAGGAAAGAAAAAGAAAAGCCTGCATTAAAGATGGACATGGTGGTGCACACTTATAATCCCAGAACTGGGGAGACTGAGGTATGAGAGTTGCTAAAAGTTTGAGGCCAACCTGAGCTACATAGCAAGACCTTGCTCCAAAATGAATTAATAGAAGCCGGGAATGGTGGCTCATGCCTTTAATCCCAGCACTTGGGAGGCAGAGGTAGGAAGATAGCTTTGAGCTCAATGCCAGTTTGAGACTACTTAGTGAATTCCAGGTCAGACTGGGCTATAGCGATATCCTACCTCAAAACAAACAAACAAAATAAACAAACAAACAAATAAATAATAAGTGGCACTAGTTTCCTGGTATAATGGTAGCACATCTGACTACAAAATCAATAGATAAGTGAATATATATAAATGATAATTCATTGTTCTTATTCTTAATTAAAGCAATAACCAATGAATGAAAAGGGGCAATCCAATGCAAAAAAATTTCAGTAAGGAAGATATTCAGTCAGAAAATAGACAAGTGAGAAATTATTCTATTGTACAGCAGATGTCATTAAGGGATTGCAAATCAAAGCAACTGTGAGGTACCCCTGTATGCCTATTTGAATGGTCCAGAAGCAAAACAATAACCACGCCCAGTGTTGGCCAGGCTGTGGAGCACCGGTGCTCTCTAGCCTCACCTGTGAGATAGCCTCACCTGTGAGAATGCACAATGGTACAGTCACTTTGGAAGATAACTGACAGTTTCTTACAGAACTGCACGTTTCTCATGATACAATGTCACAGTCTTGTTCTTAAATCTTTAGTCACGTGAGTTAAAAATCTGTTTTCATGTCAACATCTACACATAGATGTTAAAACTGATTTACTCTTATCTGCCCCAACTCAAAAGCAACCAATTCATGTTTCACTAGGTAAATGAATAAATGATGATACACTCAGACAATGGAATATTATATGCCACTATCTAAAGAACTATCATGCTGCAAAATCAGGCAGAGAAGGCATAACTGCACATTACTTAGAGAAGGAAACTATTCTGGGAAGACTCCAGGCTCTGAGCCAAGGTATAGTACATTCTGGAAAAGATGGAGACTATAAAAACCAATGGCTGGCTGGGGCTAAGGAGATGGGGAGGAGAGAACAGGCAGAGTGGAACCTAGGATGACAATAATGAATACATGTTATTACATACTTGCCCAGACCCACAGAATATAGGTACAAGAGTGAACCTTGATGTCAACTATAGACTTTGTGAATAATGTGTCAGTGTAGGCTGCTGGATGGTATCTAATACTTAGAGAGGGGAATGTTGATCTTGGGAGGTATGATGTACTTGGTGTATGGAAATGCGGAGTGCATGAGAACTCTACATAACTTCTGATCACTTTTCCAGGGAACCTGAGATGCTATATAATATAAAATTGATTAATAATGTTTAAAAACCAGAGATTTTACAAGATGTGAAGCAGTCATTGGTAGCATATACTGATAAGCAAAATCCTTCCATGAATATTTTTATTTCATTTATATATATTAACAATTAAATGTGAGTATAGTTCAACACTAAATGTAAAAGTGGGCCTTAGGAGTGGCATGAATTAGTACCAAAAAATATCAACTGTAAGAAATGTTTCCAAGACAAAAATCAGACATGTTTTCAAGAATTTGAGCACTCTACTAACTCAATTAATGCCTATTATTAATCATTCATAAACTGTTCAAGTAGGAATCATAAGTTGCATTACATACATAAAAGTATATTGCGCAAGCAACCCTAAAGTCAGTTAGTAAGTCACATGTCACAGGAATGAAGCAAGCAGTTACACCTGTTTTGCAGGTGGAAGAAGGAAGGGTTTGTACAGAGCTGAGTATACTGCAGAACCAGGATTTCAAACACAAGCTTGTTCTCTACATCACACACGCAAGTCCTGTCCTGGTCTTGTACATCAGTCTTTTTGAAGCAGGGGTAACAGGAGTCTAACCCTCAGAAATGGATCTAGTCTTGACATTATGTCAAAATCAAGCTTTTAAAGGGCCATATCCCCTACCTGGTAAATCCTACGGGGCTTGAAAATGCCACCTGGAAAAGCCTCTTGGGTGCCACATGGCTGACCTTTTCCATTGATAACTCTCTTCCTGTGTGCTCTTATTCAAACTGAGGCAGGAATTGCATACTTACTGCAAAAGGTTTATTTGAGGATGAGTGAAGTATTGGCACAAAAACAATGCTTTTTCAATTTCAGACAACATCAGTTATTACCAAATGTAAAAACTCTTGATCAATGACTGGGTTTAGCACAATGCCTTTATATCCATTCATGCTTTTCTAAAGGTTTTCTATGCACCCAGCTGTCTTCTTGGGATGGATGAAAATTCTTTCTTTGCAGGACTTTTAGTAATGGCCACAAAGGATGCCCAGAGGCCTGAGTGTCAGCATTGGCTCTCCACATTTGGACTCTACATGAGTCTTTATGGGTACATTGCTAAGAGACAGCACATTTCCAGAACTGCATACATCTAAGATGACTGCTTCCCCCACAAGGTCTCTGCTAAGGGAGTGCCATATGCTAAATATTCCTAGAAATTGTTCTGATTGAGAAACACAGCAGGTCTTCCTCTGTCTCTGTCTCTCCAACTTACAGAGATGGTGGGCAGAGAGTGAACAATGGGAGGGCAAATTATAATCTCCTTGGAAGATTATATATGTACCCAATTTTTTTTTCTTTCCTTTTCTCTGGTTCAGCAGTCTGCTGTGGGGCTATACCTGGCGTGGTTGCTTGGTTGTTTGTGGGGACTGAAGCTTCCAAAGTAAACACAAATGGGCATGGGGAGGTGGGTGTGCACCTATAATCCCAGCACTCAGAAGGCTGGAGTGAGAGGATTACGCATCCAGGGCTAGCCTGGGATACATGTGGAGAAACTGACTCAAAGATCAAGGAAAAAGAAAAACTCAAACATAAAATAAAAGCTAACAAGAGTAAAATTTAAAACTAAGAAGCCACAGTGCTGAACTTTAATGTGTTTCACAGGAAGAAGATGAAAACAGAGGGCTCATCAGGCATGACTTTCAGACACACTATTGGCTTCCCAGGCATGCTCGGTCCACATAGTGATTAGGAATCTTCTCTTTAATTGTTCTTGTCATCCACACAGTTGCCTGCAGTCGATATCTTTTTATCATATACATTTTTAATCATGTATTAATAAACAAGAAGTTTGTATCTTATTGATGATTGGATTATATTATTGACTGACTCCACCGCTCACGTTCATGGACACAGAAACAAGGTCAAAATGGGAAGATCATGGAAAGCGCATCAGAGACATAACTGAGTCTTTCCTCCTACTCCCTGTGTGCCTTTGGCAGAGAATAAGCATAAGGAATGAATTTCAAAATTATCAAATAAGTGATTTGATATAGACAAGATAATGAGAATTAAACTACATTTACTCATTGCACAGGATAGGTAAAGTATGTCTGCATTTCATACTTGTTTCTACTTTATTTGTTAGAATATAATCTGGGTTGTAAGAGTTCTTGAGGTTCTAATGAAATGGAAAAGGGACATTACTTCACCTCCCAAGGCTGGGCTGGGGTGTTAGAATTCTCCCCTTCTTCCTGCCCACATCTAGTTCTGCAGCACCACCCTCCTGCCACGTGGGACCCCTTGCCCTGACTCTGAGCTTGGTTTCACAGGGAGTACCAAGTCTTTGAGTATTGAACAAGTTATGGGTAGATTGTCCCATTATTATTCTGTTCAATATGACCAACTCAAAAAAAGCATGCATTTTAACTATTTTTTTGTCTTTATTAAAACCTCAATGCACTCTCAAAGAGGTTCTTAGTCACAGGGAAATGGGAGCAAATGTCTTGCTTTGAACCCTATTTTGCCCTTTTTCCCATCTTTCCTTCCTTCCTTTCTTCCCTCCTCCCTCCTTCCCTTCTTTCTTCCCTCCATCCCTTCTTCTCTCCCTTTCTCTCTTTCTTTCTCTCTGTCTCTCTAATTTCTTTCCAATCTTTTTGCACATTTGGCATCAGAACAATCTCCTCTCTCTTAAGAAGCCATATCCCTTCTCTTCCTGCTTGATCAAGGCACCCTGGACATTATGCTTGAGCTTTTCTTCTGCAGTCTCATTAATTGTGCTCATGCCTCCTTTCCTATCACATTCCTCTCTCTCTCTCTCTCTCTCTCTCTCTCTTTAATTTTGAAGTGCTAAAATTTACTTGGGGGTTTTTCTTTCATGTTTTATGCAAGTGTTCTACCAGCTTTACCAGGCTGGTCTTGAACTCCTGGTTTAAGTAATCCTCCTACATCAGCTTCCTGAGCAGCTGAGACTACATGTACATGCCATCGTGCCCAGAAACATCTTGGATTTTATAAAATAAAATGGTAAGTATGTATCATAAAATAGTAAGTATGTATGGAACTTCATCTGGAGGCAAGTTAAGGATGGGCACATAAGTGGGATCTCCCTTGTGTTTTACACTTTAAGTATGTAATTATTTCTAAATAAATTATTTTAAAAACTCAAGATTAACACATTCTAAAAGCTTACCTCACCTACAACTAATTTTTTGCACATCAACAACACAAATGCTTCTACAATGTGTATACATAGTTCTGTAACTGAATGTTACTTTGGGTGTGAGATCTTGGGGAGGAGAGATTATCTCTTTTGGGTTTTTTGTTTGTTTGTTTTTGAGGTAGGGTCTCCCTGTAGCCAAGGCTGATCTGAAATTCACTGTGTAGTCTCAGGCTGGCCTTGAACTCCTATCTCTGCCTCCTGAGTGCTGGGATGAAAGGTGAGATTGTCATTTTCAATATAGGAGTTGTCTCTTATTCTGAAGTTTTTAGCTATTTTAGGATAAAGGTTATTGGGCGTGTGAGAAGACAGGAAGAGAAAAATACATAAGCTTATTTTTTTAAGTACTTTTTGGCTAGACTGAAAGTGGTAATAGGAAGAACAAATACTTCTGATGTTCTCCTAAAATGAAGTCTTGTCTTTCTTGTGATAATATGTATTCAAATAGAATTAATCCTTCTTTGGAGCTCTTCATTTGCATCTGTTAAATATGATAATAATACCTTATGTATATAGTGATCTGCAATGTTCAAAATTCACATGTATTATCTCTTTGAATCTTCATAAGAATTCCAAGGCACAGGCAAAGCAGAGATCATTATTCTCATTCAAACATGAGAGAATCACAGCTCAGACTGGACCAGTGTACTTTCACAGGAGAAACTAAGACATGAAGCAGCATTTTCTAATTCCCAGTCAGGTGTTCTTTCTAATTTACTGTATGCTATTAGAATATCCACATTTGGAATTTATTTTTATCTGGCTTAGGGAGCAGGAGCCATGACACCCTGGTGCTTTGTTGTACCGTTGCTCAGGATGGAAAGAATGACTTAGAGCAGTGATGATGTCCTGACAAACTCACAAGCTGCAGCCATTACTCAATGAAGTCTTTGCCTTCCTGTCATCCCAGCTCCCTACATTCCTAGTAACACCAAATCCTTACCTCGTACCTTTGTTAGTCTCGTCATCCTGGTTTAAGCAGGAACACAGAATGTTTGGCTATTTATTTACCCATTCAATGGTGTTTTGTAGCAATCCTCCTTGTATTCAGTGACTTTACTCAATGCTGTAACAAAATACCCTACCTAAAGAAGATTGAGGAAGTTTATTTTGGCTTACAGTTCCAGGGATATAATCTGTCATGGCCAGGAAGGCATGGCTGCAGGAACGGGAGGCCTGGTGGTCACATTTCATGGGCAATTAGGAAGTAAAGAGGATGAGCAGGAAGAGGAACAAGGCTATAAAACCTTAAGGCCCACCACCAGTGACCAACTTTATGCCACAGGACTCTGCCTCCTAAAGCTTCCCAAACAGAGCCATTAGTTGGAGACCAAGCATTCAAACACACGAATCTTGAGTCTATGGAGGACATTACAGATTCAGACCATAACACTCTTCCTTATCTTCCTTAATCCTCCTCTTCCTCCCCATTTTTTATGTTTGTATTTAATACAAAATATAACTGTGTAGCCCAGATTGGCCTCTGGATTGGAGGAATTAAAATCTAGAGATGATCAGAGCTACAAGCTGACAGATATACAGACCCCCAGAGAAAGTCCCAGGCAGTTCAATAGAGAGACAATAGGGTGAATTTCAGAGATCTGGTTGTAGACCCTAATCTGCCAATGAACCCACAAGTCCCTAATCCTTGAAACTGGAGTGACGGTGGGTCACTCAGAAAGAATCAGGTACAAAGGAAGAATTGGGAAGGTGACTCACATGACCCTAGGGGCCATGCTGAATCCCATGGTGTTTAGCCAGAGATCTTGCTTAATGTTATGATGGACCTTCTAACAGAGGACGACAGGCCTAGTCGTGGCTGAGGGAATGTTCCCAATGGTGAAGTTTTGAGCCTTATGGGTTTCCATAAGACAGCAAGTGACTAGAAAGTTTTAATCACCTGCCTTTTTATTTTCATCCTCACAGTGCAGAAATCTTGTGTTTTCAAACTGATTCTTTAGTATTTGAAAATGCTCTTAGTAGCTCAACTATGTAAATTTATGTAACTAGCTTTATTGATGAAGTTGAGTAAAGATTTGAGAAATGAGTGACTTCTACTTTGCCTTTAGACCGGGGATCTCTTTCATTATTAGAGTTCCCACACAATTTGTGAAGGAAACTGATGACCAAGGGTGTATTTTAGACTCACGTAGAGTTGTATAAAGTGGTTCATCCCTGTAGTGCCAGCCCTTCGGAGCCCAAGGGCATAAGGATTGTGAGTTTGAGACTACTGTGGACTATGTAGTCAGACCCCTTTCAGAAAGCCAACTAACCAACAAATAATCCACAAATAAGCACATAAATAAGCAATCCGTAGTAAGTGACTAGAGTTCTCATTTGCCTGATCTTGAACAGAATCTCTCTGATAAGAGATCAAAGATAGTGAATGAAATTATATTTCTGTTGTATATCACTTCTATCAGGCCATGTCTCAGACTCAATGGTGTTTCCATTCAAGGAACAGGTGTGAACTTACCAAGATAGGAAGTGATAAAATAAATAGCACGGGTGTACTAAGATTTCCCAGTGCGATCCAGCTGGTGATTCTATAATCTTTTTTTCAATATTTTATTTATTTATTTATTTGAGACAGAGAGAGAGAAAGGGGCAGAGAGAGTGAGAGAGAAAGAATGGGCATGCCAGGGTTTCTAGCCACTGCAAATGAACTCCATACTGATGTGCCTCCTTGTGCATCTGGCTTATGTGGGTACTAGGGAATCAAACCTGGGTCGTCAGGCTTTGCAGGCAAGTGCCTTAACTGCTAAACTATCTCACCAGTCCATGTAATTCTTCTTAGCCTTAATCTTACTATACCACCCCCTGTAGAGTTATTGTGCTGAGATATCTAATCATCTGCTGTGGGTAAGCTCCCTACATGCCATCAAAAACTCCTACTGGGTAATTAAACTTTCCTTACATAAGAAAAAGTACTTGTAGAAATGCAATATATATATATATATATATATATATATATATATATATATATATATACACACACTAAAAATATATCAAAATGAATTTTCCTGAATTCAAGTCACTCACATGACTGGTTTGGCTCTCATAGCCTCCTAAAGGTCACCTATGTGGTAATTTGCATTCATTGTGCCATCAACAAATATAAATTAAGCCACCTGCAAGAAAAGGAACTTTAAATTTAGGCAATGGGCATAGACTAGGCCCAAAGGATCCATTTCCACTAAATGAGGCTATAAAAACTAAACATGACCTAAGCATTCTTCTGCCCTCCAAAATAAGGCTCAAGATGACAGTAAAGCCAAGAAAACACACACCTAGAAGAAAGCAAAGGACAGATAAACACTTCTCATGCCGCCCTTTCTCGGCACAACAAAGGACAGATAAACACAGGGCTGGAAGAACCACCGGCATGATGCAATGGCTTTTACTGCTGTTTCTCAGATAGTCAGTCAGAGATCAGACACACACACACACACACACACACACACACACACACACACACACGCAGCATTCTTCCATTAAAATAGCATCTCTACCAGCAATGGCAGGAAACACAATCCATCCCTGGCTTGCCTCCCCCTCTCCCCTGCAGATCTGGTGCATAAATGCATACAGTGGCACCTCTCCAGGATTCTACAACAGCAACTCATATGAAACAATGTGCAGTGAGCAGACCAGGCCAGGGCTTGAATCGGCTTGGAAAGGTACCTAGATGGCACTTGGGGGAAAGGCAACAGGACGTATTTGTTATTGTGGAACTTACTGCCTTTCTGTGGGGTAATATAGGCTGTTGTCATAACTATGTTCCCTGGGAATATATGAAAAGCTTTGTGGATTCTTTTACATTAATTAACCATGAAAAAGAAAGGGCCCTGGGTGTTTTCCTACCATTGTAAAGGGTAGATCAGTTTTCTTAGTACAAGATGAAACTTAATTCCTGTATACCATTTCCAAAAGCAATGCTATAAGAAAGGAATTTTAATGACAACTTATTTTTAGGAATATTATTGAAATCAAAGTTAAATAGGTTGACTGACTTTGGGGCCTTGCAACATTTGTAATAGTCTAAGACACAATAAGAATCCCTCAGGGTTGGGAGAGTCACCCAGTAGTAAAGCACTTGCCTGGCCTGCATGAGGAGTCCCTGGTGTTCAGTCCCCAGTCTAGAGCATGGTGGCAGATGGAGCGGAACCTCCTGGGAGAGACCTGGTAGTCATTGTTTCCAAGCTGGCTGAACCGCAGACCCTTCCCTTCCAGAGTGTCTCATTTGGCCAGTGCTTTGCAGAACATGCTGGCATAGATTCTCCACTGCTTCCAGTGGCTTCGAACCAAGCTTCCTTAGACCCAGGTGACCTTGTAGTACCTCTTGAGTTGACCCTGCATAATTTATGTGAAAGACATATCACTTTGTCCTACTGTGTTTTCATAATAAAAAGACCTGGTGAGGGCTGGAGAGGTGGCTTAGCGGTTAAGCGCTTGCCTGTGAAGCCTAAGGACCCTGATTCGAGGCTCTATTCCCCAGGACCCACGTTACCCAGAGGCACAAGGGGGCGCATGCATCTGGAGTTCGTTTGCAGTGCCTAGAAGCCCTGGCATGCACATTTAAAAAAAGGTTTTTGTATCTATCCCAAATAAGAATCAGATGGTAATTCCACAGCAGTAATTCAATCAAGCCTGCAAATTCAGACCATTTCATAGATAATTTTATTGACCTAGAATTGCTCTTTGATAGTAGCTTGATAATGGAGAATAGGCTCATGTTTGGACATGGTTCTGACTTTTTTCCCAGCTCCAGTTATGAGTCACGTTCAACTGAGGGGATCAGTTAGCTGAATCAAGAGCAGTTGGTTTCCTGCCATGGCTGTACACCACTATTGCACCTGTGTGAGCATTATGACAGGATATTTGCTGCTAAGCAGGTTAGACCATGAGTTGCTTGGACAGATATTGGTCATTTTTCCCCAGTTGCCCATGTAGCACCTTCTGGCACTAGATGTGCTGACTGTCTGGGGACTACAAGAGGGCCTACACCTATTAAATTCTCTATAAAAAAAATAAGGGTTATCCCATTTGTCTGCTGCTAACTTTACTCCCCGTTGGAGAATCCGGTTCTCTTTTCCAGATAGACACAGATCATAAGAAGAGAACCATCACATTATACCTCAAAAGGGCCCCAGCTGAAACTAAGAATAATTGGCGAAACAAGCAAGGGTGCTGTTTTCTTGGTGAACCCAGTACCAGCACAAGGGTGAAGGAGATTGACATAGAGAACAATCAACTCCCACCAAATCAGATATCCAGAGACACAGAGGCTCCCAACACCCCATTACTGAAGTGGACCCAAAATGAACTCAACATGGCTCAGAGAAATTTTGCGGAAGAGGGGGCAGAAAGAATGTCAGAGCCACACGTTGGGTCATGATACACAGAGACATTTCTCCTACCCATAACTGTGGGCTAACTCCACAATGCATGACCCACATACCTCAACAAGGAGGGGTCAGGGGGAGGGGGTAGGACATGGATGAGCCTAACAATGGTACCAACTTGACTTTATTCACTAATCACAAAACTCATTAATAAAAAAATATTTTACCATCCTTTTTCATTAAACTTTTAAATAATAAAAAAAACACACACACAAAAATATTTCTCTTTGAAATAGTTAGTTTTCTATGGCAGAGACATAGCCTGTGTCAGCATTCTGTGAGAATAATAAATGGATGGCCATAGAGACTGTCATGATGTGCTGAATTCTTAGAGAACCTGTACAAAGTGGCAGGAGGAGAAGTCATTCTGTGAAACAGAGAGTTGGTTCTGTTCAGTGAAGAGTATAACTGAGTTATTCTCAATGGTAATCTCATGTGTTTGTGACTAGCCTTATTTTTGATTCCCTGAAGGTAGATACGTTGGAAGGTAGAGCCTTACTGGAGGAGGTGTATCACTGGGGTTGGGCCTTGGGATTTGATAATGCAGCCCTCCTGGACAGTTTGAGCTACCTTACTCTTGTTGCTTCCTACCAGCTGATGTGACAAAAATGTGACATTCGTTGTCTACTCTGCTATGCTTTTCCCACCATGACAAAACTTCCCTTCAAAACTATCAGGCAAAAATAAACCCTATCCTCCCATGAGCTGCTTTTGATCAGATGTTTTATCTCCGTAACAGGAAGGTAACTGCTACATTCCTCTGCTCATTTGATGAGCTTTGTGGTTTCTTACAGCTTTCTTCTTAGTATCTATATTTCAAAGAAGTATAAAAGATCTGGGGAGGCGGTTCCTCCGCAGAGGAGAAGGCAGCTGGCATCTCTGGCTCCATCTCCCTTCCCTTCTCGCTCCCTCCACAAAGTACATGTGATTAGACTGTGGAAGGACAGTGGGAAGCTGGAGGAGGCATGTTTAGCTATGGGAGAAACAAGTTCACGTAGAAGACAAGCCAGCACATTTGATTAGCCCAGACAGAAAATACCTGCAGATTGACAGTTTATGGTGAGAAATCTTTAGAGCACATACTTACATATTTATATTTAATCTGATGGATTGTATATTGAAATAACTTAGAGCCTCATTATATAAGCACATGCTTCTAGTTGTCCTTGTTTATCTGTCAACCTGTACACAGATATATACATTGTATGTAGACTTATAAGTATATTTTATACTATATATACTATGCAAAAATAGATGGATTTAGCTAGATAAGTATAAACATAGATATCTGTTTTATATCAATATATAAATATTTGAATGTGCTATAAGTTTAATAAACAGATGTAGATAAATTGCACACATTATACAGATATACTATGCCAACATAGAAAATCTATTAAGGGGGCTGGAGAGATGGCTTAGCAGTTAAGGCACATGCCTGCAAAAAGGACCGAGGTTTGATTCTCCAGGTTCCATGTAAGCCAGATGCACATGGTGGCACATGCATCTGGAGTTTGTTTGCAGTGGCTAGAGGCTCTGGCATGCCCATTCTCACTCTCACTCTCTCTGATAAATAAATAAAAATAAAATCTTTAAAAAAGAAAAAAAAAAGAAAATTTACTAAGGAAAGGATCATTAGATATTATTATGGTAATTAAAATCATGTGGCAATTAAAATTTTTATAAAGAGAATATGTAGAGCAAATACAGATATGGAAATAATTCTTGTTAGATACATTATTATACTATTTATGTTAAATAGTTTTGGTTAACATTTATGCATTAAAAGTCTAAAAGTAACCTTTGCACACTAAATTGTGTCCCCCCCTAAATTTTTTATTGAACCCCATGTGACTTTCATTTAAAGACAAGACATTTAGGGTAAAAATAAAAATTAAATAAGATCAGAAGAGAAGAAAATGCCACAGGTCTTCTTTCTCTCTTCCTGTGCAGAGAAGGGCCCAGCTCATGTGAGGACACGGCAGTCAGAGGCTGGTCATCAACCAGCCAGGAACAGCATGCTTACCAGAAACCAGCCCTGACAGCACCCTGATTGTGAACACTTCCCAGGCTTAAAACACCAGTACATGACACTTTGTTGTGGAATCTTGAGAAGATGAATATAATGACGATGCAACATCACATGCCTCTCTCCCCTTTCCACATTTCTTATTTTGCCCAAAGCCTTTCCCTCCAATCCTGAACACAGGGAAAAGGCTGGGAACTGAAATCTTCAACAGAGTAGAGGAAATGCATTCGCTCTTGTTACATAACAGCTTGAGCACTCACCCTCAGCACTGTCACTGTGAGAATTGAGCAGCTGTCACTAAGAGCATTTAACATCTTAAGAGGCCAAAGATAAATCTTTGGTGGCACTCCAAATGGTTCTTTTGTTAGAAAAAGTTATTAAACACGGACACCCAGCTCAAGAACACTACAGGCTAGACAAGTAATTTTGTAAGACACATATATAAACCACACCATTATCTTTCAATTTCCTTCAAGTGAGTTTCTTTGAGGAAAGTATGATAGCTTTGCAGACATTCTACAGGCTGCCCTGATATGTTTTTGCTTCTGAAATGCAAGGTGGTAGAAAACTCAGAAAGCCTTGTTTTATGTGCATGTGTATCTGTGTGCAAGTTCATGCATACATATGTGCGTTTGCACGTGAAAGCCAGAGGACAACTTCAAGTGTTGTTCCTTAGGAGTGCAGCCAATATATATATATATATATATATATATATATATATATATATATACATATATACATACATACACTGATTTTTTGAGGTTGGGTCACATTGTAGTTCAGACTGACCTGGATTTCACTAAGGATTCTCAGGGTGGCCTCGACCTCGTGGTGATCCTCCTACCTCCTGAGTTCTGGGATTAAAGGCGTGTACCACCACAACCAGTTACCAGTCCAATATTTCTGAGACAGGATTTCCAACAGGCCTAGACCTTTCCAAGCAGGCCAGGCCAACTGACCAGTGAGGCCGAGGGATCCTCCTGTCTCAACTTTCTCCAAAAGTGTATGAGCCACTACACTTGGAATTTTACGTGGAAATCAAACTCAGATCCTTATGCTTGTGAGGCAAGCATTTTACCAGCTGAACCATCTACTCAACCACCCAGCAAGCTTTTCTGGTTGGTGATTAACTATTTCTTCTCTGTGTAGATGGAGGCATGTCTTGCCACTGAAGGCAGGGGGAGACGAAGCCACATACCACTCGAGTACCTATGACATGAGCTGAACCTTTACACTGCTATAGATACCACTAATCTTAAAGGTGCAATCCTGACACCAGGACACTCATCATCTTCTGTCTTCTAGAAAGAACCACTTACAGGGGAAGAAAAGCCCTAAGAGAGTCTTGTTACCAGGTAACCCAAGTTTCAGGGTAGAAACCCTGGCTCCAACAGCCCTGGCAAGCTAGGCTGGGTAAACTCCTCAGTGTCTTTTGCCTGGATGCCCTTGATATTTACCCTTGGTAGCACCCTGTTGGTACTACCCTTTGTGGGTACTGGAACCCAACATCATCAGTCTTCCAATGTAGAATGAAGACCAGGGGCTCCCCTGGAATTTTACAGGCCTGCAGTGCCAGATTGGGACTGCTGAGACATCCAGCCTGGTGGATGAAGTTGCCACTGAGTTCACTGACTCTCTAGCCTGCAGACAGCTATGCTGGACTGTCCACCCTGTGTCCTGTAAGCTAATCTAATCAATCCCCTTCATAACACATAGCCATTCTATTAGTTCTGTTCCTCTAGAGTACCCTAATAGTCACTACTCAATAAGCCAATTATGCAGACATATAATAATGAAAAACAAAGAAATTTAATCAAGGGTTGGGAGAAGGAATGAGTTAAGGGGTCCAGTAACCCAGAGTTCATCTTCAGGATACTGACATGAGCTATGGACTTTTTTTTGTTTATTTTTATTTATTTATTTGAAAGCAACGGACACAGGGAGAGAGAGAGGCAGATATAGACAGAGAGAGAATGAGTGCGCCAGGGCCTCCAGCCACTGCAAACGAACTCCAGATGCTTGTGCCCCCTTGTGCACCTGGCTAACGTGGGTCCTGGAGAATCAAGCCTAGAACCGGGGTCCTCAGGCTTCACAGGCAAGTGCTTAAACGCTAAGCCATCTCTCCAGCCCGAGCAATGGACTTTAATAAAGGAAGAATTGGGGCAGAAGGCAAAAGGCAGGCATAATTAAGCAGTCTTAGTGAAACTATGGTTCCATCCAATGTTGTTTCAGTTCTGATCCTACAAGTTGGTCTGACAAATTGTCAATCTGTCATAGTGTGACTGGAGTAGAGAATAAATCTGGTTCCTATAAAATGATTTGCTCCTAGTGTAGCCTCTCCACAATAGCTAATTGTTATCACCTTGGAGTGCTCCATCCGGCAGGCTGTGATGTTTCTGGAATCCAAGGTGATTGGAGGTTCAGGACAATGCCTTCTCTCTGAGCCTTCAGCCTGTAAGGGGGATGAGACAGTTGAGTGTCAGTGGTTTCTACCCAGACACTCCATAGTGGTTGACATGCCTATGCATATCCACTCAGGAATCTGACCCACAGTAAAAGACTTAGACACAAAGTGAAAGCAGATATGGCAGGCTTTCACTCTACCTTTAGCTACCTGTGGATTCAATGAAGAGGTTTTTGGTGCTTTTCCCCAAACTTCAAAAGTCCAAATTCCAAGGTCTCTTCTGAGATTTAAGGCAACATCATAACTGTTACCTCCATAAAGTCACAAAAGCAAATTATGTACTTCCAAAATATAATGGTATTGTGTAAACATTCCTACTTCAAAGGAAGAAATAAGGCACAGAAAGAAAAGATTGGACCAAAGCAAGACTGAAAACCAACAGGGAAAACACCAAATCCTGCAGTTCCATATCTAGTATCTGGACTTTGGAAGAAATTCCTCTGGGCTCCAAGAAGTTTGGATAATACCACCCTTCTAGCTTTACTGCCTGTGGCACACATAGCCTCTCTCTTGGGCTGGACCTACTCCAAAACTATAGCTTTTCTTGGCAGACATCTCATAGTTCTGGCATCTTCAACATCCTGGGGTCTTTACTGCAACTTGGGGTTCACCTTCACTGTTTCAGTGACCTGACTGCAGCGATTACAACCTACCACACACTGGCTGGCCCTGAGAAGCCCTCTGGAAGTACCGTGAAGTACTCTCGGTGTCATGCTCAACCTCACAATTTTCATGCCTGTAAAACCAGTACCATGTAGACAATACTGTCGAGTTGTGCTGCGTGCTTGGGATGAAGCCTTGCCTTGGCGTAGGGTTGTAATAGCCTTTGCATTCTCGAAGTGGGAGCAGAGAACTCCTGTGACATTTTCCATTCAGTCTCTTCCCTGTAAGAATGCATTTTCACAAGCAATGGATAGGATCTTGCTCTCAAGGCATCTTTATTATTGTTCCAGTATAGAACAGAAGGCTTCTCCTTAACAGTGCTAATATCTTTAACAAGCACAGACACTTTGCCCAGAACTTTAAACTTGCTCACATTTCTCTCCTTGCCAAGTTTCATATTTTTTTCATATCCTTATGCTTATGCATTTTTGCTGTAGTTCTGAATAAAAGCTATTAACAGAATACATACCACAGATTCAAAAGTATTCGGCTTTGAAATTTCCTCCTCCAAAAAATTAATCCACTAGACTTCACAAGACATATACAGATTGCAGCCAACTTCTTTGCCAGAATATCATATGAACTGATTCTAGCTCAATTCCCAATAGAGTGCTTGTTTGCCTTTGAAACCTTATGAAATGGACCTCCACAGAGTATATTTCTCTCTGGTCTTCTATATTGTCCAGACTGTCCCAGTAAGCTCTATTCGCAGCATTCTAAGATGTCTCTAGCACAAAATTCCAAACTCTTCCACATCCTTCCCAGAAACCAGTTCCAAAAGCTAATGAACCCCATGGTCAGATTTATCACAGCCATGGTCCCATTTCTTAGCAGTAATCATCGTCATTATTATCATTATTGTTATCATCATTCGCTATTTTTTTCTTTCTGGGACAAAATACCTGGTCAGAAACAATGTACAGAAGGATAGGGTTCATCCTGGCTTACAGTTTCTAGGGGAAGTTTGGTGGGGAAGGAATGGTTCAGCTTGTCACATTCCAGACAGGAAGCAGAGAGCAAACAGGAAGCAGAGAGCAAACAGGAAGTGAAATTAGGCTACAAAGCCTCAAGTTCTGACCCCAGTGAGCCACTCCCTTCAGCAAGACTCCACATCCTAAAGGCTCCCCCACCTTCCCAAATGGCACCGTCAGCATATATTTTATGCCCAACTTTCCTCACATACACAGCCAAACTGTAGACCTTAAGCCTATGCTCTTCATTTCTGATAAGACATTGGAGTGTGAAGTAGGGTGGAGATAACCTTCCTTAGTGTTGGCAATGATGGACAGCTGTCCTGTTCTTAGCATAGAGGTTAAAGAAAAGAACAGAAGTTCTGAATCTTTTTCCCAACTTTATCCCTGGACCAGGACTTTAAGACAGAGTGGTTGGGAAGGAGAAGCCCAAAGCAGAGCCCCATAGGACTTCCTTTAGTAGCCAGGCCCATGCTGTTGACCAGCCTCGTGCCAACCACAGGCAGCCCTGGGATGTTTTAAGATCATGAAGACGAGGTAAATGCCCGCTTTGCCAGACTGAGAAAAACCAGTTCAAGTTCTCTCATTGTCTTTACCAGAAACGGCACGTTGAGGGGCATGAAAGACCATCCAGCACACTGCTGTCAAGATGAGCTACACTCACCATGTCAACAGTCACTCTAGCTACAGAAGACCCCCGAGTTCTTCTCCATGCCTTAGCCCTTGTGTTTGTAATTGATAATTGTCATACTTAGTGACCTTCCTAGATCCTGTGCATTAATGACACATCATGTTAGACAGTGGTAGTCCTAATTGTACTTATGTTAAAATAAGCTTTTAGGAAAAATTTGTTAAGTGGAAAGACCTAGTACTATAGAGGTTGGGAGCGGGGAAAAATAATAAAACCAGTAAGTGAGAAATTTTAGCAAATGAAGTAGCACATTTAACCAAAATGGGGAAGGCTTTTTGTTGCCCTAACTTAAAGATCGACTTGCTATTTATTTCCTCTTTTTTAGGTATGTGTTGTAGTGTGTGTGTGTGTGTGTGTGTGTGTGTGTGGTGTGACTGCATGCTTATATGTTCAGAGTGCATGTGTACGGAGGCAGGAGATCATTGCTAGTTGTCTTCCTAGATTACTCTCTGCCTTATATTTTTTGGAGACAGGGTCTGACACTTACCCTAGAACTCACCAAATTGTCTACATTTACTGTTTGAGTCAGCTCCACATTGCTGGGACAAACATCTAATCAGAAGCAGTTTATGGGTGGACAGGTTTATTTCAGGCTCACAGAGTCCAGGGGAAACACCACGAATGATGGGAGCGCACAAAGCACCAGAGCTCCACCTGCTCTGAACTAGTAGTGATGGACTCAGCTCTGCCTCTAAACACACCGTAGGGCTGGACTAAGACTCACTGCCCTTACTGACACACCTCTTCACCAGTAGTAGGGATCTGCCTGATAGGGGCTCAAGAAGAAAGTTAAGTCAAAAGTGACTGAGTCTATGGGGCTATGCATTCAAGCTATCACATTGAAACTGTCATACTTATTAACCAGCAAGCCTTAGGGATCATCCTATCTCTGCCTTTCCAGAGCTGAGAATACAGGTGGATGCCAATATGTCCAACATTTTACCCAGGTACCAGTGATCAGAACTCAGGTCCTCATGTTTAAACAGTAAGCATTTTACCCACTAAGCCATATCCACCAACCTTCACCCCAATTTTCCCCATTTTTCTTTTATTTCATATATTGTACAAATTTATAAACTGTACTAAAATTAATATTTGCCTGAGATTTGATTTCAAGAGATCCAAAATACTCAAGTATCCTGAAAAATAATGAACTAAACATCTCAATTTCAAAACTTGCTTCATAGCTATAGTAATCAAAAAAGCATATTATAAAGGCAGATTTGTACATAAATGGATTAGAAATTTGTACCTCTAAACACACACACACACTCTCTCTCTCCATATATATATATATATATATTTGGACCTTAAATATTGGTCTTTTTTTGAGAGAGAGTCTTAGGCTGGTCATAAACGTGTAATCCCCCTGCCTCAGCCTCTTGAATGCTAGGATTGCATGTGAGTGCCACCACACTTGGCTCATAAACATTGCTTAATTTTGGAATTACATGTCTCTTCCAATTTTCTTTTTCCTAAATGATTGTAGTTAATGAAACAGATGTAAAATCTCTATGGATATTTACCTATAGCAGGTGCCACAAGATACGTTTGAATGAATGAATAAAGGAGGGAAGAGAAGAAAGAATATTTACTTTTTCTGGGTTTAAATCAATATCCTAGATGGGGCAGTGGGGCCAGAAGAGAATCAGGAACCTGGTCTACTCAGAACCATCCCTCTCTATTGACCAGCCCTGAGAAGCCCCCCAGGGGCTCAGAGTCACGGAAGACATTGTACTTTATGTGAAAGAGTTAAAAATGTACTTGGTGAATCAAAACAAGCAACATTCAGATACACACTAGAAACAGTCTTGTTGAAGAATTAGCACTGGGTTATGACTTACACTCTGCAGAATTTCAAGAAAGGTGAGGTCACCTCATCAGGGATTGTTAGAGACAGACGCTTCTTATGATGAAGGTACTATAGGAACTGGACTTTCAAACACTGTGATATAGTTATGAAGGGAGATGAGCCTGCTCTCTCCACGTCTATTCCTCACATTAACCCTGTGAGGTTAATCTCCTTCTATAAATGAGAAAACAGCTCAGGCAGATGAAGTCTCTTCTCAAGGTCACACTGCTCAGGTGTCTGTTCTACACAGCACTGCCTTGGATTTAAGGTCTGGGTTGTGGAAATAACAAGAAAAAGGTAAAGCTAGCCCCATATAAGCCTCATGTTCTACCAGCCTCCCATCTGCTCTGTTTCAGACACCTGCATTTTAGAAGAATGTCGGCCAGAGACATATAGCACACTTAGAAGAGTTTAGCTGAACATAATCTAATGAGAAATTATTTTTAGAAAAGAGGGGAAATGACTGGGCTGGTAAGGAGCCTGGGGGACTGGAAGCTGCATGGAGCCATTGCATCCCCAGGACTGAAAGGAAACACATTAGTGTAGGAGGCCCGGTGACTCTGAAATGTGAAGGGTACGAGCAACAGGGCAGCAGTTCCACACAGGCTCTGTGAACGTGCACCGAGTAAAACTACCCCTCTCCTACCAGCCCTTAGTCTCCCATGTGTTTCCCATGGGAGGCAGAGGGCAAGAGGGTCTGAGGGAAACAGTCCATGGTGGGCAGTGTCCTGACACACAGAAGGATGGCTTGCCGAAATCCTGCTCATGCTTGTACACTTAAACCAAGAGCCATGAGGAGCCCGAGTTAGTAGCCTCGCCTGTGTGTGCTACTCACGGGGTCTGTGCAAATGTTTGGTATTATCCCTTCCTGCTGCTGGAAGCCACCAATGAAAATGATTCCCCTCATTCAACACGAGCCACACAGCATGCTTGGCAGAAAGTACTCGACTCCAATCATATAGTTTCTTAATTTCATGTTCCAACTTAATTTTAAAATTAGAGAAGATGTGCAGGAATACTGTGAAGAGGTTGAGGATGTGCATCAGTGGGTGGAGAGCTTTGCTAGCATGAAGGCTCTGTCTCCAGCACCACGTAAACTGAGTGTGGCGGTGTGCACCTGTAATCCCAGTACTTGAGAGGTGGAGACAAAAGGATGAGAGGCTCAAAGCCATTTTTATCTACATAGTGAGGGGTTGAGGCCACCCTGGAACTCTGCCTTGAAAGGTACACAAGGAAATTTCATATCGCTCCCCTTTTGCATTTTTAAATTTTTTTTTATTTATTTGAGAGAGAGAGAGAGAGAATGGGCATGCCAGGCCCTCTAGCCACTGCAAATGAACCCCAGATGAGTGTGCCTCCTTGTGCATCTGGCTAACGTGGGTCCTGGGGAATCGAGCCTCGAACTAGGATCCTTAGGTTTCATAGGCAAGCGCTTAACCACTAGGCCATCTCTCCAGTCCCCTTTTTTTCTTCTTGTACCATTTCACTCTTTTTCTCTATTGCCCACACATACACGTATGTGAGCACAGTACTGTCTTACATGGAAGTCAGGGCCATTGCATCACTTTCCTATAAATACTTCCATGTCTATTGCTTAAGAGCAAGGATATTCTCTGACATACTTAAAACACAGTACTCAAAACATTGGATACATCACTCACATCCCGGCAATTTCATTATGTAATGAACTGTAATACAACTTTGTGGTCCACTGTCCATGTGATGTCAGATGTGCCAACAGTGTCCTCCCTCTCGTCCCCTCTCCCGTCCCTCACCTCAGAATCTGATGCTGGAACCACCAAACATGCTAAGTCTTCTCTAATCTGGCCATTTCCTTCACATAATAGGACCTCCACATCTTTGAAGAGGGTGGAGCTTGAGGTTTGTAACCCACCTTGCCTGTCATTCCTGGATGACACGTTTTAGCTTTCTCCCTCTTGCAGCCACACCATAACTGATGCTGCACCATTCTCAGGGTCTTATCTTAGAAGCCCCCTCAGTCTTGGTGACACCAACTCTGCCAATTGGTTCCCATGTGTCTGCCAAGTTCTCTATTGTAAAGTTACTATTTTATTTCCAAAAGTAACTTTGACCCTATGTACATAGGCCGTTCCTCTTCAAATCCCAGCCAGTTTTTAAAGGAAAGGAGGAAATGTTCTGCGATCCCGTCACTGAGACTCTCCTCTCTGTCAAAGTAAGTCCCGCCCTGTCTGGGTTCTCCCTTTTCAGTCTTTACTTGTTTGTCTCTTCTGAGCCCAGTAAGGCTTCTTGCAGGAGAAAATGGAAGGAGTTGATTTGGGTCTCAATAAAAGGAGCAAGCTACAACCAGTAGCACCTCCTCGAGGGCAGGACTTAATTCTTTTATGAGTCTCCCCTTCCAGACATCAGAAGCAAGAGTCTCTTCGTCTCTCTTCCAACTTGCACCCAAACCAGGTAGGCAGGCCTTTTTTCTGGCTTATTTACTCCTGAGGTCTGACTCACAGAAGGGTAGTCTAATTATTATTGACCCGAGTCATTTTTCTTGCTTAGGAAACGATTTAATAGTATTAGGAGCCGAAGTGTAGTAAAATTGGAACCAAAATAATCTTGTCCTCAGACCTTGAAGACTAACACAAGGTTAATGTCTCTTTGACTTTCAAAAAAAAAAGGTAAGTATTTATAGCGGTTTAAACTAGTTCCAGCTTTTGTCTTCGTAGCTCACAAAATAAAACCATCACAGGAGATCTTTAAGCCCCCTGTAAAATACCACAGTGTGTGGCTGTTAGTTTCCTGTCCTGTCCCCTCTTAGAACAGTACCCCCAGAGACCAGGACAGTTCATTGTTTTAACATGTGGCTTTCTTTGTCTAGCATATTGCATAGTATAAAGTGGAGATGCAGGCTTACTTAAATAAAAATTAATAAATAAATGAGTTAAATGGCTTCCAATATCATAAATTACTCTTACCCATTTCTATTAAAATGCTTCAGTCTAATAACAAATGGAATTTGTTTAGAACGCAGTCCTGTCTTTTTTTAGGCTCTGGAAAATTAGAAAGAAAAAGTATCAAGGGACATTTAAATAAATGTTCAGCCTGTCACTTTGGAAGAACAGACTATTTTGTTCTTTCAAAGGAGCTTGTGTTTTGAAATAGTTGTGCATAAGTGGTAGTCAAAATGGTTCAGGCCATTTTGTAGGTTCAGCCCTTTCCTCCTTAACCCAGCTTCCCACTGAAGGCATCTTGTGGACACCATAGCGGGCTTTGATACCAACGACGTAATTGCAGGGATATAATCTAGAGCTGAGGGCTTCAGGAGTCATCAGGATTTGCAGGCACTGTGATCACAATCAGAATCGTGAATTCAGCAACCGAAAGGAACATTCATGAGCACACACAGTCACGCCCGCCCTTCAGGACTAACTTCAAGCAACCTTACATCTAGTCTACAAGTTTTGCTGCCTTAAGGACAGGCTTGAACACTCCGCGCACTCTGTGATCTGCTGTACTTGTTCAGTGTGACAGCCTTGAGGCTGGTCCCGGGCTCTGGTTATTTCCGCCTCCTCTTCCCTTCTGTCCTCTTCTCTCTTCTTCTTATCTCTCTCCTCCTTCTAACTTTCTCTCCCTACTTTCATCTTTTCCTTTTCTTTCCTATTTTACTTCTCATCTTCCCCTTCCATTTCCTCCTTTTCCTCCTTTTTATCCTTCATCTTCTTTTCATATTTCTTTTTGTCCCTTCTTTTTCCAAGACAAAGTTTCAAGACTGGCCTGGATTTTGCTTTGCCACCAAAGAAGACTGTGAAATTTTGATCTTCTGGCCTTCATCTTCCAAATTCTGGGATGACAGGTCTATACCACCTCACCCAGCTCATTTCATGCAGGGATAACACCCAAGACGTCATGCATGCTAAGCAAGCACTCTGCCAACGGAGCTACAATTTCAGCCCTTCCTTTTCATATCTAAGAAACCTGTTCTAATTTTCATTTACTTGCTTATATTTAAGGTGTACCACATGATGTTGTTATTTGCATATGCATGGCGAAATGATTACTACAGTTAAGCAGATAATCATCTGTCATCTCACACATACTTTTCCTTGCATATGTGGTAAAAGCACCTAGGATCTACATTCTTAGCAAATTCCCAGTTTGCCATGCAGTATTATTAAGTTATCTTGTATATGAGATCCCTAGAACCCTTCCTAGACAACTGCCACATTGAACCTTTGAGCCTTCGTCTCCCCACGCTTTCTCTGTAACCACCATCCGTTCTGTTTGTGCCTGTTTCAGGTTAATTTTGATCTGGGTTTTAAGATTCCAGAGTAAGTGACATCACGCAGTAGTTTCTTCCTTTGCCGGCTCATTTCACCTACACAATGTACTTGAGAGCGATCCACCTTGTTGGCAAGGTTGAGTGCTTCTTCCTGAGTAGGCTAAGTAACAGGAGCCATGTGCGAGAGCAAGGGAAGCTCTGCTGGCTAGGAAGAAGCGCTGGCGAGGGCCTTGCTTGCCTCGAGGACAGGGGAGGAGCCATGACACCTGTGACCCCCAGGAAACAGGGAAGATGGAGTGGATGCAGGCAAGCCCATTCAGGGCCCTGTAGAGCCAAATGAAGGTTGAGATGTCCCTTTTGCCAAGGTGAGATGCTGAGTAGTGTTCTGAGCAGAGGGTGACATCCGTTCACATTGCTTGTCTCTTTAAAGCAGTCTAATTCTATGGGCTTTTTGAAGGGAGGTTGTTTTTATTTTCCTTTTATGTTTTTACATGTGTGCACATTTTGTGTGTGTGTGTGTGTGTGTGTGTTGTATACTCGTGTGGCTGCGGAGGCATGCTCCCCACGTGCAAGTGCATGCAGGCCAGAGGAGGTCAGGGACTGTCCTCTCCCTTCCGCCATGGGCGCTTTCCTGAAGCTAAGTCTTTCCCTCGGCACAGAGCGGCTGTCCATCAGCCAGCCCCACAGGTATCTGGAAATCCCTCCCTCCCCTGGTGCACTGGGGTTACAGATGTGCTTCCAGCTTTCGATGGGAGCATTCTCTCATCTGAGATGCTCTTGTGCTTAAGCAGCCAGCACTCTTAACCGTTGAGCCATCTCTCCAGCCTTTATTAATTTTTAATTAATTTTATACAATGTAACGGGTTTCATCATGGCATTTTCATAAATAGGTGCATTATAACTTGTTTTTATTTGTTTGCTGCTCCCATCACACCTTCCAGAACCCCTACATCTCCAGCTGGCCCCCTGCCTTGTCCCCCCAACTGCTCATTAGTCCGGCTAGCAAGTGCCCTCTTCTTCCTCCCCCCCCCTCGTTAGCCAGTCCCCCTTACGTTTCCTTATCACCTACATTCTACTGCCCTCTGTTTTTCACCTTCCCTTAGATCTCTTCCTTCCCTCTCTTGATCCCCTTTCTATCTTTGGGGCCCCTCACACATAAGTACACACACATACACACACACACACACACACACACACACGTGTAATTTTCAGTCAAGGTTCTGTCTAGAAGAGAAAGCATGCAACATGTGACTTTCTGAATCTGGTTTATTTTGTTCAACACAATGCTTTCCAGCTGGATCATGTTCCTGCAATGCCATTCTGCAATGGGTCCTTGAGAGTGATGGAATTTATCCCAGTAATGAGGTGGACTTACTAATAGGATCCCAAATGCTCAAAGGTCACCAAAGCTCTACTAAATTCATGGATCTGGGTTCTTTCATTCACAAAAGTGAAGAATGAACTTCAAGGACAACAAATGATGGATTTTAAAATAGAAACTCTATTACAGAGAGAAAGCAAATTTAGAGAATACATATATTTTCTGTTGATAAGTGAAGAAGTGAAAACTAGAAGCTCTGAGAAACAGAAAGGGGCCCCGGAATGTGGGTGGGGAATGGACGTCTTTGTCTGGGTGCTTCTAAGACCTTTTGGCTAGAGAAATAAGATGATGTTTAAAAGTACTGGATGTAGATATGGAAAAGTTAAGTTCTGTCCCATTCCTCACACTTCACATGTGTCTCACTTCTGATCAGAGCACTGGTCTTGGTGCCTAGGCAGAGCAAGGCTCAGCACGTACCTGCAAGGTTTGCAAGGGCGAAACAAAGCAGAGTGAGGGAAAAACACAATGGGGGCTTCATGAGGGTCGGCCAGAGCTGCCCATACCAGCTGGATGTTTGTCCCAGAGCCTGTCCCTTTCCTTAGGTGGTCAGTGTGGCTATCCCATACCCATCTGCAAGCCCTCTTCTTTCCTAGTGTTCTCAACCTTGCTGTTTCAACCCTAATGTTCACACTAGCTGTTACACTCCCAAGGCAAGGACAAAAGATAAAACTGTTGTCAAGGAGTAGTTGAATTATAGCCAAGTGAACCAAGGAAGACTTCAAACACTCAGGGGTCCTTGCTTCCTTCCTTCCTTGCTTGCTTGCTTCCTTCCTTCCTTCATTTCTTCTATGCTTCCTTCATTTCTTCCATCCTTCCTTCTTTCCTTTTCTTCCATCCTTCCTTCTTGCCTTCCTTCTGTCTTTTCTTCCTTCTATCTTTCCTTCCACCCTTTCTTCCTTCCATCCTTTCTTCCTTCCTTCTTTCCTTCCTTCTATTTTTCCTTCCTTCTATCTTTCCTTCCTTCCTTCATCACTTTTTTTGTTCTTCCTCCTACCCTCTCAGTTCTAGGAACCCGAACAAAGCTTCTAGGGTACCTCTCACCTTGGTGGTCCCCAGGAACTTGCCCTGGTGGCACACCCTGAGTAACTTCCTCCCTTTGAGATAGGCAGAGTTTGGGAATATGCAGAGACATCACTCCTGACTGGACAGGCAGCCCCTTACAAAGAGAGTAGCAGCATGTGTTCTGGCTGGCCTGGAAGATAGCAAAGAGTCACATGTAGAATTCCACAGGCCAACACGTGATCACGATCCACAGGAAGCCCTGGGAGCTCAGAGTAGGACCTTGCTGTCAGCTAAGGAGAAACCAGGACCTCAAAATTCAATCTTAAGGAACCGAAAGTTGCCAATACTTTGCAACTTTGAAAAGAGACTATGAGCATCAGATGAGATCACAGCCTGGATGACACCTTGATTTCATCCCAAGATGAAACCTGTCCCAGATTCCTGACCCACAGAAATTATGAGCTAAACATTTGTTACTTTAGAGGCTAGGAAAATGGCTCCATGGTTAAAAGCACTTGCCACCCAAGCCTGATAGCCAGTGTTCAGATCCCCAGACCCCATTGTAAAGCTAGATGTGTACGGCTGCATGCATCTGTAATCTCAACTTGCCTATGACAATGGGGGAGGGAGGCAGATTCAGGAAGTTCCTGATGCCCATGGAACAGCTGGCCTGGCATTTACAGCAGCAAAGACAACCTAAGAAACTGTGGCAAAACTGTGTGGAAGACAAGGGCTGAGCCTCAAGGCTGTTCTGTGACCACACACACATGTACGGCTCCCATGCACCCAGGCAGACCATACAACACATGCATATGCATGAGTGAAAAAGTGTGTTTAATAATTAATAAACCAGTAACTATTATAAATTCATGATTTTCTAAGTTATTGTTTGTAGCAAGTGGTAACACAGCAGTAGGAAGTGGATAGTCTTGGTGAGGGTAGAAGCAAACAGGGTCCTGTAGGAGGCGGTGCAGAAATCTGATGGGGAATGCTTGTGGCTGTGATCAGGGCACTTAGATACATGTTGTGGTTGTCATGCTAGCAGAATGGATTGGATGTGGAGTGTAAGAGCACTACAAAAGGAGCCTATCACACGGGTGGTGGGAGCAGACGCTGATGTGGGGTGATCAATGGCAGGGAATGAGAAGATGGTGGGCAGTGTTTTTTTTTTTTTTCAGGTAATGGTTATTCCACTTTATTTTTATTTTTATTTTTTTAATTTATTGTTTTATTAATTAGTTTTGTACTCAGTGAATACAGTCAAGTTGGTACCATTGTTAGGCTCATCCATGTCCTACCCCTCCCCCTATCCCCTCCTTGTTGAGGTATATGGGTCATGCATTGTGGAGTTAGCCCACAGTTATGGGTAGGAGAAATGTCTCTGCATATCATGACCCAACATGTGGCTCTGACATTCTTTCCACCCCCTCTTCTGCAAAATTTCCCTGAGCCATGTTGAGTTCATTTTTGGTCTGCTTCAGTGATGAGGTGTTGAGGGCCTCTGGGTCTCTGGATATCTGATATGGTAGGAATTGATTTTTCTCTGTGTTGATATCCTTCACCCTTGTGCTGGTACCCAGTTCACCAAGAAAACAGCACCCTAGCTTGTTTTGCCAATTATTCTTAGTTTCATCTGGGGCCCTTTTGAAGTATGATGGGGTGGTTCTCTCCTTAGGATCTGCGTAGGCTAGTTGTGTAGGAAGCATGAATTCCATTAGATTAAGAATATCAATTAGACATCACAGTGGGCATGTCCAGAGGACACAATTGGATGGTGAGGGACATCGGGTATTTGCATTTAAAAACATGAAAACAGGAGCTGTGCAGGAAGCTCAAGCAGTAAAGCACTTGCCTCACAAGTGTAAGCGCCTGAATTCAGCCCCTGATCTGCCTGAAGTCCGTATGCAGGGAAGGCAAGTTCGGGCTCAGTAGCCAACCAGTCTAGCTTACATGGCAACTGTCAGACTACGGAGAGACCATGTCTCAAGAAAAAATGCTGGTCAATACCTGAGGAATGATAGCACAAGGCTGTCATTTGACCTTCGCACACACGTGCACCTGCACACAAATGTAAGTGTGTGCACAAAATTTGAGGAGATCACGGCAATTAGTACTGATGTCTGTAGACTTCCACAAACAGTTGTCATCACCTATCAGCTATAGGTATAGCTGAACTTCATTGGCATTCCAAATGCTCTCCCTCCTCCTTCAATGCCTTGTTACACCACCCCCCCCCCCCGCCTTCTGCTGCTGGAGTGATTTTCAAGGTGTATGTGCCAATCAGATCTTGCCGTTTCTCTGATCAATATCCTCCCGAGGATGCCTATAACACTGAATCAATTAGCTTTGCTACACTCCAACTCCAACTTAGTGATTTGAAATAATTCACATTTATTCTCATTATTGTAGGTTCTCAGTGGTCAGCTGTGGCTTCTAGGATGTCCTCAGCCATGCACCCCACAATCAGCTAGTTGGTCCAAGGGATTGTGCCTTAGCTGGGATGGTTCTTTGCCTCCTGTGCTTTCTCATCCTCTAGAAGACTCTTCCAGGCTACAGGTAGCCCAGGCTTCTGCCAGTGGTTGGCTCAGAACATCAAATAACTAAAAAATTCATTCACTTTAAAAAACTTTTTTGTTTATTTTTATTTATTTATTTCAGAGCAAGAGAGAGAGAGAGAGAGAGAGAGAGAGAGAGGGAGAGAGAGAGAATGGGTGTGCCAGGGCCTTCAGCCACTGCAAATGAACTCAAGACGCGTGTGCCCCTTGTGCATCTGGCTAATGTGGGTCCTGGGGAATCAAGCCTCCAACCGAGGTCCTCAGGCTTCACAGGCAAGTGCTTAACCGCAAAGCCATCTCCCCAGTCCAATTCATTCACTTTTTAAAGTAAAATTCTTATCCCATATTTTTCTGCCCCAGCATTTTTCAATCTCCTTGCTCATATCTCAGGGAAATTCGAGTGGCACTGCAATGCACATCTGAAGTCGGCTTCCTGAAAGTCGAGGTGCAGCACGGGTGGATGTACATGGAATGGGGCAGCCGGGAGGTGACGAGTAGAAGAACAATACTCCTCATGTTCTTGAATACTAAGATTGGCCTTTGACCGAAGTCACTGTTCTCAGACAATGCTATGGGTTTACTTGCTATTTTTATTTTCCTTCTGGGCACAGGAAGTTTTCATTTCCCAGCCTCCTTTGCCTCTAAGTTGGAAAATACGCTAATTTATTTTTTTTTATTTTTTGTTGGTTTATTTATTTATTTGAGAGTGACAGAGAGAAGGAGGCAGAGAGGTCCTGGGGAATTGAGCCTCGAACTGGGGTCCTTAGGCTTCACAGGCAAGCGCTTAACCACTAAGCCATCTCTGCAGCCCTAATACGCTAATTTCTATCTAATGATGCTTTTAAGAATGTAATCTGCATTTTAGGTCTGACACTTTGGTTGGAGCAAGAGGGTAGAGCAGAGTTTGACATAATCAAGAAAGAAATTCTCCAAGAATTAGCCTTCAAATAAAGACAACAGGAACAGTAACTGTTTAAAGGGCAATTTCTGAGACTTTGCTTCCAGTGGGGTGAGAGAAAAACTTAGAAAACATCCGTGTGATACACAAGTAGGTTCTACTGAGCTCTACAAACAAGTTCATTTGGGGGTCACATTAGGTGACAAAGAGAACCATGTAACATAAGAAATGGGAATAATAAAATGGGAAAATAAAAAGTGTGTAATGACCTGAGAGGGGGAGGAGCAGAAAGGAGGTAAGGAGTAGATCACCAAGTTCCCACTGCCACACTCCTGTCACTTATGGTGGTTTTCAGCAGCGGTTCCCTTCCTCCCCCGGCGGGCTCCACAGCTCTCTCGCAGGGGGAGAAGAAATGACTTGGTTGCTCAGGCTGGGGAGTTGTGCTCACATTCCTAAATACTCCTTGCACAGCCTGACAAGCCTGTCCCTTGTTGGCAATTCCTCCTCACACCCTGTATTCAGAGGTACTGGAGTCTGTTGGAGGGTCTAGCTGTGTTCATTGTGGTGACCCCACTTCACTCAGATACTATTTCCGATTCTTCCTGCCTGCCGTAGCCACTGCAGTGCTGCCCTGGCACCTGGGCCACAAAGCATCCATCCAGCTCATTCCAGTGAAGGGGTGGACAGTCCCATGCACACTGTATACAAATCATGTCAAATATCTACCTCAGTTTCTCTTGGCTTTGCTGCTCCTAGGCTTAGCCTGAAATCCTTGCTTAGCAGCCGCCTAGTAAAACAAGTCATAATGCTCCTCGGGGGAGTCCATGGTTGGGGAACGGGACAAGAAATAAACAACCCTTGGGCTGGAGAGATGGCTTAGTGATTAAGCACTTGCATGTGAAGCCTATGGACCCTGGTTCAAGGCTCGGTTCCCCAGTGCCCACATAAGCCAAATGCACAAGGTGGTTCATGCATCTGGAGTTCATTTGTAGTGGCTGGAGATCCTGGTGCACCCATTCTCTCTCTCTCTCTCTCTGCCTCTTTATCTCTCTGTCCGTCTGTCTCTCTCAGATAAATAAATAAAAATAAACAACATTTAAAAAACAAGAAATAAACAACCCTGGAGCCTGATTCCCCAGAAAACTTCCAAAGGATCTGAGACCAGTAACCAGTAACTCCCCTTTCCTGTCTCATACTCCACAGTGCCTGGGTCAGCTTCCCATTCATGTAAGGAAATGCTTGTAAGGAAAAGAGATTATTGGCTCACCACTCTGGTGATTCCCATCCCAATTAGAGCACCCCATTGCTATGGTATTTCACACTGGGCTCCACCTCCTAAAGATGCTCTTTTCAGTGTCTCTTCTTAGAAAGAATCAAGTTGGGTGTGCTGATACACATCTTTAATTCCAGCACTCATGGGAGGCAGAGGTAGGAGGATTGCTATGAGTTTGAGGCCACCCTGAGACTAAATAGTGAATTCCAGGTCAGCCTGAGCTAGAGTGAGACCCTACCTCAAAATGCAAACAAACAAACAAACAGATAAAAAGAAAGAAAAACAGAAAAAGTAAGGATCAGCTTTGAGCCACTTCACAATGATGTCATCCAGAGCTGCCTGTCCCTAGTGCCTATCCACAGTGTGTAGCTAACCTTGGGGATGGCCACACCAGAAAAAGAATAAAAGCGGAAAGGTACGGGTCAGACTTGATCTACTTAACCCTGGGTTCAGACTAACTCATTGCTCAATTTCTAAGTATCTTTGATTTGAATCACTCTTTAAGGCAAAATAACCCACAATGATTTTGGCTCCTGGGGTCCCCTTATTACTTCGTCTCCCACCATGTAATGGAAACCTCGTGGCTGCATAGAGTCAGGCCTTGAGTATCATCTCCAAGATAATAAAAATTCTCCAAGGACCTTCATACAAGACCTGCACCTACGGTGAAAAATAAACTTCAGTGAAGTTTCTTGAGAGACAAAATAACTCATTGCTTCCAATTATCATATCTGAAATATTTTACAGATGGGTATTTGGTTTAAAGAACTGTTAATATACAACAAAGGGAATGAAATAGTCCTCACCCTTTGCTTTCTTGAAAGTCCTTCATGTGACATCCATCTTCCCTCTGCCCCTGATTTTCAAACTAGACATATAATACAACATTTATAAATTAAAGAAGCCCACCTCTTTTAAGTAATATTCTTTAAATGCACGTTTCTGACAGTCCTACTATTTGCACAGTAACTGTAATAGGCGTATATTTTGGAAAATAGTGAATAAAAACTGACAAGCTATCTGGGGAATCTGAATGTATAATTGATAGGGGCATAAATTAATATGATTAGGCCTTTATTGGGTGCAGTGGCTGCCAAACCTACAAAAGGGGCTTGGAATGAATCACGGCTATGGTCTCCAGGCTGATAGACATCAATATGTAATGTGGATTATCTCAAGCTTTCTCATGTGGTCTGCTTATGACAGCACTGAGCCTAATTGAAATTTTTATCTTTTTGTTGCATACAGACAGTTTTGGCTGGTCATTTCCTTTGGAAAGAGGAGCAAATCAGGTGATAAAAAAATCAAGGCTTTCAATGAAGATCTTAATAAAATCGTTTTATAAAGGTTTTAGAAGTTGGTGCTTTGTGGAGCCACTTTGTTGAGCCTGATTTCTGGAAATTCCTTTGCACAATATTTTGAATATTAAGCATGTATGTCCAAGCCAAAGTGAGGATGGCATAGGGCTCAATCACTTTGGGGAAAATTGATCTTTCTCCATAAATTCATGGTTAATCATTTACTGAGTTTTTTTGACCCTGTATAAAGCTATTTCTTAATAACTATGATAAAATAAATTTTTGCATATTATCTCTGCTTCCACAAATGACAAAATTAAAATAATTTTCCCTTCTGGTCTCAATGACAAGCATATGTGCTTCTAATAAAGAGTTGGGTTTCCTGCCCACCAGAATTGTTGTTTACAATTGTTACAGTTTTCTTTTTTAAAATATTTTTATTTATTTATTGTCAAGGAGAGAGAAAGAAGGGGTATACCAGGGCCACTACTCACTGCAAAGGAACTCCAGATGCATGCACCACATTGTGCACCTGGTTTATTCAGGTGCTGGGAATAAAACTTGGATCCTTAAGCTTTTCAGGCAAGCACCTTAACTGCATGTCATGGGATACAATTCTATAATCAAAACTAGGGGCTAATGTCTCAGGGGACATTGCAGAAGAGGGGACATTAAGATGATAAGAGCCACAGTGGAGGTAGGAATAGTCTGAGGCACAGTCCCGCTGGTATCCCCCAGGGACTGACTGAGGCCTTCATGACCCCACAGTGAATACCATAACCCCAGTGAGGAGGGCCCCCAGGGAAATGGGAGTAGCAATAAGGGGATAAAACTGTATAATCTGTTACATATTTAAAAACTAGGGTTCAGGTGAAGTTGTGATATTTATCCAACGACATGCTAACTTTCAGAGATCAAAGCACTTATATTTGTAATTTTCCAGAACTTCATCATTTTATACTGCATAAAGTACTGCTCTCTTTTTACACCTGCCCTTGGCAGTGATAAGTTTAAAGCAAAATGAACTCCATATGATTTTGGGGAACATTTGTGTACTGCTACCAGAAAGGTCAGTATGTTTTATGTACTTTGTGATAGAAGTATTGCTGATATCTAGGGACAGTACAATGAAAACTAATGGGGCATTGGAACTTTCCTGGTGACCTCATGAAGAATTTATGATCCTCTTATCACCCCTCATATGATGCTGTCATAAAAATGATTTTTTAATTAAATGTAAGAGGAAAACTCTGCACCCTCATTGGGTTGTATCTGGCCCCAGCAAGTTAACATTTTTATCGGCCTACTGTCAGTAGGAAGCAACACTTTAAAATGTTCTAAAACACATTCAATGCTGTGGTGTCTGGTGCTGCATGGACTTACCCAAGCGAATGAAGAGCTGAAAGACAGAAACTCAGAGGTTGCCTCCTCTAGGAGGATAGTGTTGTGCTCTGGGAAGACACAGCACTTAGAGGAGACATGCCCATCACTCCTACCATGCGCTGGGCTTTCTATCAGGAACTTCACGTGACCTTGGTTTCACTTTTAACCTCTGTTCTCTGCACTATGTGTTCTAGCTCTAGTTCTACCATCTTTTGTTATATGCTCTCAGGCTTCACCTCAGTTTATTGAAAATGGTGTGGAAGAAAACAAGAATTGGACTAGGTAGTCTCTAATTTCAGTTTTATTTTATATATTTGAGAGAGAAAGAGACAGAAAGAAGCAGATAGTGAGTGAATGGGCACACCAGGGCATCTAACCCTGCAAATGAACACCAGACACATGCACCACCTTGTACATCTGGCTTATGTGGGTCCTGGAGAATTAAACCTGGGTCCTTTGGCTTTGTGGGCAAGTGCCTTAACCACTTAGCCATCTCTCCAGCCCCTAATTTCAGTTTTAAATGAATATGCAAGTGAAAAGTTGAAGACATAAAGGTAAAAGAATCAGAAGAAAGTTGCTGATAGAATACCACAAACCACCCACTGCTGTCGAATTTGGAGACCTAGATTATGACTGGAGTTTTTAGGACAAAAGCCTGGGTTCTAGCCAGGTAGGTTCCTACACCTATCAGCAGTACAATTAAAGATACAACTCAAGGTGAAAAGCAGAAACAGGAGATTTATCCAATGTGGCCAGATTAGGAAGAAAAACAAATTAAAGGTGTCTAGTGACCCCTAAATCCCCTAAATCTTCAGGGTACTGACATGAGCTTTATGGTTAAATAGAGGAAGAGCTGGAGCATGTGGAGGTTGGCAAGAAATTTGCAAAATTAAACAGTCTTGGACAAGACATGGTCTGGTTAATCATTTTCTCACAAAGTGGCCTAAAAAGAGTCCTTACTGCTACAGGAACAAGGAAGTTCTCAGAAGGTGGTAACATCTTCTTGTTCCTGGATAACTGGAAGCTCTCAGAAGGTGGTAACTTCCACTGCAGGGTGCAGCTTCACACTCACGGATCATCATCCACATCTAAAAGGGTGGTCTCTTCTGCCAGTTTATGGTCTGGGAATCCAACGTGACTACAGGTTTAGGACATACCCCTGTGCCTTCAGCCTTGAAGCAGGATGAGATGGATTAGCTCGACATTCCTTGAGAGATTCGCATGCCTAGGTGCAGAAGTGAGGAGACAGACAAAGACTGGAGGCAGAGATGGCAGTCTTTCACACCATTTTTCATTGCCTTGGAGCCCAAGTGAGGAGTCTGTGCTTTGTTGCAAAGACAGCTTCTAAGTGCTGTGGCAGGGCGATGCAGCTTTCTGCACCTGAAGGAGGTTTACTCTAAGCCAAGCTTGCTGAAGTCCAGCACTCACAGTATCATGAGTCAAGGCCAGACTGACTTACATAGTGAGGCTCTGTTTCAAATACAAATATGCCTTCCCCACAACAAACCTTGTAGTCTTGTGGAAAAATACTGAGCTGATGAGTTAGATAAAGTAGAGCAGGAAAGACAAGCAGTGAGGAAAAAAAGGAGGGAGCCCAAGCCAAGTGAGCTGTCTAAGGAAATCTTCCAGTGGGGAGGATGGCTAGTTGTCAACTTGATGGGATTTAGAATCACCATGGAAACAAACCTCTGGACACATCTGCGAGGGAGCTTCCAGATTGGTTTAACTGAGGTGGGATGACCCACCCTAGCTGAGGCTAGCACTATTCCAAGGGCTTGGGTCCCAGACCGAGTATAAAGGAGAAAATGAGCTGAGCAGCAGCATTCATCACGCGTGGCTTCCTGACTGTGGGTGCCATGTGCCCAGCCACCTCACACTCCCGCTGCCGCTCAGACCATGAGCTTTCTTTGTGCTCACATGTGCGTGTGTGGGATGTGAATGCATACACGGTGTGTGTTTATATATGTGTGGTGCACACGTATGAGCCTGCATGTGGAGGCCAGAGATCAACACCAAGTCACTCACTTTCTCACATTTTTCGGATGGAGTCTCTCTTTGAACGCTCACCTGGAGCTCACCAACTGGCCTAGATTAGCTGCTCAGCGAGCTCTAAGAATCCTTCTGTCTCTGCTTCCCCAGCATTGGGATTATAGATGCATGCTGACAAACCCAGCTTGTACGGTGCCGGGGGTCTGAAGTATGTACACAGGAGGATGCTGGCTGAGCACCAGCAACCACTGCTCCGCTCTGCCTCACTGTGGGCTGAAGGTGACCAGTTGTCTCAAGTTCCTGCTACCATGTTGGTTTTCCCCTCCTGGATGGACTGCAACCTGCAACACTTCCTCCCTTCAACTGACTTTGTCCTGTTTTTATCTTAGCAAGAGACACTGAGTGCTGGGAGCATCTATGTGTACGGTCCATGGTACATAGGGAGTCATGGTAACAAGCAGCTCCATGGGGAAGAGAATGTGCAACTGGAACAGGAAGTAGAGAGGAGGAAAGAAGTTGCCTGGGCTGCTAAGGATGGTACCCACATGTCTGTACACATACTGTGTACACAGCTAATAATAATACTGATAGTAAAACACCCCTCAAGCCCAGCCTCCAGTGAGCCATTTCCTCTAGTGAGGCTTCACTTCCTAGTGATTCCAAACAGCACAACTTGCTGAGGACCAAGTTTCAAACACATAAGCCTGTGGGAGGGGGGCATTTCAAACTCATACCACATGTGTATTTTATATATGCAAAGGTACAGGCAAGCCTACAATTCAATTCCTATTGACAGAATTTGAGAACTTTTAATAAAATACCATCAGAGAAATAGAATGTATTGGCTGCTAACACCGCATTGGTATTTATTTATCCAGTTCTTAGTCTACTAAATATGGAAAATCCTGCATGTTGTTGAGATATCCAAGCTTCTTCAGATAGACTACATAGAGCTTTAATTCTGATTTTTTTTCAGGTAGTATCTCGCTCTAGCCTAGGGTGACCTGGGATTTACTATGTAGCCTCAGGGTGGCCTTGAACTCAGCATCCTCCTACTTCTGCCTCCAGAGTGTTTGGATTAAAGGTGTGCACCATCACACCTGGCATGCATAACGCTTCAGAATGAGATTGAATGGCAAATTTGAGTTCCTGATGGTCTCTGCCATTGGGAAAAAGGCAGAAGTGATACACGCTAGTGGATGGCTGGTGTACCTGATGGTGTGTGGTGGATCTCTGCATCGAGAGAATCAGTTATTCAAGCACACTCCTGACTTACATCACCCTGTGTAATATTTCTGATCTTCACACTCCAGATTCCAGAGGGATTAGATGATCTTCTAAAAGAAGTAAAGTAGGTAATCTTGACAACATTGAAGGAAAGCTTGTAGAAGTAAGATTTCTATAATACAGCATCAACACATTTCCATTTTAAGTCTCAGGGGACAAATGAAGGCACCAAAGTGGAGGCAGAACAGTTCCAGGGCCTTCACTGTCATGCCAACACTGGGAGAGCTGAATCAGGAAGATTGCCTGCCTGAGCTACAGTGAGATGTGGACGGAGCTCATTAGGCCTCAGCCCTCCCCAAGGAGTATTGGCACTTAATTGATGCCAGATGCCAGAGAATGGGGACATATTTTCTTTAGTGGTGTACACATTGGCAAGTTGTTCATGCTCCAGTAAATAAGCCCCACCCATGCTTATGTAAGCAACTCTAAGTAAAATCAGTGGGTCTCAAAAAACAGACATCAAAATAGAAGTGGGATAAGTTGGGCAGAAGAAGGGGTTCATTCAGAAGAACTGGGGACAAGAGAAGGTAATGGAAGATGAATATAATCAAAATACATTATATACATGTATAAAATTGTCAATAAAATTTAAAAACAAAACATAGAACAAAAAAATTCAAAATAAAATGAAACAAAGAAAAACAAAATGAAAACCCCAGAGCATTTCCATCATCCCCCAAATTTCCCTCACCTGCTATCAGTCAATCCTACATCCAGCTCATACTGATAGGCATTATGCAAATACAGTTTTACATATTTGAGAAAAATTTAACAGGAGAAATTTTATACCGTTTGTTGCAGTCAGGTTCACCTTGCTGGTAGAAATCACCCAACCAAGAGCAGCTTCTGGGAAAAAGAGATTTATTTTGGCTTACAAGCTCGAGGGGAAGCTCCACGTTGGCAGGGAAAATGATGGCATGAGCAGAGGGTGGACATCCCCCCTAGCCAACATAAGGTGGACAATAGCAACAGGAGAGTGTGCCAAACACTGGCATAGGGAAACTGGGTATAACACCCATAAGCCCACCCCCAACAATACACTCCCTCCAGGAGGCATTAATTCCCAAATATCCATCAGCTGGGAACCTAGCATTCAGAACACCTAAGTTTATGGGTGACACCTGAATCAAACCACCACACTGTTTTATAAATATCTGCTTTTACTTAGACAATACTTTTGAGAATCAAATAGATAGTTATGTTTTATAGCTTGTACTTTCTTATTTCTGATTAGCATCATGTGGTATGTATACTCCACAATTTATTCAGGTATCCAAACCAGTTGATAGTCATTGAGATTACTTTTTGAGCTCCCGGTTATTAATAAAAACTGCTATACACATACATGTACAATTTTCTGTGAGATAAATGTTTCTGTTTCTCTTATGTAATTATCTAGCATAGAATTTCAAGGTAAAGATATAATTTGACCTTATAAGAAACTGTTAAATTTGTTTCCAATATGTTACATTTTATATCCAAACAGTGAGATCTACTTGCTACACATCCTTGCCAACACTAGTGTTATCAGACTTTATAATTTCAGCCATTATAGGGAACTTGTGTTGGAATATTGCTATTGTTTAAATTTTTATTACCATTATATCAATTCTTAAGGAAATTAGTCATGATGGCTAAGTATAGGAGAATATTTTACAATTTAGTGCCCACCTATATATTTTATTTGATGTCTGTTCAAATATTTTGCCTATTTCAAAATCATATTGCTTAGAGACATGTATGTATTCCCCCATATCATTTTTGTAATGTGATTAGAAGGAAATGTATTTAGGCCTGCAAGACCCAAGGGAAGTTAAAAACAAAGCTGATCACCTATCCTCACTTCTCAGTTAGAAGGTCTTGTTTTCTTATGGAAGCTGCTCTCCTAGAGCCCCCTCCCACAGCCTTCCCAGCCACATTCAGTTCTAAATGTTCTAACAAGTCCATTTGGTTCTAGCACTAACATTACAAAACACAAATCAATAATGTTTTCCAGGCATTTGTCATAGATAATCGCTACATCATTACCTTTGTTCCTTTGTATGTAACATTACCCAACCAAAGGGTTGAGTATCCCATCAAAGTCGAAGCTCCTGACCACCTAGCAGTTAGAAAAGGTGACAGAAATCTTTAAGTCTTGGGGTGATTTGAATGCCCCCTCCCATAGCCTCATATGCTTGACTATTCAATTTCTAGTTAGTGGCATTATTTGGGAAGCTTGTGGAACCTTTAAAAAGTGAGGCCTTATTCAATGAAGTATGTCACTGGGGGCAGGACTTGAGATGTTGCCATGCAGCTTTCTTTACCTTCTCCCTGCTCACATGACAGTGTGAAGTAGGTTTTCTGCTCCTGCACTTCTGTCCATTTGCCTTCTGGCTCCACCATTTATGGAAGTGAATCCTTCTTTTCCTTGTTTGTTTCATGGAAATCTAGTAATATTTGCTTCTGGATTTCTGAATCTATTTTTGTCCCAAAAAATTGAAGACAAATAATTTCTGAGTATTATGCATTAAAGACATAGCCTGCCTGATTTGTAGCAAGCAGATTACTAAATGTCATGAAGTTGCTCATGGCTTACCAGTGTCTCAAGTGCACGTTCATGCTGATAACCTTCAGGTGTGAGTCAGCTCTGTTCACGTGAACCCAGTCACTTCTTTCAAAGTGACCATACTTCATAGTTTGCTTAAATCTGTCTTCATGAATGCCTGTTGTCCTGATGTAATTATTCACTGTGAAACTATTATGCTCAAAAGCGGCCCCATATGGAAAATAAGTCATGTGGTCATGATCTATTGCATACTATTTCCCAAATAGGACAGAATTTCTCGCTCTCCCTCTCTCTGTTTCTCTCTATATATCTCTGTTTCTCTCTCTCTGTCTCTCTCTCTCTCACACACACACACACATACACACACACAATGGGAGGAGAGAAAGAGAGGAATAGAGATTGAGAGAATGGAAGTTTTGATGCTTACTAAATTCACACCAGGTTTGTATGTAAAACTCTAAATTTTGACATATTTGTCTCCATGCTGAGTGAATCCCATATTGTATTCCGTGGGTTTATTCATACAGCTACCAATAAGTATTTCTCTCTATAAAAACCACTTTCCAGTATTACTACATTACTCAGAACACAATTAGAGCAGCAATATTGTACCATGGTCTGGGATTCTAAAGATAACTAGGGAAAGAAAAACCAGGAAAGAGACAGATAATAGAAGAGAAGAATAATGAATGGAAGAAGGAAAGGAGAGGGGAGAGGACCAAAGAGGCGAGTACCAATGGAAGACATGGGTATTTGTGGATCAAAGAGAACTGTAGCTCTAAGGCTGAGCCCAGATGGGCAAAAGGCTTCACTTGTCTATCTGGCTGCCTGCATGGAAGGACCACTCAAGCAGCTGGCAAATGACCAGGGATGGAGCATGTAGAAATATCATGAAATCCGTTAAGATGCAATAGTTAAAACCTCATCTTCCAGAATTCAACAGACTATGGCCCTATCCACCCTTATAGGAGTCCTGACTGACACAGGACTGAATGCTTACTGGTGAAGAATAAATAAAATTGAAGAATAATTTTATTTATTTATTATCATTTTTTTCTAGTGTTGTGGATTGAGTACAAGGCCTTGTACATATTTGGCAACTGCTTCAGTACTTGAAAATACTGTTTAAAATATTTTCTTTCTTTCTTTCTTTCTTTCTTTCTTTCTTTCTTTCCTTCTTTCTTTCTTTCTTTCTCTCTTTCTTTCCTTCTTTCCAAGAACAGAGAAAGAGAGAGAATGGGAGAGACAGCATGGGCATAGCAGGGTCCCCCAGCAGCTGTAATGTGTTCCAGATGGGTGTACCACTTTGCGCATCTGGTTTTGAGGAACCAAGCTTAGGTTATTAGGTTTTATGGGCCTGCGTCTTAAGTGTTGAGCCCTCTCTCCAGCCACTGAAAATACTTTGAGCAAATTCTTGAGTACCTGCTATGTTTTAGGTACTGTGCTAAGGAGTGCACACAAAATAAACCAAACGCCCTGCAATAATGACAACAAAGAAACCTTGATAACTGTGTGGCTCATTCCTTTAACTGTAGGCACCATCCTGTGACTGTGCTCATGTGTCAAATGTGACTCTGATGCTTAAATAAGTTTGATTCGGTCCTTAGGATTGCCATGCCAACTTACCTACCTAGAAAATTTTGGAGAAAAGAAATACTGATTTGGTCACTGTCCTTAATACTGGAACCAATATCTATGAGCCTCTTTTTGGTGTGAGTCAAGGCTCCAAGATAGTACTTAAATTTCATCCTAAATATATAGCCCAGTGTTTTATTATTTGGTGAAAATGTTCATTTTTAAAGTCCTCCTCCCCAAACCCAAAGCCCCAGTTACATATTTATTGCTTTCCTTAAGTGCTATCAGTTACCTGGCTGCCACACAGTATTTCAACACAAGGTTAATTGCAGCTAAAGAAAAGTTTATGATTAGTGCAGACAGGTATTTTTCTTCATTGTCTAATACCATAAATCCATTAAATTCCTATCCATCTTGTTGCCCTCTCCTTGGAGACTTGGTTATATGACCTGAGATACTAGTTCAGTTTCGTGATTGTAATTGTGATTGGCAGAGAGCTTTCAGAGTTGCAATAAATTTTGCCACAGGCAGAATGGGATCTTGTACCACCCCCATTCCACTGTGAAATTTGAAATTTTAACTATCATATTTCTGATGAATGGTTTCATTTGGAAGGAAAAGCAAAAGCAATGGATATGAAACTGCTTGAAGCTTCTTAAGGTAGAAAACAAATGCTCTTGAAAATGAACACATTTGACTGGAGGCATAGATACTTTAGCGGTTAAGGTGCTTGCCCGCAAAGCCAAAAGACCTAGGTTCGATTCCCAAGGGTCCATGTAATCCAGATACATAATGTGGCACATGCATCTGGAGTTTGTTTGCAGCAGCAAGAGGCCCTGGTGTGCTCATTGTCTCCACCCCCAACCTCCCCCACCATGCCTCCTTCTCTCTCTCATAAATAAATTAGTAAAATTTTAAAAAAATGAACATATTTGCCAAATTCCATACCCTTATTCTTTTTGTATTTAGAATGTGCTTAAATTTTAAAATTTTAGAGCTAAGTTACAATAAGAATGTCTCCAACATTGGTCCCAGGACCAGTGACCAAAACATTCCTTTGCCCAAGAGTTTTGCTGGATAACTGAGCAGACATTTAAGTCATGAATGGATGTTGTGCTTGGTGCATCCTCCTGTCTTCAATAACTTACTTCAGTGATCAATCTTGGAAAGAAGGCCACTTGCATTGCTTACTCCTCACCATCAAAGCATATCACTTCCTGTAAAAATTGGACATATTTTATGCTTTCTGACTACTTACAGATTGCTTTCCTAGTCCACAGAACATCCTGGGAAGCAGGAGAGGGGCAGGACTCTTGTTAGCAGCTGTGGACAGCACATTTTCCTCAGCTCTGTTTTTTCTTTTCTTTTCTTTTTTTTCTAGAACAAAAAACCCAGAAAACTTCAGGGACTCTCTGCTGTATGTGTAACCGTGTGCATGCACCCAAGTGTCTATAAACAAGTAGCCTGCATGCCAATGATACATGTGTTCCTCCTTGGAATTTCAGATGTTGACATGCTGGAAAAATTGGGTACGTAAATTATTTCTGCCCTCAGGCACTCTAACTTGAACGGCCAGCACTTATTCAACTGGCCACCACAGGCTGCTCCGTCCTTGTCAGCACTACAGGGGTAATATTTTTTAACATGGATGAACAGCCCTTGAAAATTTCTCCAATGTATTAGGCATGAACAAGCTTTGTTCAACATCAGGCTTGCATGTCTTCCCTTCACATTCATTTCTCTATGACAAACATATTTATTGGAGCCATTATGAGAAAAATCTCCCTCTCCATAAATGTTTGTCTTCCCCTTTGTCCCTTTTATAGGATCATGAAGAAATGATGGAGGGTCTTGTTGGGTGGCTGCCTGTGTGTGCATGTGTGTGTGTGTGTTTCTGTGTGTGTGTGCACGGGCATGCGCACACATGTGTATGGGTGGGTGCGCATGTGTTTCCATACTCATGTGCTTTCTTCCCCTGGGAATTTCTGTCTAGGGCACTGTGGTTATGGGATCTTCATTAAAAAAAAAAAAAACACCCTGGATTTAGATAGCTTTCTCTGTGGGCAAGCTAGAAGATAGGCTCAGCACACAGAGTAATTGGAAAATGGCATTCTCTGTGCACTGGTACTTGGAAATGACTTTATTCACCACACCCACTATGTGTCAAGTGTTTAGAGACCCTTTAGTCCTATTATTAAAGTAAATCTAGGATTTAGTATTTTAGCTGCTAATCTCCTAGCTAGACAGGCACTGAACAGAACTTTTTGTTTATTTATTTATTTAACAGAGAAAGAGGGAGGGAGGGAGAGAGAGAGAGAGAGAGAGAATAGGTGTGCCAGGGCCTCCAGCCACTGTAAATGTACTCCAGATGCATGCGCCCCTTGTGCATCTGGCTAACGTGGGTCCTGGGGAATCAAACCTGGGTCCTTTGGCTTTGCAGGCAAGTGCCTTAACCACTAAGCCATCTCTCCAGCCCCAGAATTTTAGTTATGGAATTCTGATATATGAATGATCAGGAATTGGTCAGTGTTTCAAACTATGTATGGCTGTCATTCAGCCAGTGGAAAATAGCATTTTCTGACAACCACCAAGAACAGCTATTGCTGGAAGAGGGTGGTAATACTCTGAGGCTCTGACATGTCTCTAGTCACAGCTGCTAGACACAAAATTGAATAAAATTCATGGCACATTGGAGTCCTATTGGTATAAATAGCTAGTCTTTAAGATTCTATGGAATCTGAGGTGACCAGTGGACACTATGAAAGATTTTGACATGTGTCCTTGCACATGTAATGAAAAGGCTCTGGTTGCAATTGTTCTAGCCTGTCCCTGCTCTCTCTTCTGCAATACCCATTGACCACTAAAAGGCAGCTTGGAAAGAGTGACAGGAATGCCTGCCTCGTGTGGTGACTGCGCATAGGTCCCTTTTGGTCTACTGGCGCACTGTGCAACTGCAACCAAAGAATGAGAATCCATCACTATAATTATGCTTAACCAAGTGAATATGGGGCATACTCCCTGCCCAATATTCCTGTTTACCACTCCATCAGGCTCATGTAGGTAGCAGACAATCTGAGGGTGCTTGCGAAGACATTGTTTGAAAGCTCAATGACCTGACTGGCCCTCCTGTTGGCAGCCTCTGAACTCCAGAGAGCAGATGACCCACTTACACCTTCAAAGCAAGGCTGAGAGAAGGGGATGAGGTCAGTCCAGGGCCATGTTTGCTGCTGCTGCTGCTACACCACCACGTCTATTTCTAGGGAAACTTAGGAAGATCTATTTTTAATTTTCTCAGCTTTTGTATATATCTACTTTAATGTATAACTACATGAGATCAGAGAGTAAGCCCTACAGAGTTCCTCTACTATAGTATATTTTAAAATATCCTGAACTTGGTACATGCCCTAAAGTGTCTAGGAATGCTAGTCATCACAAAAAATTACTTGGGTGGAATATTTATCTATACACACATATTATTTATATTTTAAAGTCTTAACTTTTATAATTTAGGCAGAATTTCTATGTATGAACCACACAGGTTTAAGATTACAACTCAATGACTTGTGTCAAATGTATGCATTTATATACAATCAAATAATCAAGATTTAGAGCACTTCTGTCAAACCCCAAAAATCATCCTCCCTCTTTTATCTCTTCCTCCATCAGTGACCACTGTTTTAGCTTCTGTCTTGGTTAATTTTGAATTTCAGACAAGTGAAAGCAAACAATGTGTGTTCTTATGTTTGGATTTTTTTAACTCAAGATAATTTTTAGAGGTTTATTTGTGTCATTGAGTGTAGTGGTTCATGCTTTCTTATAACTAAAGAGGGTTCCATAATATAAATATAATGCAATTGATTTAGACCTTGAAGAATATTTGTGTTCTTTATAATATTTGTCTATTATGACAAAACCACTGGACAATTTTTAATTTTTTTCTTTTTCTTTTCTTTCATTTTTATTTACTAGAGAGAGAGAGAGAGAGAGGGAGAGAGAATGAGTACACCAGGGCCTCTAGCTGCTGCAAATGAACTACAGACTCATATGCCACCTTGTGCATCTGGCTTACATGGGTCTTGAGGAATAGAACCTTGATCCTTTGGTTTTGTAGGTAACTGCCTTAACCACTGGACAATTTTTGAAACAATTTTTTTTTTTGATGTTGACAAATCTTTTCATTGGTTCTTAGTATTGATTTAGGAGTGGCAATCCTAAAAATGGGATAGGGAAAGTTTGGGTTTAGGAGAGACTGTACATTTTTAAAACAAACTTCCACATTTTACCCTTGGATTCAATATCCTTGTCAGTGCTTGATATGTTCTGACTTTCTAAGTCTACCTGTCTATGAGGGTGTGAGGTGATAGGTCACTGTGATTTTTATTTTGGATTTTCTTGAGTCAATGACATTGGTCAACTTGTCATGCACTGACTGGCCATCAACACATGTATCTTTACTTGTGTTAATACCACACTTGTTTTGATTAATGTTGATTTATGGTAAGTTTTGAAGTAAAGATCCTAACTTTTAGAATCCACTCAGTGATTACTACTAACTAAAATGCTTAATGGAATTTTAATTAATATTGCATTATGCTCACCATTGAATTTGGAAGGAAACAATATTATAACAATACTGACACGTCCAACCTCTAGAAATTTCCTATCTCTCCATTTCTTAAACCTTCCCAAATTTCTTGTAACTGTGTTTTGTAACAATTGAATAGGCACTATATATCTTCTAAAAATATATTTCTAAATGGTTTATATCCTCTGATACTGTTATATATGGAATCTTTAAAGGATGCTACTTAGAAATACTATAGCCTTTTGCACATTAGCCTTGTATACTACAATCTTGCTGAATTTATAATTTGTTTAATAGAACTTAATAAGGTGGCATTTTTGGCAGATTGTTAGGGCTTCCTACCAATTTATTACATTTTGTTCAAAAAAGACTGCTTTGCTTCTTCTTTTATTGTTGTGATATTTATTTTTTTCTTGCTTTGTTGTATTATATTATTATGACATATTGCAAATATGGTGTCCAGAAATGGTTGTGATTTGCTTTCCTTGACCCCATCTGTACAAACACGGCAATTGTTTCACTCTTCAGTATATACGTGTTTCTGAAATGTTTTTCATAGGTACCTTTGACCACACTGAAGAAACTCCATTATATTCTTAAATTCCTCAGGATATTTACTGTTTAAAATCATGAATTTAAAATTTTGAATATATGTTTTCTCAGTTGCTTTTCTTACATCTATAGCGATGGTCATATAGCTCATAAATTATCCCCTTTTATTCTGTTAATACATTAAATTACATCAGTTCATTTTCAAATACTGAACCAACTGTACTTTACTAGACTAAATTTTGGTAAGTAAAGATGTGTAATCTTTTAATTTAGTTCTGGATTCATTTTTACTAATGTGTGTGTGTGTGTGTGTGTGTGTGTGTGTGTGTGTTCTTGAAGGCCTGTAATTATCTTACCTTGTAATGTCTTTACCAATTTGATGTCAGGATTATTTAAACCTTTTAAGGTGTATTGGGAAGTGCTCTCTACTTTTTTAAAAAAAATATTTAGGTAAAAATATTTTGTTTCCTTCTTAAATTTTTGTTATTTACAAGTTAAATACTCTGATCTTGGAGTTCTTTTGGTGTTAGACCCTTATAACTTATTTAACTTTAAAATAGATACTGTTCTATTCAGAATTTATTGTGTCTTTTTCCAAGAAATTTTCAAGTTTCATCATTTGCATTAAACTATTTATACTTGTCCTAAAATTTTAATATTTATAACATGTGGACACATCATTTATTTCTGATATTGGAGTTTGTGTCTTTACTTTGTTTTCTTCATTGGTCTGGTTTGCAATGGAGATAAGCCATGAACAGTACTATTTCTCTATTTGATGAGAAATGTCTTTTGTTCTCTGACTTCCTTTAAAATGTTATCTCTTTTCATCGGCTATTAGCACATTGACTATGATGTACACATTAGACATGGTTGTAATTTTATTTAGATAGCTAGGAGTCTGTAGAATATTTTTAAATGAACTTTATTGTGTACATGTGAGGTTGAGAACATGAAGAGACACAGAAGGTGTCAAAACAAACAGTCAGACCTATCATCTCCCATGGTTACCCTTTTGTGCAAGTGTGGTGAGAACAGATAACATCTAGTTTAGAAAAAATTCCACATACATCACAAAATGGCCTAAAATTGTATTCGTTTTTGGATAGTTTATTGATATATTGTAAACATGATAAAATGGAGAATTTTTTACTTAAGTATATACTCCGTGATCACTATTTAAGTCAGATTGCCTCATCTCCTTTCCCTGTCAGCATTACTTCTTTTCATAATAGCAATTAAGTATCCAACTATGAAATGAAATATGGCCTTATATGGACAGAGATTTGACCCTAAAAAGAAATATACTTTTTCATATAAAACTAAGCTGAATATTTTTCTACATAGTTTTCAATGTCTGTAAGCACTTTCTGCGGTTAATGGTTATATAGTATTTAATTATATATAGTACATTATAAATAGTTTTTGTGGCTATATATAAAGATTATATTCAATTTAAACATCTTTAAACAAAAAATACAAGAAAATCTTGTATTTACATTATAGACTAATATTTAAACTCATAATTAAATCATTAATTCATTTCTAATTAACCAAATACTTTCTATTTCTACTGGATGAAGTCATTAACCTAATACTATATCCTCTGTTCACAATTTGGTAACAGATAGAATAAGATTTTAAGAATCTGTCAAAGACTGAGTAATCAAAAAAGTGGTCATCCTTTACAAATATAAATTTTTTATGTAATTTCAGAAAGCCAAAATCATGTTGTCCTATCCATATGAAAAACAGAATGAGGTTTCTGCTTCTAGTCATGGCATCTAAACTGGCACTGGATTTGTCCTCTTGTTGGAAGCAACACACAATTGGGCAGTGGGTATGAAACATCACTTCTGGATACAGAGCAGGAAGAATTAAGGCCTCCACCCTGGAGACAATGCAAGCACAGAAGTGACCTCCGGAAAGCTCTCTGCTCGCATGTCCTGCCACGGTGACAGGAGTCAGAGTTTCAGAGGTAGAAGAGGGTCTCCCTGGGCAGAGGAGGTGGACTGAATCCCAGCCTTAAGTGGAGGTTAGAATACTCAGGATAGAACACTAAAGGGAAGAGAGCTGCCCAGAGAGGGCAAACCACAAACCGGGTAGGGTGCTTTGCATGTCCTTCCTATGTGCCATCATGTCATAGGTCCAGATATAGTGAGCCCAAGAAGGGCCATTTCTCTGGGTCTGAGAGCTAAGGAGGAACACCAGAGCTCATGCTGTGTGGGAAAGCATTAAACTTCTCGTCAAGCCTGTGGGAAAAGACCGCACCAAGCTCATTCAGAATCCGGTTGAAACCTGAAAAAACACAATGCAGAAACAAACACCAAAGCTGAAGTAGGAGCCTTATCACAGGACTGCATTGGAAACAAAACTAGATCTTCTCTGACAAAAAGAAAGGAGCAGCACAGATTGAAAGGATGTTACTGTGCAGTGTAAGCCATGTAAAGAAAAAAAAAAAGAAAAAAAAAAAAACAAACAGAGTAATCCTGACTTCTGATATTGTATCATTTACACTGTCCAGTACACAATAAAACACTACGTCTGTGAAGAAACAGAAAAATGTGACTCATATTCAGGAAGAACTAACACACAGAGCTGAGGGGAAGCAGCTGCCATGGTTAGGAGATGAGGTAATATGGGCCAATGATGTTTTCAATGAAATTGAGGACATAAAAATCTGGTCACAATGAATAACAGATGAGGAGTCAAAAAGAAATGAAAATTGTGCAAAAAAGTGGAAATGAACTTAAAGGAATGATAATGCCAAGGAGACACATCCCTATGGGGAATAACGTTAAAAAAAATAAAATAAAAGTCTAATAACCTGGAGTATAGTAATTAAAAAGTTCAAGGCTGGTAAGATCAGTCAATGGATAAAGTGCTTGGCATGCAAACATTAGGACTTGAGCTCAGATCCTCATAAGCCACATAAAATGCCAGGGTAAAGTAGTGTTCATACCTGTAGCCCCAGAACTTGCATGGCAGGGTCACGAGGATCTACTTAAGGCTTGCTGGCCAGCTAATATAGCTGAATCAGTGAGCTCTAGTTTCAGTGAGAGACCATGCTTTGAAATTTAAGATGGAGACTGATTGAAGAAAGCATTAGGTGACTGGAGACAAGTGGAAGAGTTGAATGTAAATGAGAAAGGAAAGAAAATATTTGAAGAAACAATGGCTGGTAGTTTTTCAAATTTGTTAAAAATGTTGGGTTACATACTCAAAGGAGACATCTTGATACTGCCCTTTGCAATGCTTTTGTACACATCACTCTGAAAGCTCAGGTAGGAATGAAGCTATAGCTAATGAGGACAGCATTGAGGATGTATCCAATAAAAGGTGTCTGAACTGCAAAGGAAATCAACAAAATGAAAAGACAACCCAGTGGGTTGGGAGAAAATATTTGTAACCCACACAACTGGTAAGGGGTTAGTATACAATTTATGAAAAATTCATGCAACTCTGTAGCAGGCAAAAAACACAATTTTAAAAGGGACAAAAGGACTTGAATAGAAATTTCTCTCTCTCTCTCTCTCTCTCTCTCTCTCTCTCTCTCTCTCTCTCTGTGTGTGTGTGTGTGTGTGTGTGTGTGTGTGTGTGTGTGTGTATGCTTATGCTAAGGCTCCAGGGGTCTTCCTGTATCAGCTTCCCCAGTGCTGGGCTTACAGGTGCATGCTGTTGTTCATAGCTTCTATGTGGGTACTGGGGGTCCAAACTCAGGTCCACATGCTTGTGGGACACTTTTCTGATTGAACCTGCCTCCAAACCCCCCTTCATATTTTTAAGAAAGAATAGATGAAAAAGGCTATTGAGTAGATGGAAAATGGCTCAAAGTTATTTATGATCAGAGAAACATAAATGAAAAAACTATAAGATGTCACATCATACATATCAGCATGGCTGTGGTTAAAAAGACAAAAGATGACCAGTGCTGTCAAGGATGTGGAGCACAGGAACCCTTGTCCATTCTGGTGGAGGATGCTGATTCCTCTCCCTTGCAGGGCCGCATTGTTAACAGTAGCTAAGACATGAAAACAACCACAGTTAACAAATGAATGCACACACACACTGGAAAACCAGATGTCACATAGTAAATCCCAGTGCTGGAGATGCTGAGGCAGGAGGATCCATGAATTCAAGGCCAACTTAGACTACATAGTGAGACCACATCTCAGAAACAAATCAAAACAAAACAAAACAAACACAAAAACTCTTGTACATATGTGTGCAACTTCTGAGTATATATTCAAGTATAATTAGCCTTAAAAAAAAGGTGATCTTGGGGCTGGAGAGATGGCTTAGCAGTTAAGTACTTCCCTGTGAAGCTTAAGGACCCAGGCTCGATTCCTCAGTACCCACATTAGTGAGATGCACAGGTGGCACATGCATTTGGAGTTTGTTTGCCGTGGCTATAGCCCTTGGTGCACCCATTCTCTCTCTCTCCTCTCTCTCTTTCTCTCTCTCTCTCTCAATTCCTCCCTCAATATATCTCTGTCCCTCTCAAATAAATAAATGAAAGACAAAAACTGTTTAAAAATTTTGAAAAGGTGGTCTTGATATTTGTCACTATATGAAGGCAAGGTATAATGCAAAATGAAATAATGCTAGTATGGACATTAAATATTCTACTGGGTCACTTACATGTAGAATCTCAGAAACAAACATCAGCTGCTCAGAGATAGAGAATAAGATGCTTTCCAGAAGTAGAGATGGTACAGGAAATGGAGAGATATAAGTCACAGAACAAGAAATATATAAGTTGAACAAGCTCAGATATCAAATGTATGAGGACTATAGTTAATCTTTTCTTGGTCATTCAGCCTAGCATAATATTATCCATTCCAGCCAGGCGTGGTGGTGCATGCCTTTAATCCCAGCATTCGAGAGGCAGAGGTAGGAGGATCACCATGCATTCGAGGCCACCCTGAGACTACATAGTGAATTCCAGGTCAGCCTGGGCTAGAATGAGACCCTGCCTCGATAAACCAATATATATATATATATATATATACACACACAATATTATCCATTCCTCCAAGATGTTTCATATAATTCAGTCTCAGCATCTCATCATTGGAGTAAGAATTCAACATCCACCCTGAGCTGAGTGAAAAGCTAACAGTGTCATCTAAAACTGCTTGTTTTGCTGTGGATTAATAGATTGCAGCAATGCAGAGGCTGAATGCTTACTGGAAAGAAACCCAGAAAGGTTATATTTTCACCATTATCTTGCTCAATTTTTATTCAAAAAGCTCCTCACTCGGTCTAGAATAAAACAAGCACACAAGTAGCAAACCTTGTTTGATCCCATCCTTCACTCTGACTTCATCTGACCAGCCTACTGTGCTCTAGTCCAGCCTGCTCCAGTCACACAGCCCTCATTTGTCCCTCTGACTGCATCTGCCACCAGCCTTGTGTCCTCTAGCCTAGCCCGCTCCAACCATACAGCCCTCATATGTTACATTACTTACCTTCCTTGTTGCTGTGATGAAATACCCGGCAAGAAGCAACTTAAGGGAGGAATAGCTTGTTTGGGCTTGCAGTTTGAGCTACAGTCCATCCTGGCATGGAAGGTAGGGTAGAAGGAGTGGGAGGTTCCACATCCTCCCCAAACAGCCCTCAGCAAGATACCAACGGTGTAAACACATGAGTCTCTGGGGCACATTACACATTCAAATGGTATGGTGGGTCTGAGGACAAAGGGTCAGGTTAACAAAGCCTCAAATAAAATGACAGTCCTTTCAAAAATGCCTCCCAATCTACTAGTGCAGCAAAGAAAACCTGAGGTGAATAATGTGGCTTCCCCATGATGGCTGACATTCCCCTGATGTTTGAAAGTGAAAGAAATTAAAAACAAACAAAAAAGCAAAGCAACCAGTTTTCATATACATCGTTATGGATGAATTGGTGACTAACTTTGCTGAATTATTTGTGACACAGTCATTTTTATGGATTTTCTTTGGGTTTCCATGCTTTTGACTATATTTCTATGGCTCAATTAACAGGCCAATTATTATTTTATCTAATTTATTTATTTTTATTAAGTAGAAAGTTTACATGAACACATCATGTGTTAGTACCATCATTTTCTGTTTTTACTTACTATCTTTGATTGCTATTCTGGACAAGAAAAGGAAAAGAAAAAGAACAGTGGTGGCGGTCATCTTATGCATGGAAGGTGATGACCGGCTCTTCAGCAAGTCAACTCTGAAATGACAACCATGAAATCAGCTTCCAGGTTAGAATCTCCATGGCAATGGGAACACATCCCACCAATGGAAACATGCAAGTGAGATGACTCACTGGCAGGTAAGAAGTGTGTGTAAGGAGCACATCTTTGACCCATCATTCCTTTTGGAAGATTTTCATCATTGACGTGCACAATGATATGTGTTCCTGAAGGTTATAAAAAAATTCACTGAAACTGAAGTATGACATAGGTCCTTAACACATCACTTAAAAACAGTTCAAAAACAAAGGCTTTACAAATACCATTTTAGTGTTTGAATTGTACTGCAATATGATTAATTACATTGAATTTGTTTTGAAAATAGATTATATGTATGTCATGTATGTGTGTTTGGATAAATTTGATGATCACTGGCAGATATAAGATGAGTTGAAAACCAAGATGACGTAAGATTGAGAGCAAGGATGGTGAAGTACCGAGGAAAGAAAGATCCATACAGCCTTGTAAAGAGAAGAATCACAAACACTATCAGGTGAATGCAGCAGTTATGACATCTGTAGAAACCTGTTCAAAATGTCTTCCTTGTCAGTTGGAGACACTGTATGTTTTCTGAGATTCTGTCTCTATTTAAAAGTATATCTAGTGATTGTCAGGCTATTTATATCCTTTTTCATTCATTCCATTACTGGCTCTTGGGACAATTCTAATGTCTTACTGTCCCTCTTCTAAAAGTAGACTTCAACTAAGGGTACAGATCTGGAGAGTTGACTCAGAATGGACTGGCTGGTTCAGAAATGTCCAAGTAGATCATGCTGTGAAGAGAACCAGTGGGGTAGGGCATTGAAATATGGAAAGGGGGAGGGCAAGATCCTAAGGACGATGTATGTTCAACAGATAGACACTAGGCAAGAAGAGGTGAGGAGGTCTTGTCAGTTCATCACTTTTATGGGAACACATGGTGTTCGAGTGTTTAACTGCCTTAATCATATCTGAGATTCTCTTCTCATTCTTGATGCCAAATCTATCTCATACCTTTGACCCTTCTCCTCAGATAGCTGGGCATCTTCCCTCCTTCTCACTCAGTCACACCCCCAGTTTTATTTTGGTATCAGAGACTTGCCTGACACCATCTGCCTTCCTTAGTCCTCCCTGGACTTTCTATTGCAAACTCTTATCTCTCAGGTCTTCTTAGGTTATATAATTGCCTGGATCCAAATTTGTCACCATCCACACAGGTTAGACACAGTGTCCTTCCTATCCAAAGGGGACACTTTGTAATGTTTCTCACGGGCATTAGAATAGGGCTGAGTAGGTGCCTATTCACTGATATGAATTCTGGGAAGGAGGAAGGCATGGTTCTCCCTGAAATCTTTCTCATCTGATTGGTAACAGATGACCAGAATTCAGGAGGAAGGCACTGGCTCATTCATTCAAGGATGAGTTCCCATGATAGCGTTAAGCACTATGAAGTCCTTGTCCTTTGTTTAGATTGGGGGGTTTGAGAAAAGTTTTATGAAGGAAACATTTAAAAGAACATTCTGCCAGGTGTGGTGGTGCATGCCTTTAATACCAGTAGAGGTAGGAGAGTCACCATGAGTTAGAAGCTACCCTAAGACTAAATTATGAATTCCAGGTTAGCCTGGGCCAGATCTAGACCCTACCTCAAAAAAAGGCAACAACAATAAAACAAATAACTTTTTAATGAACCACCTAATGTTAATGTTACTATTATAGAGGAAGTAAAAGCTATTCCCAAAAGACAAGTATAATAGCTTTGCTGAGACTGACTCTAAATATTCCAGTTAATTTGACTTTAGGAATTGACAACAACGAGGTTAGATAACTGGGCAAAATTGAACCCTTGTTCTATGCTGTGCTCAGAACAATTAGAGAAATCCTGTGTTCTCTGTCAGGCAACTGTTTTGAAATCATTATGAACTTCCCAGTGTACCATCCTCTACTGTTATCTGCCCACAATACCTGTCTCTAATCTTGCTTTTTTTTTTTTTCTTTAGCCATCAGGACTACCTCCTGCTATCACATTGCCCTAACCTGGTTTCTAAGTTGATACACTGGAAAAATCAAGAGAAACAAGATTTGCCTTCTGTCACTTTGATAAAACACACAGGAAGAACAGCTTGAAGGGGATTTATCTGGCCTCAAAGTTTCTGGAGTTTCAGTTCATGGCCACCTGACTCCACTGCTTTGGACAATGGTTTCTCACAAGCATTAGAATAGGGCTGCATAGGTTCCCATATACAGATGTGAGGAGGGCCAGAACAGTGGCACAGGAGGAGTCTGGGTTCGTGGACATCGCTTGCCTCACAGAGGCCAGCAAGCAGAAAGAGAGATGTGGAAGGGTTGGGCACAAGACCGGGCCCTAAAGATCATGCTCTCAAGGACACGCTCTCTGATTTGCTCCCACCTCCCAAGGTTCTAGCGTACCTCAACGAGCAGGTCAAATTATGAACAATTCATTCTATCAGTTCTGTTCCCTTAGAGAACCCTGACTAATACCATTATAATATGAAAATTATGTTATTATTACTTTTTGTGATGGTTTGAATGTAAAATGTAGCCCATAGAGTTATGTGTTTGAATAATTAATCCCCAGTTGATACAGTGTTTGGGAAGGTTGTGGAACCATTGGGAGATAGAGCCTTGTTAGAGGAAGTATTTCACTAGAGGTGGAATTAAGGTTTCATACTGGGTCCCACTCCCCACTTTTCTCTATCTCTCTGCCTTTCTGTCTCTTCCTCCTCCCTGCTGACACTGCGTCACAGCTATCTACTCCTGAAATACATTTCTTACCATGACAGATTTTTCTCAAAATTTAAGCTGAAAAAGGTACCTTTTCCTTTTCTTAACTGCTTCTGGTGTGGGTGTTTTGTCTCGGTAATGAGAAAGTGACTGTTGAGGTCAGTTTCACATTGCTGGGACAAACCCCCAACCAGAAGCAGCTTAAGAAAGAAAAGGGTTTGTTTCAAGCTTACAGAGTCCAGGGGACACCACTGATGGTGGAAGAAGCGGGCGCACTTCAGCACTCTCCACAAAGACAAACAGCTTCCAGCCGGAGCAAGCTCGGTAGCCAGAGCTCCACATGCTCGTGGGATGTGGGATGTCTCAGGTATAGACTACCAGGTATGTCCCCAGTGATATGACCCTGCCCCAGTAGGGCTCTGCCCACTGGATACTCAATTTGCAAGTCCAAGTCTATGCAACCATATATTCAAACCACCACAGTAACTGATATAGAAAATTGGAAAGCAAGGGCCTTTGACACTATCAACCTGACAACCTGGTTCCTAGCCTTTGGGGTGAGTTTGTAGGAGGAATATGTAAATTTTAGGAACTTTGAACCAGAGAAGCCTTACAATCCTGTAAGCAGTGCATTATAGGCCATTCTGGTCGGAGTTTGGCAGACCAGAAGGTCAAGAGAAATGTAGACCATGGATGCTTGACTCGGCAACAAGAAATTAACTGATATACCTTTTATTGCCCAATTTTCACTTTCCCACAAAATTTTTGTGGCTATTTCTGTTCATGGTTTTCCATTAGCTATCTTCTGCCTAGAACTATACATGGAACGTAAATAAGGTTCACAATAATGGAGCCACTTTGCTATGTAATATATCCACAGCCACAAATCTTTCCTACCTGTGATTTCTGTGCCAGTCTTAGCAGTGAAGGGGCATCTTCAGAACGTTTTGTCTCATTTTCAGTATAAATGCCTGATACAGCTTTCATGGCTTTTGTGAAGACCATATGACTACACTAAAGCAAGAAAACACAGAGTCAGCTAGTATGAGAAGCGGACTGGGGCTGGAAAGTCCAGCTGGAGGTGGCCAGCACTGCTGCTAGCATCGAGAAATACAGGGCATAGCAGAGAGCTTTTGCACAGGGTCACCGTCCAGAGGCTCTGGGTTGGTGGGCAGTTGACATCAGGAGTTTATGAATTGTATGGCTGCATCATCAGTTTTCCAGAGAGCTCTTTCAGCTTGAATCTTTCAGGATTTCTAAGATATGAAGCATGAGCTGGGTAGGTGCAGGACTCCAGTCCAATGTGTTGAGTTTTAAGGCAGGAATCTTGAATAACTGCAACATAAACCAAAACTACACAATACAAAAGGTTGATTAAATGTCCTGCACCACAAGGCAAAGGGTAGAAGCTGTGGTTTGTTGATGTGCTGCTGGCCCAAGGGCTGACCCTGAGCATATCAGACACTGTTCAAAAGTCAGTAGTCACAGGCAAGTCTCACAAGAAAGGACCAACAAGAGCTTACTTTGTAAGAACTATGATAATAAGGCCTCTGGCAAGAACCTTTTTCTCATAAGCTCTAAGATTGCACCCAAATGGAGTTTAAGATCAAATTACTTTGCAGCAAGTGATCTGTTACCAGGATGCATACCAAGGAAGGTTGGCCACAGTTTCTAAACAGCATAGTTTATTTTGACTTGGAATGAGATCATTTTCTTAGCCATCTAAAAATCAAGCCAGTGATAAATCATCAACTCATGGGTTGCCTATGTGCCAACAAACTCCACAGATGGAAAACTCATAGATGTTGCCATGAAAATCCCAGCAGAGATGATAGGGACGAGTTCATAAAACTGGTGTGACTGTTTGCTTTACAGATTGCTTTTAAAAGTCACAGTTGCAAAGAGAGGAATGCTTTTCAACTGATAACAGCACGAGCCCTAGTGCTATGTGTGTTATCCAGATACGTCCATGCTGATCCAGGCAGGCGAGGAGGTAGATGGGAGTAATGGGAAAACTGCAGCCGGATCTTGGTAGCTGTGTCCCCTAATAGTCAAAGTATCTCTTTGTGGTTAAATATCTTTAACACTGAAGTTATGCTGGTCCTACCAGATCAGATAGAAATACTCCAGGGCATTTTGTCATTCACATGCACTAACAAAGAGCCTACATTCTCATACTATCAAATTGTGTTTTTTTTTTTCTAACACTACTTTTGCCTTTGTTATATACAAGGATATGACTCCCCTTAAGAGTTTCATTAATAAAAATTAAGTAAATAAACAAATGATCCTGACAGTTCCAACAGCTGTTTTTTTTCCAGTTTTTTATTAGTTATGTACACAGTGTATACAGTCATGTTGCTACCATCATTAGCCTTCTCCCTGTGCTTCCCCCTCCTCAGGGACCCCCTTCGTTGGGGAATATGGGTTGTGCATCGTGGGGTTAGCCATCATTTATGGGGGAGAGGCAATGTTTCTGTGCATAATGACCCAACGTGTGGCTCTAACATTCTTTCCGCCCCCTCTTCCGCAAATTTCCCTGAGCCATGTTTGCTTCATTTTAGGTCTGCTTCAGTGATGAGGTCTTGGGAGCCTCTGTGTCTCTCAATATCTGGTTTGGTAGGAGTTGAGTGTTCTCTGTGTCTATCTCCTTCACCCTTGTGCTGGTACCAGGTTCACCAAGGAAGCAGCACTCTTGCTCATTCCCCCAAACACTCTTAGTTTCAGCTGGGGCCCTTTTGAGGTGTGATGGGCTGGTTCTCACCTTAGAATCTGTATCCATCTGAAAAAGAGAAGTAAATTCTCCAAGAGAGAGTGAAGTTAGCTCCACATAAATGGGATAACCTTTGTTTTAGAGAGAATTTAATAGGTGTAGGCCCTCTTTTAGCCCAAGATTGGTGGGAGCTTGATAATGAAGAGTGGACTCTTTATTGGCTATGGTTCTGGCTTGATTCCCAGCTCCATCTATGGGTTCTGTTCCACTGAGCAGATCAGTTAGCCAAATCAAGAGCAGTTGGTTTCCAAATTGTGATTTTGACATTCCCTTTGCTCCCACGGACTTTTCTCAGAGGATCATGGGAAGAAATACCCTAAAAGGGAGGTCTTGGTCACCATGATTTGGGAGCAAAAAGGTCACTGTACCTCATGAGTATGCCACTCACCTCATACATATGCATAAAGGGCTAAGGAAATATCCCAGTTGATAAGGTACTTGCCACACAAGTGTGAGTACCTGATTTCAGATTCTCAGAAGTCATGTAAAGCTGCCTGCAGTTGCAAATGCATCCTATACCAGAACTCCTTCACAAGGTATGAAGTAGAGTCAAAAAATCTCCAAAAGGTCATGAGCCAGGTCACGTGGAATACATAGCAGCAAACAATGAGAGGAATCCTACCCAAAAAAAGTGGACGATGAGGTCTTACACCCAAGATTATGCTCTGCACTCACATACACAAACACATACATAGACACACACACACAGAAATGTACTCATAAAAATTTCTCCATAATGCAGAATTCACTGGGCTGCTCCTCGCTTTGGGGAAGCCCACTCCAATCTCTCTTTGGAGTGCTTGTTAGTTTTTTGTTTGTTTGTTTGCTTGGCTTTACCAAATAAACTTCTGTTAGGCGTCTCTAACCTTTTGACATCAATAAATAACATTTTTCATCCATGGGCAACAGATTGGATACATGTGGAACTGTCGCCTGCCTCTTGACTGAATTTTTCCCTGAAGAGACGAGGCCTGTGAGAACCCCGGGCTCTGCCGCTACCTCTTCACACCTCACCTTCCTGGTCGGCCTCCATAGCAGTGTGTGTGTGTTCCCTGAATAATTAGCTTTGTGCTTTCTAATCACACAAGGGCCCTCATTCATCTAGTGTGCCACAGACCAAAAGCTGTCCCAAAATCCCGTTTATTGCCTTTAAAAAATATATTTTCATATATTTGTTTATTTATTTGCAAGCAGAGGGAGATAGAGAGAAGAGAGAAAACAGGAAATGGGCGTGGCGGGGCCTCCAGTCACTGAAAACAAACTCCAGACACATGCACCGCTTTGCACACCTGGCTTCCCATAGGTCGGGAGGAATCAAACTCCAGCTGGTAGGCATTGCAGGTTAGCGCTTTAACCACTAATTCATCTCTCCAAGCCCGTTTTCTATTTCTTAGTCCAGTGGCCAGCACCTAAATCTCAGTGACCGGCGTATAGATCGATAGCCTCCCACTTGTGTGAAAATGTGTCTTAACACATGGCTTTGCAGGAAGACAACTCCCATCCAGTGTGTTATAAATGCTGTGGTCCCATGTGAGCCACAATCACTATGTGGATACAGTTAGAGGCATTTTTCTCCAGGCACATACACAAATGAGATGTTAAAACACACATTTTTCAATCAAGCTTTTAAAGCTAATCTTCCTAATAAAAGTTATTTTTTTAAAGATTCTGATGTAAAATATATAGACTTCCTTAATGATAGACACTTATGGATACAAATTTGCTTTGTTGGTTATTTTACCTACAAGCAAAAGCGCTTACTAGTGCTTTCTCCTGCCTTCGCCTCTGCCTCATCATGTGCATCGCTTCTCCATCCAGAAAACACAGATATTTCATTTTCTATCTCTTAAGGGATTCCACTTAATATTCATTTCTAGTGGTGAGGACAGTTTAGTCTACAGAAAGCATTTTTGTCAGTTTAAGTGACATTTGATCTTTCCAATCTTTCCATTTATTTTGAGAGTCTTTGAGACCTTGAGTATATTATAATGGTCCTTGTGACAAAATTGGTTTGTCTGAAAATTGAACAAATAGTTTAGAAACCAATAGAGTACATTACAAGTACAGGGAATAAATCTGAATGAAATAAATGATGACATTAATGTAAAAGTCTATTTTTACTCAGTAAAAACAATTAACTTAATTAATAAGCAAATATTGAGTTGACATAGTGGGTTCAAAAATAATGATGGTAAAAATACAGCTTTTATCTAGTTTCAAATCAATGACACTAATTTAATCATTTCTAAACCCATTATTTCTGAATCCAATGCTTTTTAAAAATTAACTTCAAAATTTTTAACTCATAAATAAATCTTCTGGGTTTTTAAGCAATAAATAAAGTTCATGTACTTTGATAGGTCACAACTCTCAATTTGCAAATGAACTATTTTCTGCAGATCCTAGTATGAAATCTCCCTATTGAACCTCAGACTTTTAACTCTTGTTTACCTCATTGCAAATGGTATTTGAATGAAATTCTAATACAAGGAACTGTTGACTGATCCTTCAAGGATTTTTCATTAAAGTGGTTTTCTTGAATTTGTTTATTTTTCTTTCTGGAAGCTGTGATGAGAATTTTTCTTGAACTAACAGCATAGTTAATTTGAGAAGGGTGAAATTAAACACTTGGTCTTGTGATTCAAAAGATTAGACAGAGACAAAAAATCCATACATATGTAATCTCATTTATATCTGAAAGTTTCTGGAGGAAGAAGTCACACCAAAGAGTTCTCTGTGAGATTGTCTATGAGATCCGCACTTGTCATGAACAACCATCCACTGCATCTTGGACCCTAGAGGATACTGCTTCTAGTAAGAAGAGTGTCAAATGGTTCGTTATTTCTATGCTCCTAGAGTGGATCATATGAACAGATATTAATGTGTCCAAATTATTAGTAGCACTTTTGAAATGTGGTATTGTTTAATAGAGATGGTTTAAACAAACAAGGATTGCCAAAATAACTTTTTTTGACAGAACTAGAAACCTGTGCTTATTTAGAAGCATGGAGTTATGGTCCCAGTGTGAGTCAATAATCAAGTTAATGGAAATGTTGTATTTGCATACTCATAAGAAAAATTCACATTTTTGTGGTTTTAGGAATCATACCCAGGACCACAATCATGTTAGACAAACACCCTACTTCTGTCTACATTCCTGGCTTAAGGTTTGCCAATTCTATTAAAGCCATTAGAGCCATCAGCATACCATGGGGCAATGGAGAGGCAAACGCTTGATCATCTCTTTTAATCCAAGCAAATGGAAGATGAAGTCAACAGCTGGAAGTGTGATGTAAAGATGGAAGATACTGGAAGGAGCCATTTCTGATGAAGATAGGAGAAAAAAAAAAAAAAACTGTCCCAATGTGTGTGGAGGGAAGGGAAGAAACAATGTTTTGAGCCCACCAAATAGTAGGAAAGCATACATTCAAACAGGATTCCACAATTCCATAAATATTTAAACATCTCATATGAGCTCGTGAGGGATATCAGGGCAGTTCCCAGGGAGTGAATGTCTAAAGCAATAAAGGCAGTTTGGTTTTCTATGGGGCAAGAGTAAAGAAGCCTGGTTGTTTAATTGCTCCAGAATGAGGAATAAGTATGAATGAAGGGCAGAAGTTCAGTTTATTTCATTCTCAAGAAATATTTTTTGAAAACCTTAATATCTGAGTCACTTTGACAGGAGTCAAGGATTGAAGAAATAAAGTCTGCCTTTCAGGGAATCCGGTGGCTTCCTGGGAATGACAGGAACGTAAGTCCATCCTTGCCTTTCTCATGTGATCATGTCATGGTGGTCATGAGAACAGAGAGAGGGACAGAGGCCCATAGCTTTGTCAGGGAGTGCCCTGGAGGTGGGGAGGGGCTTGCCAATGAATGAATCCTTGTAAGAGGATGCCTGAGCTAAATCTTCCCAGATATATAACAGAGTCTATGTGATATTTGCAGAGAAGGTGAGCTCATCGTGCAAAGAGGGTGGATTGCTTGTGATGAAGCTGTAGGAGTAGAACATTCCAGAGAGCCTTGGTGATGGGCACATTAAGCAATCAGACCAGGCTGAGTGTCAAAAACCTAGAGCGAGGAGAGCTCTGATAGCTAGGAGATATTTGTGAGAGAACATATGGGGTAGAAGAGAAGGATCTGTGTGAGTTCAAGGAATGTGATAGTCTGAGGATGGGATATTTGCGTTTAAGAAGTTGAATATGGGGCAAGAGAGATGAGTCAGTCGTAAAGCTCTTGTGAAAGCATGAAGCCTTGAATTCGAATCCTTAGAATCCACATAAATGTCACACAGGCTCACAAAATGTCAGACAGGCTCACAAGGAAGAGATGGGGGATCCCTGGGGCATGCTGGCTAGCAAGTCTCCCCAAATCAGGAAATGATGGGTTCAAGTGAGAGAGCCTGTCTCAGTATATAAGGTGGAGAGTGTTCAAAGAAGCCATATGACTTCAGTGTCTGTTCTCCGTATGCACTCACACACATATGCCTACACACCACATGCACATACTCAAGCCAACAAAAGGAGCCTGTTGTAAAGAGGCTTGAAGGTAAAGAAAGACCCAGCACATAGTAGACACAGGCCTGGAAGTGAGAATCACTGATGCCAGGGATACCCAACCACTCTGTTTTCTCCAGCTTGTTTGTATGCACACTGTAAGCACTAAGAATGCCATCAGGAGACAGAATAAAGGGGAATCCTGCAAGGCAGATCCCAATCTAGGGAATGCATGTGAGGTAGCAACATGGAGATAACCTGATTAAAGTTGTAAGAAGGAATGATGGGCATTTGGCTTGGCTCAATGCCATAGACTCAGCTTAGACAAATGACTTGGCAAGAGAGTTTATGGACAGAGCACAGGGCCCCCAAAGTCTCAAAGCGACTGGTGCCCTCCTGGTTGCCTCTGAGTCACTGGAGAGAGGTACACCCTGATGCTCAAATCTGCTATGCCAGGATCCACAGTATTTTTTTAAATCAGATTTCTCATTTAGATGGTTTTCTTATAACAAATTATTCCTTTCAATACAAAACTACTAGTGAAAATGATCTTCTCACAATTATGCAACTTAATGAAAATTTGATGATAAATGAATGAAAATCCCTTGGCCTGAAGAGGCTTCCGCTCTGGCTTCTCACACAGATGTCATGACATGGAACCCTGATCCTAGTACCTCATCCATTTTATTTATTCATTTACTACTTATTTATTTTGTTTTTTTGAGGAAGGGTCTTACTCTAGCTTAGGCTGATCTGGAATTCACTATGTAGTATCAGGGTGGCTCAAACTCACAGCGATCCTCCTACCTCTGCCTCCCTAGTGATGAGATTAAAGGTGTACACCACCATGCCAAGTTCCATTTTATTCTTATCTTTTGAATACAGTCTGATTATTGTAAGTATTAAATTTGATGATGTTTTTACCCAGACATGGAATTTTTCTCAGTGTAGAATTTAGCCCAAGGCTAGGACAAATTCTTCAGCATCAAACGTGGGATCAAAACCAATCAAAACATTCAAACTGCTGCGTACTTCCGGACATTGACTACATGTCTTTGTACAGATAAAGCCTCTGAAAATTGAAAACTCACTTTAATGAGAAGGTTTGTATATTCTGCAACCACACACTCTCTTTTATCCCTAAAACTGAGTCTAGTCCCACAGTAGTTTCTGAGAACCATACTGACTTCAACCTCTCAGATAGCTTTCCTAGAATTCCTCAGGCTTGCTGATTTGATGAGAAGGGACTTGGTTATCTGCTTGACGTTTTCTATGTTACTACTGTTTATATGGAAGGCACTCAATGCTGGCTGTGGTTCTATTGTTTGTAATGAAGTTGCTGGATGGTGGCTGGTGTTCACATCAGACACTGTGTTAGGTACTACATCTATCAGATCTGTGCAGATACTCTTCCAGACATGGAGGTTTATCTCATCTGACACCCACATAGCATCACTCTGCTTACTTACCATTGTAGTTTTATGTGGTTATATAATTTCAAGAATATTGATTATCTTGTTTTATTTCATTCTCAAACATCTCTCTGAAGCAGTAAGAATACCATTACCCCCAGTTTACTGATGAGTAAACTGTTACACACAGGGCTTCCGTCATTCCCTCAACCTCCTTAGACAGGCAGCATGGAGCTGAGGCTGAAATGAATCTTCAAGAAGCAGAGCAGGTGAGGCACTTCCTCTCCTATCCCATTTAGCAAACATGGAGATGGAAGTGACATAGCTTTCTAATTCAAATTTTGGTATTTTTAAAAATAGGTTCTGGTTCATTGTCTTGTTAAGACTTTCAGAACCAATGAAAAAATTAAACTATGATGCTTTTCAAGAACTTGTAAGCCAGAGCCGGGCGTGGAAGCCAAATCCTTGAGTCTGAAAGAGAAGGTATCTCTTTATAAGTATATCTTTTTACTTAGAATTAAATATGTCTAGATTTATTTCTAAAATGAAGGCCATTAAATTTAAAAGGATGACCAATAAAAAAGAATTTCGAATAATGAACAAATGAAGATATTACATGTGTATCAGAATGTGATGTTTTGATTGTGAACATCTACCCACCCACCTATAAAAGCTAATTTTTAGATTTTTCTCTAACACATAAGATATTCATGCTTATACTTACCTCTTTGATAACCTGGTGTCTCCCTCTTTCAGAGATGCCTCAGAGGCAGTTCATGTATTGAGTTCATTAATCATATGGGACACTTATATTCATGTCTTCATGAATCCTAGTGTATTCTCACTTGAGGACTATGCAACAGTTTCCACATATATAATTCAATTACTAAGTCCAAGGAAAAGGTGATTTTTTTAAAGCTCTCTACCACCCACAATGGATCAAAGGAGGCTACCCAAATGTGCTTGCCATTTCTCTAACTTTTTATTTTATTCTTTCCCTTTAAACTTCCCCTTAAATTGTCCTTTACTGCGGGCTGTGGAAATTTTGTTATTCCTCATTAAGAACAAACTCTATTGAGCTGGGAATCTCATCCTTTAGCTCTGTGTTGATACAGTTTTGGAAGAATCCTCCCATTCTGGTGAGGGCTGCTCAGTTGGGCTGGAATGAGATGCACTCGTGAGCTGCTCAGCCCCAAGGGGACGAGCTGAGGCAGACGTACTCAGGCTTCCTTTGAACACAGAAATGAAAATCAATAAACAATTTGAACTTCTTCGAGGAGAATTTTTCTCCTCTAATGAATATACAAGCTTGGTTACAGCTTAATTCAAAGATTGAATTTAGTGAGTGTTTTTGCTGCACCATGAGCATGACAAGCAAGAGCATCAAATGGCATGTCCCACAGGGAGACTTAATGTCTGAAAAAGTCCCATTCCCCCATCCCAAGCCACATAAAAATGAGAAGGCAACTTAACTGCAGTAATACCTACTTGAGCTAGGGAATTGAGAGATGCTCCCATAGTGCCAAATTTGTACTCTTTATATATGAAGACTTTGAAAGCAAGCAAAAATGCAGACAAATAATGAAAATATCTTAATTAAATTAAACTAGTACATATTTTATCTCTTAGAATATTGTGTATATCAAGTGAGGAAAATATAACCCTGGCTTTGGGTAAGTTTCAGTGCTAAGTTCACAGGATTCTACCAAGTCTCTCCACTCCTGGCTTCTACCCACCTTCCCACTCCAGTCTCAACTTTATTCTGTATAGAGAAGCAAGATGATCCAATGTCACTAAAAAATAAAGTCCTAAGGAAAAGTGTTAAGCGTTTTCCTCATAGTTGTTGGGGAAAGTCTTTGTCCTATTTCCTGAACTGAAGCACAGCATCATTCCTCTCTCTGCGCAGGGAGCAAGATGTACTGATTACCATCGCAGGATCACTCTCTAACATTAAGAATGATATCCACCCTAGACAAGGCTTGTGGTATCTGCCAGGGGTGGATCCTCAAACAAATCTGAATAACAGTTCAAGAAAATAAAGGTATGGAAAGTACTTTAGGCCTAAAACCAGATGAAGTCATGTATAACAGGCTTGGTAAATGGTAAGTTTCATTACTTAATTCTATTATGAGAATCATCTTTAAAAGTGTGATAGTAAGTTGGCCAATCGTAATTAATTACCATAAACTTAAGATATGAGAGTATGAACACTAAGCTAATGCCAAAAATGAACTAAATAAACTAAATAGACTAGTCACAATTAAGAATGGTTAGATCATGTAAAACAGAAGATTTCACACTTCTTTTTGCAATTCAGAATCTGATTTTTCCTCATGGCATAGACATAGTCTCTACAGAGGCATGAAAGAGCAAAGTGCTATATTTTCACTCCTACCCTCCACCATGGAGGATTTTTTCTTTGTTAACAACAGGAATATTAAGAGAGGAATCAAGAGTGGCCCCTCTATCTTGAATAAACCCATAGTAAACGTCTGGTTTATGATAAGGCCAGTTAAAAAAATCCCACCCCTGGGGTGATTCAGGCCGTTAATCAGGTATTATGGTTTTTCTGGTTTTGCAAGAGGAGGCAAAGCACATGTTGTCGTAAACCGAAAGAAACAGCAATTCTTTACTGCAGCTCCCAATCCTTTCTCTGACTATGTTTGTCTATGGTGATTTAAAAACATGTCCACTAATTCTTCTTCACACTACCTTTAAATGCTGAAGCCTAAATTCCATTCCCTAGCAATTGTGCAAGTCATACTTCTAACTTACTTTTCTATTATCTCTTTGCTTTGAGACAGGGTCATGTGTCCCAGGCTGACTTCTAACTCAGCACGTACCTGAGGATGACTGTGAATTTCTAATCTCCCTGACTCTACCTCCCTAGAGCTGGGGTTATGGCAATGGGGCACCTTGCTTAGTTTATGCACTACTTACCTTTGTGTGCTAGACAAGCACTCTGCCAACTGAACTATGACTCTACCCTCGGACTGACCTTTGACAAGTATAATATGATAGCATTCCCCCCATGCTTCTCTGTTCCCTTTGGGTCCTTTTCCCTGACATTGGGACTTTCCAGCAGCCTTATGCAGAGGTGCCTGAGTAAGGAAAAAAGAATGGAAGTGTGTTCCAATAGAACTGTATTTACAAAATAAGTGCAAGACCATTTACAGCCTACAAGACTATAGTCCACCTTAGTCTAAGTGACTGAGTCATTGTGGAAGTTGATACTCCAGGCCCAGTCTTCCATCTGACTGTAACTTCTATCTCAACTTCCATCCCACGAGAAACCCTGACCTGGAACCATTCAATTAAGTCTTACATTCATAACCTTCAGAAAGATATTTGTTGTTTTGAGACATTAAATGTGAGAGGAACTTAGTATGCAGAATATATAACAAATTCAGTACACAACCTTAGTTCTCATTGTTTATCAACATGCCAAAACTTTTGACAGGGACAAACCAATAAATTACCAATTAATCAGTTAACCAATTGAGTGTACATTTACTACTTATTTCTTCCATAACCAGAAATAGCTCACATCTAATCTCAGGCCCTTCCTTATCTCCTTGTTGCTGAAGCAAATCCTACGTCATTTCCCCTAAATTTCAGACCCACTCTCCAGTAACATATATTTAAGCACATAATTTTGCTTTTGTTGCCATATATATGTTTTATTTGGCAAGCTTCCCAAAGGAAAAGTTGCTTCAGTTTTTAAAATAATTCTAAGTACATTTTTAGAATCAATAAGTCTTGATTAATTGAAGAAGAAATAGTTCCTTGAAATTACTTGATTCCTGGGGAAATAAATGGCTCTGTTTGCTTTGGAATAAATGCTATGCTGCCATTCCAAGTAAACCTTTCTCTTTGGCCCATGTGTGCCTTCCCATATCAATAAACGTCTGGAAATATCTAGAGAGTAAATATCTTGGCTTTCCTAGGCATTTTCATCAACTCAATTTTGTTCTTATAACTTGATAGTCATGTTAAATAAATACAATAAATAAATAAATACATAAATGACACAATAATAAATAAAATGGTATAACAATAAATAAATAAGATGGCAGTAAATAAAATAATGGCAGTTATTTTGTTCCAATAAAACTTTATTTAGAAAAGCAAATATGAGACTATGTAGGTGTGAAGGTAGTAGGTTGTTATGGTAGTTTGAATGTATGTCCTCCATAAACTCAGGTGTTTTATCAAAGCTCATAATTTGGATCTCTTATTGCCCGGCTGGAGGAGGTATCACTGGGGGTAGATCCTGAAGTCCATCCCTAAAATATCACTGGGGAGGATCTAATTTAGCAAGCAAAAGGTGTAAGAGAGCAGAGTCAGTCAGCTCTTGGGGCCCTGTTTGTTACCAGTTTGTGCTTGCTGCTTTTGGTTTATGTGGGTATTTGGTTGTCTCTTTCTGCTTGTATATATGGAAGCAGATTCTCCTGCCCTTGATGGACCTTCTCTCCCTTGATCTGTGAGGTTGAAATAAATCCCTTCCTCCTCTAAACTGTGCCTGGTTTGCTGACTACAACAGTTGGGGACAGGTGATCTTGGGTGATATTCCCCAACAAACCTACTTCAAAAGAATCAGTGAATGGAAATTAAAAAAAAAAACCAAGCAGGTGTTACTATATTAATATCTGATAAAATATACTTCAAACCAAAAGAAATCAAAAAGATCAAAGAAGGCCACTTCTTACTCATCAAGGGAATGATACAACATGAGTACATCACTATCATATATGCCACAAACACACAGGCACCACAGTTTATAAAACAAAATCTTCTCAACAATAAAGCAGAAATAAACACCAACACCATCATACTTAGAGACTTTACTCCACTATCATCAATAGATAGATCATTCAAACAGCAAATCAACAGGGTGATAATAGCACTCAACAACATCAAAGATCATCTAGACCTAACGGACATCTCAGAACTTTCCACCCCAACTCTACAGAATATACATTCTTCTCAGCAGCCCATGGAACCGTCTCCAAAATTGACGATATATTAATCCATAAAGTGTGCCTCCATAATGTCAGGAAAATTGAAGTAACTTCCTGGAACATGTCATAGCATAATGCTTTAAAGCTAGAAATTAACAAGAGACACATCAAGAACTCAACCACCTCCTGGAGACTAAACAACACACTTTTAAACCATAAATGGATCATGGAAGAAATAAAAAATGAAATTGTAAAATTCCTAGAACTGAATAATAATGAAACAACAACTTACCAAATGAAGGGAGTCCTAAAGGGAAAATTCATAGCACTAAATGCCTTCAATACAAAGACAGAGAGATCTCAAACTAATAGCCTAACTATCCACCTAAAGGCAAGGGTAAAACAAGAAATATCCAACCCAAAGAGCTCCAGATGGAAAGAAGTAATCAAGATTAGAGCAAAAATTAATGAATTGGAAACTAAGAAAACAATTTTAAAAATTGATGAAACAAAGAGCTGGCTCATTTCCATGACCATCAACTGATAAATGGATAATGATGTAGTACATATACACAATAGAATTTTTATCAGTGGTAAGGAAAAATAAAAATAATGAAATTTGCAGGGAAAAGGGTGGAGTTGGGGAAAAGTCATTCTAAATGAAGTCACACTGGCACAGAAAAGCAACGTCCGCATGTGCTTTCGCATTTGTGGTTCCTAACTGGGATCAACTGGAGATGAGTGCAAATGGTGGTAAGCAACAGGAATAAGGGCATAAAGCCAGAATGAGACCAGGAGAGAGAAGAAAGAGGGGAAGTGTGGTGGAGGAGTTACTTGCCAGGTTAGGGGAGAGACAGAATATATGTGGTGGGCAGGGCTTGGAGCAGTAGGGCGGGTGGGGAGGGAATTACAACAAAGTCAAGACAACATGAATTGAGTCTATAGAAATCATCATTTGGACTAGCATTCTACAAGGTATAACTACCAATACAGGGGAAGGGGTGACAGTCCAGACATAAAGTGGAAAAAGCTTAACTTTAAAACCACAAACTCTGGCCAGTAATTCTCAGGCCCAGAGTTAGGTTGCCCCCCCCCCCCCCACAGTGAGGTGTTAATCCATGATACCCATGAGGTCCCCAAAATAATGTAGGCCATTGCTAAAACATTGATTACCTGCCAGAGCTAAAAGGGAAGACCCTGTTGTTGAAGACAGCGCAGGCTGTGGTCACAGGATCTTGGAGTACCACACTGGAACCAAAAGGGAAACTAGCTCCTTCCTGGCTAGTCCTTATAGTTCTGGAAAGCTTTGTGAGAGATGCTGGAAGACAATGATCACTAACAGCATGAAGAAGCAGGGGACCCTGCAGACGATGAAATCAACTAGCCAGATAAGTAGTACACACTTGTGCAATAGTGGCACACAGCCTCTGCAGGTAACCCACTGATCTCTGACTGGACATGAGGCCCACTCAGTGGGAGAGAACTTAATCTGGTACTGGAAACCAAGTCAGAATCTGATGGTTAGGAAACTCATAGACTTCAGAGAGAAGCCTGCACTGTTCTCAAAAGAGAAATTGTGTTGAACACCAAAAATCTTTCAAATAACTTTTTTTTTTCAAGGTTGTTTCTCAGTCTAGCCCAGGCTGACCTGGAATTCACTATGTAGTCCCAGGGTAGCCTCAAATTCACAGATATCCTCCTATCTCTGCCTCCTGAGTGCTAAGATTAACAGCATGTGCCACCACACCCAAATAACTTTTTAAACCGCATTAAACTTAAGCTGCTCTCAATCTGTGTTGGCAAATTTGTTTTATTTTACATGGGGCAGAGAAAACAGGAGAACAAGTATCCATCAATAAGACCAGAAGATAGCTGACTATCCAGCACTAGATGTGCCACCTCTACCACATCTGCTGGCGCCCCAGAGAAGTTGCAGAGGAAACAGTGACATGAATACTGCTCTTACCACTAGCCTGACAACCAGCCCCAGGGTGATAGTGACAGACACAGTCATCAATCAAATCACATCAAAGCAGAAATCTAGAAGCTATGAAGAGCTCAGCACTATATCAGACTGCCATCAGGCCTATCATGACTCAGGGAACTTTGAGGAAGAGGGAGTAGAACAATTGTAAGAGCCACAGAGTGGGTAGGAATACCTGAGGCAAGGTTCTCCCACTATTCCACAGGGACTAATTAAGGCCTTCATGACCCCACACTGAATGCCTTAACTCCACTGAGGAAAGCCCCCAGAGAAATGAGTGAGGGTATAAAAGAGTATAATCTGTATATATATACATACATATATATATATATATATATATATATATATATATATATATATGATCAAAGAAGGAAAGTAATCCTATTAAATGCCCCTGATTCTTCCACACAAAATTTGTATAAAACTATACAGCATGATTCTTAATCTTGATGGTATTGATGTTTTAGACTGAAAAGATTTTGGGTGGGGTATCTTGTGCACTCTGGGATGTTTATTGTCACCTCTAGTGTCTATCTGTTAGATTACAGTAGCACCTTCAAGTTGCCACAATCAAGTATTTTCTGGACATAGTCAAATGTCCCTGGGACAAATGGGGGCAAAAGGAGGCAGAATGGAGCAGGGTTAAGCATTACTGATATACTGAACAGGTACGTCAACCTAAGCCCAGTGGAGTACAGGGACAGCTTTTCAGACTTCTTCATTACACTCTTGCCCTCAAGTATTTTGCTGGAATACTAAGCAAAAGAAGGGCTGATTTAAGTAGAAGATACTCAGGTAATCAACACCATTCTTCACTTGACACATGTCCTGGGAAAACTACATGAGAATCAGCACTGTCAAAACACCTGGGACCATCATTTCTGAGGTCTCTTAGTAATGATTTTATAACAATAAGATGTTGGAAAACTCATTTGCACACACTGACCCGGGCTCACGACATTTTAAGAAGTCTGCACGCAGACAATACAAGGAATGCCAGCAGAGACTAGGCAGTATGCACAGGCAGGCCGTTTTAAGATATATGCTTTAAGTCTGGTTTAGATCTTATCTCTAGGCTACTTAAGAATGGGCTAACTCCAAATCAGTGAACTGTGTGGGAGTTTTCTCTAAAAATCAAACTTTCTAGTACATTATTTCACCACAGAGATTCTCAAATACAACTTGTTGCAGTCAGCTTCAGGTTGCTTGGATGAACTTCCAAACTAGGCGTAGTTATGGGAGGAATGGAATTTATTTGGCACTTACAGATGCAGGGAAAGTTCCATCATGGCAGAAGAAGTTGGTCCCTTTCTCAGGTCCATGGGGGGAGGGGAGGAGAAAGAGAAAAGAAATCACCAGGAACATAAGCAGGAACCCCAGGCAGGACTCAAGTACTTTGCATATCTTTGACTGGAATTCAGATCCACCCCCAGTAACAAACACCTTAGGGCTAGACCCCAGAATGCACCCACCATGACCTCTCCTCCAGCCAGGAGACTGAAGTTCCAAGAAGCTTGAATAAAACTGAATCTACTGGGGACATACATTCAAACTACCACATTCTGTCCTTTATTATGCATGATTGCCCCAAATAATATGTTGAAGTCTAATGCCCTGTACCTCACAACGTATTTGGAGACAAGGCTCTTCAATGATATTTTTAGTGTAGTCCTAATTCAGTATTATTGGTGTCCTTACTGGAGGAGATGTAAACACAGTCATGAGCTCACAGGGAAGGAAGGAGGACTTTATGGAGACAAGGGAAGAGATGTACTTCTCTCTCAGCAATCAAAGGAGAGAGGCATCTGAAGCAGCCAAACCTATTGACTCCTTGATTTTGGACTTCCTACACCAGAACTATGAGAAATTCATATTGTGCAAGTCACCAAGTACATGGCATTTTGTTACAGAAGACATTAATATGGACACCATCCATAATGTTGAATATGCAGGATCAAAATAAATGTTTATTGTTAATGATATTATTTCATCAATATTATTTTCTACTTTTGATGCATGTGTGTGCATGTTCATGTATGTGTTGCTATGTGTTCATGAGCATGCATGCATATGCATGTGGATGCCTGAAGACAACCTTGTATGTTGCTTCTCAGGAACACCACCCACCAATTTTTAAGACAGGGTCTCTCTCATTGGCCAGGAGCTTCACAAGTAGACTAGACTGGCTGGCCAGCAAGCCCCAGCGATCCTCTTGTGCCTACCTCCTCCTCAGCACTGCGAGTCCTAGTGTCAGACCATCCTGAGTACGAGGCAAATACTTGACCCGCTGAACCATCGTCCCAGCCCTCATCACTAGTATTTTCAACTCATTTCTGGAAACATTTACTGAGTATCAACTCTGATTCAGATTTTTTACTATACATGGAGGGTTGCAGAGGTTTGTCAGTCACAGTGTCTACACAGTCAGGAAGATCAGATGAGCTGGTTTAGAATCTAAGACACAAAATAGTTTATTTAAATTAGAAAATGAGGCAAAGACCATGAGAGAAGAAGTCTATGTTCACTCCTCTGCAAAATCTAAAAAGTCTAAACTTACAAGGTTTTGTTCACAACTTCTTTGGCAGGAAAACCTGACTTAAATTAAACTCATTTGATGATAAGATGTGATCTTATGCTGTTAATATCTTCCTTGAGCCACCTTCATATGTTCTTCATGAATGTTTTTGTTTCTATTATGTCTTCTGTTTCTCTGAAGCTCCTCACACAGCACTGGCTTGTCCAGGATTCTGTCACTTCTTCTGTTGCAGTCAAGCTCACATTGCTAGCAGAAATCACCCAACAAAGAGCAGCTTGTGGGGAAAAGAGAGGTTTATTTTGGCTTACCAGATCGAGGGGGAAGCTCTATGATGTCAGGAAAAATGATGGCATGAGCAGAGGGTGGACATCACCCTCTGGACAACATAAGGTGGATCATAGCAACAGGAGAGTGTGCCAAACACTGGCATGGGGAAACTGGCCTATAATACCAATAATACTATACACTCCCCTCCAGGAGGCTTCAGTTTCCAATTGCTATCATCTTGGGAACTGTAGCATCTAGAACATCTAAGTTTATAGGGGACACTTGAATCAAACCACCACATTCCACCCCTGTCCCCATAAACTGATAACCATGCATGTTATAAAATGCAATGCATTCATCCAGCTTTAAAAGTTCCCATAGATTTTTATCAATTCCAATGATGTTCATACATCCGCATACCCCAAGGTCTTTTAACTGAATCATAATACGAAAAAAACAAAAAAAACATATTGGCACAGAATAAACATTCTCACTGCAAAAGATGGCATTGGGCATAGCAAAGAAATATTAAACCAATACAAGACTTAAAGCAACCAGGGCAAACATCAAATTCTGTAGCTTCAAGTCCAACAACTCTAGCCAGTGACAAATCTCCAAGTTTGATAATTCTAACCAGCAATAAGTCTTGGCATTCCAATTCCGCCCCTCCAGCTAGGCTACTCACACTCCTGGAAAACTTCATCCGGGGCCGGCAGCTATCCTTAGCAACCATCTCATGGTCTTGGCATCTCTACTGGGTCTCCACTGCAATCCATGGTTCATCCTCATGGCCCCATGTGGTCTCCATGCAGGTATCCAGCAAACCTGCTTCACACTGCCTAAGGCCATTTCCAAAACACAAGACTGTGTTGCAAACTCAATGACCCTCTCTTTCCTGCATTTCTTACACTCCACAATACCAGGTAGGTGCCAATTTGTTAATTGGGGGGAATAAAGCAGTCTTTGAAGAACAGGACATTCCTTGGGCACTCAAGCCCCTTCAAAAGAGTCTACATTCTTCCTGTTGCCCCAGTACAGGTTAGCTAGCCCAGTCTCAAAGGTTGTAATCTCTCAATTGCAGCTGAATGGGCAGCAGTTCACCTAAAGATCTTTCTTTCTGTGCCATATCCCTCTGCTCACACCAGTTCATTTCAACCCAAAGCAACCCTGCACAACTTCTCAGGACACAGACATAATCGTAAGCTTCTCACACAAACTGCTAGTCCAGTCCAAGAAAAGCTCTTTCTCACCCTCATAAGCCAAACTTTATAGTTCGTAGTTCTTATTACATTCAGGTCATTCAGCTCTGACCAGAATAGTCCATCAAGCTGTACTTATAGCATTACAAGGCATCTCTTAGGCCAAGGTTTCAAATCCTCCCACATTCCTCTTGAAAATCAGCTCCAAAAGGCCAATGCCACACAGTCAGGTGTCTAGCAGCAATCCATTCCTTGGTACCACTTTACTGTTGCAGTCAGGTTTTCATTGCTGGTAGAAATCACCCAAACAAGAGCAGCTTTTGGTTTACAGGCTCCAGGGGGAAGCTCCATGATGGCAGGAAAAATGATGACATGAGCAGAGGGTGGACATCACGCGCTGGCCAACATAAGGTGGACCATAGCAACAGGAGAGTGTGCCAAACCCTGGCATGGGGAAACTTGCTGTAACACCCATAAGCCCACCCCAACAATACAGTCCAGGAGGCTTTAGTTTTTAATTGACATCATCTGGGGAACCTAACATCCAGAACATCTAAGTTTATGGGGGACACCTGAATCAAACCACCATACCTCCTGTCTCTTACTTACTTGTACTGGTGCCCCATTCCTTCACTCAAAGCCCTGGAACTTAACCTCCACAGTAAAGCCACAAAACTGGATTCCTTTCCTGGCCTGCATGTTCAGAGAAGCCAAGTCAGAACTATCTGTGACTAGGTTCTAAACAATGAATTTACAGGACAAGCTAGGGAGCCCAGTATAGGTGGTGAGGAGGATTAATCCTGACTAGCACCAGTCACACATTGCAAAGAACTGTGACTGGGATGAGGGACAAATGCAGAAGATCTATTGGGAAATCAATTACCCAACTACTGACAGTTAGGAGGAACTCTAAAGAGAGAAATTAGGGAATACAGCATTTCAATAGAGAGGTTTTTGATGCAATAATGTAACATGAAACAAAAGAGAATAAAATTTAAAAAATAAATTCAAGCTCAAGGTAGTCCACTATTAATAGTATGCCATACTGTAAATGTCCCAGAGCCTCTGGGCATTTAAGAAATGCTTATCACTTCTTATCATTCACAGCTCTAAGGAAGACTGTGACATCAATCTGATTTATAATCTAAGTTCTATGGTTTCAGAACACAGAAAAGTTAATGCTAACAGCCATGGGAGGTGCTGTATTGGAAAGCCTCACCTCTGATGGGAAAACGTAAGAGCCCGAGACCTCATTTGAGGGCATCTAGACAAGCCTGGGAGCAGGTCCCCCAGAGCCTTCCAACGCTCCTGATCATCAGAAGCAGACTGTTTCTAATGACTAGAAAAAGAAATGTCTCCTCTTTCCTGGAGACATGCAAGGCCTCCCCTGAAGTAGTTTCCTTGTACAATGAGGGCTGTTAGCCTCCAGGCACACCCTCTCCATCCATGACTATCACTGTGCTGATAAAGAAACCCACACATGGGCAGCCACACACAAGAAAGTCCAGGCCCTTCTTTGAGAAGAGTTCGTCTATATACCAATACGATAAGAACTGAAGAATGCATGGGAGGAGGGGAGCACTCTAACCTGAGGATGTTAGCCCAGAGGGAAGAGCAAAAATGTGACACTGAATGGGACAGAACTGATCCACATGGAGGCATTCAACCATCTGTCAGTGTTCAGTGTCTTTGAAAGACACTGGCAAGAGCCTTAATGAATTGTCAGACTAGGTCCTTGAAGCCTTAGCTCAAATATGGTCTATGATGAGCACACTGGAGATGCAAGGGCTTTGTTAACACGGGGTAGGGTTGGAGGATCAAGGATGTGAGGATGCTGGATAATTATGTTTGGCCTGTGAGCTTAGCACCTATGTTCTCTGTGAGTTTACAAAGAATGCACCAGTTGTGGAGGGTGGAGGGGAGGCACAAGTGGTTTTGAAAAATTCATTTGTGTCTATTCCCGGAAGACCAAGTTTGACAATGAGAAATAGGACCATGAAAACAAGTCCTCTAGTATCAACAATGTTAAGTAAGATCCTGGAAAGAAAGTGGCCAAGTGGCAGCTGTTAGCCCTCAGAGACTAGAGGCAATTACTATGATGCCACGCAGGCCATAGTACCATCAGTGTGGCTGCTCTGCAGGGTCGTAGTCCTAGGGGGCCCTGCAAAGGCAGCTCACAGGTGCTGTTCAGTTTGTACAACAGTGAAACCAAAAGTTTAGCAGATGGCTGAGGCTGGTCATCATAAAGGAAATTCCTGCCTGTCAGCCACTTTTCAGGTTCAGGTCAGTTTACCAATGGAGCTCACTGATGAAGAGGAGGCAGGTGCTGCAGAGGAAGGATGTTTTAGATACCAGCACAAGTGTAAGCAGTAAGTATTCTTTTCATATTAGTCACTACAGTCATTTACTGAGTAGTCTCGATAAAGAGGAATGCCTAGACATGGGGCCTCTCTCTCTCTCTCTCTCTCTCTCTCTCTCTGTGTGTGTATGCGCGTGCTAGGGATGAATGTTCATATGGACAGATGTGTCTATGCAGGCCGGTAGAGGCTAGAGTTTGGACAGGGTCCCTCACTGAACCCAGAACTCACAGATTCTTCTAGTATGGCTGGTCAGCAAGTCCCAGAGCTCCACCTTTCCCTGCCTGACTCTTGCTGGGATTATAGGTAAAACACCAGTCAGCTTGCACATGGCATCTGCTGGGCTTGCTAACTCAGGTCCCCATGTGTACCAATGGAGCCATCTCCCCAGCCCTGTCTAGACATTTTGAGAACTATTTAATAGGAACTGAATTGTCATTGACCCAAGCCACCGTACCTGTGGTGCCACTGTGGTCCTCTGGTTAGAGTGCCAATGTGTGGGAGTCAGGTAACAATGGAAATGGGTGCTGAGTCCTTTCCCACTGGCACCCATCTTTGCAGTCTGACTTGTGCTTTCCAAATTTGTAGTTGAGTCATTTAAACTTGATAGTTATCTTGGGCTAGAGGGATGGCTTTGCAGTTAAGGCACTTGCATGTGAAGCCTAAGGACCCAGGTTTGATTTCTCAGTACCAATGTAAGCCAGATGCAGGAGGTGGAGCATGCATCTGTAGTTAATTTGCAGTGTCTGGAAGCCCTAGCATGCCCATTCTCTATCTATCTACCTCTCTCTTTCTCTTAAATAAATAAATACATGTAATAGTTATCTGAATCCTCACATTTATTCCTTGAAATGGAAAGAAGGGTCCTTATTATATGAAAATAACCAAGAAAGACGGTTCCTTGCAACTTCTTCAAATCAAAATAGTAACCAATGCAAAAAAAATCATGTTTCTGAAGCATTGCCAGATATTATAAAACACAGGGACAGCTGCAGGCATGGTAGCCTCTCATCTATTTAATTTACCTTTTTGTTCTATGCAAAGCCTGCTGTATCTTAGCAGATGATGATAAACTTCTGCTCGTGTACTTGGTAGACTCGGTGTGACTCTTGTTACTGTGCCAGGTTACTTAAGACAAGCACAGACTCTCCTTTCTGTTTGTATGTGCGTATCTCTTCTTACATCACTTTCCTTACAACTCAGAAGGATGTTAAAAGCAGTTAAGCAACATCATTTATGCAAGAACACACACACACACATATATATATAATATTTTTGTGTCTGAGCCAAGTTAACTATACCTACTGGCATGATGTAATCCACAGGAGACTCAATCACCCTGCCTCTGCATGAGGCATCACACTGGTCCCTCTGGTGATGATATGATGCTAGCTGGTCTTGAGTAGAAAGAAATGCCATCTATGCACTATGGTTTGGGTACAGTTGTTTCTTAAATACTCATGTGCTTAAAGCTCCATCCCCAGTGCAATACTGTGAGAGATGATGGGATTTATAGAAGCCAGTGCCTTATGGGAGGGGATGCCCATCACACTTCGGGGTGAGTAAGGCCTCTCCAGGTTTAATTAGTAACAGTGAGCAAGGGACTTATCAAGTGAAGATATCCTGTGCGTCTGTCCTCTTCTGCCACCCACTCACCGCTGCTGCATTGCTCCTTGCTTTTTACGCCACCTGCCAGGAGGCTCCCTCGATATGTGACTGTGTGTGCTTGAACTTCTGAGCCTCCAAAACCAGGAAGCAAAATAAACCTATCTGCCTTATAAAATCCTCCGCCTCCGATATTTTATCATAGGTTCAAAATAAATAGTAAAACAGGCTATAGTTCTGGCAAAGCACCTGAATGCCAGAAGATTGAAGGAAGCAATCAAATATCATGGCCTTCATTGGTGAAGACTTTAAACAATGTCTTTCTGCCATTAAGAAAGCAGCTCTATGACTGTTGCAGCCCTTTGAATTCCGGAAGCAATTCTGTGCCTCACTTGGGCTGATGAACTTGAGCAGACACAGCAGCTATTCATTATTGGATGGAAGCGATGCATTCTGGGCAGAGTTTAAGCAGGTCCAGAAAGCCAGAATAACTGACATGGAGAAGTAGGGTCTACACCCTCATTACCTGCCTATGCTGTTGGTGCTGGTGTCTCTTTATCCACACCATGGCCACATTAGAGGTGTGTGTGTGTGTGTGTGTGCGTGTGTGTGTGTGTGTGTGTGTGTGTGTGTTTGTTGGTCATTTTCCTATGACAAACCACCAAAGGGAAAGGACATAGGCCCATTTCATAGATGAATTGTCACAACAATGTCACTACAAGTGGACCGTGGCTGTATTCCACTTCTGGGACAGGTGGTAAGTAAATCTTCCCAGTGAGCAGGGCTCTGAGAGTACATAGTGTGAGAGAGGGTAGGACTTGTAGAAACAGGTCCCTTATGGGTTGTAATAAGATCGGGAGGCATCACTATTGAGAGGGGATGCCAATCACATTTTGAAGTGAGTAAGATCTTTCCAGATTTAATTAGTAACAGTAAGCAAGGGATTTTATCAAGTGAAGATATCCTTATGAATATAAAAAAGATATAGTCATAGACTTTGCAAGGAACAGGTGGACTGAAGTCTAAAATACATACCTACGCTGGTTCCTAGGCAGGAGCAAATGGCTTGATTGTTCAGGGGCTGGACAATCAGGGATGAGAAGGTCCAGAGAAGAGGTGTATGATTGCTCACATACAGGTGGATCCAAACCATGGCTGTCATGTGTATGAGATTATTATCCACCAAAAAACATTCACCATGGCAGATTCTCATTATCCCACCAGATGGACAGAATCATCTTCTCTAGAGAGGTCAGGCAGCTTCTCTTCACAGCCACCTTGGTGCAAAGACCCATGAGCAGATGGTCATGAGGTGGCCAAATGGAGACCACTATGGGCTCAGCATGGGCTCTTCTCATCAGCACTGAGCTAACTGGCACATGAATCTGGAGTTAGTTTGCAGTGGCTGGAAGCCCTGGAGTGACCATTTTCCCTCTCTTTCTTTCTCTCCCTCTCCTAAATAAATAATATTTTTTAAAAGAGAAAGGCAGCTATTGGGGTGTGAATGTGAAATGCCACTGATAGGTTCATGTGTCTGAACACTCTATTCCCAGCTAGTGCTTGTTGAACCTTTAAGAAATACGGGTTTGCAGGAGGAAGTAGGTCACTGGGGATGGACCTTGGGGTTTTATAGCTCAGTCCCACTTCCTGCTGCTTCTCCCTCCCTAACTGTGGATGTGGTGTGACTAACTGGTTTCCCATTACTATTGCTATGTGTTCACTGCCATGATAGATTTTACCCCACTGAACTGTAAAAAAAAAAAAAATAATATATATAATATATATATATATATATAGAGAGAGAGAGAGAAGAGAGAGAGAGAGAGACAGGTTGAACACTTTATACTCAAGTATGGGAATGCAAGTAGATTGAGAAGTATAAGTGTATCTGAGTGGTACAAAGCATAGCTGAATGAGGCACACCCTTTCATATTCTCTTGTTCCACCTCTGATGTCTGGTTGTGCGGCCTGAGCCCATTACCCACACAGGAAAGATCCCTAGAAGCTCTTTCTACTTATAGAGTAGTTAAAATATCATACCACAGCTATGTTCTCGGAAGTCCACAGTGGTTCTTTCCACAAAGGTTGAAACGACCAGTAAAAAGAGTCATATTGATGAAGTCTTTCTCTCCTGAAGAAGCGTATTTTAGACATGTTTAGATGACTGCATGTGTACCTATATCCCATGTATATTGTAGGCATGTTTATATGACCACATGTGTGCATATAGCCTATGCATATTATAGAAGTGTTTAGATGACCACATGCATGTATATACCCCATGCATATTGTAGACATTTTTAGATGGTTGCACACGTGCATGTGCCCCATGCAGCTTAGTCTTGGCATCATTGAGCTGGTTCTCACAGGTTATTCAAAAGCTGTTTGCATGGGCTAGAAAGATTGCTTAGTGGTTAAGGCAATTACCTGTGAAGCCTAAGGACCCATGTTCCACTTTTCAGGTCCTCCATAAGCCAGCAGCACAATGGTGACACAAGCTCGAGGTCACACATGCACACTAGGTGGTGCAAGTGTCTGGAATTCGATAGTGGCTGAGGCCCTGGCATGCCAGATCTCTCTCTTTCTCTCACTCTCTCTGTAAAAAAGAAAGAAAAAAAACCAGCTAGTTGGATGTGTCTCCACTCAACTGAACATCCCATGTTGTCCCACTGGGTGTTTAAAATCTTCTGTGGAAGGAGGGCTAACCCCATGAGAACTAGAAAATGCTATGCCATCTGGAGTGCTGTTTGTGAAATCTTTGCTGGGGACAGAGCTCAACTGGTAGAATGCTTGCCCGGCTGGGTTCAGTCTCAGGCCTGTGGCACATTCCTGTAATGGCAGCACGGAGGAGGTGAAAGCAGTAGGATCAGAAGTTCAAGGTCATCCTAGATGCATAACAAGGTTGAGATCAACTTGGGCTTGAGACCTTCTCTCAAGAAACAAACAAACAAACAAATAAATTTTTTGCTCTGCACACTGAGTTTAAAACCCACACCTGAGGAGCGACTGGCTGTGCCCCATGGCTCACTCTGAAGAAGAGGCCACACACAGTTCCTAGATCCTACCTATCTCTCTTTTTAGTCTCCCAGCTCCTCACGTTTGAAAACTACCCATTCTCTGCCAGATACACCAAGGTGATACCTACTTCTTCAAGTTCAGCTCTGCCTTCAGCTTTATTTATTTACTTATTTTTAATTTATTTACTTGAAAGAGGGAAAGAGGAAGAGAGAGAGAGAGGGAGAGAGAGAGAGAGAGAATGGGCCCACCAGGGCTTCCAGCCACTGCAAACGAACTCCAGATGCATGCGCTGCCTTGTGCATCTGGCTTACAGGGGTACTAGGGAATCGAACCAAGGTCCTTTGGCTTTGTAGGCAAGTGCCTTAACTGCTAAGCCATCTTTTTAGCCCATGCTGTCAGCATTTTAATGGAAACTATTTGACCCTGCTTGCCATGTTCTCAGTCATGGGCTTTGGGCCTCTCCTGCTTGTTACTTAACACATTTGCATATGACAATTAGATCAACATCTGTAACTCCAGTAGACTATAAGCTTATTATGTTTATTATTATTATTAACAACATGTTTCATATGCATACATCATGTGTTGGTACCCTCTTTTCCCTCATTCCTGCCCCCATTCCATTGGGGGTGCTCCTCAGTGGGGTTGTAGGTATTTCTCAGGGGTTGTGGTTTATGCTTTGTGGGAGCAGTAGTCAATTATTTTGGGGGGAAAGGAATGTCTCTGGGCATAATGTCTCTAAAATATTTACTTTAAGTATTTAATTTAATTAATTTATTTAACGGACATGTACATATACATAGAGAATGAGTACATCAGGGCCTCTAGCCACTGCAAATGAACTCCAGATGCATAAGCCACTCTGTGTATCTGGCTTACATGGGTATTGGAAAATCAAACCTGGGTTCTTGGGCTTTGCAGGCAAGTGTCTTAACCACTAAACCATTTCTCCAGCCCATCATCATTATTATTTTCTATTCCAATTTTCTATGCTCTTCCACTTAAAGAAAAAGTTGGCACTGGGAAAAGGGACAATGGAAATCTGCCATGGGCCCAATCCCTGCACAACTCTTGTGTGTCCCATGAAAGCCATTATCCCGAATAATTAGTCTTTCCTGTGGCCTGACACCCCTGGCACTCTTGAGGCTGGCACATAGTATGACTGCTGCTTTCTTTTCTCGGATGCCTACAGCCTTCTGACTGTCTTGGGCCTGAGCTCCGTGGGCATTTCTTTTCACACTGGCTTTTTCCTTAGAAGGGTCATTTCTCATAATGAGCAAATGAGTGTGACCAATGGACCCAAGCCTTCCTGGCCATCTTCCAGGCAGGACACCTTCAGAGTGATGGCTCTCCTGCTTCCAGATGAGAAGCCACTGTCAACAGTACGTGACATGTGGACATGTTCCTAGGAAAACTTTTTCTGGGGCTTCCTTAGCTGAGCTCATCGTGTATTTCTGGGCCTCTCAAGATCAAGCTGCCAATCAGGATAAACTGTCTGCTGGAGAATTTGAGGAAAATGTTAACTGGGGCCTAGTCTGAGCTTGCCAAATTCACAGCTCGCCCTGACATTTAGAGAAGACATCCCCATCTCCCCCCAACCTTACTTAGTATGATGAAGAATTTCTTCCTTGCAGGGTGGGGTTCACAAAACGAAAGTGCATACTTATGGCCTACATTTGGCTAGGGGACACAGAGATTGTCCCATGCAACATTTATGGAACCATGGCACTTGGTCTCTTGGGATTTCTTGGAGTTTGGATGCCTGAAGTGACTTTTGGCCTCAGCATCTTTGGATGTTATCACACCTCTCTTTAGAAACATGCAGGGGGATTTTGGACTTTGCCAGCAGGTCACATGTACCTGGGTCTATAGCATGGCTCAGTGCATGCATAACCTCTGGTGAGAACAATTTTAATGCACCATTAATCCCTCAATGGTCACGAGTGGCTGTACCCTCCAGGCTTGCAGAGGCAGGGTGACTGGCATCTAGTTTTTCATGATTTAGCCATGACGCCAACAAGACTTGGCTCTGTATCATGGTCTTTTTCCATGGTGTTGTTTCTGATTGAATATGTTCATCTCTTCTTTATGAGACCTTTCTTGGGCTCCACCTGTGTGGATAAAGTATTTGAACATGGGCATAAGGCTTAGAGGTAAGGACTGAGAGAAGGCCTGGGTCTCCAGCTCATCTATATTCCTGACAGCTCATACAGTACCTGGAAAGTCATGGATGATAAATTCAGAGGAACCACATTCTTTTAATTCTTCTAGAAATTAAACTTCTGCATTTACAGCTGCATTATTTCCACCCTTTAGCAGGAAATTGGATGCTAATGGATACCATGATCATGGCATCATAATTTGGGCTGCTGTACTGGTCATCTTTTATAAATGTAATATTTCTGTTTTTATGGGTTGAATGTTTGCAGTCCTTTCAAAATCTGTGGGAGGTGACTAGACTAGGTCATAAGAGCTCAGCCTCAGGAGTGGGATTTATGGCTTTTGCCTACTCCACCTTTTCTAGCATGTGGTGGGTCAAGGCACCATCTTGCAAGCAGAGAGCTGTCCTTCACAAAAGGCTGAATCTGTCCACTCCTCACTCTTGGACTTCCTATTGTCTAGAATAGTAATAAATAAATGTCTGTTATTTATAAATGAGCCAAGCCCATGAATTTTGTCATAATAGCATGCAGGGACCAATGCATACATATGTTTCCAGAAGCAACAAGAATAAAAGAATTAAGATGGAATGTGGTGGTGGATGCCTTTAATCCCAGCACTTGGGAGGTAGAGGTAGGAAGATAACCATGAGTTTGAGGCCACCCTTACACTTCATAGTGAAGTCCAGGTCAGCCTGGACTAGACTGAGACCCTACCTTGAAAAAACAAACCAAAACAAAACAAAAGAATAAAATGATTAAATCACAATATGGATAATCAGGTTAGACTTAGGTTGTGATGAAGGATGAATTTGAAGTGGGAACTCAGATCTCATGCATATCAGAGTGGGGCCCAGAGGAAGCCATGGCTATGGGAGCTCACAGAGAGGAAAACATTGTACTCTGGAAGCCTCTCACCATTGTGGTCTGTGGTATAGAGCCATCTTCCATCTGGGACTGCCTAAAGTTCAGGTCTGTAGGCAACAGTAGTCATCACATAATCTGAGTTTCCATTTTGCCAGTGGGGACACTGTAAGCCAAATACATGAGACAACTGGTCCAAGAGACTGCAAGACACATCGTGGCAGAGGAATAAGTGACTAGAATGCAGATTACTGAAATTCAAAGTTGAATCAATGGATAGAGAGCCTCATTCATGAACTTAATATTTTTTTCAATATAATGTCCTGCCCACATGCCTGGAAATTATGAATGTGACCTGTGAAAAAATGTGTCTTCACAGTTATAATTAAATGAAGGATATTGAGATGAGATCCGCCTAGGTGAGTTCTACATCCAATGACACGTGTTCTCATGAGAGACAGAAAGAGAAAAGACATGGACAGAAAAAGAGGAGACAAGGTAATCCCAGATGCTAGAATTGGAATGAAATGGCCCCACCAGAGACTGGAAAAGACAAAGAACAGGCTTTTCCATCTGGCTGCCTTCAGAATTTTGGACTCTAGAACTCAGAAAGAATAAATTTCTGTTGCCTTAATCCTCCAAGTTTATGATGATATGTCACAGGAACTCTGGGAAACTCATGCTACAGACATTAAAGAAGCAAATCCTATGCCTTAATTTTGCTTTCGCTTCTTGCCTCTCCTGAATAAAGCTGTTCACAGATCACTTGATATTTTAAATAAATGGCAGTTAGAGCTACAAGGACCCCTGTTCAGCACCATGGCCTCCCTGGGATCCAAGGTAATGTAGTGAAGAGAGAGCCCCATTTGGCTCATTGAATCTTAGGAAATTTTATTGATCTCATGATGCCTGCCGGCATCTCGGGAGTAGGCAATAAAATACCATAAGTCCAGTTTCCAGGAAGAAATTTTCATTACATTTTATATGGCTTCTATCTCTATTCATATTACATAATCTTTCCCTATTCATCCCTCATGACAATTAACATAACCATCTACATCCCACAATATGCTACTGATAATTTATCAGGAGATCTGGAAGAAATAAACCCACTGGTGTGATCTTAGCTCATAACTAGGAGAAACAATTTGAGGTACACTCAGAAGCCTCAGTTGCTTTTTGGGAGCACTTGGAATCAGCAGCATTGTAGCATGTCAACACCAACAGAGTCCTCACAGAACCTTGGCTACCCTTTGCATCTTGATACAATGCTGACTGTGTGTCTTTCCCAGTGTTCATCTTCATTAATAACTGGACAAATAGATAAATACAGATATTTTATATAAATTCGGGGGAAGGGTGCTGCATTTAAAATTCTAAGATAAATTATTGTACTGTCTTCCCTCAACAGGCAAGGGACATCTTTTGCTAACTGATTTGGTACTGAGAGAACCTTGGAATCTTTTGGTCAAGTATTCCTGAGACTTCTATTTCACCCTAAAGGAAATGCTGCCTAATAAATTGGCCCAGTTCATTTTCAGGCTTTCCCTAAAGACTCGTTCATTCCTCACTGGGGTTCAGCAAACTGAAGATGTTCATTAAGTTAAGATTACTATTTGGCTTTGACAGACAAATGTGTTTCCTGGAGCAATGTTGCTTGTACATTTAGAGTGTTGTATTGCTTTGTTTTAAAAGACATCAGGCTGTTTCTTGGTATATTACCAAGAAAGCAAAATTTGTCCTTATGGCCTCTAGTAGGAATAGTTTTTCCATGAAGGCAGTGGGTTTATATCACTCAGGAATGTAGATCTACAAATCTTGCTGAGATAAGTCTAAGTTTCCACAAATGTTAGTATTTTAACCAGGTGCCAAAATTCTATAAGGTTAGCTGACTCACTTGCACACATATATTTTTGCATTCAACACTCACTGCATTCCCATTCTAAATGGTTTTTCATTCTTTAGTGATCTCAAGTCCCTGGAAGCCTGTCAGAGTAGTGACCTGAACAGTAGTTTCCATTCTGTGAGTAAAGTTTACCTGGGCTGCTTTGCTTGCTTTTATTTGGATTTCTCAGGGAACCACTTTCTTCATCATCTAAAGTCTAGAAACATCTTATCAAATTCCTTTAATACATTTTCCAGAGATGAACAGAGAGATTATTATTCTCCTCTCAGGCTACCTCATTTCTGGGGCTGGAGAGATGGTTCAGTGGATAAAGTTCTTCTATACAGGTGTAGACTTGACTTGGGATCCCCAGAACCAGGTAGATGTGGGAGGGTTAATGTGTGTGTGTTCAGTGATGGTGGAAGGACAGGGATCAGGATTTCTTGGGAATCTGTAGCTAGCTATACTAGCAAAAATGCCAAGAGATGCCACCTTAAAGAATAAAGTAAATTGATTGAGGAAAGTACCAGACCTTGGCGTCTGTAATCTATATACATGTTCACATGCACCTGCACAGATATAAATATACACATACCACACTACATATGAACATGCAAAAAATACCAATGACTTTCTTCTCAGAGCTAGAATAGATCATCATAAAATTCACATGGAATTATCACATGATCTAGCAATCCCACCACTAGGTGTATAGACAAAGGAAACAAAATTACTATATTAAAGACATATTCATGCCTTTGATTATGATAGGACTATTCACAGTAGCCAAGGTTTGGAATCAACTGAGATATTTACCAACCCAAAACTGGATGAGACAATAGGCTATAATATTATGGAACAGTATTCAGCCATGAAAACTGAAATTCTGTCACTTGTATTAAGGTGGATGGAACCAAAGAATATTATGCTAAGTGAAGAATATCATGCTAAGTGAAATAAAGCAGAAAGAGAGACAAATTACTACATGTTCTCACTCATTGATGGGAGCTAAGAACAGCTGGCCACACAGAAGCAGAGTATAGGAGAGGCCAGAATAATCCAAGGAGGGCCATGGTCAAAGGGTGGCTACTGAGACCCAGAACACAGTTCGAGGGAAAAAGTAGTTGTCATGTTATATACATACTACAATAAGAAAATTCTAGTGTACAATAATTTATTACGCATTTCACAACAAGTAGAGAAGAGCTTAATGATTGCCAACATGCAGAAATGGTAATATTAGGGGAGGTAGAAATACTAAGTACCATAAGTTGATTATTACACCACTGTAGTCATGTGTGGCATTATAATATTATACTCCATAAACAAGTACAAATATTATGTCAAAAATTAAAAGAGCTGGGCGTGGTGGCGCATTCCTTTAATCCAAGCACTCAGGAGGAAGATATAAGAGGATCACCATGAGTTTGAGGCCACCCTGAGACTGCATAGTGAATTCCATGTCAGACTGGGGTAGAGTGACCTACCCCCCCCCAAAAAAAAAGAAAGAAAGAAAGAAAGAAAATTAAAAGAACAAGTCATCTTAGAGAATAAGAATTTCTTAATTAAAAAAAATTATAAATAGCAAATATGTAAGTCAGTGTTGAGAAAGAAACAGAACAAATAAAACTAAAAACAAAAATAAAAGTACACTTGATGAGGGAAATGTACATGGGTTTTTGTCAAATAGTCAAAGTGAAAAAAGACCTGACTCAATCAGCAGACCTCATTTTGATTCAAGACTGACATCCAGTCAGAACACTAAAGGGGCATCTGTCAGTCCCTGACACACAGAGACTACCTTGTTTCCCATCCTACAGTATATGCAGGCATGGTGCAGCACTTGAATAGCCTCCTTACTTTACTTCAACCAATCAATATAATTCATCTCTACAACAGAGTTCAAAAAATAACACATGGCTACTTAAACACTAACTTACACTGGTACCTCATCTCCCACATGCTGTGCATATTGTTGTCATGTTGTGTAAACAGAGTCACTGTACAAATGGACATTTGGAGTTCTAGTAATGGCTTGCTTGGATACTGACATATTCAGCAGTGGGTAGGTCACAGGAAGACCAGCAGAACAATCCTCCTTTCTATCTTGCTGTCTATATCAAACTAATACTAACAGTCTGATTTAAATCTTAGCTCTCCCCCGCCCCCCGCAAAAAAAATCTCTTGGGCTGTTCTGATGTACAGTGTTCTCTGCTTCTCTCTTCTTAAGTCTTATCAAACTTGTCTAATGTGATATTCATAACTGATTTGACATATGTCACATACTCCATGCAGCATATCTGTGCACTGTGTATGCACATGTCTTTATCTACTCAGTGAAACTCCAAGCCACTCCAAGGTCAGAAATAAGGCTTAAACTGCATGGTCTCTTGACCAAGGAGAGGCATGGACAAGATCATTTATTAACTATTGTAAATTATTTAATATTTATTCAATCATAAATAATTTAATTAAGAGTAGTTAATGAATTATTAATTTACAAATATTTATAAAGACCTGCTTGCTATGCGCTCAATGCTATTTTAAGTGATAGGATTTCAAAGTTGACAGGGCCTCTGCCCTTGTGGGGTATGCGCTCTTCACAGGAAGATGAGCAATACACAAATAATCAAACATATAAATGAAATAATTCCAGATGGCTATCAGGGCTATGAAGAACAGCAAACGTGGCTGAAGACATTGAAAGAAGCAATTACAGGTAGGGCACCGAGATGAGTGGCCGCATGCTAACATCACAGAAAAGCCAGATGAACAATATTGTGCTCCAGATGCTCTTCTGAAGAACATATGTAAGAAAAAATGGTAGGTGACTACATATGAAATCAATATCTTTTTGTGAAAACAAACAGAAGTCGGAATTTTCTAAGAAGATTCTCATTAGTAGGAATTATATATGTTGTGGGGGTGTGGTTCTTTTTAGAGATGTTGGGATTGAACCCAGGGCTTCTCATGTTCTCAGCAAGTGCTCTGATACTGAGCTACATCTCTAGCCTTTGGTCTTCTTGTGATAGGGCTTCACCATATAGCCTAGTCTGCCAGAAAACTGCTAATCCTTCTGCCTTAGCTTTCTCTATGCTAGGATTACAAGGTGTGCACCTTATTTTGGCTTTTTGTCCTCATAGGTACTGGAGATTGTTTTTAGTTCTGCTCTCAACACTTCTGTCTTTTCCTGTGTCCACTTCTTAAAGCAGCCTTAAAACCAAACTGACTATGAACAAGAGAAATACATGTCCTACAGCATCAGTTACTGTTCTTGTTGCTGGAAAAAAACAGCTAACAGAAATTAGTTTAAGGGAGGAAGTGTTTATCTGAGCTTCAATATCCAGATTACAGTCCAGCATGCAGGGAAGGTATAGCTGCAAGAGTTTGAGGCAGCTGATCACATCTCGTCCACACTGAGGAAGCAGAGCGCAAGGAATGCTGCTGCTCAGCCAGCTCTCTCCTTCTTATGCAGTCCAGCACCCCAGCCCATGGGATGGTACAAACCACATATAAAGTGGGTCTTCTCATCTTAATTAACCTAACCAAACTAATCCCTCCTAGACATGATCTAATATTTGTTTCCATGGTCATTTTAAATCTTGTCACATGGCAACCAGAGATTAATCATCACACACACACACACACACACACACACACACACACACACACAAATCACCTTTTGCATTTTCACCACCGTCTTGCTACATTGTCCCTGGAATATCCCCATAGTACACACAGGGTTCCACAACAGTCTACATCCATTGTCTCAACAAACATCTGAAACCTTTACTTGACTCCATCTGAAGCTGGTTTTCCCAGTGAACAAAGGCTGAGAACGAGAGGAGATATTGATGACTTGTTTGAGAGATGATGCATGATGGCATGTGAACACCACATACACATTTGCACCCACACACATATGAACATACATGGGTACATGCATCCATACCACCACACACACATACACATGCAAAAAAGAAGTGCAAAGAAAACATGAATCAAGCCAGGTGTGGTGGCACACGCCCTTAATCCCCCTTAATCCCAGCACTCCAGGTGGGATTAAATTCCAGGTCAGCCTAAACTAGAGTGAGAGCCTACCTCAAAAAAATAAAAAGAAAGAAAGAAAGAACGAAAGTAAAAAAGACAACATAATGAATATTTTTCATAATGTTTTCATAATGAAATGTTTTATCGTTTTTATTTTCATGTATTTATTTGAGAGAGAAACACAGGGTTAGGAAGAGGAAGAAATAGAGAGGATGAGAATTTGGGCACAACAGGGCCTCTAGACACTGCAAGTGAGTTCCAGACACATATATCGCCTTGTGCATATGGCTTACTTAGGTACTGGGGAATCAAACCTGGGTCCTCAGGCTTTACAGGCAAGCACCTTAACCACTAAGATATCTCTCCATCCCCTATAGTGAGATATTTAACAAAAATAAGAACAACACAAAATGGTCATATAACTGAAAGGTCTACATCATAGCAATAAATATAAATGGGATAGCTTTTTTTTTTTTAAGATAAAGAGCTAGGCATGGTAGTGGCACACCTTTAATCCTAGCCCTCCAGAGGTAGAGTTAGGATCGCTGTGGGTTTGAGGCCAACCTGAGACTCCATAGTAAATTCCAGGTCAACTGGGTTAGAGCAAGACCCTACCTCGATAACCAACAACAACAACAAAATATATAAAGACTCAGGGACTGAGAAAGTTGTTGAGTAGGTATAGTGCTCGCCCACAAGCATGAATATCTGAGTTTAATCCTACCAATGTAAAAATTCTGAGCATGGTGATATCTGCCTGCAATTCCAGCTTTTTGGAGGTAGAGGCAGGAGGATGCCTGGAGCTAGCTGGCTGGACAGTCAGTCTGTTCTACTTAGTGGGCTCTAAGCCATTAGGTGACCTGTCACAAAGGATGTGGACACCATCCTAGAGGATAACACCTGAGGTTGTCCTCTGGTCTTCAACTGAATCTGCACTGTGCACACACATACCATGCACACTCACACACAGATAAAGATCTCAAACTGGAGATGCTCCCTGGCTTGGGTAACTCTTGTATCTTCTTTCTTACCCTGAGCAGCACTAGCACCTCCCACAGGAGACCTTTGCAGCTGAGCAGCTTCTGCTGGGTGGTAGCCATGTGTGAGTATAAGGTGGTGGTCAAAAATGCAAACCTATTGGAGGAAATGCAACAGGACTCAGTGCAGTGGGGTACTCATGCATTCATTGGAGAAATACAATATAGGAAAAGGCCTTGCAGTCCATATCGGAAGGTGTTTGACAAGAAGTGCAACCCCACCTGGCATCAGGCGTCAGAACTTAGTCATTATATGAGGCCAAAAATAAACCAAAAAACAAAACAAAACAAAAAAACCACTTCATCAATTTATTCCTAGGTCAAGGATCATTTTTCTATTCAAATCTGGTTAAAAGCATGAACTTGTGCCAAACAACCAGTGACCCATCCAACGGTAATGCCAGCAGCCTAAATTCCAAATACCAGAGGCTGAACTCTTCACTCTTCCTAAAGTGCTCCCTGTTTTGAATCTCTATTGTGTTTTTGATAGGACATCCTCTGTACTAGTTTGTTGTAGTTATAAAATGATCAAACAGTTGACATTTGTGTTTCTCCCTGTTTTATACTTCTGTGCCCCATGGGATTTTTTTTTCCAATCTTTCCCTTTAAAAAAAAAAAATCTAGGCTGATGAGATGGCTCAGTGGATAAAGGTGTGTGTTTGCTTTCAAAGCCTGCATGCCTCAATTCAGTTCCCCAGGCCCCACATAAAGCCAAATGCACAAAGTGGCATATACATCTGGAGTTTGTTTACAGGGGCAAGAGGCTCTGGTTTATCCATGCACTCTCTCACACACAATAAATAAGTAAACTATTTTAAAAAGTAAATCTGGACTGGAGACATGGCTTAGCAGTTAAGGCGCTTGCATGCAAAGCCTAAGAACTCATGTTTGAATCTCCAGGCCCCACAAAGCCAGACACACAGTGACATAAGCATGCAATGTCCTACACATACACAAGGGGGTGCACGTGTCTGGAATTTCTTCTCAGTGCCTGAAAGGCCCTGACATTCCCATTCTCTCTCTCTCATTCTCTCTCTCTCTTTCTCCCTCTCTTTCTCAAAAAAAAAAATTAAATAAAAAATGAAAAAGTAAATCTATTGGGCATATAAAAATAAAATGGCATAATACTATAAAAACCCTATCATAATACTTAAAAACATTAACAAAGTTTAAAAATGAAGTGGTATATAAAGATTTGCTGTGCAAATAAAAAAGAAAGCTCACTGAGAAGGACATGTATGGGTTTCTGAATATTTGAGAAGATTCTAGATTCTTCCCTTCTAAGCATAATTAAGAATCAATATGTCACAAATACATTGCGTGTGTGCGTGCACATGCACATGCTAGCCATACAGTGCTGCTGATCAAACCAATATCTAAAATTAATTCAATATGCCCAGAAATCAAATGCATGGAACCATTAACTATCAAGATATAGCTCTGTGGGCTAGAGAGATAGCTCACTGTTTAAAGGTGCTTGTTTGCAAAGCCTTATAACATTGATTTAGTTTCCCAGCACCCATGTAAAGCCAGAAACACAAAGTGGTGCATGCATCTGGAGTTTGTTTGCAGTGGAAAGAGGCATTATTATGCCATTCACCCTCTCTTTGTCCCACTCTCTGTTTAGATATATTTACAATTTTTTTTAAAAAAAGACCTATCTCTCTATGGAATAGCATAAAACAAACTCCAAGATTAGCTGGGAAAAGTCACTGTCAAGGACTGCTAGCTTACACTGCATCTTTGGACAAATTAGGAAAAGTTGCCTCTTCTGCACAAACAATTCTTCCTGGGCCCATTGGTTGAAAAACAACTGGTCTTTCTGCACATAGGAATACTATTGAACAATTACCTGTCTTATAGCAGAAGCAATAGATTGAAGATATCTTAATGTAACCCACAAGGAAAAAAGTAATTGGCAGATCATTAAGTTTAATCATCAGTTGAAAGAGTTGTGTTTTATTTACCAAACAATCTTAATTTGTTTTCTGAATTGAATTCATTGATTAGCTAATTTAGTACTTATACCACTTGTTACCTTTGAAGACCATGAGTAAACTTCAAACGAATGAAGTTTATAAACAGTAACCTGGGCCATATTGTCTCAAATTTGCATTGAATGCAGGTCATATTCTACATTTTTATAAGTCCACACATTTACATATTAAATTTTTAAGTCAATTACCTAAAACTATAAGTCAGTGGTCTGAAAGTTTTGGTGTCAAATGTTCTGAACGAGAGTTTCTGTTAAAATTGTTAAAATGAATAAACTATAACAATTTGATAATATAACCTGGAATAACTCAGTTTGATGCAGATTCCTACCATGAGCTGGGACCTAACCTGACATCTTGGCGTTCTCTTTCAATGTAGCCAATAGGCAGAGAAGGGAAGAGTACCAAATACTGCCTCTTAAAGCCTCCATCAGAATGAGCATTTTGCCTGGTGAGACCTACTCACGTGGACTCTCTGAAATACAAGGGCTTCTAGAAATATCTGTCAAGATCTGCACCATGAAAGGGAGACCATGAACATTTTGCAAATAACTAATTGTCCCTGTCATTAGTCAAGGCAGCATCTGACTGCAGGTTTTCCCTCAGTTGAGTGTATGTTGGGTATTTTGTGAACCCATGATTAGCCTGTGTTTGGAATGGAAGCTCTCACCTGAATAAAACATCTGATAATGCATAAAAGAACTGTTTACATGTGTGACTTTTCTTTTTGTATTTTTGTGGCACTGGGGGTTGAATCCAGAGCCTCATGCAGGCATGCATCCTGCCCTCTCTCATTATACCCTGTAGTCTATTTTTCGTTGATTTCTCAACCCATGTCTACTGAACTTTGCTTTTAAATTGTCAAAATTTGACCAAAAATACATTGACCTCTTCTTCAAATTGAATCTTCACATTTTTTAAACGTTAAGATATATTCATTGTACAAAATAACGGTTTTCCTGACTTTCCCATACAGATATATCATGTGCTCTAAGCCTATACACCTCTAGTTACCCTAATTGTTCCCCTCCTCCCTCCCATTGGTCCCATTTTTCTTCCTTTTACTTTTATGTCTGTCTCTGTGTGTGTTTTAAGTCAAAATTGTAGATATGAGAGCAAACATGCACCATGTCTTCTTGAATCTGGTTTATCTCACTTAACATGATCATCTGCAGTTCCACTCATTTTCCTGCAATGACATAGTTTCATTCTCCTTTATTTACTCATGATTAGAAAAATAACACAGAACTTGTGGTGCTATTAAGAAGAGGGAAGATGGGGTATAATGGCACATGCTTATAATCTCAGCACCTGGGAGGTGGAGGTACCCAAGGGTTCAAGGAAACCTTTGGCGGCATAGCAAATAGGGAAGCCAGCCTGGGGTGTACAATATCTTGTCCTCAAAAGAAAAATGAAACAAGGATGAGAAGGGGAAAGAAAAGAAGGAGAGGGAAGAGGAAGAGAAAGAATAGGAAGAGGAAGATGAAGAGGAGTAAGAGAATAAGAAAAGAGAAAAGGAAGAGAAGGAAGAGGAAGAATGCCTGAGGAACAATGAACACCAAATACCCATGCCACTGCACACCAGGAAAACTGAAGAGGAACCCAAAGAAAGGAGAAAATAGATGGGGGAAATAAGGAAAATAATAGGTTCAAGCTTCACACAAACAGCCACATAGGAATTTTGTTTAGCTTTGCATTGTTTTTTATTACTTTTTAAACTAATCAAAAGGAAATCTCCCATGAATTTGATAACAATACATCTGGTCCTAATAATCCTAGAAATCCCTATTTATAAACATTGAGTGAGTTGTTGAAATTAAATATAATGTATGAACAAAAATTCAAGATGCATTTAGGATTTGCTTTCTCAATAAAGCGTACCACAAAGGGAATAAAGAAATTCTTTACTCAAATTAATGGTGAATTCTTTTGTCATGAGAATAGGCGTTTATATTCATTTCAGCGAAAGCACATAAATTGTTCTAGACAAGAAAAACAAAACTAGCCCAAGGCAGTATTTTCATTATAGGAAAAGGCACATGCCCATGAATATCTAGTTTAATATTAACAAAAGTCATTCAATTAGCTATGCATGTGCCATTGTTATGAATATTTATTCGTGGCTCAGCTAAGTTACATCGGTATCTTTTATTCACTGGTTCAGGGAGTCAGATGTATAAACATTACCCTTTCTTGCCCTGGTGGGAGATAAAGAGATTTGATTTAAAATAAAATAAAATAAAAATCTGACACTTTCCAGCACTGGAATTGCAAATTTCTTTAGACCTTCCAATTTTATTTCCAGAAAACTGTGTTGTTTCTAATTTTGCTTCTTTGCTTAAATCATAAAATAAAAAAAATTATTCTGAAGATCTAAAAACGGCTCTGCATTAATACTAGTTATTAAAGGTCTAAAATCCTCTTCCCAATAGCTCGTAAGTTATCTGTAGGTGTGCATGAAAGGATGAAGAACACACATGTCGCAGGTGCAAGAAAGTAACAAGGAAGGAGGAGCACACACGTGGCAGGTGCAGGAGAGTGAAGAGGAAGGAGGAGGAGCACACACGTGGCAGGTGCAGGAGAGTGAAGAGGAAGGAGGAGGAGCACACACGTGGCAGGTGCAGGAGAGTAACAAGGAAGGAGGAGGAGCACACACGTGGCAGGTGCAGGAGAGTAACAAGGAAGGAGGAGCACACACGTGGCAGGTGCAGGAGAGTAACAAGGAAGGAGGAGCACACACGTGGCAGGTGCAGGAGAGTAATGAGGAAGGAGGAGGAGCACATACGTGGCAGGTGCAGGAGAGTGAAGAGGAAGGAGGAGGAGCACACACGTGGCAGGTGCAGGAGAATAACAAGGAAGGAGGAGGAGCACACATGTGGCAGGTGCAGGAGAGTAACAAGGAAGGAGGATCACACACGTGGCAGGTGCAGGAGAGTAACAAGGAAGGAGGATCACACACGTGGCAGGTGCAGGAGAGTAACAAGGAAGGAGGAGCACACACGTGGCAGGTGCAGGAGAGTAACAAGGAAGGAGGAGCACACACGTGGCAGGTGCAGGAGAGTAACAAGGAAGGAGGAGGAGCACACACGTGGCAGGTGCAGGAGAGTAACAAGGAAGGAGGAGGAGCACACACGTGGCAGGTGCAGGAGAGTGAAGAGGAAGGAGGAGGAGCACACACGTGGCAGGTGCAGGAGAGTAATAAGGAAGGAGGAGGAGCACACACGTGGCAGGTGCAGGAGAGTAACAAGGAAGGAGGATCACACACGTGGCAGGTGCAGGAGAATAACAAGGAAGGAGGAGGAGCACACATGTGGCAGGTGCAGGAGAGTAACAAGGAAGGAGGATCACACATGTGGCAGGTGCAGGAGAGTAACAAGGAAGGAGGATCACACACGTGGCAGGTGCAGGAGAGTGAACAGGAAGGAGGAGGAGCACACACGTGGCAGGTGCAGGAGAGTAACGAGGAAGGAGGAGGAGCACACACGTGGCAGGTGCAGGAGAGTAACAAGGAAGGAGGAGGAGCACACACGTGGCAGGTGCAGGAGAGTAACAAGGAAGGAGGAGGAGCACACACGTGGCAGGTGCAGGAGAGTAACAAGGAAGGAGGATCACACACGTGGCAGGTGCAGGAGAGTAACAAGGAAGGAGGAGCACACACGTGGCAGGTGCAGGAGAGTAACAAGGAAGGAGGAGCACACACGTGGCAGGTGCAGGAGAGTAACAAGGAAGGAGGAGCACACACGTGGCAGGTGCAGGAGAGTAACAAGGAAGGAGGAGGAGCACACACGTGGCAGGTGCAGGAGAGTAACAAGGAAGGAGGAGGAGCACACACGTGGCAGGTGCAGGAGAGTAATGAGGAAGGAGGAGGAGCACACACGTGGCAGGTGCAGCAGAGTAATGAGGAAGGAGGAGGAGCACACACGTGGCAGGTGCAGGAGAGTGAACAGGAAGGAGGAGGAGCACACACGTGGCAGGTGCAGGAGAGTAATGAGGAAGGAGGAGGAGCACACACATGACAGGTGCAGGAGAGTGAAGAGGAAGGAGGAGCACACACGTGGCAGGTGCAGGAGAGTAACAAGGAAGGAGGAGCACACACGTGGCAGGTGCAGGAGAGTAACAAGGAAGGAGGAGCACACACGTGGCAGGTGCAGGAGAGTAATGAGGAAGGAGGAGGAGCACACACGTGGCAGGTGCAGGAGAGTGAACAGGAAGGAGGAGGAGCACACACGTGGCAGGTGCAGGAGAGTAACAAGGAAGGAGGAGGAGCACACATGTGGCAGGTGCAGGAGAGTAACAAGGAAGGAGGATCACACATGTGGCAGGTGCAGGAGAGTAATGAGGAAGGAGGAGGAGCACACACGTGGCAGGTGCAGGAGAGTGAACAGGAAGGAGGAGGAGCACACACGTGGCAGGTGCAGGAGAGTAACAAGGAAGGAGGAGGAGCACACATGTGGCAGGTGCAGGAGAGTAACAAGGAAGGAGGATCACACATGTGGCAGGTGCAGGAGAGTAACAAGGAAGGAGGAGCACACACGTGGCAGGTGCAGGAGAGTGAAGAGGAAGGAGGAGGAGCACACACGTGGCAGGTGCAGGAGAGTGAACAGGAAGGAGGAGGAGCACACACGTGGCAGGTGCAGGAGAGTGAACAGGAAGGAGGAGGAGCACACACGTGGCAGGTGCAGGAGAGTAACAAGGAAGGAGGAGGGGCACTGCGTAGCAGATGAAAGTGAGTAATTGGAGCAATACAGCAAGCTGAACCACATTTGCTATGACCAATTTAGACTAAGTCCATAAATTTATGAGAAAACAGCGACCACCTGTCTTTTCACATTACCCTTTTCAGAAGATGAAGAGTGTAGCACAAAGGCCCACCACCTGGAAAGTCAGTCTAGCAACCTGTAAGCAACTCTAAATCTTGTTCTCCCGGACCTTGACCACCATAAAGAAAGAATTCTGTAATCATTTCCTCCTTCCCTCCCTGCCACATTCTCTCCTTCCTCTCCAAGCCCTCTCTCCCTTCCAGTTCTCCCTTTCCTTTCCTTCAGCATTCTAGGTCAATCTCAGTGCCCTACACATGTTCTCCATCGCTGAGCTCCATCCCCAGCCTGACATCTGCTTTGCTTTTCACATTTTGTTCTCTCTGCCTTCCTTCCTGATAACTGATTCTTTTTGTTTTAGCAGTCTCTGTTCTAGAAATGAACGCACACCTACACACACATGTACGCGTACACACACACACATACACACATATATTACTATTAAAATGTTTTAGTTTATTTATTTTAGAGAGAGAATGAATGGGTGCACAGACCCCCTTGGCACCACAAATAAACTCCAGGCATATATGCCAAGTAGTGCATCTGACTTCATGTGGGTGCTGGGGAAGTGAACCCAGGCCTACTGGATTTGCAGAAAAATGCCCTTAACTGATGAGCCATCTCCCTAGCCAAACGTATATCATTTTTACATTTTTAGACAATGATGGCTCAATGAGGAAAGCAGCACGTTTTCTAAAATAAGATATGTACTAGCTGTAGACTTCAATTGTCTGAGCTTTCTTCACTGACTCCTGAAATGAACTGTTTTTGACTTTCTTTGAAATCCCTGATTTCTAAATATGCAAAATGTCATTTCAGAGACATCCCAGAAGTCATCTATCAAATATATTTCATGTCCGTCATATTTCCCATTCACCTTGGTTTGTCAATAGTAAAATGTGTCTTTAAGAGAGTTGAAATCTGAGAGAACCTGTCTCCAAAGTATGCAGATAGCACCTGAGGAAAAATACTCATGGTTTCTTTCTGGCCTCTATTCAACAGGTACACACACACGCTTACACACATGTGCATCTGGACACACATGAATATACACATGCACAGACACATACAAAAGAGGATTGGAACTTGTCCATGTTAGTTTAAACTTTCCTTCTTTCTTGATCTAGTCCCTTCCTAGTCCTCTGTTTAGGCAGTATTGAGGATTGTGCACAATAGGCTAATGCTCTTGCCATCCCTTTTTACTTTTATTTCAGACAGGGTCGGATTAAATTGTCTTACTATCTTTAAACTTGTAATCTACCTGCCTTAGCTCCTTGAGTGCTAGCACTACAAGTATGAGCCACTGTACCTGGCTCCTATTTTTTAATAATTCTTAAAAGATTTATTTTTATTTTTTTATTTATTACAGTCAGAGGGAGGGAGGGAGAGAATGAAAATGGGCATGCCAGGGCCTCTATGCCCTTCAAATGAACTCCAGGCACATGCACCACCGTGTGCGTCTGTCTTACATGGGACCTGGAGAATTAATCCTGGCTCCTTAGGCTTCCGAGGCATGTTCCTAAACTGCTAAGCCATCTCTCCAGCCCTTTTTTAAAATAACTTTTATTTCAGATATATTTCAATGCCAAGGCTTCCAGCTCTTTCCTTCCTTGGCCTCCCAGTGTGACTTCAAGTCTTTCGTTACTAGTTATCAGTGAACAACACAGGCACTGAGATTGTCTAACATCAATGTGCTTTGGTCAGGAATTTCTTGCTACATCTTTCGTCTGTCAATATCTTTTTCCATGACTAGTCAGAAAACTCCCTACGATTAAGACCACTGTTTTCTTGTGTTTATATTACTCTCCCAGCACCTAAAACTATGGGTGACCTCTTCAGTGCATAGAAAAGTAACTGGTGAATGGATTATTAAATATTAGCCTTCAAGGTATGGGTAAGTAATGATGGCTTAATGTGGCATACCAACCAAATGCATTTGTAGGCTGAAACTGAAACTATTTTGACCCTAAGGCACCTTCAGGGGAAATCTTTCACCACATGCAAAAGGGTAGTGACAACTCCTGGGATAGGATGGCTCCCTCCTTCCTGCCACTCTACCTGGTTGCCGCCCAAGAGGCCTTCATGCCTCTCCATAGGTGCCCAGGATAGTTGACTGAACTCTTAGCTCAACTCTTGCAAATGAGAACTCTCACTTTATTCCCAAAGGCCCCACAGGGAGCTTTGCAGGCAGAGAAGTCTACCTCAAGCAGCTAGGTTAGATGAGGAGATAACTTAAGCAATGGGGTAGCAATGTTCTCCTGGCCCAAGGCTTCAAGTGACCTGGATAGCACCAGATTCTCACCACTGGCAGGCTTACTTCCATCTCATGTTACCTCAGGGTCAACATTATAAGAGTGAGAAATTGCTGTCCTCGGTTGGCATGGAGTTAAGGAAGGACTTTAGTCATTATAGCCATTTAAGTCTTAATTAAGTCAAAAATGGGAACTCATTACCTCCTGTGCAGCTTGTGATCTAGCTCTCTAATTGCATCACAGCCCTGGGCCTGGGTCTGCAGTCACCCCTTCGAAGCAAAAGTGCTCTGGTTCCACACTGATCACCAGGCATCCCTGACTCTTCAGAGAGGCACTCAGTCATCACCAAGCCATGCCATGCTTTCTTTCTGAGAGACTACAGAGGAAGACAATTTCATTAATTAATCTTTGGGACAATGCTGGGACTTAAGAAGTCCTTATGCACTGTGAAAGTCCAGTTGTAAGTTCTGTGAGAAAAGCCCAGTCTGTGTTAGCACTTCTCACACGGCCTGTTCAGTAATTGCTGTAGTAAGTAACAACTGTGCCCTGGCTAACAGGTTGTTTTGTGGATGGGCTAAATTGGCAGAACAGGCCATAATACCCACAGTGTTAAACATTATTTGAGACCATAGGTTTGTGAGAAGGTACTCTTAAGTCAACAATCGAGGTCACTCAGTTAACAAGACCAAATTATTTAGCTCATGCCCCAAAGCTCATGGGCCATTGTGTATGGGGGAAGCCCATAAAGTGATCTTCTATAACAGTCTCTGAAGAATTTACTTCAGTTCATCATGTCCAACATGCTATCAATTATACACGGGAACATTATCATACTTAAGAAAAAAAGAGCCAGGCATGATGGCGCACGCTTTTAATCCCAGCACTCGGGAGGCAGAGGTAGGAAGATCACTGTGAGTTTGAGGCCACCCTGAGACTACATAGTTAATTCAAGGTCAGCCTGGGCTAGAATGAAACTCTACCTAAAAAGAAAAAAAAAAAAAAGGAAAAGAAAAAAGAAAGAAAGAAAGAAAGCCTTTCAACCAAACTCCTCTGTCATGTTCATGCTGCCAATGACTATGAGCAACATCCAGTTTTTTGAGTTGCCATAATGTGAGAAGTCTAATTTAGAGCCTCCAGAGGGTGTGGTGGAGTTGAGAGTATGGAGCAGGGACAACATGAAGGTGAGAGAAGGGTCGTGAGGGCAAACCAGTCAGTAGACACTGCTAATGTGAGAACAGCCTGCAGGTGGTTTACATTCATCACTAAGTACAGTTACAGATCACTAGTGTGAATCTGCTTGTTTATATCCCCCCAAACTGAGTATAATGGGCCAAACAATAATTTTGATTTGGTAAGTAAGTTTACTTTTGTACGAAGCATTTAAAATGAAATAATTATAACCACATGTGGTTACTCATCTAGATGTAATTTTGATGGGACAGCATATACCAATGTGACAGTTTTATTGTTTTATATATTTATATATTTATTTATTTACAAACAGAGAGATAGAAGAGAAACAGAGAGAATGGCACCCCAGAGCCTCCAGCCACTGCAAATGAACTCCAGGCGCATGTCTGTGTATCTGGCCCTACGTGGTTACTGGAGAATTGAACCTGAGTTGTTAGGCTTTGCAGGTGATCATCTTAACTGCTCAACCATTTCTCCAGTGCCAACACTCTTATACTTGTAGTCAGTGGGGACTGATGATTACAGAAATGGTCCAGCAGAGCTGATGCAATAATTTGTTTTTTGACAATCTGTATTAACTTGGCAAAAGTTCCTCTTCTTAGCTCTGATCCATTGCATGACCCATGACTGAAACCGAACTATAGAATGGTTGTGCTTCAAACAGCTAAGAGAGAATTAGGAAACTAATTTTACTCAGAGCAGCAGAGCCATAATACTATTATTTCATTATCTACACAATAAAATAATAACAAGAGAGATAATTTCCCATTTCCTGTTTTAGTCTTTAAGCTCTTGTGTGTATTTTATAATTTTTATCTTGGATCAATCTTGACTGATCACAATTCTTGACTCCGTCCAATGGCCTGTATGACTACCATATTTAACTATAAAGCCCTGCATTCTCTAGCCATATTTCTGCAATTTAAACAAGTGCTCGATTGTCTGTTATTATATCAAATCAATAGAGTAGTATCCTCAAATGGGTATATACTCTCTCAGAGAAAATGCTTCCATCCAAATTTCTACTATTCAAGTTTTGTAAAAATATAAATATAGGTATGACAATGTACTTGTGGAAATAAAACTTACTCATATCAAAGATAAATGATATTACTTTGAAAGGCATAGCTTTATGTATCTAATCTATATTTTACATGCAGACATAGCAGGAAAATTTGTGTGGGATATATCAGCCTCAAATTCAAGTAGAGATTTTACTCATATATCACTGTAGCCAAAATATAAGTTATACAGAGTCATAGAAGACATGGTCCTTATTAAAGAATTTACATTGTACTTAGACAAATATGTGTGCTCCAATGTACTCTAAGTTACTACCCAAATTGCTTACACACACTGTAATTCTATGCTGTTAAATATGACATGAAATAAGTAGGATATTTGATTTTACATATTCTTGTGGCAGGCAGGGATTTTCCATGCAACGAGTTTGTGTACAAAGAATAATGTTACCAAGTGTCAAAGCTGATGGCATAACATTTTGCTCTTGAAGATTTTCATAGCAGCCCCTGGCTTTACTGGGATTGTTACAGATTTCATCTGAATAGAATGTACGTATTTGTCCATGAAGTAACACAATGGAAATATTCAGATTGATTATAGCTGTAAAACAAACAAACAGCCCTCCCCCAGATCAAATTGACTATGAAGAACCAGAGAAACCATTGAAGCTAAGTTGCATTCCACAAAAAAATGTCCTCAATTCAATGTGTCATTCAGAGCCATTTCTAATCCAAGTCAAAGTAACAGACTGCATGCCCCAAGAACCGTGTTCTCTGACCCTGACAGTGGGCAGCCTCCTGGCTGTGGCTTAGGTTTATCTCCTTGACATACCTGCTAGATATGTGTGGTATTTCTGCTGGTACCTCAAAGCACCCCAAATCAGAAAAGAAAAATCCCCTCTTTTTACACTTCATTCCAATTGAGAAAATTCTGCTTCATACTGCAATCTCGTTTTCTGAGCCAAACATTCAAACAAATTAGAGGATGAGACTCCAAATGGAGAAATTGCAGTGATAAAATATCAAAGATTAAAAGCCCATTTTATTTTAGTTCTTTAAAATCCATTCTCACTCATTAGCTTTTTATTTTATATCTTCCTCCAAAATTGCCTGATGTCTGATGGTTGTGGGAAGAAAATAGAAAAGGTTCTTGGCATCTTATCAGAAGCCAAATTATGGAGTAGATTTATATCCTACCATAATGTTGGCCTGCAGATGTTTGGCCCCCTTTAGCTCATCCAACCTTTCTTCAGCCTTCAGCTACAGAAAACCAATTGTATGGTGATAGAAAGAGACTTACCTCTTTCTCAGAAAGAAAGAGAGCAAACAAATGTTTGGCCCACCACAGCTGTATTAATATACATGAGAAAGCAACAGCTAGTGTTATTCTACAGAAATGAATGAATGAATAAATAAAGAGACTCTGAGCACTTTATTCTTCTCACATAATTCCTTCCCAGTGACATTAATGAGTAGACTGTTGAAAACAAACACCCTTAAATGAGGAAAGACGACCCCTTCCCACACCCTGCTGCAGCACTTTCCAGTGACGAATGCTCCCTAAACAGATTGAGCCTTCTGAAATAAAGTCAGAGAGAAATTTGATGTGGCCCCCTGACCCTTGGGAAGCACATGGATCTTCACTTGTCACATAACACACTTGCACTTGCTTACTTTTCAGCAAAGACTATTGATTTTGCTTATTGGCTGCAGGAGACTCCATAAAGAACAAATTACAAAGTCAGAGGTCCACAGTTAGCAATTGCTTGCATGATAACAGGGGCCTCGTGCCACTCCCAGCATTGCCCATTAACATCCTCAAAACCCCAGCCAAAGGAGAAAGAGGAGGAAGAAACCCAGGATGTGTTCCCAGCTGTACACGTTCAGTATTATGTACAAAGGTGTCAGGAAAGGTAGAGTGACTGGGGATGGGATATGGTAGTGCGGCATATAGCGCACAGATAGTACATATATGCATGTGTGTACGTGCATGAATGCATGCTGTGTGTGGGTGAACTTGTATGTAATGGTGAATAAACTGAAACCATAAAATTCTGGATGTAGGAAAAGGAACAAAGCTATCTGATACAGAAATAAGTTTTTTTTTGTCTTGAAGTTGTAAATAAAATCACATAGCTTAAGCTAGATCCATTTTGGCCAAACGTTGGTTTAGAGAGTACGAAGCTTATAAAGATACATTCCAGGCTGAAAACAGCACGATTTTCATACAGGAGATGTAAGTATGGTGGAATATGCTTCCCCAGTCATTAAAGAAAGCCTATAAGTGAAACTTTTCAGCAAATGAACCAAAAGCAGATAGAAAGAACACTGATAAACCAATGAGCAGCCACTAAATTAAATGTTCTTTTGTCAGTTCATTCCTATCAGCACTTTAAATCATTTAACCAAACTGGATCAAGCATGAAATGAACAGAACTTGTCATAAAAATTCATGCAAAACTATTTTTCCTAGGTGACAATTTTCACCAGGGCTAATGTCCAAGATTTCTTGGTCACTACAGTCCCATTGCTGGAAATTGCATCAATAGATAGATACTACTTAAGAAAATTAGATTCTCTGATATTTTAGGCCTAAGATTCTAGTCAGCTTCTATAAGTCTGAACACTGGGGCATGAAAGTAAAAACACATAAGTTTTAAAAAACAAAAAATCCAGGGCTGGGTTGATTGCTCCATGGATAAAACACTTGTCATGCACTACCCAGTGTGTGTTTGGAACACCATAATCCATACAAAAGCCTGATGCTATATGAAAGTGTCTGAAATCCCAGTGCACCTATGGCAAGAAGGGAGCTGAGACAGGAGAATCACTCAGAAACTCACAGGCAACCTAGCTGGCAAAATTCAGTGGTGAATAACAAAAGACCTACTACAACGTCATCTTCTGACATCCACACATGTGCTGTGGCAAGCACCCACACACATGAACGCATACACACATGTCACACACACAGTCATAAAATTCACACGTCAGCATATAATTAAATCCTTAGTTCATAGTTCAGATGTTAGAAAGATAGTTGCATGACAGGATAAAATTATTGGTGGGCATGGCAATAGACAGTAATTCCTCTCAGAGTCTCATAGCTTGTGATGGTTTATATTAATTTTCAACATGACAGACCTAGAATCACCTAGAAGGGATTACCTTCATTAGATTGGTCTCCGAGCTTGCCAATGGGAGACGACCATGATTAGGTCAATTGAAGCAGGAAGACGCGTCTTAACTGTGGGTAGCACTACTCCATGAACAGGACCCCCAGACTGCACAGTGAGAAACCAGCTGGCTGAGCAGCAGCACTCATCAGTCTGTGCTTCCTCACTGTCTATGACTACTTGACTCAAGTTCCTGCCACCACACCTTCCACACCACAATGGACTGTAGCCTTGAGCCGCAAGACAAAATAAATCCTTCCTGCTTTAAACTCGTTTTTTGTCAGGTATTTTGTTCCAGCAATGAGAAGGTAAACTGTTGCTGTCAGCTTTGTGCTGCTGCAGAAAACACCCTACCAAGAGTAGCTTGTGGGGGAAAGGGATTATTTTGGTGTATAGACTAGAGGGGGAGCACCATGATGGCAGGGGAAATGATGGCATAAGCAGAGGGTGGACATCACCTCCTGGCCAGTGTCAGGTGGACAACAGCAGCAGAAGAGTGCGCCAAACACCTGCAAGGGGAAGACTGCCCCCAACAATACTCCACCTTCAGAAGGACCCAGTACCCAAATTGCCACCAGTTGGGAAACTAGCATTCAGAACATTTGAATCAAACCATCACACTTCACCCCTGGCCTCTATAAACTGATAACCATACATGAATTAAAATGCAATGAATTAAGTCCAACTTTAAAAGTCCCCATTTTTTAATCAATTTCAATTATGTCCAAATATCCCCATAGTCCAAGGTCTTTTAACTGAGCTATAATACAAAAAAAATAATAATAATGGCACAGAACATACATTACACTTCAAAAACTGGCATTGGGCATAACAAGGAAAACCTGAACCAATACAAGATGTAAAAAAAAAAAAAAACCCAAGGAAAACATCATATGCTGTAGCTCTAAGTCCAATAACTCTAACCATTGACATCTCCAAGTCCAATAATTCTAACCAGTGGCAAGTCTCTGGAGTTCCAATTCCACCCCTTCAGCTAGGCTACTCACAGTCCCAGAAAACTTCAACAGGTGTCAGTAGCTCACCATGGCAGCCATCTCATATTCCTGGCATCTCCATTGGGTCTGTGATGCAACCCACAGTTCATCCTCATAGCTCCATTGGGCCTCTGCACAGGTAATCCAACAAGCCTACTTCACACTGCCCATAGCTATTTCCAAAAAACAAAATTCAATGATCCTCTCTTTTCAGCATTTGTCATGCTCCATAGTACCAGGTGGGCTACCAGTTTGTTAACCCAGGGGGGGGATAAAGCAGACTTTAAAGAGCAGGACATTCCTTCAGCATTCAGGCCCCCTCAAAAGATAATCTGTATTATTCCTGTTGTCCCAATGTAGATCATCTGGCCAAATCTCAGGGGTTGTTATCCCTCAAACAATTGCAGCTGATCAGACAGTGGTTTCAGCCCAAACATTTCATTTCTTTCTGTGCCATATCTATCTGCTCCAACCAGTCCATTTCTAAGAAATGAAACCCTGTACAAGTTCTTGGAACAGAGGCAGTCACAATGAAGCAAGCCTCTCACACAAAATGCTTCTAGACCAGTCCCAACAAAGTTCTTTTATACCCTCATAAGCCAGACTTCACAGTCTATAGTTCTTGCTGCATTCAGTTCCTTTGACTATGACCAGAATAGTCCACCAAGCTATACTTACAGTACTGCAAGGCATCTATCTCTTAGGCCAAGATTTCAAATCTTTCTACATTCCTCCCTTAAATCAGCCACAAAAGGCTGAAAAACACATAGTCAGATTTCTAGCAACAATGATACAACTTCAGTACCAATTTTTACTGTTGCAGTCAGCTTCTCATTGTTTGTAGAAAACACCCTACCAAGAGCAGATTGTGGGAGGAAAGGGTTTATTTTGGTTTAAGATTTGAGGGGAAGCTCCATGATGGCTAAGAGAACAATAGCATGAGCAGAGGGTGGACATCACCTCCTGGCCAATATCAGATGGAAAACAGCAACAGGAGAGTTTGCCAGACGCTGGCAAGGGAAAGCTGGCTATAACACCCATAAGCCCACCCAACAATATATCATCTCCAGGAGGCATTAATTCCCAAATTTCTACCAGCTGGGGATCTTGTATTTGGAACACATAGTTTGTGGGGGATACTTGAATCAAACGACTACAGTCACTAATTCAGAACATAATGAAATGTTATTACCAGATTATTTTGACCAGATAGGCAGTAATGAAAGCATTACAGAGCCCTGGACTATGGGAAGCTGCTTCACCTCCATCTAGTAGCAGGAAGATGAAGATTCAGTTTGACTTTGACACTATTTGCTGACAGACACTTAATACATCTGAGAGGATAGCATGGTGTGGAGACTGAACCACATACCCTTAGTAGCCACATGAAAATAAGCCTTCTAAATACACCTTCCTACAATGCTTGGGCCCATGTGAATCTGGGACTGCTGAGATTGCAATTTTAAATGAAAAGTCAAATCCTGGTCACTTTACAGTAGATGACACCATAGAGATTCCCAGGTAAACTGACCCCAGAGAGAGTTCTTGAGAAATGTTTGGCTATGCAAATTGCTTGCTAAAATGGATTTGGACGCAAAAGGCTTGCAGGAGTATTATGTGAGTTTGGAATGAAAATGACAAGTCCAGCTCGGGGCTCTGAGTATGTAGCACAGTTGAGGGTTATTGGCTGCCCTCTTAGGCCCCATAAAATATACAACATGTCGAGTAAGGAAAAGTGTCAGAATTCAAAGGCAAACTTCTTTCATTCCCATGATGCTCCTCTAACCTTTCTCTTGTCCCCCTTGGAACTCCCCAGCCCTCAAACACATGGACTTTCTGCACCTGTCAGGTAGATGGAAGAAGTTTGTCATCATCTTCAGCCAGTAGGAGCTGTGAACTGATTTGGGGATTGAGAGCTAGGAGTTGGGCCATTTATGATCTTCCACAATGAACACTATTGCTAATTCTGCTGTGAAATATGGAGAGCAGCTGGAGAGGGAATTCAATAAAGTGTGGCCAAAATAGCACTCACTTTATGCCTTAGCTTCTGGCAACCATTTAAGACAGCACTGAGACAGATCATATGACCCCAGCCCTTGCAAGACCTCATCACTTTTCATGGGAGAACTGAAATGTGCTGATACCAGAGTGTTTATGCTGATGGAACATGGATAAAAATCTGCAGGTGTAACTTTTTAAAAATTTAGTACATGAAGCATAAAAAATATATCAGTACCACTATACATCATCTAGGCACAACTTCAACACCATTTTGTAGATACAAAAATACTCATTAGACTTTTTCAATGTGCAAGAACACCATAGTGGAGCTGTACAAAGCAAGTTTGGAAAAGGTTCTTTTTATAGGTTTCCAAACATAACAAGTACAGTATTTCACCTATAATCCTAAGAGGATATGTCTTTCCAACATAAAGATATAAAATATTACTGATACATTTCTTTGCCTATTTTCTTCATGGCATGAGAGCTTGCTCTCCCAAATGTTTGAGAAAAATTAAAGAAAAGGAAGAGAAAAATAAATAGGATATGTGTACATGGAAATAAGTGGAAGAATGAAGAAGAAAACTACACAGGAAACAAGCAATGAAGAAAATATGTAGCCCTGGCAATATGGAGGGGCACTGAGGAGACCCCGATTTCCTTACCAATGAAATGCATTGAACTTGGTTTTGAGTCCAACTCAAAACTCAATCCTGAGGTTGATCAAGCAATTTGGGCATGCAAAGATATCTATCCTGGGAGGACATGTGAATCTATTTTTAAGAGAAATTGCAGTTAATCAGTACAATAACTTTGGTTTGGAAAATAATGGACAGATTTTGATTCCAGAGATATGAAGAATTTCAAAGTACTCTATCAAACATACATTACCAAAAAATGCTATTCCCTTCTATCTGAAAACATTTAGGTCATTACTTTTCTAGGAAAAGTAATTACAGCAACATTCCTAAAATCTCACCCAGGTGTGTGAATTATATGCTACCCAGCTTACATTCTGAAATATAAATTCTCAGCTCCTTACAACAATCTCTACAAGCTTATGATATCCAAAATTTATACAGTCTTCAGCAAACCCCAGCCTACCACCTTCTCCTTCTACATTAGGTTCCACTGTCCCATGAGCAGTCTGGTTAGCCTTTGAAAGGGGAAACAGTAGAGTCCTCCCATAGCCCACCTACAATTCTTTTTTATTATTATTAAGTAGAAACTTTGTATGGACATATCATATGTTGGTACCATCATTTCCTTCCTTCCTACTCCTACTCTGCTGGGGGCCCTGTTTAGTGGGATTGCTGGTATTTAGCATGTAGTTGTAGGTTATGTGTTGTGAGACCAGCAATCTGTCATTGTGTGTGGGGGGGGCTACATCTCTGGATATTCCTTCCCACCCTGTGGCTCACCCATTCTTTCCACCCTCTCTTCTGCAAACTTCCCTGAGGCTTGGTGAGTGTGCTTTAATTCTACTTTACTTTTGAGTACTTAGAAGATCTGGATTTCTGCTTTGGTCTGTTTTGAGTTTTCTTAGTGTGTCTGCATCATCCTGGCCCTGGTTATCAGGCTCGTTGTGGAAGCAGCATACTTGCTCACATCTCCAATTCCTCTGAGGTTTCATCTGGCTCTTGTGTGAAGGGTGGTCCCTGTCAGGGAGTCGGCTATCTATTCTTGACTTGTTGGTAGGGTATGGCTGTCCTTCGTTCTCACTCTTTACTGAAAAAGAAAATCAGATTCTCCAGTGGAGAATGAGATCAGCATAGGTTCAAAGGGATAAGCATTGCTCAGTTAGGGAGATTTTGATGGGTGTAGCATCACTTTTGAGGGAAGGCTAATGGGAGTTTCTCATTGAGCATGTGATTACCAACCTGAGGTAGAAGGTAAGACCCTATTGCTGAAGACGCTGAATCCTGCCAAAGCAGCACACGGAGATCCAGCTGAATCTGCAAGGAAGCCAGCTCTCCTATGGTCAGCCCCTATAGTGCTGGAAAGTGCTACGTAAGCTGCTGGGAGAAAATGGCCAACAATGTTGTGAGCAAGCAGGGGACCCTGCTAAATGAAAACCACCTACGTTTTTCCCCTCATGTTCTCTGCCACAGGGTCCCACATGTTTTATGTCCAAAGAATCTGTACTCTCCCCTGCACTCAAGTTCTCTTTCTGGCATCTCTGACCTACTAATATTCCTAACTAATGTTATAACTCAAATATTGCTTGTTCTTTTTTATATATTTATTTATTTGCAAGGAGAGATGGGGGTTGGAGAATGGGACCAAGTCTTCTTGCCACTGCAAACAAACTCCAGATACATACACCACTTTGGGCATCTGACTTTATGGGGAATCAGCGTAGGACATCAAGCTTTGCAAACAAATGCTTTTAGCAACTGAGCCATCTCTCCCCAAGCAAATACTATGGAAAAATTACTAGACTGCTTATAGGGAAAAAGAACAATAGGTCTCTGTCATGCTCAGTAATATCCTCTAGCATGAAAGGACAATTTCTTCTCTGGCACTCAGGATTAGATAAGGAATCTCTTCCCTTCCTGAAATAATTTTATCACAGTATCCATGCTCAGTTCCTTAGTTCTAGCCTCTCGAGACCAAGTAGGAGCTGGGTAAATTCTTTCTTATATGGTCTCCATCCATTGGTTCCCAATATGGTTATACATGTCGTTCATTCATTCTTCCAACACTTGAAATACCACAATATACTCCTATTCTGCCCCATTCCAATCTATGAGTTCTAAAAAAAAAAAAAAGATTACCAGAGTTTACATTGCATTAAGAATTTTATTGTGGAGTGCACGCTGATTTTTCCCAAGGAGCATATTGCTATTAATATTTACTTTGGTATGGACAAAACATTTTCTATGGTTGATGATGAAAAAATATGTTATTTAGTCTGTGAATAGATCTTTTGGTTACTTTCATTTCTAGTATGTTCCATGTAGTCTTTGGTATCATTTATCATTATGACTAACAACAGATTACAACTACTGAGTACCTGTTATATACAAAGCTGTAACTTATTCAATACTTACAGAAACACATAAGGGAGGCACTCTTACTATCCTTTATTTCACAGAGAAAAGTAGGCTTCCAGGGCACTGGAAAACACATCATTACCAAGACTGTGAGTACCCATTAGCATGTCATCAGGTCTGCAAAATGCTGAAACTGAAATAGGTCCTCAAGTGTTTCACACATGGCTGGGTTCTGCCACCCACACAGCTTCAAAATAGAACGTCATCCCCAGTGCTGTGAAGATCTGATGTTTTGGAAATGTGATCTCTCTTAAAAATGATATCTTCATCTCATGAAAATCAGTGTTCATTTTCCATGTGAAAAGATTTACCTTGGAGAATAAACACTGGTTAATGCACATTCCAGTCTTGAATATGCTCAGTATTGAATACTGTTTATGATTACCAACTACTTATGACTATTGCTTACTATAATGGTAAAAAGTACTTGTAACTTTGAACAGTTTTAGTTGTTTGTATTGGGCTTTTGTTACAAATATTAATTTAGGATCATTGTAAGTAACTTTACTTTGTCTCCAGTAAGAGTTGTCTACATGTCTAAAAGTTTCTCTGTACTATCAAGAAAGCACAAATTAGGAACTATTCTCTCACTCTCTTGGAACACTCATTTACACATTTCTCCTGCTTCTTTTCTTTAATCATTTATTTTTATTGCCAACTTCCATAATTATAGATAATAAACCATGGTAATTCCCTCTCCCCACTTTCTCCTTCATAACTCCACTCTCCACCATTTCCCCTCCCCCTTTCAATCAGTCTCTCTTTTATTTTGATGTCATCATCTTTCCCTCCTATTATGATGATCTTGTGTTGGTAGTGTCAGGCACTGTGAGGTCATGGATATCCAGGCCATTTTGTGGCTGGAAGGGTGCATTGTAAGGAGTTCTACCCTTCCTTTGGCTCATTCTTCCCACTACCTTTTCTGTAATGACCCTGAGCCTTGGAAGGTGTGATAGAAATCTTTCCTCCTGCTTCTGCTCTGCATGACATTTAATGTCTTCTCTCTGACCACATCATCTTACTTTAGAGAGACCTGATTCACAAAGTAGATAGTAGCCAGCTTATATTATTATTTAAACAAGTCACCAAAGACCTAATATCTCTTTTATCTGTTTTTGCCCCTCTTGAAGGTATAGATCAGAATGTTAGAGCAAGACAGAACTGAGTGGAACCTTAAAGATGATCTCCAATTCCCACATGTAAGAGAGGAAAAGGCAATTACAGAGAGATCAAATGACTCATTCCTGAACATACTTGATTCAGACTCATAGTTTATAGCCAGTTCCACTCATTCCCACAATTTCCTGATTGGTTCTCTAAAGGGAAGAATAAAATGGTGATTGATCTGAATATAATGCATAGACTGGAATGTGCACTGAAATCCTTAAGTGGCAGAATAAAAGAAACCAGTGCCAAATTTGCCCTCATTTACTGACTCCACAGACATTGTATGAGGTATTCATTTACTTGCTTACTTATCATAATAATCATAATAATATTTGTAGTTTTGGTGATTGAACCAGTGCCTCAGCAAATGTTGGGCAAGTAATCCACCACTGAGCTGTATCCAACGCCCTAATTTTACTTATTATTCTGAGACAAGGTCACACTGAGATTCTCAAGCTTGTCCTGAACTCAATCTGCAGCACAAGCAAGATCTGAACTTGTGATTCTCCTGCCTCAGCTTCCCACATGGCTATACAGAATATGCCTATGTGCTGGGTTGTGCTAGGCATTTTGTACCGGTTACTCTTAGTGTTCACAGTAACTCCACAGAGTTTTCCATAGGAGATGCTGAAGGAGGGAGGCTGCTACTGACTTGGCTGAAGTCATAGAGGTTCTAGACTCTGAACCCAGAACTTTCTGCACCCACACTGGATTCTTGGCAGTAAGAGAAGCTGTTTAGTGTTTTGGAGAAAGGAGTAAGGAGGTGAAAAGCATATTAATATGTTGGGAGTGTGAAGAACAGGAAAGTTGGCTATCCTGTTCAGCTCCATGGAGTGACGGCAGAGTGCCAAGATCACTACATGAGGGCGCCTGTTCACTTACAGTGCGAACAGGCTGTTCCTTCCATTGTAGCTGTTGGGTATTTTAGGTCTATTGATCAGGTGAATTTTCTGACTAGGTACTTTATTTTATGAGTTGTTTCGATGTCCGGATGTAACTCATTTTAGCAAAATGACATGCCTCCTCCCTGCCAAACAGAACGTAATGTAACATGACTCATCAGAAAAGCAACATGACACATCAGAAATAAATGCTAATGACTAGTGATTTAGGCAGCTAATAAAGGCAAGAGCACTGTATTATTCATGTCTAGATAGTAGTCATAGATAATTCAGTATGCCCAAACCCCTAGAGATAAAGTATCTAAGGCAAATACACTGGTTCTGTGGACTTTGCTAAATCAAACCAGATGTTCTGCAAGATACATATTTATCAAAAGCTTAGTTTATAAATAGGCCCATCAGTCATACTCATTTTCAGATTTTAATGCACAATTCAGAGTGCATCCTGGGTCCAGTCTTGGATATTCTAAGAAACCATCTCTTTCAGGGAACTGAAGGTTTTCATTAGATTTCTCACTGTGAATGACTATCGTTTTGTAAAAGCCAGCACCTTTAAAACAGGGGTCAGAAGATGTTGCTACAATGTAAGAGGAACCCACTGGTCCAATTTATGCTTTGGGGTGGAAAATAATGTGTATTTAATAAAACATCACTTACCACAAAGATACATGTTAGCAGAAAGCCCTTTCCTTTTGAAAATAGTTCCCAACAATTCAGATGTCCTCCAATTTAATTACATCCATACCCATGCACTTTATCCCTATTAGAATTTTTGTCCCTATTTCTCAGAAATGCAGAAAAGCAAGTAGAAGTTTCTATACAAAATGGGAGGTGAGTAAGAAGGCCTTTAGACCACTGCTGACCTTGGTTCAAGCACTCACTTCAGCATCCTCTGAAAAAGTTAACCTCTTCCTAGTTCAGGAGTCCATCCATGAAGTCCTGGTTCAGCAAATGTAAACTGTTTGCATTAATGAAATAATTACACCATAATGTAAATGTAGAGTTTTCTAGAAGGCCCTATATCCCCAAAGCTGTCATTATGGGAATGCAAATAAGAAAGTTATGCATTTTCAACTATTTTGGAGTTCCACTGGAGACACCAAACTAAAAAAAAAGAATTAGTTTATGGAGAAGGTTCTGTGGTGCACTTGGGAAAACAAAAAATTCTTAAATATCACTTTCTCTTGAGAGTTTCTGCCATTTCTGGGGTTTCAGGAATGACTCGCCATGCCAGGCTCTTTACTAGTATTTTGAGTTATCATTTTAAAAGCAAAACACACAATTTAAACTGCCACTAGTATCCATGTATAGCACAAATTACATAAAACTCTTGTGTATTTTAATGTATACTTTTCTAAACACACTCTTACGCCTCAAGACAAAAACCTCATTTTTTAAATTTTTCTATGTGTATGCAGTGTTTTCCATGGAAGAGGGCATATACTAAATATTATGGAAATGTTGAAAAAAATAAATTCCCCCCCCCTTTTTTTTGTTTTTTCGAGGGAGGGTCTCACTCTAGTTCAGGCTGGCCTGGAATTCACTGTGTCATCTCAGGGTGGCCTTGAACTCACAGTGATCCACCAACCTCTGCCTCCTAAGTGCTGGGATTAAAGCCATGCGCCACCACGCCCAGAAAATTTCCCCTATCATAAAAAATGGAATGGTGCTTGCTACGTGATGAATTACATAGTATGAATTTCAGATCAGACAATTATGCTGTCTGACCAATAGCATTTGAGAAATTTTTGTGGGACTCAGAGTCATAAAGAGTCTCAATATATTCAAACTTTCTTCCTCATACTAACAATTCTTTATTTTTTATCTTCCTTATAATTTCCTTGCTTCGTACATATTCTGAAGTATGGACTTGTATGTGTGTCTGTGTGACATGAACACAGCAGGGTTTAAATACGTCTCCTCCCTGGGCTCCAAGGGCTGCTATGCAGTCTAGCAGAGATCTTGGTAAATGTTCACACTTCTTGCTGTCCTCACACATAGCTCAACTTTCCAGACTGGAAACTCAGCAGAAAATAAAACATAGTCAGAGAAATACATATCCACAGCAGCCTTGTTTCTGTTTGCAATAAAGTAATTGTGATTACTTAAATAAAACAGAGTTTATTATTGTTTTATAAAAAATAATTTTTATGTGGTACTGGGGATTCAACTCAGGCCCTCATGCTTCCAAGGCAAGCATTTTATAAGCTGAGCTATCTATCCAGCCTGAAATTGTGACTTTTTAAAAGAGATTTTACCATGTCATACCCCCTGAGCGCTTGTATAGTAAGTCCACTCAGAAATTGGTATTGCAAAAGTAACTGGCTGAAGCAGGATCCTGTATATAAATAATCATTAGCCCTCACTTTTTATAACTCATATGCCAGAAGAAACTATGGCCATAGGTCAAGGTAACACTGTACTGCAGCAAAGCAGCCCAGAGAAGGAAGAAGGCCCAGAAAGTCAAAGGTGAGTTCCTATACGTGGGGAAGTCTGCAGTGCTGAATTGAGTATTGAAAATCCTGACAAATCTAAGATTTGAGCTTAGAGGAAAGTATTTCTACAATTGTAAGTAGATCTTTGCTGACATGAAATGGCACAAAACTCCCAAGGCCGTGAGCTCGATGTTCTTACTGTCTACCTTCCTCTGATCTTTTACGTCATCCATTATAGAAAAACTAAGTTAATGTCATACTCTTTTCTTCACTAAGCCCCATCTTAGCAGATAAATTCATCAAACTAGCTCACATGACTGATGGGCACACTGATAAATGAGCTTCTCTCCATCCATCCTCTCTGTCAATTCCAGCAGCTACTGATGCAACAAGAAGAGTTCTTGCTGCAAAATGACTGTGACAGACAGACAGACATCGACTCTTGCCTCAAGGAGTCTGAATCATTACCACACTCACACAACACTGTGGGGAAAACCAGGAAAATGGTGAAGAGTGAGTGGTTACGTGAGGGCCTGGGGTGATGGCTCAGTCAATAAAGCACTTGCCATGCATGCATGAGTATCTGAGTTCATATCCCCAGTCCCCATGTACAAGCTTGAAAGCTCTGTCATCACAGCATGACTGTAGCAAGATGGAGGCTGAGACATTTCCCCGAAGACCATGAACCAGCAAATCTGGCCAAAGAAGTGGTTGAAAACAATGAGAGACCCTGCCTCAAATATGGTGGGAAGCAAGCACTGAACTGCAGGTTGTTCTCTAACTTCCGCATGAATGTCATGGCACATATGCACCCAAACTCATGCACACACACACACTAAAACAATGGCTAAGTGAGTTTGTTGATGAAAAAGAAAGATAAATAATCATTTTTCTCCTACTACTGTGAATTCTGAGGAAATTGAGGAATGAAACAAGCTTGTCACCCTCATCGTTTGCAGAAGTTGAACAATGCAGCATATGGGGTTATGCTGAGCCCAGTAATCTGCTGACTAAACAACAGAAGCTGCCCAATATCAGGATGGGGGTGGCAGCCCCATTATTCCCCACCACTCCTTACATGAGGAGGAAAGAACTTGTCCCTGATGCAGTGGGATATGTGGAAGTCCTGCTTCTTGTGAGTAGTTTGTTCCCAATATGGAAATGTGTGGATGTTGGACTAAGCATGCCCAGTTCATGATTTATTTTTTCTAAATATTTTATTTTTATTTATTTATTAGAGGGGGGGGCAAGAGAATGGCCACACTAGGGCCTTTAGCCACTGCAAATATACTCCAGACACAGGCACCGCCATGTACTTCTGGCTTACATGGGTACTGGGGAATCAAACCTTGGTCCTTAGGCTTCACAGGCAATCACCTTAAACACTGAGCCGTCTTTCCAGCCCCTAGTTCATTATTTCTAAATTTCCCAGTAGTCACTCTGTCTCCCTAAGTGTTAGCAAACGTATGGGAAAGAATTATAATTTGTACTATTGATTATGTTAGTAATAATGAATGCATAAGTAAGTAAAAACATTTCACAGTTTTTTAAATATTTTATTTATTTATTTTAGGGAAAGAGGTAGAAAGAGACAGAGAGGGAGAGAGAGAATGGGTGCACCAGGACCTATAGCCACTGAAAACGAATGCCAGACACATGTGCCACCTTGTGCATTTGTCTTACATGGGTACTGGGGAATCAAACTCAGGTCATTAGACTTTGCAGGCAAGTACCTTATCCACTTAGCAATCTCTCCAGCTCATTTTAGTTTTGTTTTTTTTTTTTTGCTTTGTTTTGTTTTGTTTTGTTTTTTTGTTTTACAATGTAAGGTCTCAGTCTAGCCCAGGCTGACCTGGAATTTGGGTGAAAGCATTTCATATCAGTAACAGGCCTAAATCAAAGGAACTTCTTTTGAAATACATTTCAGGAAGAAGGGAAATAATTTACAAAAGGGTTTTTTGGCATACAAAAGAAATAGTGAGCATATATAATAGCATCCAAAAGACTGCATCATAATAATAATAAAAATAATGTTCAATTTGTACATATGAATAAAGAGCAGAACTAACATATGGTATAATAATCATCATAATTCAAATAATTCAATAAAGATATGTTTAAGGTAATAGTCTAAGGTCCTTATGCAGTATAAGAAAATATGTAAATCTATTTCATAGATTAAAATTTTTAAGTGAGGGTAAAGTATAAATTTCCAAATGAATACAAGAAGCTAGTAAGTAAGAAAAATTAATAAACCAAAAACATCGGTGAATTAAAAGATTTTAACAAGGAACTTTAAAAGTGAAATGAAGATGTGCAGAAACTACAGTGGTGGCAGCTTGGGAGGTGGAGCTGGCTTGAGGAGGTGGGTTGCCAGAGCGGGCTTCCCCTTGCCAGAGCTCAGCTCATTCCTGGTACTTCCTGCCAGCTGCTGTGACAAGATGTGATGTTCAGCCTCTGCTCCGCCATCCTTTCCCTGCCATGCCAAAGTCTTCCCCTTGAGAATGGAAGTCTAAGTAGACCCTTTCTTCTCATCAGCTGCTCTTGGTTGGGTATTTTGTCTCAGCAATTTCAAGGCAACTACAACAGAATTTAAGAGGTGTCAATAGAAATGAAGGATATATGGCATAAAAGTTCCATCTATATAAAGTTATGTTATTAATTTTAAACAATTTAAAGAGATTAAACTCATTAAGGTATAGAACCATCATGTACAAGGGGTACAATAGAAATAAAAGACCCCTCTAAAACTGCAAAAAGGAGGAAAAATGTATTATTCTAAACTCAAAAAGAAGCTGGTTTTGCTACATCAGGTAAAGCAAATAGAAACAAATCATTGTCCAGAAGAATTTTTTCAAGTATTTTATTTATTATTTATTTGCAAGAAGAGATGAGAGAGAGAGAGAGAGAGAGAGAGAGAGAGAGTAAGAATGGTCATTCCAGGGCCTCCTGTCACTGCAAACTCCAGATGCATGTGCCACTTTGAGCATTCCGTGGTACTGGGGAACTAAACTGGGGCCATGAGACTTTGCAAGCAAGTGCCTTTGACTGCTGAGCCATCTCTCCAGACCCAGGAGAAAGTTTTTAATTATATAATATTTAGCTCATCATGGAAGCATAATGTTTTAAAGTTGTCAGTTTTTATTAGTGTAGACTAAAACATAGAAAGTAAAAATTCAAGGTCAGATGTGGTGTGGCACGCCCTTAATCCCAGCATTTTGGAGGCAGAGGTAGGAGGAGTGCCATGAGTTTAAGGGTACCCTAAGACTACACAGTGAATTCCAAGTCTAGCCTGGGCTAAAGCAAGATCCTACCTCTACCCCTCACCACCAAAGTAAGTGATTTTAGTATTCCATTCTTAGTATTAACAGGATAATAAGTTTAAAAAAAAAGAGTGGTGATAAAATGATTTAGGAATGTTATATAATCTGTATATTGAAAAATAGTATGTTATGAACAAATAGATTTATTCTAGGAATGCAAGCACAGTTCAATGGCTAACAAAAAGATAGCTCAATAAGTGTTGAGGGATTTAATCAAATTCATTTTAAGCTTATGAATTTTTAAATGATCTAGATTGGAAATATAAATATATTTCCTTAATGGGATAGCTACTATAAGCTATCACTCAAAATGATACTTCATGATGACACATTAAATTAAAAAGTTATAAACTACATACATTTTAAATACAAACTTGCCACTTTCTGCACAATCTTAAGCAATTTAAATTCTCAAACCAGTTCATTCTCCTATAAGAACAATAGCTAAACCTACACAAAGAATTACTTTGATATTTGACATGAGACAAATGGCTCAACATATGGTAGCTATTCTGCCTTGAAGCAGTTCTATAGGAAAGGAAACTATGAACCATGCTCACTATTATTTGACTTTGTTCAGAAATTTGAGGCAATAGATGATACATGTTGCAGTTCCCTACTCATTGCTTATACAAAACATTAGATTAGAAGCAGATGACAGGAGGAATAGGGTTATTTCAGCTTATAGTGTTGAGGGAACTCTTCGTCATGGTAGGACAGCACGGCAGAGCAGAAGCTATATGTATCACATCTTACCACAACAGCTGGCAGGTAGCAGCAAGAGTGAGGTAGCTAGCATTGGAAAGCTTGGCTAATAAACCTCAAAGTCCACCTGCAGGCGTATACCTCCTCCAGCAAGGTTCTACCTCCCAGACTGCCACTTGCTAGGAATTGAGTATGAGGCTTAATCACAAACACATAAGGCTATGTGGGCCATTTCACATTGAAATGACCACAATAAGACATGTGTAATGGGAAAATAGCATAAATTATGAAAAATTTATTTTTAGGTGGGCATGGTGCTGCATGCCCTTAATTCCATTCAGCACTTGGGAGATAGAGGTAGGAGGATTGCTAGGAGTTCAAGGCTACCCTGAGACTACATAGTGAATTCCAGGTCAGCCTGGGCTAGAGGGAGACCCTATTTTGAAAAACCAAAACCAAAACCAAAACCAAAAAAATTAAAATTAAAAATATTAGCATATAGACCTAAAAATAAATCATAGGATCTTTATGCTTTTTCTTACTTATAAAACATACAAACCCATATTAGAATGCTTAAAAATGTTTTTATAGAACAATTACTGTGAGAATATTCTTATTTTATGTTGAGAAAAAGAAAGAAACCTGTATAGTGATTCTTAAAGCTAATGTAGAGAGATATAGTTTTCTGTGATAGCACAAAAAAATTGAATGGCATAAAAATTTACAGAAGTGTTTATTAATGAACAAATATAAAAATTACATAAAGATAGGAATAACACAAAAGAGAAATGCTAGCAATATATTTAAGTATTTGTGGTTTTCAAATTGTTATATTTTATATGTATTATTATTCATGTTGTTTTGACACAATTGACTAATTATTTGAATAAAAATGTGTCTTTCCCTCATATAGAGCAAAATAAATAACAATAGATTGAATTATTACATTTTATAGTGGAGGCTGGAGAGATGGTTCAGTGGTTAAAGGCACTTGCTTGCAAACCCCAATGGCCCATGTTGAATTCCCGAGTACTCACATAAAGCCAGATGCACAAAGTGGCACATGCATGTGGAGTTCATTTACAGTGTCAGGAGGCCCTGACGTGTCCATCCCCACTCACTCTCTCTATCTGCTTCTTTCTGTCTTCTCTATTCCTTCAAATAAATAAGTAAATAAAAACTAAATTAAAAAAAATTAAACGAAATGATGTTTTCCACCAAATTCTGAAACATGATATTAAAGAAAATATGCAAATTAGTCAAAGTATTTACAATACACATGACACAATTTATATCATTAATACAAAGAGATCACACATATAAAAGAGATAATTTTTTACAACAGAGTGGGAATATATTCACAACTTATTTCAAAGCGATTTTCTAAGGAAGGACTATGAATGGTCATTAAACAAGTTTCTATTTGATTAAAATAGAATTACTTAAATGCCTCTCTTGATAAAAGAAATCACAATTTAACAACCACTCCCATGTTTTGTGAGGACCTGGGCTGGGAGTTGGCAGTAGAAGTTGCACACTCAGAATTGTCCATCAGGCTGTAGGTTCAAACAAGTGTGCCACAGTATGACTTTTCAATGTGAATTAACAACTAAAAATATGTCATTCCCATTCCCTGGTGTTAATAAATTACACTAAGATATGCATAGAAGTATCTAAGTATAAAGGTTTTTATTTCAGACTTATATTAGCAAAAAACTAGGTGAAATAAGTAACAGTGAGAACTTGCTAAGTATATAAAGTAGGGGCTTATAAAGGGACTCAATGCAGCTAGTAAAAACGATTCTAGAAAAGAAGGAGGGATATGATTATATAATTTTGTGTTCAAAATCATGTCTAAAATGAAATATTCAAAATGGCCATAATTTTATTTTTTAAAATTTTTCTTAGAAGCATCCAAACTCAGGAGTTAACAAATATCTCTTGCATAGGGCTGGATAGGAAATAATTCAGAATGCATATCCAGATAAGGTTTTTGTTTTGTATTCATATTTATGATTAAAAACCTTTTTAGAAATGTAAAAGACATTCTTGTCCATAGGGTCATACAAAGACAGACCACTGAGATCTTGGTCCACACACTGCAGCTTACCAATGCCTGGTCTTATATAGAGGGACGTTTTAACCAAAAGTTAAGAGAAGGTAACTTCAAGTAGTAGAATATTATTATTTTTACCTTCATGCCTTTTCACGTTTTCTATATTTTATAATGAATACACATCATTTAAACTCAAAAGTAAATGCAAATGTAAAACTCCTCTACAGGGCTGGAAATCTAGTTCAGTGGTTGAACACTTTCCTGACATGCATGAGGCTCTAGAATCAATATCTAGCACTACAGAGATAAATAAATTAATGAATAAATAGATAATAACCCTATGTGATATCAAAGTCAAGCCCCAATGTTTCCATTTCTACATATTACCACTGAGTTTGTTAATGTGAACAAAGCTGGCAACAGTACTGTCAATCCTTAAAGCAGAAGTGAATTCAATTTGCCCATATAATGATTTGTGCAAATTTCCTCTTCAGAGAAACAGAAGAAGCTGCTCTGGCCCTGTGTCACATGCCCCCCAGAGGTTCTATATGTACATGTGTGCTTGCATGTGAGTATGCACACATGTATGTATGTAAAGGGGTTGGAGATTCCCACCTCTTCTCTAGCTTAAACCACAATTTGCTTAAGCTATAATAAAATATCTACCTTTGTCTAGAAGAGTCACAGAGGTAGGTTATTTGATACGCCTTTCTCTCCCTGCCTTTCCCTCCATTCTGCCATCTTCATTCTTTAACAGCTTTGTTAAGGAACAGTGGAGATGCCACGAAATTCACCTACTATCAGTTTACATTCCACAATTTTGGGTAAGCTGCTAGAATTCCTTACAACTCTTTTGATTCTTCATGTCTAAATCCAGTGCTAGGAAACCAGTAAACTTATCAAACTGCCTTATTGCACTCCATTTACTTGCTCTATTATCCTAAAACTGAATCCATTATGATGTGAGACGTCTTAGTGTCCTCAGTGTTATTATCTCCTTTACGCTATACAGTAGAGTGGAAGGTGTGCTTTCTTCGCATGTGTATGTGTGAGGTGAGTGTACATGTGTGTATGCATGTTTATATGTGTGTGGGCATGCATGAATGTGTGTGCATGCATGTGCATGCATGTGTGTGTGTGCCTGTTGAGACTAAAGGTTAGTGTCAAATGTGTTTCTCAATTGTTATCCACTTCAGTCTTTGAAACAGGGTCTTTCACTAGACCTGGAGTTTGAGGATTGGGTTAGACTAGCCAGCCACTAAGCCTGAGGAATGCGCTGCCTCTGTCTTCCGAGTGCTGATATAACAGTTACACATCACCACTACTAGCATTTTCCATGTGGGCTGGAGATCTGAATTCAGGTCCTCATGCTTTGTGTGGCAAGTACTTCACCTGCTCAGCTATCATTCCAGCCCAGGAGTGTTATCCTTACATGGGGAATTCAGATATCGAAGTTGAACTCAGAAGTCTACTTTCAAATAGACAAATGCTTTTAATGCCTCAAATAAGAACTAAATATATCTAATAAGCAAATCACTTCCATAGCAATACATGTGTATCAGGAACATGATGTAATGAACCAACCAGTCAGACAAGATGTACTCATGTGTGCAGTAGTGGCACCAAAGTTATGGGGGTTAGCAGCTGCTCTAATAGTTATGGGGGTTAGCAGCTGCTCTAACACTGAGTATGAGGCCCACTCAGTTGAAGGAAATCTGTGTCTGGTATTGAGAATTAAGTCAGAAGACTATGGCTTGTTCTTTGGCTAATGGCGATGTTATAACCATCAAAAAGTGTTCTAGATGTATGTTTATTCCCTTTAGTCAATGCTGCTTTCACTCTTGGTTACGGAACCTGCTTTGTACAGACACCCAAGATCCACTAAAGTAATCAGAGAAAACCAAAGGCTTAGCACAGGAACAGTCATCTCCCTTGTACCCACCAGGGCCCAGGAAACATTACAGAGCAAGTGGCAGATTAAATGTCAGTGCTGTTCTCAAGGCTAGCCTGACAATCTCCCCCATGGAGATGGTAGTGGACACTAAGGAGACATAAAACTCACCAAAGCAGAAAATAAGAGGCTGCTGAGAGCTCACCACTACAGTACGCTTCTAACTCACCCTCCAAGGCTCAGAGAACATGTCAGAAAAGGGGTTGTATTAGTCAGCGTTCTCAGGAGGAACAGAACTGATAGAATGAATTATGTTAGGAAGGGAATCTATTGGATTATCTTATGACAGTCCAACAATAGCAGTTTGCAGGCCTGAGAGTCAAAGAGCCCAGCTGCTGCTCAATCCATGAGGCTAGATGACTCAGCAGTCCCAGTCCAGCACTGAAGGTCTGGAGGCTTCCTGGAGAGATGCTGGTCTTCAGTCCACACTGAAAAGCAGCAAGTAGCACTGGCAGCCAGGTGAGAGGAGGGGATACTTTCCTTCCCAGAGCTTCCTTATATAAAGTCCCCCTCTGAGAGGGGATGCCCACTCTGGGGAAAGGACTTACCCTGGGGGAATAACTTCCTCCTTTAGTTAATCCTTCCTGGAAGTAACCTCAGAAATCCACTGGTAAGGAATGTCTGTGGATTCCTAAACAGATCAAGTTTAAAGGAAACTTAACTATCACAGGGGAGGAAAGAATGTGAAAGCCATCAGGTAGAAAGGTGTGCTCAGAGGCGTTTTCCTCCCCACAGGAATCCATGGCCTCACAGTGATTACTACAACTCCACTTACAAGGGCCGTTAATGGAATGAATGCAAGGGTGATGGAATCAAAGAGAATAACTCAATGGGAATAAGACTATTTAGAACTATTAAAGTTTCCATAAAAATCATTTAAAAATAATGTATGCCACCATCCTTACAAATTCCAAAACAGTATACAAGAGAAAGAAGCTGAACTCTGACTTATAACAGCATGTTTTCCCCGGGAAGTTATGTTCACTCACTCAATCACTTCAATGACATTGGTCACTCCTAAGTACCAAACTCAAGAGACACCATTGGAATATATGCTTCTGAATAAGAATATTGATAATCATTGAGAGTTTTCTTTTTACAGGTTAGTATATTTTCTTTTAAAAAAATAATATTACTAAAAAATAAATCATACTAAAAGTCATATAGATTGTCACAAGAAAACTGCAGTGCCAGGATTAGGATGCCTTTCAGAGATTTGTTGGTCAGGGAGGCCTCTGATACTCCACAAATTATAGAAGGATATTGCCAAGGCTCTTGCTTGCCCACCAGACGCAGATAAGACACTGATACTGAATATACCATAAGCTTGGGCTGCAGGACACAGGGAAATTAAGCTAGGGCCCAGATGGAAGCCTCCTTGCTGTTGACTAGCTGTCATGTTCTGGAAAGTGCTATGCAACATGGGGGGGGGGGCGTTGGAAATTCAATAGAATTAACTAGCACTGGACTCTGCAATCTCCATGGCTGGCCAGTCAAACAAAATGTACCAACTGGTCTAACGGTGGCATGTCTATTATAGGAGAAACTAACTGCTCTCTGACTGGAGTTGAAACCCACTCCATGGAAGGAAATTCAAGCCTGGTACTGAAAATCTAATCACAATCCTATGGCTGGGGAGGTCAAAAGTCCTGGCGGGAAGCTACTACACTTGCTAAATAAATATATTACGCCCACCAAATTTCCCTCTAGATATTTGTGTCTATGCCCATTTATTAATGCTACTTTCACTTTTAGTTATATAAGCTTCTCTTTGCTTCTGGTAATGATTACTGAGGAGACTCAAAAGTCATCAAAGCGCTAAGATGTGACAATGGGATGCTCAGCACTAAGTGAGACATCTCTACCACAGCCTCCAAGGCTCAGAAACCATTAAAGAAGAGGCGAAACAAAGAATGTAAGAGCCAAAACTTGAGGAGTAATTTGGAATACTATCTTCCAGACATAAAGTGGCACAGTGATTAATGTTACCTACACCAGGCTGGCATTATGTGAAGGCAAAAACCAAATAGAACAGGGACAAGTTGGAAAGAAGAAGGGATTCAGTTGATGTGTACTGGAAATGGGGGCAAAAGTGGGTGGTGGGACGGGATTATGATCTGGGAAAATGTGTTCATGAATGGAGGTTGACAACAAAACATTTTAAAAAAAGAAAGAGGGCTTGGAGAGATGGCTTACTGGTTAAGACACTTGACTTAAAAACCTAAGAACTCATTTTTGAATCTCCAGGTCCCATGTAATCCAGACACACAGTGATGCAAGCTCATATATCTGTAGTTCATTAGCAGCAGTTGAAGACCCTGGCAAATCCATTCTCTTTCTCTCTCTCTCTCTCTCTCGCTCTCTCTCTGTCTCTGTCTCAAAATAAAAAAGAAAGAACTAAAATATAATGATTATTATTATATTGTATTATATATATAATGTTACTAGCAAAGTCAATATATATGTATTATTTTAACTTTTATTATATATTTTATTTTCACTGATATTATTTATAAGCCATCAGAAAATCAAAGAACTGAATAAAAAGAATAACTTCACAATTTATAAACATTGTTTCTCATTTTATTTATGTTAAGAAGTGGCTAACTATGTATATAAACCACCTTCTTGTAATATGTCTGTTGGTAGATATGTAAGGTGGTTCCATATTCTGCTATTGTGTATAGTTCAGCAATAAACATGGATGTACAAGTAAATATAACATAAAATTTCTTTGGTGTACAAGAATATAATAAGCTACTTTTTGTGTTATTGGGCTGCCATTTATTATAATGAAAATTTACCTTTTTAAGATTATTTCAATACTATGAGGATAAGATCTATGAACACATATAGACCTTTGACTGTATCTCCCAAACCACCATTTTCAACACTCCTCACAAGAGCTTAAATCTCTTCAATAAATTGTCATTAGTTATATCTGTCAGCTTTCCATTCCTATAACAAATACTCAAGATAATGAATTTATAAAGAGACAAGGTTGATGCTGGTTCACAGCTTGTAAGTTTCAGCCCATGGTTGGTTGGTCCTTTTGTGTTGGGTCTGAGCTAACACCGCATGGTGGCAGCTTGTGGCTGATCAGAATCACTCATGTCATGACATGGAAGTGAAAGAGAAGATGAAGAAGAGTCCAGGGTCCCACAATTATGTCTGTGCACATGTCTCCAGTCAACTTATCTTTCTACCACCAGACAACCCTTCTAAAAATTCTGTGGCCTCCCAAGTGCCACACATTGGGACCCAGGCCTTTAACACATGGGCCTTGGAGCCACTTAAACAGACAGTTCCATTTGGTCTAAACCCAAGTTCCTTACCGTGATGCCCAGAGCCTTCCTATCCAGCCTGAGCTAGCTCTAGAGTCAATTTTAGCATTAGCAAATAAACCATCACCTCCTAACATCCAATACCTCCTCCAGCCTCCCTGCTTCTTCTCTTTCTCTGTCTTTCCTCATGACCCTGACCATGACCGTCTGGAGAAATTCATTCATTCTTTCAGACTCTGATCACACTCCTATTCTTAGAAGGCTTCCCTATTCTGTACAAAAAATAGATCAAGAATGTTGTTCTTTTGTTATTATCTGGAGGCTTTTTTGGCACTGTTTCTGAACCACAGTTCTATTGTCTAACCTTTCCTTCTATATCATGATTATTTATTTACATGTCTGTCTCCCTTATGAAACCTGATCTCTTTGATGTCAAGACCATTCCTTATTAACCTCTGTCTACATGCCTCTAGGCCTGATACATGCTGAGTAGGTGTAAATCTTTTAACTGGGCGGTCATGAGCAATGAACTTGATATGTTTAACAATATAACCTAAAATAATTTTGTGAAGTATTATTTGTTTAGATTGCTGCCAAAACAAAAACATCGGAGGGCTGTACCATCTGTTCACCCACATATGCTCCTTAACTTCCTCTCGCGGTTACACATGATGGGAAACCACGGATCAGACTGGGGAGAGGGGGAGCACTGAGCAACGGATATGCTGGAAAACACAACACAAACGCCATTCCCTTGTACTTCTCAGCTAGTTCTAATCCATGTCCTAATGAGCTTGGAACCCTTCCTCAGTGATTTGGGGCTTCTTAGGAAAATCCACATCATTCTTACAAGGCACATTTGTGACGTGATCAGCTAGCTGTAATGTTTATTTTGACCAAGAGTTTTTATCCCTTTCATGACTCAGAACTGATTACATAATTATGGATTTCAAAAATTACCCACTTATTTTTTTCACATTTAGACTATAATTGAGGCCAATATTACATTAAAGTTTGGAAGCTAGGCATAGAACATAGGAGTGTGCTCTGTATCATTTTTCTTACTCAGAGTATCAGAAAGCTAAATAATTCTCTCTATTCTCCAGAGTATAACTATTCTCTAAAGATATTCCCTGTTTCACCAATAAGAATAATCACAGAGGACTTTCCCCCCTAAGGTGTTATTTTGATCTGAGGAATTAAGCTGTAATTGAGCAGCTGAGAAAGATCTTGCTATAAATGCTAACGATGAAGCCAGTTTTCCTAATGAACTCCAGCTGATGAGGAGGCAGAGAAAAGAAAGGAGTATTGGAGGGTAACTGTGTAATGAGGTAGATAGAATCTCTTCACCAATTCACATCCACCAAGAACCTCAAAATTCCACTCTTTTCAAAAGTAATATAATTAGCTGATATCCTAAAATGAACTCACTCTAGAGTCGGTATGCCCTAGAAATCCAAAAGTGGGGTGCATTATAAGAGTGAGAGATACATAAGAAGACAGCCATGTAAAGAAGGCACAGATGGGAGTTGTGCCTCTATAAGCCAAGGTACATACAGGACCACCAGAAGCTTGAAGAGACATTTTCCTAGAGCCTTCAGAGGGAGCAAGAACTCACCACATCTGTTTTGAACTTTTAACCTCCAAAATGTTAACACAGTACGTTTCTATTGCCTGAAGTTATTTTATTTGTAGTAATTTGTAATCACAGCTATAAGAAGGGAATACAAGAAGCTGTCTGTTTCTTTATCCAGTAATTCTAATGTCTTCCAGAACTAGTGACTGGGTATACAGTGATGAATATGATAGACAGTAAGAAAATGCACTACTATGTTACTGTGACAGTGTGTAACGGTTGCATGTGGTTTAATGATTTGAGAAAGATGAGGAAGAATGTCCAGCTATGTAAGACTATGGATGATATCACTCATGACAGGCCAGGAAAGGTGAAAATAGGAAAGTACCTAAACTCTGAGATATGAAAAAGTTTGGTTGAACCAGTTAAGAGAGGGTTCTAGGCCCTAATAGTTGAGAGGTCAGTGATAAAAAATTACCGAGAACATGCCATCAGAAATTATATCTTGTCAGTCCTTCTAGTTATGCTAAATATTACAGCCATTATTCTGAAGTACTTTTGGAAGAGTGTATCTGGATTTGAGTCATTTTTAAGTTCTGACTCTCATTGTTCTATAGTGACGAAATGGAGGAAGGCAGGAGCAGATGCCAGTCACACAAAGAGAAACAGTGTGGTGGTCCCATGTCATGTAATAGAGACTGACAGATATGGGTAGGTCTGAGGTACATTTGTAGAAACGACATTGTTGGACTTGATGTGTAGAGGAAGGAATGTCATATATAACCAAATATGCTTTGTGTTGGTTGAGAAAAAAAAAAAACAGAAAAGGTACATGTTTGTAAAAACAATGACCTTGAATTTACCTTTGGATAGTCCTTATAAATATTTTTGAGACATCTATGTATAGTTGTAATGTTGGTCATCAAGTATGAAAATTCTGAAAGGCCAGAAGTAGGTTTTCCTTGAAGCCATGGTAGTGAAAGACATAGGGATAAAATGTGGGGAAAAGAGAAAAGCTAGAATAAAGAGGTACCTTAAAAAGTACATAAATCCAGATTTAGCAAAGGAAGCTACTGTGGAGAAAAAGAAGGAGGGAGAAAGGGGAGAGAGAGGGAACAAAGGAAAGAAGGAAGAAAGGATTAGAGGAAGAAAGAAAAGGAGGAAGGGTAAAATAGTGAGAGGAAAGCCGGGCGTGGTGGAGCACACCTTTAATCCCAGCACTTGGGAGGCAGAGGTAGGAGGATCTCTGTGAGTTCGAGGCCACCCTGAGACTACATAGTTAATTCCAGGCCAGCCTGGGCTAGAGTGAGACCCTACCTCGAAAAAACCAAAAAAAAAAAAAAAAAAAAGACAGTGAGAGGAAAGCAGGGCAAGAAAAACTAGGAAAACTGTGTGAAAACTAAGAGAAAGAAATGTTTAAGGAGAAACAAGTAAGTCAAGAGCTGATGGATGCCTCGGTGGGATAGGAATGAATTTTCTTGAGTTTTACAGAATGGAGAACCTTGGTGACCTTAGTAAGAACCAGAAAAGTAGATTGTGACAAAGGAGAATGCCCACAGACCGCAGCTTTGGGGGGATCCTCAGGGACAGAGAAGGTGCCTGGTCCAATTCCAGGGCCCATCTCCACCCTGATATCATCTTTAAAAAATTCCTATGAAATATTGCTGAGTGGCCCAAAATTGAGTTTCGTGTTCTGGATGAACAAAATAGTTGAATGGAATATACCAAGTGTACAAAAAGAAAGTCATCTGTCTTTATATGCTTTGGGGGCCCAAGATTCATCTTGCTGTCATGAAGGTTAGGAAGTCAGCAGCAGAAGACCGGACAGGTCACCCTGGAGGACAGAAGTCCCCACATTCAGTCCCGGGGAGAATGCTGCTCAGGCCCCTACTCAGTAGGAGTTGACAGGATAAAAATCCTCCAGCAAGATTTGTTTTGTTTAATGAAACAGAATTGGTTCCTCAATCTCTCTCAAGCCCTTAAAGTGCAGAAATAAGCCCCTACTCTGCAGCCACACCTGTTCACTGCGCCAGCAATGTGTGTTTGGAGATTCTGAAGAGCCTCTGACACTCTAGAAGAAGAGACTCTCTCATCTACCTCTGACATCCCTCCTGCCTTACCAGTGTAGGATTCATGGAGCAGTGGAGGGACATAATGGCAAAGTCTGGCTGCCAGAAGCCAAATCTAACTAAGATCTGCCCTTTAATTATCATGTGATAAATTCAGGGAATACCTAACAGGATAGGATGTTCACCCAAGTTCACGGGTATGGTGGTGCATGCCTTTAATCTCAGCACTTGGGAGGCAGAGGTAGGAGGATTGCTGACAGTTCAAGGCCACCCTGAGACTACATAATGAATTCCAGGTCAGCCTGAGCTAGAGTGAGACCCTGCCTCAAAAAAAAAAAAAAAAAAACCCAAAAAATAAATAAATAAAGGGATATTTTTGGACTTTAATAAAATAATGATATCTAAAGCTATGTCTTCAATGATCTGAATTGTTTAGCATAAATATTTTAGCTTAATCCCATTTTTTTTCCCTTATAGTGGAGATTGGAACCTAAAGTCATTCTTGATAGGTATGTGCTCAACCACTTAGCTACATTCCCAGTCCTGGTATTCATTTATTTTTGATAACAGATGTCCTGTCCATAGCTCATAGTTTCTGCAAGAAAATTTGTTTTTCTTCCAGTCTAACATATCACTAATTAAATATAATCCAACTTTTTGTGCATGTGCAGTATTGAGATTGAGCCCAGGATTTCACATATGCTAATATGTGAAATATATGCTATATGCCCAGCCTTTTTAAAGAAAAAAAAATTAAAAAATAAACTTCTTAGTTTGAGACGAGGCGTTGCTATGCTACTCAGAATAGCCTTAAACTAAATCTGTAACCCAGGCATGCCTTAAATTTGTGACCCTCCTTCCTCAGTTTCCCAAGTAGCCTAAAAGCCTAAAAGTCTGGCTCTTCTGTCTGTATCTAAGTGTTGTCTATAACAAAAATAAATGTTCTGTAGTCAGACTGAGACCTCAACCTATGAGTGGCCCAGTATGATCACAGGGAGGGGGTGGGGAAATGGCAACCACGCAGGTAACAGGGATTGAAGCAAGTAGATGAGCAAGGAGAGAGCAAACTGAGGCTGAGTGCTGGGAGCACAGGGGGGGGGGGTGGAGAAAGAAGGGAGGGAGCGCTGCAGCTGCACATGGGCTTTGCTTCAAACTACTCTCCCTTCCTGGCAGGGAGCAAGGACTTCTCATGCTCACGCTCGAGAAGACAAAGACCGCTACAACACGGGACCCAAATCCTGGTCTTGCTAATTATTTTCTCATCTCTTATTTCTGAAGGACTATGTTGCTCTTCTTTCCTGATTATTCCATTATTTAATGCCTACATCTTGGTGGGTATATAGAAATTACCTATGCCAGGGACAAAAGCAATTTGAAAAGTCAATGTATAGAAAACTGAAAACTATGTATAGAACTAAAACTAAAAGCAACATACAGAAAATTCTAAATCTGATGCTTTTATTTACTCCTAAAGAGGACATTGTACATTTTTGTCTTTTTTCTAACTTAAGGGAGTGACTCAGTTATTAAAAATCCAATCTATTTCCAATACTTCTATGCTGAATTTTCAAGTCAAGTAGATCTTTCCTTTCCCTCTTCTTTTTTCCTCTCTCCCTCCCTCTTCTTCTCTCCTTCTTTACTTCCTCCCCACTCTCTCTTTCTTCCTTCATTCCCTTCCTTTCTCCTTCTTCCATCCCTCTCTGTATCTCCTTCTTCTTTCTCTTTCTCTCGCTCTTCATCTGTGTTGCTGGAGGCTGGATGTAGCCCCTCATAAACAGACTTCTTGCATTTTACACTCCCAGCTGACATGTGGACATTTTTTAAGTGAAAATGTTAATAGTACTTACCTGACAAAGGCAGTTCACATATGGGGTATATAATATCTCAGGAAATACAAAAATATAGTATGTATGTAATAAATATCATTCACATTATTTTGACTATCATTGGTATTACCTGCTGTTTGTTATGTAACTTAAAGGTCATAATTTTAAAAATATAGATGGAGTAACAATTGGAAATCTTGGCTCTATTTTGAATATTTGGATCTTTCAAATGTTTTCAAGGAATTTTGAACCTCTCTTTACTTGAGTTAATTCAGAAATAATATGGAAATGCTTCTGTTAATAATTTTGGTATTTAAACTGCTGAATTCTTCTATACAGGTATGTATAAGAAAATGTTTTACAAGTATTCAACAAATTCTGTCTAACAAAATTAAAGATATGCTGGACAGCATGGCATCATGCAGATCCTGTGGATTCTGTATATCATGGATTCAAACAGGCGTGGATAAAATATTTTTAAATTGCCTCCATACCTGAACATATGCAGAATCTTTTATTTTCATTACTCCCTAAGCAGTATAGTAAAATAACTATTTGCATTCATTTGTGTTGTATTAAGAGTAATGTTGCTGTGCTTAAAACATAGAAGGATATAAGTGTGTTTGTATATATATTTCTATGCAAAATGCTAGGCCATTTTCTACAGGGGACTGGAGCATCTGCACATTTTGACGTCTGAAGGGCAGCTTGGTGTCCATCTGCACAGGTGCTGAGGGATGCTAAGTAGGTGTTATAGGTCTGTGTGCCCTTTTTATCTATTCACAGTACCTCTAGATACCCATTGATCCCCATGCCTCTTCACTCACACCTCCAAATTTTTAGATTTGATGAATGGGGAGAAGTGGGACTTTCTCACCTAAGTTCTCATCTTTCCTGTTCTTTTTCATCCCTACTCCTTCCTGCCACTGTTCCCTGTGAGGGAGACCTGTATTTCTTAGGTCTCCTGGAAGCTAAGAAAAGATGTGAGCAATGCTAGTACTTGCTGCTTAAGTGAGGCACATACTCCCAGGCCCCCTTGGACCTCACAATTTATCTCTCAGTTGGATCTGAATCTAGCTGAGGACTAGGAGAGCTCCATAAGAGACCCTTAAGTTTCAAACAAATGTGTCATTATCTTTTAATGCCTTTGGGAGGAAATAGTGTGCAAAATAGTTACTGACCCTGCTATTTTAATATAAGGACCATAGAAAATAAAAAAGATATGTTTTACCCTAAATAAATATATATAGTTTAATAAGTTATACATTTTGACATCTTGGTGGAAACAATCAAATATTAGTCCTTCATGAAATTAAACAGATATAGGCATATTAACAAATGTAGATACAACATAAGCTGTGTAATATAATTTAATTTGCAGCATAAAAGCAGGTTTTCTTTTAACCATCCAAAGACTGAACTATAAAAACTTTCATGAATTAGTAAATAAATCATATAATTTATGAAAACTGGCTTATATATGCTACAAGCCATCAAAACATACACATATAAGCTGTAAGCTCTTGCTGTGGTTATAATCATTCCAAATTAAATACTGTTTATCTGCTTGAGCATTTGGTACATTAGGCATAGCAGGTTACAGAGGGAGGGACATGGCCACCGACTCTCAGATTCTAGAGTATTCTTATCAAGTTTATTTCACTAAGTAAAAGTTGACATATTATTCTTGTTTTCCAACTAGCAGTCCTTAATACACAGAAAAATCAATGTTATAGCCCCAACAGCAAATTATACTCCATTCCTGTACATTATAGCACTTTTCTTGAAGTTGATAAATAAGGAAAAAATACTTATGGTCATTTAACTTAGTAGGATTTACTTAAATGAGCTGACAGAAAGAACTTAACTCTTAAAATAATTGATTTTTCTCTGGACCAGATGAAAAATGTATGATAGAGTAAATGAAAATCTTTTAAACAAAAGTAATTTTCTGTTCATTTAAGGAAACATAAAATACACTATAAGATTGAATTATTCAAGTCTTTGGGGAAAAAATTACTTACAGGTTATTATACCTATTTTTAAAGCAAAAGACTTTAAAGAGTATTCAGAGCTGTTTTCAATCTGGGAAGCATTGAGATGAAGAATTTTAAAAAGAGGTAACATTGTTCCCGCAGTATGCTTGCTACAGGCAGCTGCAGCCAGTGGCTGAATGTATGTAAGCGACGGGAAAATGACAACTCTCCTGACAGGTAATAGCAGGAAGGAGACCATAGGAAAATCTATACTGACCTTGCAGCTGTTCCTCTCCTATCGCCAGTTGTCAATCAAAAGGTGATATTGCATAAAAGCTTTCCGATCTGTAGCTTAAGTTGCCATAGAAGGGCAAAATCCTTTTACCTCGTAACCCACCTCTCAGACACCTATTCTCTCCTCCTCATGTTCACACACCATTGACAGTTTCTCCGAAGCCAAATGTTTTTGGCTCATGTTGCTTCTTGTTATCACCCTATTTCCAAATCTTCACAGTAGAAACAACCAACTGCATAAAATTATGTGCAGACTTCTGTTTTCTTAAAGTTATAAATTGTAGCTCTCAACTTTATTAAGCATGACTTATCTTTGCTGGTTTAACTGTATTTTTCTATAGCTAAAACCTCACTCAGTTTAAAGTCTCTCTCTCTCTCTCTCTCTCTCTCTCTCTCCCTTTCTCTGTTGGGACCTCATGATATCAAGCAAGTACTCTGTCACTGAGAAAATCACACCAGACCTTAAATGTATGTGTGTGTTGTTAATATATTTTGAACATTTAGTTTGTTTAGCTCTTCTTGAACTTTACTGATAAAAAATTTGTCATTTGTCATGGGTTTTAGAAACATTACCTATAATTTACACAAGTGAGTAAGATCCTATCTTAAAGAAATAGAAATAAACCTATTGTCCTTTATGCTGAAAAGCTTAGTTAAAAATTTTAAAACTGGACTAGGGTGTGGCTCAGCAGTTAAAGGTACCTGCTTGCAAAACCTGCTGGTCCAGGTTCAATTATCCAGTACCCACATAATGCACAAAGTGGTGCATGCATCTGGATTAATTTGCAAAGGCAGGAGTGCATTGTGTCCCATATTCTTTCTCTCAAATAAATAAAAAATATTTTTGAAAGATTTAAAAATGTTTTAAAGGAAGAAGTCTAGAATAAAAGGTGCAACAATATTATAATCTAAGACCTCATCAGAGAGGCAGACCACCAGAGAGGTTTAGAGAAGAAAATTTCATCTGTCTTATAAATGAAGCCATAACTTTGTCACCACGCAGTCACCTAGCACAGTGGTCCTCACCCTGGTGCCTCACGTTGTTCAGGCTTCTCCTTAGTTTTATTGGCACTTGGCGAGGGAGCTTCATGACACTGTCAAATAAAATACTCCTCAAAATCACCAATTTATTCAAAAATATTTCTGCATTATATCCTAGATGTGCTTGTCTCCATGAAAGTCCTCCCAGGCCTATCTTGAGACAGAGTCTACTATGTAGCCCAGGCAGGACTTGAACTCACAGTCCTCCTGCTTCTGTTTCCCGAGTGCTGGCATTATATGCAAGCACCACAGCTGGCATCCCTTCTGTTTTTTCCTCTTTATTTGCCTATGTACATGTGGGTGGTATGTGTTTGCGTATGTGGGTTTGTAAGTGTGTTGGTGCCCATGTGTGCAGGTAAGCATGGCAGCCAGAGGTTGATGGTGTCTTCCTCAAATGCTCTCCATGGCATTTAATTGAGGCAGGGTCTCTCCCTTGAACCCACACTTGCTGATTCAGCTAGTCTAGCTAGCCAGCTTGTGCCAGGGATCTCCTATCTCTGTCTCTATCCCCAGTACTGGGATTACAGGGGGACTCCATATCCTCCTAACATTCTCATGGGCACTGAAGATCTGAACTCTGAACCTCAAGTGCTTCCCCTATTAAATCATCTCCTAAGCCCACCCCCAACATCCATTTGTTAACCCACCTTGTTGATGGGATGAATCTCACTATTGTGCACATCTCACTTTTCTTAATAACACTTTTATTGAGATATAATTCATGTATCATAAATTAAACTCTTAGAATGCAACTCAATCATTTTGTATTTTCATACATATGTGTTGTCTTTCCAAAAGGGATCCCCATGTGGTGGTTTTAATCAGATGTCTCCCCATAAACTCATGTGATTTGAATGCTTGGTTCTCAGCTGATGGAGGTTTGGGAGGCCTTACTGGAGAAAGTGTGTGGTTGGGGGTGGGCTCAGGGACCATACAGCTGACTTCCTCTTGCCAGAACTCAGTTTACTCTCCTGCTGCTGTTTCCACCTGCTGTGGCAGAAGTGATGTCCGGCCTCTGCTTGTGCCATACTTTCTCCTGCCTTCATGAAGCTTCCCACTGAGACTATAAGCCAACATCCACACTTTCCTCCAGTTAGCTGCCTTTGGTCAGGGGCTTTGTCCCAGCAAGGAGCAGGTAACTACAACCCAGATCCTTAGAATTTACTCCCCTCACCCTCTCCAGCCAAGCTCCTGGCCACTGACAGTTTCCCTTCTGTCTTACTGCTATGCCTGCGGTGCTCATTTCCCATGGTGAGGTCACAGGAGGCACCAGTGACGTTTTGCTTCTTCCACCTAACAATGTCCATAAGGGTTGTCCACCTTGGGACACATCACTCCTTTCTATTGACAGGTGTACTTTCATTGTGTAGTCACACCACATGTGGTTTGCTCATTTATTGACAAGTGTGTACTTTCATTGTGCAGTCACACCACATCTGGTTTGTTCATTTACTGGGTGATACTTAATGAGATTAATTCCATTTTCTAGTTATTATGAGTATGCTGCCATGAACATTCAATGTGCATATTTATGGTCATATGTTTTTAACTCTCTTGTGTGTAAACCTATGAGTGGAATTGTTGGCCTAACGGTGACACTGTTTAACATTCTAAGGAATCATTACATTGTCCACAGTGGCCGCACCATCTTACAACATCACCAGCAGTACATGGAGGTTCTATTGTCTCCTCATCTTGGGATTGCGTGTTCATATTTTTAATTATAATGAATGTACAGAGTGGGAAGCAATTTCTTAACATGATTTATTTTTTGAGACAGGGTCTTGCCTTGTACCCAGGCTGTTCTCAAACTCCTGACCTTCCCTTTCCAGTGATGGGATTCTAGGCATGCACCTCCATGCCTGGCTCTTGCACTTTGGATTAGATTTCTCTGACCAATGATAAGATGGTCAACCTGATAAACTTATTTTTCTTGCTATAGTCTATGAGATTCTTCAATATAAGTCCCAAACATTATTTCTTTTACAATTCCCAGTAACATAATAAGGTCTCAATATTTATAAAAAAAAAACAGTGAGTGTTTCATTTTTAACAGTACTGTGCTTTGAACTTTGAACAAAAGGTCCTAAGGGGCTAATGTGTATTGTAAGTATTCATAAGTAGTCCAAATATATTGATGGATATATATGTATGTATAAAATGGATGCTTTAAACACATTTTAAACCAGCAAATATGTTTTTTGAATGATAGCTTACTTACTTTTAGCTTTTTCCACAGAAATCAATTTTAGACAAGCAATATGTCAGGGTTCTTTATGGGAACAAAGTTTAACTCAAATTGGTTGGTAGCTGTGCCCCAGCCAGGTTGATTATAAGGCCAAAACCCTCAGAGCTGATGTTTGTGGAAGGCAGAGGCAGATATGAATCTTACACAAGAGCCTGCTCCCCTGAAATTAGAGATGGATGAGCGATATGGATTTATTTTTCAGGATCTGTTCCTTCCTGGGTGTCAGGTGCCATTTGTCACACCACAGATTTTGCTGTCTATCAGGATCTAGGTAAAATGGTTTTTCCGAGCTTAAGGAGTTTCTCTCTGTGTGAGCATTTTACCCAAAGGAGTAGTGTGGGTTCCTCAGAACAGTTTAGATTTGGAGAAAAGCACAGTGGTGTGTGCAGCATGATATCCTGCCCCGTATCTCAGCAACCTCCTGATGTAGATCTCTGTTAATTCAATGCTTCTCCCTGGATGGCTTCTATAAATCCCTGCGCTGGCAGTACACACGTCACTCATATGGATGTTAAAAGTTCCTAGGTGTTGCTAATTGAGAGGTTGGGAGATTTGGCTCACTGAAAGTTGCAGGTAAGAGACAATATATTTCAAAATGCAAAAAAATAAAAATAAATATACTTAGTTATGCAGCAAGTGTTTATTTGCAGACTCCAAATTTCAGGAAATAATGAAATCATTGCGTTAGGATTGATAAATATAATTTTTAATGACAGAGAAGCCCTTATAAGCAACCAAGCAGTCCAGCAACAGGAAATTGAAGTATTCAAATATGCAACATACATATGTACCTGTGGATACCCTCATGGTAACCATAGACTTGCATAGACTATGTCATGTGGAAAATATTCAAGATAAATTAATTTTAAAATCATATCAGAAAATAAAGATTATACAATATAATCCCTTAGTAAAATTATAGATGAACAGGGACATATATACATAGATGAAAACACTAAAGCACTCAGTTATGGGTGATGATAGAACAAAAGGTTTTAATATTCTTTTGAATGTTTTCTTGAAGTTTTGACATTTTATAAACAATGCATCAGTAATTGATTATTGAGTGGTAAATTGCTTTGATACAGAACAGCTCTCCTCTGCTGTGTCAGATATGAGGAGTCCCACTCTTAGGAGATAATATTTTAAAAAGGACTCATTTTAGGATTAGGGTTAACACTCTTGATGTAAGGATATGCTGGTACAACCACACAGGCATGGAGCAGACTACAGCAAGTCACTCTGTGAGGATGCTTTGAGTCCCTGCTCTCTGTTTAGATTACTGGATAATTTCTGAGTTGAAATGACTGGTGTGGAATGATGGCGGAATCTCTGTTGCTCAGTCTTATGCTTCCTTAGTGAACAGCTCCTGCTTGAATAGTTTTCCTAGACTCATTCAGCCCTTGACCCATGAGCAGGGAGAGAAGGCCTGATGTGTCTGGTGACAGTGCTGGCTCTGCTCATACTGGGTTTCTTTCTCTCCGTTGGGAGATGCCATGTCAAGACGCAGTCTCAGTTCCTCCCTGTGGGAACCTCCCAAGATGCACATCACGAGTCAGCTGCATGCATTCTATGACTTGTAGGCAAACAATGTCGAACATGCTACATAGTGTTAAGAGAGCCGTCATTCTCCCCAGATCCTCAAAGTTAGCTTTGCTCAATAATCAAGCCTAAATTTTCAAAGTGGTAGCTGATATAGAGAAGTTAGTTGTGTGTGTGTGTGTGTGTATGTGTGTGTGTGTGTGTGTGTGTGTGTGTGTGTGTGTGCGTTTGCATATCTGTGTGTGCAGGTTCACCTGCATATGTGTGCACATGTGTGTAGAAGCTGAAGAATGATGTTAGAAATCTTTTATGATTGCTCTACACCTCTTTTACTGAGAACTGAGACAAGGCCATCACTTGAGCCCAGAGCTGGCCAATTCAGCTACTCTAGCTAGCCTTCTTGTCCCGGGAATGCCCATAACCGGGATGGTAGGCAGTCCACCACACCCACCCTGCATTCATATGGGTCATGGGGATCTGAACTCAGATCCTTATGCTTGTGCAGCAAGTGCTTTACCAACTGAGCCGTCTCGCCAACCCTCGGCTGCTTTCTTAATTGGCACTAACAAACAGGCATGAAATGAAAAACTATACCATTTACAGTAACATTCAAAAAGCACAAAACTGGTCTGGAGAGATGGCTTAGTGATTGGGGTGCTTACCTGCAAAGCCTAAGGACCCATGTTCAACTCTCCATAGCCCACCTAAGCCAGATTCACAAAGGTGAGGCAAGTGCAAGGTCGTATATGCCCACTAGGTGGTGCAAGGATCTGGAATTCACTTGTAGTGGCTGAGTCCCAGGTGTGCCAATTCTCTCTCTTTCTCTGTCTCCCTTTCTTTGTCTCTCTCTCTCTAAAATAAAAAAATATATATAACAAAAAAGCACAAAACTGGGCTGGGAAGATGGCTCAGAAGTTCAGGCACTTGACTGCAAAGCCTAATGACCTGGGTTCAATTGCCCCATACACAAATAAGCCAAATGCACAAAGTGGCACACGTATCTGGAGGCCCCATCATGTCCATTCTCTCTCTGTCTTGCTCTATTTCTCTCTCTCTCTCTCTCTCTCTCTCTTTCCTCTCTATCTCTCTCTTCTTGTACATAAAAATATTTTTAAATGCACAAAATTATGACAGAATCTAATAAAATATATATTATTAGACTTTTAGATATATATGTACATGTATGAAGAAACTACAAAACTTTGGCAAGTGAAAATCAAAGAGAAAAATAACTGGAGAGACATTCCATCTTCATGGATAGGTGCTGTCAAAATGTCTATTCCTCCTAATTTGAGCTGTAGCTTCAGTGTGTTGCCAATGAAAACCATAATGAATTATTTTGTAGGGAATAACTAATTAATTTAAAGTTTATGTACACCTTCAAAAGACTCAAAATGCCCCATGCAATATCAGAGGGTGAAACAATGCCTGAGAACTGATACTTCCTCACTTCAAAGCTTACTAAAAAATGACAGCAGTAAAGACAGTGTAACATTGCTGAAAGATCAGGTAAAAGGATCGGTACACTAGAGCACAGAGACCATGAAATAAACGCATATGAATATCATCACCTTGTCTTTGACAAAGTAGAAAAGCCAGTGTGATGGAGAAAGGATGGCACTCACAACAAATAGTGCTGGAGCAATTAGACATCAACATGCATACACACACACAAATCTAAACTTAAAACTTATACCTCATTTAAAAATCAATTCAGAATATATCATAGACCCAGATGTAAAACACGAAATTATAAAATAAAGTAAGTAACATAGGTGAACCCCCAGGTAATATTAGGCATGATGGTGACTTTTTAAATATAAAACTGGAAGCATTTGAAAAAAAGAATGATGTTGGTCCTCCTCACATCATAAGAATTCCACTTTATGAAAGATCTGTTAAGAAAATTAAAAGACAACCTCCAGACTGAGAGAGAGAAAAAAATCTATGCAAAGAACATGTTTGGTAAGTAATTAGTTTTCAAAACAGAACTAGAATGCTTGAAACTCATTGCTAAGCAATCTAATTAAAATCTGGATCTGTCTTCCCCTTGTTTATCTATAGCAGTTGTTAACTTGTAAGAATGAGAAACGCATGGCATTTGTGAAACCCTCCCTCAGACAAACTGTAGGAGAGTTCCCAGGCAACCCATGATGCATTCATGTGGTGGGTCAAACCTCTGTGAGATGCTGGTTGGAGATGGGTGAAGAGATTGACCGACACATATTACTTGGCTCCTGTGGAGCACATTAAAGGTGTAGAGCCAGAATTTCAAGTGATGAAATAAAGATAAAGGGGCTAGAAATGGTCAGGGCAGGGGAAGGGGCAACTTAGTCTGTAAAAACTTGGCCATGCCATTTAACCAATGGGACACTCTACTATGTGTAAGTATGTAACAAGCAGTAGTTGTTCAAGAAAAGTTATGAATATCCAGGAAGGTAGACATTTCCTCACCTGTGATGTTCTGCCTGATCTTTCAAATTCTAGACATATTTCTTACGTGATTCTTGGTATGAAGTCAATTGATTTTAAATTTCTTCAAAAGAAGGGATGCACTAGCTAGTTTTCTTCATGCTGTGACCAAATAACCTGACAAGTATCAATTTAAAGGATGGGTCTACTTTTGGCTCATGGTGTAAAGGTAGGGACATCATAGCAGGTCTTGGCTGCAGCCCAGCAGCACAAGGCTGCTTGCTCACATCTCAATGGATCAGGAAGCAGTCCACAGACCAGAAGAAACACTGGACTATAAAACTCCAGGCCGACTCCCAGTGACCCACTTCCTCCTGTGAAACTTCATCTCCAAAAGTTTCCAAGCCTTCCAAAACAATGCCACAGCTGGAGAACAAGTGAACATGAATTTGTGGGGGGACGTTTGACATATCACAGTAAAAAGAAAATGCATAAACCTATCCAATGAGATTAAAGCAGAGAAGTAAGGACATGGGAAGGAATGTGGGACTACATCTGAATCACAGGAAGAATGATCAAGGGGGAAGCATCCTCCTTGTTGAATAACATCTGCAGAAAGAAACAATGTCTATGAGATGCTATTGAAAAGTGACAATAGGCATTTCGGGTGTGTGTGGTGGGGCAGTGGGGGCACCTGAAGCGGACGCTGCGGTTTTCGCCGTCTTTGAGCTGCTGGAACCCGGCTCTGAGCCGGGGACTGTCGCCGGCCCTCGGTTCCCGCGCCTGTTCCGACTCCTGACCGGGGCGGGGGCCCGCGGCCCCTCCCCTGCGCCAGGGCCGAAGATGAGCTTCCTCTTCAGCAGCCGCTCTTCTAAAACATTTAAGCCAAAGAAGAATATCCCTGAAGGCTCTCATCAGTATGAACTCTTGAAACATGCAGAAGCGACTCTTGGAAGTGGCAATCTGAGACAAGCTGTTATGTTGCCAGAGGGAGAGGACCTCAATGAGTGGATTGCTGTTAACACTGTGGATTTCTTCAATCAGATCAACATGTTATATGGAACTATTACAGAATTTTGTACTGAAGCAAGCTGCCCAGTCATGTCTGCAGGTCCCAGGTATGAATATCATTGGGCAGATGGTACTAATATTAAAAAGCCCATCAAATGTTCTGCACCAAAATACATTGACTATTTGATGACTTGGGTTCAGGATCAGCTTGATGATGAAACTCTTTTTCCTTCTAAGATTGGTGTTCCATTTCCCAAAAACTTTATGTCTGTGGCCAAGACGATTCTAAAGCGGCTGTTCAGGGTTTATGCCCATATTTATCACCAGCACTTTGATTCTGTGATGCAGCTGCAAGAGGAGGCCCACCTCAACACCTCCTTTAAGCACTTTATTTTCTTTGTTCAGGAGTTTAATCTGATTGATAGGCGTGAATTGGCACCTCTTCAGGAATTAATTGAGAAGCTTGGATCTAAAGACAGATAAATGTTTCTTCTAGAACACAGTTACCCTCTTGCTTCATCTAATGCGCTCTCAATGCTATCTGGCATAGACTAGTGATATAGACTGTAAGAAAATGGGATAAAAAAGATATCCATTGTCCCAAAGGTAGGTTGGTGTAATAGCTTCAGAATGAGACCTTAAGGACACAGATCAGAAGTACTGTGTGGCCACGCCTGCTATCATTAAGAGTCCTACTTGGTTGGAACATGTGATGACTAGTTTGTAGTTATTCTGTTATTCAGGAATATGATCGCCTTTGTTTCAGGTAATAACATAATGGATGTTAAGAATTTTCAGCAATAATTTATTAATAAGGTTTTTAGAACAAATTTAACATAATCAGAAGAGTTTTATTCTGATTTTTATTATAAGTAGAAAAGGTATGTTTAAGTTTCCTTGTAATTTAGAACTTCTGTATCTCTTTGGGTAACCTTTTAGTTTCAAGGTTGTATGCTAATGTTTCTATAGATAAGAATATCTTTTTTTTTCCTAGCCAGGCATGGTTATACACACTTGTTATCCCAGCACTCCGAAGGTAGAGGCAGGAGGACTGCAAGTTTGAGACCAGCCTGGAATACATAGTGAGACCTTGTTGTCTCCTCTCTCCCCTTCCCCGCTAAAAAAGAATATGTGTATTTTTGAAAATCCATGCTGGATGGTCTAAATCATCATGTGGCCTATATGGAATGGAATTATCCAAAGTTATTTTTAAAGTGACTTTGAGATTGTATCCACATTTGTCTAAATTATTAGGGGAGAGTGTATCAGAAATAACTATGTCTTCTAAGGATGATCTTGTAGGCTTATTATTATTATTACTATTATTATTATTATTTAATTCGTTTGAGACCGAGAGAGAAAGAGGAAGTGAGAGAATGGGCATGCCAGGGCCTCTAGCCACTGCAAAGGAACTCCAGATGCATGTGCCACCTTGTGCATCTGTCTTATATGGGACCTGGAGAATTGAACCTGGACCTTTAGGCTTCACAGGCAAGTGCCTTAATCACTAACCCATCTCTCCAGCCTAGGTTTTTGTTTTAAAATGCTTCTTTCAAATTAATATGTGACTTTTGACTGAGAAAAAAAAAAAAAGACTTCTAAAAAACTGTGACAAATTTAGCTCTCTCAGCCACTGTCTTCAGTAACTTTGTTTTTCCGAGGCCTTGCAATTCTGAATGAGAGGAAAGTATTCAGAGTGCTTCTCTTCTTTGTTTTTTGGTTCCCCTCCCAGCCCCCTAGGTAGGGTCTCAGTCTAGCCCCACTGACCTGATACTCATTGTGTAGTCCCAGGCTAACCTTGAACTCGTGGCCATCCTTCTACCTCTGCCAAGTGCTGAGATTTCTGTGTTTTTATTGTGACTTGAAACTTAGTTTATGTAAAGAAATAAACTTTATACCTGTAAGGACAAAACTTAAGGCCACAATAAAAAAGCCTTGAGTGTGTGCACATTTACAACACAGTAGAAGGGTAGCTGTGCTGCTTATGAGAGCAAACTTAAAAGGAGACAAAAATGGTAGAAGTACATTAAAAATAATCTTCATTCTGTTAATACTTAATGGATAGGTTGTGCTATAGGGTTTTATCTTGTTTTGTATTGAAACTTGAATTTTTTTTTTTTTTTTTGCATTGGGATAAAAACTTTTCTCATTTGATTCCTTGACTCTTGAAATGTATGAAGGCTTACGATGTATCCCAAGCACTTGCCAGACTGGCAGCACTTTAGATAGTCAGCATTCTGTGACTTAGAGTTGGGGTTTTGGGAACGTCCCCACCAGCGAACCTTGATTGCCTTATAAAGGTTAGATTTCATGAGGGGTCTTTTTGGTTGTTATTTATTTTTATTATTCCAGTAGACTATAAGGAAAAGAATTGCTTAAAAACTCCAGTTTTAAAGCTGAGTGTGGTGGCACACACCTTTAATTCCAGCACTCAGGAGGATGAGGTAGGAAGATAGGAAGATCTATAGATGAGTTTGAAGCCAGCCTGGAGCTACAGAGTGAATTCCTCTTTGTCAGCCTTGACTAGAGTGTGAGACCCTACCTTGAAAAAAACAAACAAAACCCCTCCAGTTTTAATGAGTCATTTTCCGTACATTCTTAAATAAGCCCAGAACTTTAAAGGAGTTATTTCATTTAATTTAGGTTGAGACCATATATCACTGCTTGAGGATTTCAAGAAATGGGGTAATCACTTAGGAAAAACATTTGGTAATCCATGATGCTTGTTAATCTAGAGGTCCAGATGTCAGCCATTTTGCATGTTTAGGTCAGCCATTGGCAAACAAGAAAGCAGGTTTAAGTCCCTAAGGAAATTACATTATTTAAAAATTTAAGAAAAAATTTATTTTTTCATCATTTCTAATACTTCAGAAATCTCAAAGAGAAAAGATCTCACTTGTCTGCATGTATTTTCAATGATAGAATTCCCTCTACTTAACAAAGCTCCAAATGGAACCCGAGGTGGTTCTAGCCTAGGACAGTAAAGCAGCTTAGTGAGATGGAAGGCAAAATTTTCTTGGTGATTTGAAACCTAGAATGTCCCTTATGTTGTTGTTTTTCCTCTCCTCACTTCTTTTCTTTCCTTTTTTGAGCTAGGGTCTTACTCTAGCTCAGGCTGACTTGGTAGTCCTAGGGTGACCTTGAACTCACTGGCTCTCCTCCTACCTTTGCTTCCCAAGTGCTGGGATTAAAGGTGTGCACCACTATTACCAGCTTTTTAGCTTTTTCTTTTTACTGAAAATTCATAAGCTAGTCTGGCTTAACCAACAGTACACCTAAACATTGCACTGTTTGTTCACTTCAGAGGTAGGAGAATTAGAAGAGGAGAGTGGAAAAAGGATGGTACCTCCTTGTTCCAGCTAAAGGGCCTCCTTTGATAAACCTCTGAAAAAATCAGTCTGTCCTGAACTCCTCCCTTTTTCCCCCCATGCCTGGGACTACCTGCTGCACATGCTCCTTCCCCTCCCTACTTTCCTCATTTTTGCTTCTCACACTTGATTACAATCATGGAGTGGAAAGTGCCTCTTAAATTACCTAGTTCATCCTGTGGTGCTTTAATTTTCAGGCCTTCTAAAAAACTTGGGCAATGATATGCACATTTTTCAAACTGTTGTAATACAGTTTTCATGTTGATGGCCAAATATATCCTCTATTCTTCTGACTGAATAAAGTGGCCAGTGGAAAGTCGTCCATCTTAGGCTTCAGAGCTCTAGTTTCTGTGACTGCTTCCTGGAGAAGTGCAGATCTGAACTGTCCTTCACTCTAGTAACAAGTAGTGCAGAGTGCAGTAGTGGTAATAGTAGCTTTTACAAACCTTGTTGACGTTTCCTGACTACACTGCTGCCTTCTCTCTGAGCAGGGAGGTTACACCAGGAGTAGAGCTTCTCAGATATATCAGAAGCATGAACAAATCAGCCCCAAGAGTGTAAGCCCTAGCAGTATGTTTCTCAGCAGCCTCAGTCATGGTGTTGGAACTACCCAGCCTCACTCTGGGGATGCTGTCGTCTGTCAGGCTGGAACCCTGGCCTCAGTAGTACCAGCAGCTGGACAGCCTGTCACTGACCTTCTGCAGGCATGTTCTTTCCTCCCAAGGTCAGCATGTGGATTTGGTTTCTGTTATTGTAGAATTCTGAAAAAGAAGAAAAATAGAAATCATTTGGTCTTCCTATTTCTGCATTTAGTTTTAGTACTGGGTTGTATAAAGCTTCAAGGAGTATTACATGTTACAGCAGTAACTTTATTGAAACAACTGCATTGAAATTTATACTTAGGCTTTTCTCATATTCTATTTCAAACAAGTATTCTGTAAATCCAGATGGATTACCAGTGTGCTACATACCAATTGTAGAACAACATTCTATGTTCGGTCTACATCAGACGTAGTTTGCAGAGGTTACCATCTAAAATATTTTTAAATGTTCCTCACAAAAAAATTTATGTTGTATTTTTAAACCTTTAGGGCTTTATCTATTTTTCTAAGTCAGTTAACTGTACTTTTTTAAAAAAAGTATTTTGTATCTACTTTTGTAACTTCATCAGAATAAAATATATTGAGAGCAAAAAAAAAAAAAAAAGAAAGAAAAGTGACAATAATGAGTTCCTTCCATACTGCAACAGGGCTCCATTTAGGGTGTTCACATTACTTTGATGGTGGTCTCCATGAGGTGGGTGGGTCTCCTCCCAACACCTTAATATAGCATCATGTGGACTTGCAGTGCAGAACTCAGGTATGTGGCCAAGGTTGCCTCACCCATCCATTAGAAACAACTACCAGTCGTCACACTCAACTTAAAACATAGGTATTGCTCAATAAATACAGTTGCTGTTCTTGATATTACACTAGTTAATAGTTTTAACAGGCTTGTTCATACATCAAGAATGCAAGGAGCTAATATTAAGGTGAGACCTGTCTGCCATCCATACCTAGAAGCTAGACACTTTGAACAACATCCTCTGTAGAGCAATTTCAAATGCTTATTGTAGGGCTGGAGTCAAAAGCACTAGTTTGGTGAATAACTAACATGAAATATTATAGAATCAGCTTTTGAAAATAGCTAAATTACAAATTTATCTTTGGAGTTCAAGTTACTTGAGTCAAGCCAACCAAGAATTTCTAAATGAAACCAGCCATTTGTATTTTTGAATATGTAAAAGCAATTTCCAACTAGTACAAGCAATTTCCAACTAGTATATTCATTGCTTATATGTGGGTGGGCACTGCTAAAATATTCAAAAATAATTTGTCTCTGTGGATGAGTAAACCAATCTCCAAACATTATCTGCAATATTTGTTTGCAGAGCAAACTTTGCTTACAAGACTATGGGAAGTTAAATATCTGTCCTCACTAAGTTTTTTAATTCAATTAAATCTGTATTCTAAGGAATATTATGAGAAATTTAAGTTCAAGGCAAGAGCTTAATAATTCCAAAAGTTTCAGTGGAAAAAATTGGATCTCTGTTTGACAAAATATCAATAATATCACTGTCTACCACTCCCTTCTTCTGCCCAAGTGTTGGAAATCCAGCCAGACACAGACTGCTTCAAGTTGAGGATGAAGAATTTTCCATGCGTATTTTTTTTCCAAGTGGATAGTATGCCATTGAGAATATGAATCACAGACGGTGTCATTAAATCCTACAAAGAGATAATATATGTCCCTGTAGTGGCTCAAGAGAATAACAATAAATGCTAACTATTAATAAGATTGTGGAAATCCTCATGGATACTGTCACAAAGAAGTTCCAGAAAAGAAGGAAACAGAAAGATAAAATGCAGGGACCTGTGCAGTGATCTTTGCCATAGTACAGTGTGTAGTTTATCCTGGTGGGAGGTGAAGAAAGTAAATATAAGTGATAATGATATTCACAGAGAAAAGACAGGTTTAAGGGAAGAGAAAATTTTAAAATAGTGTTCTTCGGAGACATAGATAGTGTCCTTTTCTTGTACTATGAGAGGCAAATGAAAATACACCCATGTTTTGAGGAAGAATCCCCTTATGGAACTTTGAAGGTGAATTTGTTTGCTTCAGAGCTCATGGTTTTCTTAGCTTTTACACTTGATCCTGGTCTCCTGAGGCTGACAGAAACAATAGTGCTGACAGAGGACCATAGTGTCAACCTGTCACAGACAATGATGGTTGGTGAGGCTAGAAGGCAGCTTTTCCTCAGGGCTGCATTTCAAAGCACAGGCCGCGCAAGCCTGAGAACATCTGCAGACCAGTTCTGGGTGAGAAAGGTCCTGTCAACAATGGCTCACCTTGGGCTTACCTCTGAAAGGAGGCTTGCTTTCTGGTTCTCTTCTCCTCTGAGTATACCTTGGGCTTACCTCTGAAAGGAGGCTTGCTTTCTGGTTCTCTTTTCCTCTGAGTATACCTTGGGCTTACCTCTGAAAGGAGGCTTGCTTTCTGGTTCTCTTTTCCTCTGAGTATACCTTGGACTTACCTCTGAAAGGAAGCTTGCTTTCTGGTTCCCTTTTCCTCTGAGTATACCTTGGGCGTACCTCTGAATGGAGGCTTGCTTTCTGGTTCTCTTCTCTTCTAATTATACCAAGGCTGATGGAAGAGAGAATTTGGTCAGGCTGTCTCCTACTGAGGACTGAAGAGAATGTATCTCCTCACACAGAGCTAGAAAGTGGGGCACAGTAGATACAATCAGAAGGAAGGGAATCACTGTGCTTACAGTATCTTAAGAGGTCAGCCTCATGTCTAGTTTGGATCACAACATTTTTTAAAAGATCTAAATCTCGAGGCTAAAGAGATGCCTTAGGGGTTATGACACTTGTGTGCAAAGCCTAAGAACCCAGGTTCAACTCCCCAGAACCCACACAAACCAGACATACAAGATGACACATGCACACAAGGTGGCACACGCATCTGGAGTTCGATGGCAGCTAGAGAGCCTGGCATACCAATTCTCTCTCCTTCTCTCTGTCTCTCTGTCTCTCTCATGTTCTCTCTTACACACTCTTTTTCTCATACAATAAATAAAAGAAAAAATCTTGAAAAAAAAATCTGAATCTTCTCAAGGCCATGAGCAGAATGGCGTTGGGGAAGAGCCAAACCTCTCTGAAAGGCTACGTAGAATGAATGGTGGCTCATGGAAAATATAAGGAGAGTCTCACTGAAGCCTTTTTCTACTCCTTCAGAGGCCAGAGACCATAAAAGACATGTGTCTACATGTGCTTTGAGAAGAGGGGAGGATGATAACTGAAGGGCAGAGAAGAAAGTGGGTGTGCCCAGGGTACACTGGAAGCCACAGGTCACCATATTCCTTGAACTTACTCTGAAAGATGAAACTGGATGATGAAAAATGCAAAGATTCTGGGAAGAATTTTATTTGGACCTGTTCCATCTTGGATAAAGAAACACAATGGAGGAAGTGTCGTTACATGCAAATTCATTAAGTATTTTATTTTGAGAGTAAATAGTGTTCTGTGTTTTGTCCCCCTTTCTATTTTCTATTTTTACAATTTTTTATTGAAGGAAAGTGGTTCAATTAGGTCAAGCAGAAAAAAATACTGGCTGTAAGTTTGATCAAATCCCGACATACAACTGTGATGTCTCTCCTTAAGGCATTTTTTAAACCAGGTAGCCTGATTTGAATTGAAAAAAAAAAATTAAGTCAAAGATTGACCCAAATGACTTCCAAGGCTGTTCTTGAATCCACACATGTTTTTATTTTTATTTTTTAAAGCAGAGGCTTGCTCTAATTCAGGCTTACCTGGAATTCACTCTATAGTCAGGGTTGGTCCTTTTATAAATATTATTTATTTATTATTAGAGAGAGAAAGAGAGAGGGAAAGTACACGAGGGCCTCCTGCCACTGTACTTGAACCTCAGACATCTGCACCACCTTGCAAATCTCGTTTTACAGGGTCCTGGGGAATGGATTGCAGGTGCTCAAGCTTTACAAGCAAGCACATTGAACCACTGAGCCATCTCTCGAGCCCTCACACTTCATAATTTTAAAACAGAAAAGGAACATTTTGAGAATCCAGGGGTTAACCAAGGAGAGGTTCTCCTGTTAGTGTGCAAGTCTGGGTGGGAGGTTGAGGAATGTCTTCATGTTGGAACCCTTGAGGAGCACAGAGGTCAGCCAGCATGGAAGAATGGATATTCTTGCTGCTCTGCATGCACAGGGAACAAGAAGCAGAGCTGCACTCCCAAATGTCTCTGCTTTCTGCCTGCAAAGTGTGAGTTTTTCTAATTGGATAGAAGCACACTTGATCTGGAATGAAGGTAAAGGAAGACACTACATGGTGTTTGCTTATGCTGTACAGACAAAAAGTTCAAGCTTCCTTTAACTGAATGATTGCTTTCTGAAGCAAATTTGGGAACAAGATGACAAGCTGTTCATCTTCTCAGTGTCTATGGGTCACAGTATTGCCAACTACCAATCATTCCCCTTCATCCTGAGGGTCAGAAGAGGCGGTCCATGATCCTAGGACACGTATTTGGGAACAAGGAAGGAAGAGACCAGTGAGACAGTAAAAACTACCGTGGAAGGACTGGAGAGATGACCCCGTAGTTAAGGCACTTGCTTGCAATCTAACAACATGGGTTCCATTCCCCACAACCCACTTAAATCCAGATGCAAAATGGCTCACACATCTGGAGTTCATTTGCAGTGGCAGGAGGGCCTGGCATGCCCATTCTGTCTCTGTCTATCCCTGCCACTTTCTCTCTGTCTCTCTCTCAAATAAATAAATAAATAAATAAATAAATAAGTGTCTTTTCAATTACCAATGGAGAATGTGCCTGACAGCAAGTCAGGAAGCCCTGTTTTACAGTAGTTTTTTGTTTGTTTTGTTTTGTTTTGTTTTTACAATTGAGTAAGTGGTTCCTCGTAATGTTTCAGTAGCTGAAATGTTGATCTCAGGCTCATGGCTCCATAAGTCTCTTGGCTATTTTCTCTCATAATTGTAAGATGGCTTTTTTAGACCCAACCATATGCCAGTATCTAAGGTATGATGAAGCAAATGAGTCAAGGAAGCCTATGAGCTGGAACTGGAGATCAAAGCCAGGTTCGTGCATGCTAGGCAAGCTACCAATGGAGCTACATGTCCAGCCCACTTCCTACATTTTCAAGTTATTTTTTCATTTTTTTGACAATTTATATATACATATACATGATTTATTTTGGTTGTAGTCACTCCCATTTATCCTTTTGTTGTCCTGCTCTTCCTCCTGCTGAACCCAACCAGCGTCACTTCTGCTTTGATGTCTTCCTGTGACTCACTGGGTGTGACCAGGGTGCTGCCATGAAGAGGGTGGCATCACTTCTGCTTTGATGTCTTCCTGTGACTCACTGGGTGTGACCAGGGTGTTGGCATGAAGAGGGTGGCATCACTTCTGCTTTGATGTCTTCCTGTGACTCGCTGGGTGTGACCAGGGTGCTGGCATGAAGAGGGTGGCATCACTTCTGCTTTGATGTCTTCCTGTGACTCACTGAGTGTGACCAGGGTGCTGGCATGAAGAGGGTGGCATCACTTCTGCTTTGATGTCTTCCTGTGACTCACTGAGTGTGACCAGGGTGTTGGCATGAAGAGGGTGGCATCACTTCTGCTTTGATGTCTTCCTGTGACTCACTGGGTGTGACCAGGGTGCTGGCATGAAGAGGGTGGCATCACTTCTGCTTTGATGTCTTCCTGTGACTCACTGGGTGTGACCAGGGTGCTGGCATGAAGAGGGTGGCATCACTTCTGCTTTGATGTCTTCCTGTGACTCACTGGGTGTGACCAGGGTGCTGGCATGAAGAGGGTGGCATCACTTCTGCTTTGATGTCTTCCTGTGACTCACTGGGTGTGACCAGGGTGCTGGCATGAAGAGGGTGGCATCACTTCTGCTTTGATGTCTTCCTGTGACTCACTGAGTGTGATCAGGGTGCTGGCATGAAGAGGGTGGCATCACTTCTGCTTTGATGTCTTCCTGTGACTCACTGAGTGTGACCAGGGTGCTGGCATGAAGAGGGTGGCATCACTTCTGCTTTGATGTCTTCCTGTGACTCACTGAGTGTGATCAGGGTGCTGGCATGAAGAGGGTGGCATCACTTCTGCTTTGATGTCTTTCTGTGACTCGCTGAGTGTGACCAGGGTGCTGGCATGAAGAGGGTGGCATCACTTTTGCTTTGATGTCTTCCTGTGACTCACTGAGTGTAACCAGGGTGCTGGCATGAAGAGGGTGGCATCACTTCTGCTTTGATGTCTTCCTGTGACTCACTGAGTGTGACCAGGGTGCTGGCATGAAGAGGGTGGCATCACTTCTGCTTTGATGTCTTCCTGTGACTCGCTGGGTGTGATCAGGGTGCTGCCATGAAGAGGGTGGCATCACTTCTGCTTTGATGTCTTCCTGTGACTCGCTGGGTGTGATCAGGGTGCTGCCATGAAGAGGGTGGCATCACTTCTGCTTTGATGTCTTCCTGTGACTCACTGAGTGTGACCAGGGTGCTGGCATGAAGAGGGTGGCATCACTTCTGCTTTGATGTCTTCCTGTGACTCCCTGGGTATGACCAGGGTGCTGGCATGAAGAGGGTGGCATCACTTCTGCTTTGATGTCTTCCTGTGACTCACTGAGTGTGATCAGGGTGCTGCCATGAAGGGGGTGGCATCACTTCTGCTTTGATGTCTTCCTGTAACTCACTGAGTGTGACCAGGGTGCTGCCATGAAGAGGGTGGCATCACTTCTGCTTTGATGTCTTCCTGTGACTCACTGGGTGTGACCAGGGTGCTGGCATGAAGAGGGTGGGAGTTGTTTACTGGAGCATGGGAAGCTTACCAGTTGCTGCACCACTGCAGAAAATGCCTCTCTTTCCCCCAGTGACCAGGTCCTCAGAAGAACTCCACCACCTGTGGGTGGCCTCACCCTTGTGCTTTGCTTGCAGGTAAGCAAGCTGCTGTGAGTTGAAGACCATGCCAAGGCCTGCCATGTCTATAAGACAGCATTCTGCAGCGCTCCTTCCCCATTCTCTGGCTCTTCCATGCTTTCTATCCCCTCCTCCACAATGTTCCCCGAACCTTGGGGAGGTGATAACATGTCCCATTTAAAGCTAAGCATTTATCAGGAACATACTTTCATTGTACCTACTGCATATATATATATATATATATATATCTCCTAGGAATGGTGTGATGTGAGGTAGGTTCTAGGGATATCTAATCAAAACTGTGAATTAGCATTTGTGTTCTTATGAAATTTCATGCAAATATTTAAAATATAAAGAGCAAAGAGACCCAAATGACATCACATGGAGGGGGAGATGCTGAGTGCCAAAGAGGATTTTAAACAATAATTGAGTATGTAGGAAGAGTATGGAGGAATCAGAAGATTTTTATAGGCACTTACTGGGTTGTTTATTTTGATTATTTTAAGCTTCAGGCAAGGAGGAAGTTTTCTCAAAGATTAAGTTTCCTAATCAATAACATGTGGCTAATAATAACAATTACACATTCACTTATCCAATAAAATAAGGAATGGAATTTACTTAGTGCAGAGCCCACATTAGTAAATATCCAATAGATATAGTGATTGTTGGTAAAGATCATTCTAGAAAGTAGAAAAGACCTGGAGTCAGCAGTCTGGAACCAGAATCCTTCATCTCTCTGGGTCTCTTGAGAACAAAACCGGATGGCAGCAGACTCACAACCCGCCTTCCAGCCCGGCAGTCTCATTGAGGCTCTGTGTAATGTGTCATGAAGAAGGCTCAAAGGGACGAGCTTATTCCTCCCTCACATACAGTAGGTGTTCTGGGGGCCTCTCCCAACCAGTGTCTCACCTCCAGGGATGGTGTTGGGTGGGTCATAAGCCAGGAGTACTTGGAGGTCACAAAGTTGTGGGATTGGATGCTGTGTCTGTCATTTAATAGTCTGACCTTGGGTGAATGACTCAATCTCTCTGAACCTCCATTTCTGCATGGGGATATAATTAATACTAAGGTTACACGGTTGCTATCAGGAATAAAGAAAGTGCTCAGATACCACCAAGTACAATTTTTGGTATAAGGCAAGAACATTCAGTAACAACAGCCACCTTAATCATGACAGTTCTGCTGTGATGCCACTATTCCTAGACCTATGCAAAGTGGTACTCATCCCTGGATCACCCCTCTTTTCTCCTCATGCACATGTAGGTCCATTTAGCTTTGATCCCCTTGTTCCCATCAGCCTTCGACTGGCATCCACATGCAGTCCCAGAAGTATTCATTGCCATCTCTTTCTGATATTGCCCTGGTTTCTTCAAGTACATTGAAATGTCCCTTCCATATTTCTTATCCTGATATTACTTCCTATTTTTCATATGCTTCCAAGTTCATGTATCACTGTTGCTGGGTGAAAGACACGCTGCCGTATTCAGTGTGTATTTATATCAAGGTCATTTGGGGACAGGATCGTCACTCGTCCCACTGAAATGAAGTTTTGCCTTCGTTTCTAACTGAAACCAATGTCTGGGGGAAGGAAAAGTCAAACACTAACCAGCAGTGATACACTGATTTCCAAAAACAGCAATAATGAGAATAATATAAAAGCAGCGAGTTCACCTCCGCATACACAGCAGATATCGTAAAAAAAAAAAAAAAAAAAAAAAAGACATTGCAAAGAATGACTCTCAGTGACAGATGGAACTTGGTAAATCAGACTGGTCCTACCCTCACTTCCAACCTGTCACCCTCAGATCAGGAGGCGCTGAGATCAGAAAGCCCTGAGGGAGTGAGCAGAGAAGTGTGAGAAGCCAGCTTCCTAAGATACTCCATTAGCAGCTAAGATGAGAGGCTGACATTTTTCAAAGACAGAGAGGGGCAGAGGTGAGAAGCCAGCCTACCAGGAAGATATCAGTGGAGTTCAACCTACGATTCTAACTTAGATATGCACCTCGCTTGCCAAGATAGCTGTGTCTGCGATATCTTGGGAAGAAACACCCTGGATTGATGGGCCAGACATGGGGGTTTGGGATTTAAAAACAGCCCATCCAGCCTGTCTGCCCCAGACTTTGGTAAAAGCCTGTCGTGAACTGTGTGCACTCAGACAGGAGTTAAGAGAGGACCATACGGCAGCCAAGAGGTTCTAATTTGGAGGCCAGAGATTGTATCGATTCTTACTCAGCACTTCCGCCCCTTGCCCACACCTAACTTTGTACCCGGTTTGGATATCTTTTCATACATTTTGTTACTTGAAAATTGCTTTGAAGACAGAAATCAGGAAATGCCCACTATTAAAGCCCCCACCACAGCTAGCCACGGGCTTTGCATATAGTACCATCCTCATTAAACGTTTCCACAATTGATCAGTAAAACAAGCAAGGCTGAGGGATTGAAAAAAGCAGGGCTCATGATGTTACAATTTATGGTGGAATGATTCAACTAGGGTTGTAGGAATGGGAGTGACTTGTAGTCAGGCTGGCTTGGGTTCAAGGTCCTGCTTAGTCAGGTCTGGCCATGTGGCCGCAGCAAGTTGCTTTTGCTGTGTGAGTTCATCTTCAGACTCGTTCTAACCTTCCTGAGTCCAAGCCTTTACCTGCTTCTGTCAAAAAGCAGGGCCGTCATCACACCTTCTGTATAACATTGCATAACATTGTAACAGTATCTACGTCAGCTGCCTACCTCTCCCTAAGGGCGAACACTTCAGCACCCTCAGGAGGATTAAATAGAGTCATAGTTATACAGTCTTTACTTCCTAGAATATTGTGAGGTCCTCATTAAATGGGAACTATTAATAATAACAAGAATTTATTTTTAATTACTTCAAATTTGTGTGTGTGTGTGTGTGTGTGTGTGTGTGTGTGTGTGTGTGCTCGTGTGTGTATAGGACAAAGGACAATCTCAGCTGTTATTATCAGGAATACCATCCACCTCCTTTGAGCCAGAGTCTCTCATTGGCCTGGAGCTTACCCAGTAGGCTAGACTGGCTGGCCAGTGAGCCCCAAGGATTCTCCTATCCCCACCTCCCCAACAATGGAATTACAAGTACATGCCATGACACCCAGCACTTTAGTGGGTTCTAGAGATCAAATGTAGGTCCCTCTGTATGCAAGGCAAGCACTTTACCAACTGAGCTGTCTCTCCAGACCCAACTTTTGTTTTGAGTGACTATTTTCCATTCCCATATTGACCAATTCCAAACAACAAATTCTCCAGGCTTCCACATGTTGATGTGCCTGGGATGTTAAGGCTGATCATTTGTTCTGTGGTTTTATGAAGTGTCACAGAGTTATTTTGTATTAATAATGTATTAATTACTTTTCATCACTGGTACCAACACCTGACTGAAACAACTTAAGGGGAAATATGTATGTTCTTGGATTCAGAAGGTTCAGTGTAAGGCCACTTGGCTCCATACACTTAAACTTACCATGATGGTGAGAGTGGGTGGCAGAGGAGAGCTCTTCACTTCGTGGATGACCAAGAAACAGAGAGAGAGGAAGTGCCCAGGAATAATACATCCTGAAGGATCTGCTTCCTTAAGCTCAGTCATACCTCCTAAGTCTCCACAACCTCCCCAAATAACACTATTTTGAGTCCAAGCATTCAAATCCTGAGCCTGGGGATGTTACACATTTGAACCATGACACATATTTACTATTTATCAGTTATATGCTCCACACCTTGCCATGTGCTGGGTACTTAGATATATTATTTCAATAGAATTACCAGCTAAAATAGTTTACAAATTTTGCTCTGATCACATAGAAAGTAGCAGAGGTGTAACTTTTAACTGAGCAGTCCCTACTTCAAAGTGCATGCCCTCACTAGATCCCTGACTACTGGGATATTCTTAGCCAAGATCTGTACTTGGAACTCGCTCAGATGCTTCAGAGGTACTGTACTGCCCACTCACTCAGCAGCTTGGGTGCCATTCTTCATATGGCTGTTTTCCAGGACCACACTGCTGCATTTTAACCCTGTGTAGAAACTGTGGTAAATTATTCATTTTGAAAATTGGATAATGCACTTGGTGCATCCAACACTTAATAAACAGCAGCAACATGCAAGGAGTAAATCCCTGTTCCAGGAAGTAGTCTCATTTATCTTGATTTCCCCACTTCTCTGTACACACATCTCCTTATCCCTTCAGCCCTTTCCTGAACTGTTCCTTCCCTCACTGAACAAACACGTTGTGTGGTTCATTGTACATGTTGAAAGAATGTACGCAGAGTATGTCTGAAATACCCATTCGCTTTTTTCTCATCAATAAACATTTACAAAGTCCCTGTTATGCACCAGGCACTAGTTTGGGCTGAAAATGCAATCCCATGGGGAAGGTGGCACCTCAAACAAATTTCATCCCAATATGGCAACTACTGTAGTGGACTGTGCTACTGTGCTTAACACTGAAGAGAAGTCACCTGAAAGGCACTGGCGGATTACAGGCAAAATAAATCCCCAATACATATGCTGTCTCATATATTCATGACATTTGATGGGTCTCACATGGCTCCTTGGAATGCCACTTAGACAGCACCCATATATCAGTAACTATTTGAACCCTGGGGGTACAGAAAGGAACACAATTGTGTTTTTCCCTGTGGAGACATCAACCCACAACTTTTCACCCCAGATAGGGCACAGATGATAAACCAAATCACAAATGTACCAGTTTTACACTTGGGCACAGATGCCCAGGTACACATGACTGATAGCAAATGATTGGAAGCAAAGACTTCTGAAATCTCACTACATTTTCTTGTGTCATTTTAACTTGTATGGTGTGTCTTTTATGTATTTGAGAGGACTATCTATTTAATTATCTATTTATTTACTTTTGTTTTGTTTTGTTTTGTTTTCTGGAAAAAAAGACAGCATCTTCAACAAATGGTGCTGGACAAACTGGACAACCATATGCAGGAAACTGAAACTTGATCCACACATTTCACCATGCACTACACTCAAGTCCAAATGGATAAAAAATCTCAATATAAAACAAGAAACTCGAATACTACTGGAAGAAAATTTAGGAAGTACTTTCCGTGATATAGGAATGGAAAAAGACTTCCTGAACAAAACCCCAGTAGCTCATAAACTTAAACCGTCACTTAACCAATGGGATCACATGAAGCTGAAGAGTTTCTTTACAGAGAAACATACAATAAGCAAAGCCAATAGATTACCCACAGAATGGGAGAAAATATTTACTGATTATCCAACTGATAGAGGCCCAATCTCTAGAATCTACAAAGAGCTCAAAAACCTAAACAATAAAAAGTCAAATAACCCACTCACAAAATGGGGCAAAAAGCTGGACAGGCAGTTCACAGAGGAAGAAATAGAAATGGCAAACATACACTTAAGAAAATGTTCATCATCCCTAATCATCAGAGAAATGCAAATTAAAACAACTATGAGATTCCACCTTACCCCAATAAGGATAGCAAACATCAAAAAATCAAATAAAAATAAATGCTGGCGAGGATGTGGAGAAGTAGGAACACTCATCCACTGTTGGTGGGAATTGTTTTATTTTTTTGAGGCAGGGTCTCACTCTATAGCCAAGGCTATCTTGAAACTCATTCTACACACCAGGTTGGCATTGAACTTGCAGCAGTCCTTCTGCCTGAGCTTCCTGAGTGCTGTCATGATAGGGGTAAGCCACCACACTTGCATTAAGGTAGTCATTTATGTATTTGGTTAACAAAATGATGGGCATCTTTCATTTTCTATTGAGCATTTGAGCAACACTAAAGTCTATTCACGGCCTCAGGCATCCAGAGGAGGGGAGGCACTGCTGAGCCCCTGAACGCTGTTATCCTGATCCTTCAATACCTTGTGAATGGGCAAGACATCACTAAAGGAAGGAACAACAAATAAATATACAATTTTTAAAAAGCTACTGTGCTCGTGCCCAGCCTGGAGAGTTAAGGATCCCCAACTCTGCAGCAGCATTGGATATGACAGGGCTGTGGCACCAAGTGATAACTCAGCTGGCAGGAAGAATTTGCTCCCTGGGCAGCAAGTGTCCAGCAGAGAGCAGACCAAGGCTCCTCAGCAGAAGAGCAACAGACGGCCTGCCTGGCTGTCCCCAGAGCTCTTCATTCTGGCCAATGGGCTTTGGTAGTAGAGAGCTCACCAGGGACAAATGGATTTCCTTCTGAGCAATTGCTTAAATCCAGGCATAAAGAAGCTAAGTGCTCCATAAGGCCCTTTGATAAACCCACCAGGGGTAAGAAGGGAAGGCTACATTGGTGATTTCAGCTCCTGCATATGGATGGTTGATAAATCCCAGTATTTGACATGACTGGGTTTAAAAGAACAATTCTCTCCAGGCTTTACAGAGTCAGTTTTCCTCAGTAGTTCTCTAGAAAAGTCAACACAGTTTTCTCACAGTGACTCTTAACAAGTTTCTGTACACATTAAAAGCACATTCAACCCTGGCAAGAAGGGGACATCTATAATCCCAACATTTTGGAGAGAAACCAAGGCAAGAGAATTACCAAGAGTTTGAGCACTACTAGGGCTATAGAGTGAATTCCAGGTCACCTTGTGTGACACCATGTTTTCAAAAAATAATAAATAAATATACCAAGCACAATACACTTGAAAGAGCCACTCCAATTCAGAAATTATGGCATACACTGCTAATCCCAGCACTGGGGAGGCTGAGGCAGGAAGATCATGAGGTCAAGACCAGCGTAGGCTGTATTGTGAGACCCTGTCATAAAACTAGCAAATATATAAACATATATACCGCTTAAATAACTCTGCTCATGGCCAAGTAGCAAGTGAGTACCTGTCTGGAAGTACAACCCATACACTCCAGTTCTTTCAGCCTTTAGAACATGCAGGCTATCATTTGTACTCTCAGGCATGGCCATAGCCTACAGCAAACTTTGGTTTGTGGAAAAATTAATTGGTCACTTCATAAATTGGAGAACTCAAGGCAGAAGAGAAAGGCCCCGTAGATGGGATTAGGAAGGAATGTGCCTGCATCTCACCTCCAGTCACACTCTGAGGGGGCCCAGCATTCCCCCTTTCAGGCCTGGCCCAGAGCCAGCCCTACTCACTAGCTGACTTGCCGTGTTATCTCTAGGACAAACAACTTGGAAATGAATCAGAGCTAGATTAACCTGTATTTGGGGGATAAGGAGAAGGGAGCCAAGAGGTAACATTTTCACACAGGAGTTCGCCATGTTCAGGGAACTCCAGCATCTCCCATGCCTGAGAACTGAGCTGCCCCAAAGCTTGGTAATGTAAGAGCTGCAAGGTGGTGCTGGGCCATGGGAGGGACATCAAGTGGATGTGAGAGTGAGTGCCAAGGCCGTGTTACCTGGGGCTGCATTGCAGGGTGAAGGGCCATCTGCTGTGAAGCTTGTGTCTGGTTTGCAGAGTCATGGTTAAGGCTAGGAACCTGCTTCTCTTCTGTGCCCTTGTTCTCCTGGATACCCATTGTCTCTTTGCATCAAGTGGATCACATCTGAAGCTTGGTTATTTCAGTGTCCTTGTTAGGGTTGAGGAAGAATGCCTAATGATTCATGGTATGGGGAACTGAGCCAGATATTTGTGGGACACACAATGGTATTGCCTTGTGTGTTCACTGAAAGGCAACCTACACTCTGGAAGTTCATTGTTTAACAAGCGAGAAAGACAACAGACAGACACAGGTGAGCAGAACAATGAACACAAAATTGACTATATTTTGTATATTAATTTTTAAATATTTTATTTATTTATTTATTGGAAAGAGAAAGAGGCAGATAGAGAGAGAATGGGCGTGCCATGCCCTCCAGCCACTGCATATGAACTCCAGAAGCATGCACCACCTTATGCACCTGGCTTAGGTGGGTACTGGGGAATTGATCCTGAGTCCTTAGGCTTCACAGGCAAGCCCCTTAACCACTAAGCCCTATTTTAATGTTTTGTATGTATTATGTACATGTATATGCACATATGTTCATACATATGTGAGTACATGTGTGGATGCATGAATGTATGTGCATGTGTATACCACAGGTGTCTCTCTCAGCTTATCTCCACATCATTCTTTGAGATAATGTCTCTAAGGGAACCTGGAGCTCACTGATTTGGCTAAACTACCTGGCCACTGAGCTCTAAGGAACCTCCTGAACTGCCTCACCAACCCTGGGATTACATGTGGAGGCCACCATACCTTGTGTCTGCTGGGCAAGTACATGATCCACAGAGCTTTCATTTTTCTTTTTTTCTTTTTTTAAGTAGCCATTTTAAATATTCTGTTAGTGGCATTAAATACATTCACACTGCTATACAATCATTGGCAGTATTCACCTCCAGAACTCTGTCATCACCCCAAACTGAAACTCTGCCCCCCTTAGACGTTAGCCCCCACCTCCCATCCCTCCTGCCCCTATTGACCTGCCCCTTGTTTAAGACTGTTAACTTGTTTTGCATCTCGCATAAGAAGTCTCAAGCTGCTTTACCACAGCACAAGACAGATGGAACCCTCCAAGAGAGGAGGGAAATCAAAAGGGGACACTTTTGACAGGGGGCCAGCTGTCGCCTTTCGGTTCTTGCCACACCGCTGCTCATTAACTGCCTGTGGGAGCTGCTTCAAAAGTTTGTTTGTTTGTTTTTTGTTTTGCTTTTTTCTTGCAGACCCGTGTGTGGACCCCACCAGGGAGGCTGGAGCTCCCCCTAGAGGTTAGTGTCTCCGTTGCAGCCATGTGGGCAAAATGAAGTAAAGGCTTAAAGAAAGGAGGAAGGGACAGGGAAGAGAGACACAATTTGAGAGCCTCTTGGGCTTTCCTGAGAACAAGCTGTCCATGCCTCTAAAATGGCACTTCCTCCCTTCCTTCCCCCATCATGCATTTCATGATCCTGCCAACACTTAAATCCCTTTTGCTTCCTCGACTGTCCAGCGTAATTGATAATGCTCCTGCTTCGGTAACCAAGGCTAGTCTTCAACTGAGTCTGGAACTAACGCTGCAGCAAGGGACCACCGTGCTCCCAAGGAAGGCAGAAATCAAATGAAATATAAAATGGCAGCCCTGACCTCCGCTGCTCCCCAAGGCTTGCTTAGAACTTCTCATGGGATAGAAGCTTTCCCGTCTCTGCCCTAAGCCTTGGTGGCCAGCTGAATTCCAGTTCAGGTCATTACATTCTCCAGTATGTGAATTCCTGCTGTCAGAGTTTCTCCTTCCACGAGTCATCTTGTAGCATTTTGCTCTTGATTTAGCGTTTTCCTGAGTAGACTTTGCTTTTCGGTGGGTGGGCCGAGGTGAGTAAATCCTAGCATTGCATATCATCCACAGTGGGAGGACAGAGAGGAGAGGGTCCCCTAGTATTGCCTAATATCTGTATTAAGAGAACAGAGGTGTGAGCCTCTAGCATACTATCCACAGAAGAGCTCTGGGCCAAGGTAGAGAGGATGGAGAAAAATTACTAAGTGTAGAAGCTTCAAGAGTGAAGGGCCTCTGGGGTCACGCTAGCCAACCTGCACTTAGGTAAGAGCACAATTTAACCACTGGTTTCATTTATTTTCTTCTTGGCTCAAATCTTCCCTGACCTTCTGGAGTTGAATAACCCTACGGTAAGTGATTCTAACTTACCATCAAATGAGACTTCCCTTCTGGGTGTTGCTCCTCTGCCCATGCTGTTGTGTTGGGTTGGCAAATGGCACATTGCTCAGTTCCAAGACCTAGGTTTTACACTGGGGTAATGTATTATATAGTATCTTGTTCCTCATATGCTAGATATTTCTTGGTAATTACATTGTAAATACCAGCTTCTTCAAGCTGTGATTACTATGTGCAGACTTCAGCTCATAGAGCATTTGCTGAATTTGTGAGCCACCCCCAGGTACATGTAACAGATCCATATTTCAATTGTGGCATCTCTAAGTGGAGGGGGAGATGCATAACTATTATTGTGGTGGTTAAATGAGAGTGTGTGAAGGGCTGGGGACATGGCTTAGTGGGTAAAGAGCTTGCCATTCAAGCATGAAGGCCTGAGTTTGGATCCTCAACACTCATGTAAAATGATGGGCTAGGTGGCACATTCCTATAATCCCAGCTCTCGGGAAGTGAAAACAAGAATATTCCCAGTGCTTGCTGACTAGTTTATCTATCTCAATCAGTGAGCTCTGGATTTAGTGAGACACTGTCTCAAAAAGTAAGGTAGGGGCTGAAGTTAATGGCTCAGTGGTTGCCAGAAAAGCCTAAGGACCCAGGCTCGATTCCCCAGTACCCATGTAAAGCCAGATTCATAAGGTGGTGCATGCATCTGGAGTTCATTTGCAGTGGCCAGAGGTCCTGGCACACCCATTCCCCATTCTCTCTCTCTCTCTCTCTCAAATAAATAAATAAATAAATAAATAAATCAGATAGAGAGTGACTAAGACACCCAGTACTGACGTGAATATGCACACATATGCACATACACGAAATAGAGTTCATGAAATGCTGTTAGTACTATTCATGTAAACCATTATAAATCCAACAAACATTGTAAAATAATCTGGAAGATAATGAACTACTCCAAAAATCTGCTAAAGAGGTGAAGATAACAAGCTGACTAAGCCGTGTAACCTGCCCTGGAGATGCTTTGGGTCTAAGGAAGGAGCCATACATTCTTCTTCCTGGCTATCAGTTTAACCCTACTGCCATGCCTAGCGGGTGGCCAATAAACATGTACTGAGAGAAAAATGTGTGGTCTTAAACCTTAAATATATGGAAACTGCATTTGAAGCATTGAGAACAGCATCAAAGAAAAGTTTGCATTTGATTTGAGTCTTGAAAATGGATATGATTTTGATAGTGATAGAAATGAAAGATACTCAAGCCACCATGGTCTAATACATAAAGAAAATGATAGTATTTACATATGCAAATGAGTCCAACAACAGTGAGCAAAACTGGTTGCTCTGAAGGCTGACCAATCAGTAAGTTGACACTGTACCAGCTGCCTTCTCATTGCTTCTCATACCCAACTCCAAGCAGTGCAAGGAAGGAAAAGAGTAAGACAGGGAAAAGCATGAGCAAACACAGGGTACGTGTCAGGCCATTGTTCAGAATTCGCAAGAATGTTAGAGTCTAGAAAGATGTGTTAGAGACAGAAGTCAGAGGCTTTCACAAACTATGCCTCATTGGCCTTTGTTCTATGGATTATGGAAACTAACAAAGGTTTCAGAACAGCATTACTCCTAAACAGGAAGATAATTTAGGGAGCTGAATGATGGAGTGAAAGGGCTTTGGAAGAAGAAGAGCTGAGAATGTTGCTATTTCTGTTGTCTCGATGGCAGACAAGGAGGGGCTAAAGTAGAGTGGACTAAGAATTGTGTCTTATTCCCTATTTTCAATCCAAGGCTAGCATCTATAAGGGATATGAGACATGAAAGAGTAGATGAGTGAATGAATGAATGGATGAATGATAATGATGGAGAGTCATCCCCTGAATTACATCTCTCTGACCACTGGGAAGTTACAGTCAGGTACAATATGACTAGAGTCTGATAGACTACAAGCTTTTATTTTTAATCTTTCATTCAGATCTCCTAAGAAGTTTAAGTGCTTTTCTAAACTCTTGCTCTCCTATAGCTTTTGCCATTACATTTCATTCTGCTTCCCTCATTTGCAAATGGGAACCTTCCCAGGTTCATTTGAAGGCTGGGGACTCAACTCTGTTGCTATGCTCTCTTAGGAAGAGAATGCCCCCTGCTATGTGCACAAAAAGTGCCATCAGTAGCACCAACTTGGGTCTTCTAGGATAGGAAACTAGAATGAGTTAACAAGTACCAACACATTTGCTAAGCTTAGAAGAATACTCTATTATTGTGTGGCAATTGGTAAAGAACTTATTAATTAAGGATATAAGATAGAGAGAAATCTCCCAGGAGGCAAAAAGCCATTACAAAGACATTGTGGAACCAATCTAGCAGTTAATGGAATACTCAGAGGTCCTTAAAAAGAGAGGGGGTCACTCTTCAAAAGAATAGGTATCATCAAATTAGTGATATTAAAGAGTGGGGAAAACGCTCTTACCAAAAGATGGGTAAAAAATCTGAAAACAAAACCAATGATCTCATAAACATTTATTTTGACATGATACAATCCTTTCTTTTAAATTGCAACATTTCTACGTACTATACATATGCCTACACCAGCACAAAGCGTAAAAGTAAATTGAGATAGAAATCGAAATTAAAGTGGTGTTGCAAATGGGAATTAATAGTACATTTGCTTTTGTTCTGAGACAGCGTCATCAGAAGCAAAATAAATAACTCATTTCAAATGCCTGTGAGTTGTTTGCTTAAGAAATAACTATCAAATTAACAAAAAATGCCACACTCTGCTTGTACTTTCCTTCTTAAAATGCAATTCTCCCCAACATGGATTAGCTCACCATATTAAAGAGATGCTGTGCTTTGAATAGGGCTTTGGTGAAGTAGGTCAAACAGGGAGGACTACCAGGAATTGACTCTTCTGGAGTAGGGCTGAGGATCTTACATATCTGTTCTATTAATAAGTTTACCTTCAAGAAGATTCTAATGGCCCCAGAACTCATGGGGACGAGCTATCTCAATCCTCTTAACCATATATCCTCACAGAGTACCTAGTTACAAGATCCTCAAAACTCAAATTTGGCCCCCACAAAGCCTTTTGTCACTGAGACAAACCCAGAGGAAAGATATACCTCTATCAGAGGAATATTATGTATACCTGAGATGTTAGCTTCTTGACTTTGGAATTCAAATCTAGTTTAGCCAAACCCAGTGTGCACAAATGGGTACGGGTGTACATAATGGGACATAAATTAAGCTTGAAAATTGTTTGTTGTCCAGATTTCAGTGGGAGAGGGAAAAGAATTCAAATAAATCAACCGAAGGTGGTTAAGTGTGGACAGCACTGGATATGTGGTTTGGGACCCTGTCGGCATTGCCTAACTCTGTTTTCATGACACATCACCCCAACTGTGGTGACCGAATGTAAAATGTCCCCCTAGCCTGATACATTTATGATTATGCCTCATACTTAATCCCCATCTAGTAGAGCCTTTGGGAGGTGGAGCCTTGCTGGGGGAAGTGTGTCACTTAGGGCAGGCCTTGGGATTGTATAGTCCAGCCTTGCTTGCCAGTGCTAGGGAGCTCATTCTCTCTACTTCCTCCCTCCTGCCATGGAGATGTAACACCTGGCTGTCTGCTATTACCATTATTTTCCCAGCATGATGGAAATGGTAAGATGAGAATGAACCCTTTCCTTCCATAAACTGCTTGTGATTGGGTGCTTCAGCCCAGCAATGAGAAAGTGACCACTGCATCCACATTCTAAAAATGTATTTGGTTTTATATTTATTTATTTGAGAGAGAGAATGGGCACACCAGGGCCTCCAGCCACTGCAAATGAACTTCAGACATGTGTGCCCCCTTGTGCATCTGGCTTACATGGGTCCTGGGGAATTGAACCGGGATCCTTTGACTTTGCAGACAAATGCTTTAACCACTAAGCCATCTCTCCAGTCCACTGCATCCACTTTATAAGGCTCCTCTCATTTGGAGGACTGTCTGCTGAAGAGTAAGGGAAAGATCACAGAGGCCAAGATGAGCCAACAGCACTGTATATCTAAGAAGATATTAAAGTTGATAAGAAAGACGGTGGTGATGGTGAATTATTAGCTCAAGGCAACTCCCTTCATGTGTTTTAAGAGAAAATGGTGAAGCCCTGTGATAAATGATGGCAGAGGAGAAAAGACTGTTCTTTCAGAAGGAGATTCCCTGAGAATATACATCTAGCACAATAGAAATGACTCAATAGTATCATTAAATACTGGTAAAAAGAAAATATTTATTTGCTCTTGGTTTCTAGGGAAAAAAAAGTAAGAATATAGACTCGTTAGAAAAGCAAGTTGTTTCCACCAACAAATAGCTGTTCCCTGTAATGTTGAACCTCTGTAGCACATTCCAATTCCAACCCTTCAGGAGTCTCTGGTGTTAAGCCTGCTCCCTGTACACATGGCTGTTTATACTGTCATCTATCCAGGAAATCGATGCCTTTTTCAACTTTCTTATTTTATATGTTAGATTTATGAATATCATTCTGCTGGGTGGAAAAGACAGAGGCTAAGTGGCAGTTGAATAATTTGGTTTCTTTCTGTAACCTACCTGGTAACTATGACAAATAAAAAATGTTTTATCATTTTTGTATATGCACATGGTACATACAAATGTGTGTACGTACACAGGCATCCCATGTACACACATGCAGAGGTCACGGGAAGAGGTTAAGTGTCACCTATCGCTCTTCCACATTACTTCCTTGAGATGGAGTCTCTCATCAAACCAGTGAGCTCCAGAAACTCTCCATTCCCTCTGCCTCTCAGCCCTGGAGTGACAGACATGTACATTCATACCCACCTTTCCACAAGGGCGCTGGGGATCAAACTCAGGTTTCCGTGCTTCTATAGTCACTGTTCTTACTCTCTGAGTCATCTCCTCAGTTCCTTTTCATCCTGGTCCCCCTGTCTTCATCTGCATCTAAATTTTCATTGATCTTTCCTATGTCATTGTCTTTACCCCTTGCTGGCATTGACAAGACTATTTTCATTCAGCATTTATTTGCGTGCATATGAGTAGAATCCTTCCTGAGTTTCTGTCAGTACCTCTCACCACCGTATTTATAAAAAAAAAAAAAAAAACGTTATTAACATTGCTTTTGTGTGTTCAGCTAGACTTTTATTTCTTCCTGTGTCTCAACATCCTTTGTTTGCCTTCAGGATTTCCTGCAGTGTGTCTGTTCACAGGACTGTTTGGTGCTCAAAAACTTGGCTCATCAAAATCTCTGTATCTGCTTGAGACTTTCTTCTTTAATATGACAGATTTTCATAGTAGGGTGCAATATGTCTGTGATTGTAATGCCCTCAGTTCCCTGATTTTAAACTTCCTGTTTCCTTTTCTTGGAGCAGTTTTCTGTGCCTGGTATTTACATAGCAGGTTCCTCCTCAAGTTTAGGTTTCAGTCTAAGTATCATCTTCTCAGACAGGGCCTCTATAACTATAATATTAAAGTAGCATTCACCACACACACACACACACACACGCATAAACACACACACACACGCATACACACACACACACACACGCATGCACACACACAATCTCTTCAGCATATGCTTTGCTTTCATGAGAGTTGACATTATTGTTGAATATCATGTTAACTGACTTTGCCTATCTATTTTCTTTCCCCCATCCCACCCACACACCAGCTATGCATTGGATCTTGTCAATCTTAATTAATGATGTTTCCCAGTTCCTGACATAAGTATTGTTACACAATACATAAGTGTTGGAGGGATGAATGGTGTATTTCTACATTATGCTATAAGTAAGCACTGAGTAGGATGTAAACTGCATTCCAACAAAGAATGATACTCAAAGCATGAATTAAATTAAGAGCTTGAAAGGTTTCTTATTTTATAATTTCCATTTCATAAATAAATGTCCAAGGAAGTGAAATAAATTGTACAATACTACATTTTATTGAATGACAGAGCCCAGAATAGCATTTACATCTTTTGATCTTCAGAAAAATAAGTATTAATAAAAAGACCTAAGTGATTTGGTTGTCTAAGTTCCTCATGACTACCCAACTTGAGGTGTCCACTCTAGACCACCAAACTAAAGACATGCAGCTTGTTTCTTAACAAAAATAATGGATAAATATGGCTACCCTAAGCAGTTTTCTCTCAAGCTCCCCTACTTACAGAAGTCCTGGTCAAAAGATATTTTCTTTTTAAAGTTTTGCTCAATTAATCCCAATCTACTTTGGCTTTTAACAGATGCTCTACAGATATTTTTAGTTATTTATATACCCACCTTTCTTCCTAGATGGCAGATCTGGGACTTGTGTGTCAGTGACAGTCCCTCGTCATGATAGATTGAAAGCCATGGACATATTATCTCTTAGCCCCACCCAGAATGGGGTGGAGTCATTTACCTCTCCCAGAAATTGGGCCTTAGCCCAGAGAATGGCTTTAGTCAGTGGAACACTAACAACAAAATTACCAGCTCATAAAGTTCTATGGTATTAGGTTGGCCTTCCTTTGCTGAAGTTGAAGTGATTTTTATTTATTTGATGTATTAGTTATCAAAAAAATTTTAGGTTCAGGTGTTCCCTGTAAGGGGCTGGTGAAGGTTTAGCCATTTGGTCTGCCTTTTTGGAAGTAGAATTTTATGGTACCATTGCTGATTGGGACTAGATTTGTGTTTCCCACCCCCTCGATGCCCTCACCAGGCCCTTACAGGGAACACCTGAACCACAAGACACTGGAGAGGATAGGATCAAAACTAACCTTAATCTTCTACATCTTCCCTCCCTCCCTCCCTCTCCCTCTCCCTCTCTCTATCTCTCTCTCCCTCTTCTCTCTAACTCTTGTATACTAGTTATCTTTTTCCTCCTTTTCTTAGTGGGCACTGACCTGTAACTCCCAGTACCAGCATGGGGCTATCATCCACAATGAGCTTTTGATCAGAGAGACCTACAAGGTTTCCTAAAGACAGACAGATTTCTGTCAGAGTACTTGATGACCCACGAAAGATTAGTGGTAAGACCCTACTGCTGAAGACACCGTATGTGGTCGACACATAAAATGGAATGGCATGGCTGGAAGTTGGAAGAGAGTCAGTCCCCAGACAGTCAGTGCGTCTAGTGCCAGAAGGTGCTACATGGGCGACTGGGGGAAAATGGCCAATATCTGTCGAAGCAAGTCATGGTCTAACCTACTTAGCAGCAAATAACTTGTTGTGATGCCCACACAAGTGCAGTGGTGGCACACAGCCATGGTGGGGAACCAACTGCTCTTGATTCGGCTAACTGATCCCCTCAGTTGTACGGGACCCATAGCTGGAGCTAGGAAACAAGTCAGAACCATGTCCAAACATAAGCCCACTCTCCAATATCAAGCTACCATCAATCATGGGCTACAAGGGGGCCTACACCTATTAAATTCTCTGTTTAAAAAAGTAAGGGTTATCTCATTTGTCCTGGTGCTAACTTACTCTCTGTTGGAGAATCTGCTTCTCTTTTTCAGATAGATGTAGATCCTAAGGAGAGAGCCACCCCATCATACCTCCAAAGGGCCCCAGTAGAAACTAAGAAAAATTGGCCAAACAAGCAAGGATGCTGTTTTCCTGATGAACCAGATACCAGCACAAGGGGGAAGGAGATCTACACAGAGAAAAATCAACTCCTACCAAATCAGAGATCCAGAGACCCAGAGGCCCCCAACACCTCATCAATGAAGCAGACCAAAAATGAACCCAACATGGCTCAGGGAAATTTTGCAGAAGAGGGGGCAGAAAGAATGTCAGAGCCACATGTTGGGTCATGATATTCAGAGACATTTATCTTACCCATAACTGTGGGTTAACTCCACAATTCATGACCAATATACCTCAACAAGGAGGGGCCAAGGGGAGGGGGTAGGTCATGGATGAGCCTAATAATGGTATCAAACTGACTGTATTTGCTGAATATAAAACTAAGTAATAAAAAAATAAAAAATTTTAAAAAAAGTTTTAGGTATCATTATGCATTTTCAAACACAATTTGTTTTAGTTAACTCTCCTACACCCCTCTTCCCTCAATCCCTTTATTCTCCCTGGCATCCCTCTGGCCTTTCTGTTCACATATCACATGTGCTCTTTTGCCCTTTTCTCACCCCTTCTTTGGCATCCCTTAATACCAGCTCTTGATCAGCATTATAGCTTTTAAGGTTTTACCCATTCTTGTCCCCTTAATATACATATACATATATAATATAATCTAGGTTCTTCATATGACAGAAAGCATGCAATATTTTGTCTTTCTGAGGAGTCTGGGTCACCTTGCTTAGTATAATTCTTTTTGTATTCATCCAGTTTTGCAGGTTTCATAATTTCATTCTTCTTTACTGCTGAGTAAAAATTCCACTGGGCGTATGTACCACATCTTCATTATCCAGTCATCTGTTAATGGGCATCTCTGCTGGCTCCACTTTGCAGCTGCTGTGAATCGAGGCCACCATATGAAAAAGCTAAAGGTTCCCCTCTGCAGAGGCATCATAAAGCAGAATCTAGGTACCTTGACGAGTTGCCATACAACTGCTAGATGTGCGACCAGGGCTATATTAGATGACCTGGCCCTAACCAGCTGACAGCAAACATCTAGTGAGCACAAGCGAGCCCATTAGAAGAACTGACCTAATTAATCCAGCAAGAATCGCCAACCTGTGTAATTGGGAACTAGCCATGATCATTGTTTTAAGTCACTAAGTTTTAGGATAGTTTGTTACACAGTGAAGGCTAACCCGCACACTCCATACATCATTGATGTGTTATCACTCAGCTTTCTTCCTCCTGTGCATGATTTGTGTATCCCAGTTTCACAGAGAGGAAGAACAAAGTTCAACACATTGTTTTGATAACAATGCCCTGAGATCATTAACTATTCAGATTCCATGAAGTAGAGACAAGTTCTTTTTAGCTACTACTCAAGGGAGTAAGTAGCTGCTAGAAATGTTTAGAAAGGAACGGGAATGAGAAGGATGTGCACACAATTCTAGAAAGATGGACTCCAAAACTGTAAGTAGCTGCTTAAGTATGGCTTCCACAATTAATAAAGCCAGAGGTGAATTATGTCCTTTTGCCTCCCATATTCTAACCAGCAGCTACTAAAGGTTCCAAGTCACTACATGATAATCACCATATTTTTATGACATTTACTGATAATCTACTGCTATATACCTTTCACATGAATTTTCTCTAGTTCCATGATAGCCCCTCTAATGGATTAAACACATATGACTTCCTTTTACAGAAGTGGAAATCAGCACTGGAAGAAATCACCGGTAAGGCAGAGGATCCAAAATGTAAACCATGCTTGCCATTGTAATTCATCCTTTCCTGCCTGTCTCCTTTGTACTGGCTGCAAAACAGTCTGTTTCCCTCCATGTATTAGGGATGCAGGTCAGGAGTAACCCCCCTCCCATCAAGCATACCTGCAGGGACTGCTGTGTAGCAAGAAAGAGGATCTCTTATGTAGCAACATGGGAGAGATTTTACTTCCAAACAGCTTGAGTGTGTTATCCCTGATATAAGCCTGGACAAGCCTGTTTGTCCACAGCATTTACTCTTTGTTGTGTCTTTTTGCAGTGCTGGGAATTGAACCCAGAGCACTCTACCACTGAGCTACATCCCTAGCCCTAGTATTTGCTTTCCAACTTAATTTTGGGGGGAGGGGAGTGTTCATATATTTGGATGCACATGTCTGTGTGGGTACATGACCATATCTGTCTGTGTGCATCTAGAGACCAGAAATTGAAATCAATGTCTGCCTCAATCACTATCTTATTTTTTTAAACAGGTCTCTTGCTGAACCCACAATTTACCAATTGAGCTAGATTATCCAGCCCACAAGTCCCAGGGATCCCCATGTCTTCACCCCCTAGCACTGTAATTACTGGCATGAGCCACCACACCAGACTTTTCCAGGCCTGCTGGGAATCTGAATTCAAGTGTTCATTCTTGTAAAGAAAGCACTTTAACCACTGAGTTATCTCAGCCAAATGTCTTGAATAAGCAAAGGGGAATATATTGAATCATAAACTCATAAACTTATAAGCAGAATTCCCAACTTAAATTTCAAAAAAAACCCTACCAAATGAGAACTTAATACTTAAAACTTAATGGATGTCAGCCCTGAGACAAATACTAGTCTTGATAACTACTTTTTTATGTTCTGAATAAGGAAACAATATGCATCTCCATTGATGACATTCTGTATTTGTTAATGTAGCAAAAGTGGACGTGGAGCTGTCTTTTTTTGGTGTATTTGTGTGTGCAATGTGTGTGTGTGTGCATGTGCGTGTTTGTGTACAGTCATATGTGTGAGGGTCTGCACGAACCACAGTGTGCTTGTGTGTGTGGATGTCAGGTGACAACTGTAAGTATCAGTCCTCACCATCCACCTTTTTGAGGCAGGATCTCTCCTTGTTCACCAATGTGCTCACTAGGCTAGTTGGCCTGTAAGCTTCCAAGAAATTCTCTTGTTCATCATAAGGGCACTGTAATTATAGATGCCCATCACAGAGTCCTGCTATATGTAGGTTCTGAAGACCCAAGCCCATCTCCTCATGCTTGCTTGTCAAGCACTTTGTGAGTCATCTCCACAGCCAGGCATTGAGCTTGTAACTGAATTGACTTGAACTCTTAGCTGATAGTCACATTTTAGCCTCTCTGGTGCGTCAAATGGGCGGCTACTTTGTGCTTCTACCTCTGCAGCCCTTTCAATTGTGGAACCTTAGAGTCTTACTTCGTGGACCCCCGTTCTCCTAGTCACACTAAGTTTAAAGAAGTGTGTGTCCCTTCACCTCACTTGACACCTAAACTCATTCTTCATTGTATATCAATGTCTCGGACAGTTCCTAACATATACTAAGTAAGTTATTTGTCTCACTGGCTCAGATATTTTTGCATCCTCACTCTACCCATCCCCCTATATCACACAGAGAAGACATTCTTTATCTATCTGTGCTTAAGGACTAATGAAAGAGCAATTGAAGTGACCAGAATAAGAGAAGCATGGCCTAATTTGTAGGTACTTCTTAGGGGTGGGAGACCAGTGGCCACTTCCTTCCTGTTTTCATTCACTTTTAGAGAAAGGTAAGAAGATTATTAATTCAAGGCCAGCCTGGGCTATAAAACAAAACCCCATTTCTCTGGCAAATAGTCTCTACTTTATCAAATATTTTCCCCATAGACTTCAAACTAGGTATCTAAATTGGTAAAATGAGCCAGTTTCGTTTCCCTGCAAAGCCAGCTTCATCAAAATAATTCTGCCACTTTACACCCCAACCATTTTAAGAAGCCCAACAATCTTACATATCTCAAACCTTACATGGATTAAATTAACAGAGACACTTCCAAAACCCAGCCTAAGCATAGCTTTCCTTTCTTCTTTCAGCTCTCTTTAAGCAGCAGAATTCTAAAGAAGACAAATTGTGCAACCAATGCCAATGCAGGATGTAAATATCTGAAAGGAAAGGAACTAGACCAGGAATTCTCCTCAGTAGGGCACACACAACCTAAGGTAAAATTTGAGCATCTGGAGAAGAAAATGCCATTAAAAAACTGATTTCACTGGAATGAGGAACACTTCTAACTGTATTCCCCTGGCTCTGCTCTGACCAAAACTCTTGTGGAAATGAAGTCATCTGAATGTCTGTGTTGGGTGGCCAGGCAGGATCAGGACAGCACAAAGGAGATGAGAAAAGAGCAAGGGGGAAATGGAATCTGTCACATCCTGGCTACAGGGAAACAGTGCGATACATCTCATCACAGCAGTGCCAGGGAGCCTGGACTGTCCAGAAAGATCCCAGCTCTCCGTGGTTAATTGCCATTGATGGCTGCTGGCCAGTCATGCATGACAATGCCCCGCATCCCCGGCTCCTGCCTGTGTGTGTTCCTGTCAGCTTTCACTCCAGGTGACGAGCACAGGCCTCTGGACCATGGGGAGGGGAGTCGGGCCGGATATGCGGGTCGAGTGGACTGGGGAAAACCCCGCGTGGATGCAAAGCAACTTGTACTCCGACAACCCACAAGTATTTAAGGAGAGAAATGTTACATGAGGAGCTCTGGCCCCTTGCTTCCCTTCCCCACAACTGCAGCCTGCAGCCCGTGGTGTTTATTTTCCTTGAGAGGAAAATGAAACTAGGCCGTGCCATGCAGACTGGTGGGATGTCTCTGACCTGGGGAATGTCAATTGGAAGCCTGCGAGTCTTGTGCACGGTCAATTATCTCTGAGCACATGCTTGAGGCTGGATAGGCAATGTGAATTGCACTTGAATACTGAAGGACATTATCTTTCTTGGGGACTCAGTGCTCTTCAACCTCGTCATTGTGGCTGCACAAGTGGAAAAAAAATCAGGCTTCTATTGAGAATAATAACAAGAAAAATTCCCTCCAATCTGGGGGATGGATGGCTTACTGAGTCTGAGGTGGCATTGATAACGTCCCACAGCTTAATTGCTCACTGTTAGTGTGATGAGCCTCTGAGATGCGGGCCTCAGAGAGGCTGCCAAAGCAACGATCACTGAGGGGTCCCCACAGAGCGAAACACCCTGAACTGAACATCACAGAACAGGCACATTGTGTTCATCAGAGTTTTCTTCACCGTGACAAAATGTCTGTCATAAGAACTTAAGGGGTGGCAGATATCTACTCTAGATCAGGGTTTCAGAAGTTTCACATCACAGTCTTGGTTTGACTCTATTGGTAAGACAGAGCATGTGACTGTGGGAAGATGTGATAGAGTCACAGACAGGAAACAGAGAACCAGAAAGAGGACAGAGTGTCAGGTATGACCTTCAAGGGCATACCCATAGGGACCTGTTCACTTCTCCTAGCTCAGCACCATCTCCTAAAGATTTGACCACTTCCCCAAGTGGTGTCATTAGCTTGGGACCACACATTCAATACATGAGCCTATGGGGTAACATTTTGTAGTCACACCATAATATAAACACACATATACTTTTAAGTTATTATATTTTGATATTTTATTTATTATTTGCAAGCAGAAAGAGAAGAGAGAGAGTGAGAGAATGGGTGTGCCAGGGTCTCCAGCTGCTGCAAATGAACTCCAGACGCATGCACCACTGTGCATCTGGCATTACATGGGTACTGGGGAATTGAACCCTGGTCATCAGGTTTTGCAGGCAAGGGCCTTAACTGCTGAGCCATGAGAACCTAAGTTGGGATCCCCAACACCCGCATTAGAAGTTGGGTATAGCAGGGCATGCTTGTAATCCCAGCAATGAGGAAGCAGAGGGGGCAAATCCCTGGCTGGCACACTCAGGGAGCCAAATTCGTGAGCTCAAGGTTCACTAAGAGACCCTGCCTCAAAAATGAGGTGGAGAGCAACTGAAGAAGACACCTGAGTTGGCCTCTGGCCTCTGCGCAAGCACACACATGCACAAACACACACATGCACAAACACACTGAACACACACATGTACAAACACATGTGTGCAAGTGCGCACACAAAAATATTGTTCCAGGCAGGATAACAATGTAGTTGAGTTTAATAATGCTCTCTCTCTTGAGCATTGTCCACACCATATGAAAGGCTGGCAAGAGTTTAACTTTCCTGAGCTTGAATTGCCTTGTTTCTAAAAATGCTCTTCTACCTCATGGGAATGGGGGACCGATTTAGTGAGCTGCCATCCACTGATGAGCTTCCTTCTCAGACAACTAGACAAACTTCAGCCAGGTGAGGACCAAAATAAGCAGATTATTTCTTTTCATAAACTTACGGATATAGCATCATGGTAAATGGTACAAACTCTGAAATTAATCAGTCTTAGATTTGAATACTGACAGTTACTATTAGGTTTCTTTTGTTAATTTTTCACATCACAAATATAGGAAATTGTGTTTCTGACAGCATTATTTCAGAAACAGTTGAGATATAGAAAGAAAGCAATATGACACACAGTCAATGCTGAAAACCCAGCAGGTGCCTCTCAGTTCCCAGCACCTAACATGGATGTCCACAAAACAGAAGCTTAGAAGTGAGGTTATGATTTTGAAAAGTAAATCATCCATGATGAACACTTGATTGTCATTAATTTTTAACTTGACATAGTTATTTTTAAAAGTATCTTCTGGGCTGGGGACATGGTGAAGTGGATAAATCACTTGTCAGGAAACTCTGAATGCCTGAGTTCTGATCCCCAAGCCCCACATGAAAGTTGGAAGCTATGTTGTCTTTCTATAATTCGAGTATACACATGGTGAGAGAGAGGTGGAAACAGGAAAATTTCCTGGAAACTCAAAGCAGTGAACAAGAAACCCTGCCTCAGTGCCTGACCTAGAAGTTATCATTTGACCTCCACATATATGTTGTGGCACAAACATGCCTACACAAATATACAACGCCAACATGCAAATATCTTACATTTTCTTTCTCAGAAAGGACAAAAATAAGTTATGGAAGCATATAGTTTTCATCTTATTATAAAGACTTTTCTCTACAATAAAACTAGTTGTTTTTTAGTTTCTGATTGTATTAAAAGGAACTGTTCAGAACTGAGAAAACATTTAAAGCTAACCAATCAATAGAGGTTAAGAGTATAAAAATCATCTGGAATTCTACCATCTGGTGATGATCATGATGAATATTGAGCAACCATCTTTCACACGTATTTGGTTCTGGATACATATTACAAATGAGATGGTATTGTGATTATAGGTGTATTTTTATCTGTGCTACTTTTAAAATTCAATCTCATTTTCCTTATCTCACTTTTAGTTTTAATTTCCCAAAAGGCCAGTAAGTGTAAGTATATGTGGGTAGAGACTGGCTTGCTTGTCACCAAAACATTTCTTTTCTCCCTGGGCACCCAGCTAGAGCCAGCCACCCATGTGGTTAGGAAAAGTCATGACTGCTACCAGCCACTGAAATGTAAGAAGTGGATGCACTCTTTCCAGTTCTAGTCTATAAAATCTTCCTGTGTTAGATTTCCTTGCATTCTCCTCTGTGTTTATTTTAGGGTTTTTTTTAAATATATTTTATTTATTTATTAGAGAGAGAGAAAGAGAGGAAGTGAGAGAACGGGCATGCCAGGGCCTCCAGCCACTGCAAACAAACTCCAGATGCATGTACCACCTTGTGCATCTGACTTATGTGGTTCCTGGGGAAATCGAACCTGGGCCCTTTGGCTTTGAAGGCAAGCGCCTTGACCACTAAGCCAACTCTCCAGCCCCTTTATTTTAGGATTTTATTGTTGTTGTCATTTTGAGACAGTTCTCATCCTGAAATCCAGGCTACCTGAAACTCATTATGTAGCCAAGGCTAGCACAGAATGCACAGTCTCCCTGTCTCAGCCTGCAAAGTGCTGGGATTACAGACATACAACATCACATTCTCTCCTTTAGATTCGAAGCAATTAAGCACAGTGACTTGGAGGTCTCGACTTAAAGGTTGTAGAACAATAATGGTGAATATAGTTTTGCTGAATCCCTGTATATCAGAAACCATTCATTCTTCCAGGTGACAATCCCAGCTCTATGGAATCTAGCCCCTGGAACCTCTGAAGTTAGTTCTTCCACGGCTTCTATCCTCTTCACTGAAATTCCGATCTCTGCCTCCTTCACCCCCTCCTCCTCCCTTTACCTGGGCTATGCCTCTCCATAAACATTAGGAGCTGCTAATTCAGAAGCGATGTTTGGACTACAGCTGACTGGGAAGGGTAGACATGCTAAAGACACTCTCTTCCCAGAATCACCCACATGAAATGTTTCTTAAATGAGATTTTCAGCTCTTGTTTCCCTGTAGCTATTAGCAATAAAAATCATTACAACTAATGTTTTCTCTGGTGCTTAAGTAGTTTAACTGAAGTATAAACTGAACATGCTGGGAACCCACTTTGCTCTGCCTCTTTACCGCTTATCTTGGGGTATCTTTAACTGTCCATCATCCTCACTTTGCTTTAGTTGGGATATTTCTGACCCTTGTAAATTATTTACTGCTGCTTGCATACTCTTCTTTGATCTTGAACAGGGTGGTCTTTGTGAGTGTTTGTGGCTATTTATTCAGAATATTTACTGATCTACTGTCTCCTTTCATTGTGAATGCATTGGCCAGAGCACATCATTAATGTGACCCCACTTTTAGCTTCTCTTTACCATCCTCCACCATCACCCTTTAGATTAGGAGGTTTAATTAATAGTTTAGATGTAAAAACACCTTTACTAGGGGTTTATTACAGTGTGGGTGATGAGCTAACGTCTCTTGGGGTTTATTCATAAACAGCCACTGAGGACGTCTTTTTGAGTATAGATTTGAATCAGTGTGCCCTCCAGTCGGGTGGGAGACAAATTTAGTCTGTGTGCTCATTTGGTTTGAGGACAAAAATGTGACAGCTCCGTCAAAGGTGTGAATATTTTGCTGGCAACTAACCAAGTCTGACAAGCTGGACTTCATCAGCCTCTACAGCCTTGGGTGAGGGAGGCCTGCGGTGAGACTGGAGATGAGGCAGAATTAGAGAGGGAACTTTCTGGAAGGCAGTGGAGTTTGTGCATAACTACCACATATATATGTACACAAACACTCACAGCACTTTGAAACTATGTGTTAATCAGAAAGGTAAATTTTGGATCTCTATACATGGATTTATTAAACAAATTTCAGTACTAGATGTATTTTCAGTATAGCACAGTATCGTCAAAAGGCAAGCCTTTTTCTGAGGAAATATGCTATCTATAGTTCAGATCAGACACTAGAAAATACCAATAAATATTTCACAGATCTACATATTGTCAGGCCCCACCTAAGACCCTCCTTCTGAATTGGAATGAATAGGAATCTTGCTCATTTTAAACACTTTTTTTTGACAATTTTTTTTTTTTTTTGAGGTAGGGTCTCACTCTGGCCCAGGCTGACCTGGAATTCACTATGTAGTCTCAGGGTGGCCTCGAACTCATTGTGATCCTCCTACCTCTACCTCCCGAGTGCTGGGATTAAAGGCGTGCGCCACCACGCCCAGCGTTTTTTGACAATTTTTATGTCAGTACAAAATGAATCATAGTACCCTCACGTCCCTGTCTTTTCCCCACCACCCCACCCTCTTGCCACTGTTACCTTCTTCTTTTCAATGAATCCTTCTACATTTTTTTTGTTTATTATGAATTTTACTCTTAAATATCACAGATGATTTTGATGGATAGCCAGGGTTAAGGATCACATTTATGTATCTGTTTATTTCATTGTTATTGCATCAATCATTTAATTTATATTTGTGTGTATACATGTATGGTGTGTATATGCAGGTGGGCACATTTTTGCATGTGGGTTCCTGTGGAGGCCAGAGCTCCATGTTGGGGTACTTAGTTTTTGAGACAGGGTCTCTTCCTAAGCCTAGAGCTCACTTATTTTGATACACAAGTTGCCCAGTGAGCCCTAGGGATTCCCTGCCTCCGCTTCCCCAGCACTAGTTTTATGGGAACTTACCACCATGTCTCGTTTTGTACATGGGGAGTTAGTTCCAAACTCAGGTCCTCCAGCTTGTACAGCAAGTGCTATCTCCCCAACCTCTCTCAGATCTTCTTGCTTCTAGTTCTGCAATCACATTAAATAGAGATTAATCCCTCTTTTATTCAATTGTCATTTAAATATGTCAAGTCAGGTTTTCTCATGTTTGAACTTCCAAATTTTCTTCTTGAGTTTAGATTCTGAGTGTCTTTCAAAAACCCCTGTGTTAAAGCTATGTTCTCCAACATTGCTTTACTGGAACATAGTGGAACACTGAACAGTTGGGACCTAGTGGGAAGTCTTCAGGTTGCTGGAGGCATGTCCTCCAAGAGGATAATGGGACCCTTATCTCTTCCCCTCTCACTTTCCAGCCACGAGGTGAATAGCTTTGCAGAAATAGTTTTTCCAATATCACCTCAGGTATTTGTAACAGCAACAGGAAGCCGACTGACACACTCATCTCCCCAGTCCTGTCACCCCTTCTTCTACTGGCTGATAACCTCTGTTTGCATTGTCAGCTTTCAACAGGATTGGCTGTGCCCTTCACTCCCAACATTGTATCAGCTGCTTTCTCACTGTAGTGACCAAACACCCACCAAGAAGCAATTACCAGAGGAAGGGTTTATTTAAGCTTACAGTTTGATGATAGTGCATATCGTGGTGGGAAAAGCATAGAGACAGCTGGTCATGTTCAGTCCACAGTGAGGAAGCAGAGTACTGGATGCTGGTAGTCAGCTGTTCCTCCTGTTTTCGTCAGTCCAGGACCCCAGCGCATGGAGTGGTGCTGCCCACAGGTAAGGTGGATCTTCCCACCTCAATTACCCTAATATAGAAAACCCCTCCATAGTGACTCTAAATCCTGTCAAATTGACTATCAGAGATTAACCTTCACAGTCATCATCGTATCACCATCATTAATTGGTTTCTACACTGTCAGTGGTCTGTGTACAAACAGGGATACATGATTTGTAGATATTTAGCCAAAGGGATACTTAACTTCTTGTGAGCTGGCCACTGCGTTGTCAATGAATCCCTTTCAAGATGAAAATGATGTCTTGCTATATTGTCCTGACTAGTCTCAAACTCCAAGGCTTAATCAATTCTTACACCTCAGCTTCTGGGCCTGGGTCATACTATTGATCTTTGAATCTTGCTTTTATTCCTAGACATTTGCATTTTAGGTAGCATTGTTTTAATTGTGTGTCTAGAATCAGTATACTTTCATATCAATGTTCGAACCAAATAGGAAAACAAATAGAAATGAATTTAAATTTTAGGTAGCTTCCAGTGTTTAGTTTGAGAACTCCTTTTATAGCAATAAAATATAGAATAGCCATAGGCCTAATACTAACAAAAAGAGAGGGAGAGAGAGAAACACAAGATAGGCAAAGCGAAGAGGAAGTAGTGATTCAGAGACAAAACCTGAGTATTTTGAAAAACAGATAAATTCCTACCCTCCGTCTCATGCTAAAGTGATTGCCAAATCTTTGTTTCTCATCAAATAATTCACACATAGGCACTCAAATGTAGAATAAGTAAAAGAGCAAATCTAATGACAGTTTCATGGGCAAGCAGTTATATAAATGATAAAAAAAATTCTTGAAGTGTCTTGACACAAATTAGAGGTGGTGCACACTTTATAATAAGGGCAATGATGATTGGGATGATTTAAAGGCACTTTAATCAAACCCTATATTGAAGCATGGATCCCAGAGGTGAGAGGCGGTAGTTAGCTTATGGTACCACCCCGTTCCCCAGGCATCCATAGCTCAGCTTACACAGAAGGATTTCAATGTCTTTGGTAAAGGAAAACCCCTTCGGAATGCATTTGGCTTTTAAGGAGTCAGAATGCTTTAGTCATGATAAGAGGAGATAACAAAAATAATTTGAATCTGCAATAGCAAAAATGAGTTGTAGGTTGAGTGGGAAAGACATATATTTACTTTCATGCTGGGACAAAAAACATCCTGGCCTATACACGATTTGCAATATTTTTAGTCAAATCAAGGTTTCATTAAAGTGCCTAGGAATATATTTTTGCAAAATTGATAAATGATGAATATAGCTTTCAAAATATAACTTAGGACACTGATGAAGCCTGTGGAAATGTATACTGATGAATTCCAACACTATATCTCCATGCTTGACTTCCTTGATAACTCCAAAGTAGATTATTAAACCTCCCAATTCACAGTCCCACTTGGATGTCTAAATGCAAGTCAAATTTACTGTGCCTTAAACAAGAATCTTGACTCCTGTTCACACTCCATAATCTTCCTACTCTCCATTATTTTGCATGTGTTTAACCTTTTAAATAGAATTATTCTATTTTTTTCAGACAGAAAACAGCAGCAGCAGCCGCCACCCTCAATCTTTCATCTTCTTTCCTATTCCAAGCTCTGTCTATCAGCAAGGCCCTGCTCCATCCTCCAGTGCTCATGCCACACTTCGCTTCAATAGGCTCTTTCTCACAGATATGCACACAAACCTTCCCCTTCTCCTTCTTTACTTGCTTCTTCTAGAGCATTTTCTACACATTAGAAGATCTTCCTTCTCTCTCTCTCTCATATATATATATATATATATATATATATATATATATATATATATAGTGGGTCACTGGCATATATATATATATATATATATATATATATATATATATATATATATACACACAACACAATATATATATATATATATATTGTCATGCCACTGACCCACTTGATAAACTCTAGGAGTTTCTAAAGACACAACAGAACCAGGTTCCTTTCCTTGACCGAGAAGGCCTCATACTATCTGGAGTCAGCCACCTTTTCAACCTCACTGCCCCAGTATCCACATCTCCCCTTTCCTGCTTCCTTGAGCTCCTTGTTGCCTTTCAAACTAAGTAAGTGAGGTCCTGTCTCCAGCACCTTGTACTTTCAGTTGATTTGCCTGAAACACTTCCAGATATGGCTGAAATGAACTTCCTCACTTCAAATTTCTGCTCAGAAGTCATCGTCTTATAGATGCCGCCTTTCTTAAAGCAATGCCTCCTCCAAGCACTCCCTTATTCTTGTTCCAGTTTTGAATTTCATTCAGAGCAGTGGTAAGTCTGGCCATATGTCATGACATATGACAGACAGGTAGGTAAGTAGATGGATGATTACTTGCCTGTTGCTATGAACAAGGGCTCCCCCAGAAGCAATTTAAGGTTTATTCTGACTTACAGTTTTGAGGGGAGACTTTCCATCCTGGAAGGGAAGGGCATGGCAGGCTGGCTCCTCACATTGCGGCCAGAGGCAAGAGGCAGAAGACCAAAAGGAAGTGAGACCAGATTATAAAACCACAACACCCACCTTCAGAGACCCACTTTTTTCAGCAAGGTTCCATTTCTTAAAGGTTCTGCCATCTTCTCAAAGATTGCCACCAGCTGGGAACTAAGTGTTCAAACACATGAGCCTGTAGGAAACATTTTGCATTTGAACCACAACAAATAGATGATGGATAGAAAGATATAGATAGATGATGATAGATAAATAAATAGATAAGTAGATGATAGATAGATAGATAGATAGATAGATAGATAGATAGATAGATAGATAGATAAGAGAGAGAAAGAATGCTGCTCATGAGAGAGGCAGAGAAACAGTCTGATAGGCAGCAGGATTCATCAAAGCTTCCCAGTTGAGCCCACTGTACAGCCAAGGTTGATAATCACAGGCTCACGGGACAAGAGCTAAGCACACAGCACAGACTTTTTCCTGCTGTGATGGAATGAGAATCCTTTTAGTGCTTTGCTATGTATTTTGGTTTTGTGATCTTTGAGGAGTGTCTCAGAACCCTCTTTGTCTCCATCAAAAACAGAGAAAGCTAAATGCAGAAGCAGGTTTTTCTCTTCCATAGTCTCTTCCCAGAGGAGGAAGGCCTTGGCAGGAGCTCTGCATGTAGCCGAGGACCTGGCTCTCTAAACTCTGGGCTGTTCCTACCCCCACCAGCCACAAGTGTCTCATGTCAGCTGCACAGTGAGACTGGCAACAATAACTTCCACGAGGGAGTTGCAGGAGGTGAAGTGATTCTGAATAAAGGGCTTAGAGCAGCACCTGACACAGAGCAGCCTCAGAACCTTTGCTCTTATCTTTCAAGAAAAGGTTTTCAAGTGAAACCGCATGTGCAAAATTCCTTTGGCCAATGATTTTTGAAAGCAGCTAGGGGGATTGAGACAGACCATTTTCTCTGATACTCTAACTCCACTCAAGAACAGAGCTGGTTAATGATTAGCTCCTATAAAATTTTCCATGTCATGTGCTTTTTTTCCCCACCAGGCAACAGAAAGTAATTAAGAATTATGGGGAGCAGATTCAGTAAGAGGGAAGGCATGCCTTTCTAGGGACAAGCTCCAAACCCTAACGAGGTTATTGGCACAGGTGTCTCCTGCAAATAAATTAATGGGGAGGCAGATCCAATCATTAATCTGTCATCCAAACTTGGTGTTTAGAGGCATTTGGGGAGATGAGGCTTCCTTTGCCCAACCTTGGTGGTGTCTGGAGCAAAGATGAGGAAGCAGGGTGATTTCATTAGGATAACAAGGCTGTTAGAGAACAATCTGCTCTTCAGATAGTACTTATAAAGCATTTCAGAGAAAGTGTGTTCTGACAGCTGCTGTCAGTCTCTCACACAGGAAATGCAGTGATTTATTGATACAGCAGGGGAGCCATTATTATCTTGATTTGCAGAAGTTTTGCTTGTGCTAACAGTCCACCTCATTGAGTTGCGAACTTCCCAAAGACAAACACACCTAATTGAATGTTTAACTTGTCCCAGCATTAGATTTTGATTTAACAGAATATGATAAATTCCCAATTACATGCTGTTGTATGTAGTTTCATAAACTGCTTCAAGCCCTTCCTTGATGAAAGACGCTAGATAAAATTACACTTTAATTATCTGCTTGTGGTAGCCCACCACTAGTCCTTGGCTGGTTTCCTTCACTGGAAGCTACAGGGCAATGTGATGCAGTGTGTATCCTCAGAAAATGTAAAAGTGCAAATTTTCAGATAGAGGAATATGTAATTATGCATAAATCAGTGCTCCATTGGATGAGTAGCAGTGCTACATTTAAATATGAGTGGTTTTTAATTAATTGTTATCTCTACCCGTACCATTCTACCTCCTTGGTTTAGCTAATTGAGAATTGACTATACCTAAGTCGAATCATGGAGTTATATTTTTTTATATTTGAGCAGCATAGAGAAAGTGATACGTTCCCAGCCATAGGGTGGCTGGATGATCAGGTTGCCTGTAGCACTCAAGGGCAGGATGTGCCTTTGGGCATGGGTAGGAACAGTCATATCTACTCACTACCACATGGATGGAAGACTTGAATTTCTCAAAATATTTGTATCAGATCAGGTACCAGTACAGTCACAGGACCATTGACTTTTCCGAGGCTGGAAGGAATCTTAGAAACCATCTAGTACAAGCTCATTTATTTTACAATTGCATTAACTGAAGCCCAGGGAGATAAAATGTCACATAGTTACTACTGAGCCAAGACAAGAAAAATTAGTAAGAGGTCGTAAATGTGTATGTTCACTGGTTATGGTTACTACCATACTCCTTCCTGTGGTTGTCAGGCAAAATCAATGGAAAAAAATGTGACTGAGGAAGAAAAAAAAAATTATGTAAGAAGCCAAGAGACAAAGGGATGGTCTTCCTCTTACAATGAGAGTGCCATCTCAGGCAAGAATAGGTGGGATTTCATAGTGGCACCTGGCATGACTGGTTCCTCACAGAGTAAGCAAGCCACATTTTGTTTATCAGAACCCAGAATACCGAGCAGTTCAAAAGAGAAATTCATGAAGCTTGACAGATAAATTTTGGACAAAGGAGTCAAGTACTAATTTATACAATGAGAAATAAGTTTTATATTATAGCAAGAGATTGAAGATTTAATTAGTTCCATCAAAAATAAAATCATGGCTGAGGGCTTAAGCAGTCAAAGTAGCTTGCTTACAAAGACTGATGGTCCAGGTTCAATTCCCCAGTGCCCACATAAAGCTAGATGCACAGGATGGCTAATGCATCTGGAGTTTGTTTGCAGTAGAAGAGGGCCAGGCACACTCATTTATTCTCATTCTCTCTCTCTCTCTCTCTCTCTCTCTCTCTCTTTCTCTCTCCTTGCAAATAAATAATAAAAATTGAAATCAAGAGACTAGAGAAATGCCTTAGCAGTTGAGCGCTTCCTGCTAAGCATGAGGCCCCAAGGAGGCCTGAAACTGTTCAAATTCAACTCTCCATCACTTACATAACAGATGAGCACATCCGTAACCAGAAACCTATGAGGAATGGAGGCTGGGAGAATCTCTGGGGCTCTTGAAAAAGGGAAAGCTCCAAAATCAGAGAGTCCATCACAAGGAAAACAGCTGGGTGTGCGATGAAGGGTGACACCCAGTATTCTACTCTATCCTTTGTAGGTGCGCACAGGGTGCCACACTGACACATCCTCACCTGTGTGCACCACACACACACCACAGAAGATATAAAATTGGGTTAAAAATAATTGTAAAGTGTGTTACCATACAATATGACAGAGATGAGAGAGCAGAAATTTCAATCTGAGAGATCTTGATGAGGTAGAAACAACTTGCCTGCCAGCAGTGCCACAGCCACGGGCTTAAACACCCCCCCAAAGGCCATGTTCAGAGCATGGTGCCCACGCTGTGGTGTGACTGGGGGTGGTAGAAGGGGACGGGGTAATAAAAGGGGGTGTAATCATGGATGTGGGCCCTCAGGAGGGAATATTGAGACCATAGCCCCACCTCTTTCTCTGTCTTTGCTTCCCAGCCACCTGGATCTGAGTTTTCCTCTGTCCTGTGCCCCCACTATGTGTCGCATGGTCCCAGTGCCAGCTGCCACAAGGCCAACTGACCATGATAGACTCTCCAAACTTGTGAGTCAAAATAACCCTTTCCTTTTAAACATGGGTTATCTCGGGCATTTCACTGCAGTGATGACAGGCTGCGACGTAGAGCAGGCAAAGGACATTTTACATAGATAACGAGCAAGCATTTGGGTCCTTGGTGGTCAGTGATACACGTGATCCGTCTTTCTAAGGCAAACGGGGATGCTCTAAGTGACATGTCTCCAGATGAATGGCTTTCTTTCCTGAAACATGCTGATGGGCATGTAGCTTCATGCACACTTAAGACTACAGATGCCAATGCAGGGAATAGGGGTGATTGCACTCGTTACAATCCCTTGGTAGACCTTAGAGTACAACCAAACTGTGACCTCCATTTTTGTCAGTTTAACTCTTCAGACCCAGCATTAATAAATGAGTATATGCTCAAGCATGTAGGTTAGTACTCAATACTAAAATGACCAGGTATAAACACCCTTTATTACCATGTACAGTTTCTAGGATCATGGGTCTTGAGTATGCTGTTCTTACTCTGTCAAAGAAGTTATATAACTCTGCATTCCCTGATAGTGACAGCAAAGAGATGCATAGCATTTACACACTGTTTGTGTTTCATTCAGGAATTGATGCACATGTAATCTTTGAGACTCCCAATTGCCTACCACTATTAGACCACACCACTAGATGCTATTACTTTTTATACTCCTAAAAATTAAAAGTAGCTGTGCCTCTGAGATTAATAATCTTTCTTACCACCAATGAATATTCTAGACTTTAAAAGAAACTTTTATTTTTTCAGTCAGACATATTGGAATCTTCACTCCAAGCTACGTTTCATTCAGCTGACTGTGGCATAGGCCAAGGTGAGACAGGGCTGCATGGATAGAGGGATAGGTCCTGCTGTCTTGGGGCTGCCTGTCCCCTCTCTACTGAACATCTACTTTCACATGACAGAAAAACTAACTGTTTAATTTACCACTTGGGGAGTATCATTTATCATGACTAAATATAGTTATAACATAACAATATTTAATTTTGCTTCTTAGTGAAATGCAGAAACAATTATATTCATTTGAGGAAAAACTTAAAATAACTAAATAAAATACAAATTTGGAATTCACTACAGACATCAGTCATGCATCAAATTCCTGTCGCCTAGGACATGAGTCAGTTGAGAGTTGGCTCTGTTTTCCTTTTCCCAGCTATGACCAGTTTAATCCCAGAGAACACTTTATCTTTGAATGCTAATTTTGTGGTTCTAATGGCAGGCAATTTCGGTAAGGAAATTGACGGTCTATTTAAAATTTAAACGAGAAGTTCTTATTGCTCCCCTGCAAAACACTGAGATTCTAAAAAGTACCTTCTTGGGAGATGAAGAATCAATGTCATCAGGAAGATATCTATTCTCTACAGTTAATGCAGATGTTAAAATGTGACCACACATGCCCACCAATGTTTGACTCACCTGAAGTCAGAGGGTAAGATCCATTCCTGGTTCCTAGAAGTACTATCTCTGTGCCCTTGGGCAAATCACTTACTTTTATCTGCCAAACCTACTTTAAAAAACATGACAGTGGCAACAATAATTTATAGAATTGATACTTGTAAAATAATAGAGATAAAAGCACTTACCCAATGTTTTCCATATACTAGTGGCTTTATAAACACCAACGAATTTAATTAATATCACATTCTCAGCAGTTGGAAGAAGACATGATTCAGAGCTCAAGTTGCATGTAAAACTGCACTTGGTGTGTTTTGACCCTAAGCCTGTGGGGGAATGGGGCCAACCACCATTGTTCTTAAAATACCAGTTTAAGAAGAAAAGAAATCAATGGTCATAAGCCACCCATGATACATTGCTGCTTCATCTCTTAACACTGGGCCGTGAAAGCGTCTAGCACCAAGAACATTCTCACTGTTACGGAAGCTGCAGAACAAACCCACAGTTTATCAAAAGTTCACTTGAAAGTTTTCTGTGGCAAAGTACATCCAAGAAATGCCCGTGCTTACAAAGATGGGGACAGACGGACAGGACAGAAGTGCACCTTTCCCGTCCCTCAGTTCCCGCCTTGTGGTGTTTTGGGAGTCAGATACTGTGCATAGTGCAATCACACCATGAAGAATGGGCTGTGGTGAACTCGGCAGGACCAGAGTGACTGAGTCCAAGGTAGCCTTTGCCAGGGGTGGACGTGAGGAAGCATGTGCACTAAAGTAGAGCACGTGTGTCCGTGTCGGGAGCGGTGATACTCAGTGTCTGATGTCCACCTCAGAGACTTTCATGGGGAAGGAGACAGGAACCAAGCACAGAGAAGACTCACTGCTCCTCCAAAGCACTGTTTCATGCACAGAACGAACTAACTCATGCCTGATCATACTGTTCATACAAGGCTCCCATGGCCCTGGCTCAGTGTGAGGGAAGAAATTTGGAATTGTTACCAAGGAGGTGTGGTGTCTCTTTAAAGATCTGACCCTAAAGACAGGCAACGATACCTACATAACTGATTTTTGTAATTCAGAAAAGCTCCCTTGATTGATTGTGTGGGAATTCTTTCTCAGGCCAGAGGCATGTAGTAACTTGCAGCAGGATTTCTAGCTGCAAAACCTGCTTAATAAGAAGTAATTGTTATTTAAAGCTGCTATGCTTGAGGTACCTAATTGCATAATAATAAGAAGTGAATACACCAAAGAATAAAATGAAATGTACATGAAACATGTGTCAAGGTATAAATGCCCTCCAAAAGCAAGCTACATATTTGTTTTCATTATTTTAAAATTACTTTATGGAGGAGATGGTGCAGAGGAAGAACATGGGAGCCAAAAGACACCTTTGTCTACATAAAAATGTTTCCTAGAGCTTGCTGTGACACTAAGCAGCCATGTCATTCCTTTGACAGCTCACTACCCTGTAGCCCCATAATTGGGAGCAGGGAAATTGACTCACCAATAATTATAATAATAAATGGCAAAATTCACTTGAGCTTTTGCCTATCAGTCACATGTCACATTTGTCACCAGGCTCTGAGACATTGATGTGACCAGTGTCTTAGATCAATGGGCGGATGATGGGAATATGAATGACCATAACCACAAATGTCAACTCTATCCCTTTAAATGCACTCCGTGTTCTGTAGATAACCTGAAAGGTCACATCGATAGTTGCCACCTGCTATGTCTCTCCTTCCAAACGCTATCAGACAACATGGCGTTTCGGGAACAGGGAAGCTGAATGCTACAGTAGCCTGACATTTAACGATAGATCAGGGCACATCATCGTCCTGTTAAGTGGTGGTGATTCTTGTCTGCCTGTGAAAGACGACCCGGTACAGTTTCCCTGCCTTCTTCGGTCAGAGGGGCAACCTCCTAGCCTTAGTCAGGGGAGGCTCCTTTATCTTTCAATTACAGGAATGAGCTGACCAACTCTATTTTCTGTGAAGTCAAGTACCTGTGATATTTGCAGTCATTTTCTAGCTAGCAATGCAGTCACTCCGCTACTACCAAAGACAAAATAAAAGCTCTGGATTTCATACTATGCAGTGGGGAACAATTTGAATCAGTGAAAAGTCTGATGTATAGTACACTTTAAAAGAAATGCAACCTAGTGCTTTTTTTAAAAAAAAAAAAAAATTACATATAGTAACTTCAACTAATTGCCAGAATAAAGTTTGCTCCCTCTGGCTTTAATGAACAGATTAGCCACACTCGCATTAGCAATGCCATTTGCATAAAATTAATTTGCTAAAGCCTTTTAAAATAGTGTTCAAAATGGCTTAAACATGCACCCTGCCTATTTATACTATTAATTTGCTAAGTAAACCTTTCCTTTTAAGTAGGGCAAAACCGAACCATCAGTCCAGCTAAAGTGGAAGTATGGGAAAACCCTAAAATAATGGTGTCAAGACATTGCCGTGTTTCCCCCATATTATACTGGTGTCATTAAAAGTTTAGTTCCAGCAAAGTAGTAATGGAGATCATTTTGTGTGTGTGTGTGTGTGTGTGTGTGTGTGTGTGTGTGTAAGTGTCCAAGTGTGTGATGGCAGGTGCACACCTGCCACAGCACACATGGAGATTAGAAGACAACTTCAGATATCATTCCTCATATTTTACCTCCTCGTTTGAGGCAGGGTCTCTCATTCATTGCTCCATTCACCAGGCCCATAAGCTTCCAGAAGGTTCTCCTATCTCCAGATCCTTTCCTGAGAAAGGCACACTGAGATACAGATAGCCACAACCATGTTCAACTTTATGTGGGTTCTAGGGTTCTGAACTCAGGTACACATGCTTGACCAGCAAGTAGTTTATTCACTGAGCCATCCCCCAAGCCTGTCATGCAAAAATTTTATAAATCATTAAGGTAAATGGGAAAATTAGATTAGTTTTGAACCTGATTTAGCACTCTATTAAAAAATGACTATTTTCCTATACCCATTTTTAGTTGAAACTAAATATTGCAGTTGATATATACTCCATGCACATCACGGGGGAGGAGTATAAAGACAAGAAAAAAGTTTAGGGAACAAAATGGAAGAATCTAAATATAAATCCGATCTTATATTTATCTCAGCTAATATTAAAATTATTTACCTATGCTCTTAAATATAAAGACTTCAGCGAGGCATGGTGATGCATGCCTTTAATCCCAGCACTCTAGAGGCAGAGGTAGGAGAGTCATCATGAATTCGAGGCCATCCTGGGACTACATAGTGAATTCCAGATCAGTCTGGGCTAGAGTGAAACCCAACCTCGAAAAACAAACAAACAAACAAACAAACAAATGACTTCAAGGGCCAGACATGGTAGCACATGGCTTTGATCCCAGCACTCAGGAGGCAGAGTTAGGAGGATTGCCATAAGTTCAAAGCCACTCTGAGACTACATAGTGAACTACAGGCTAGAGTGAGAGCCTTCCTCAAAAAACCAAACTAACAAAAGAGTAATGACTTTATTAAATAAGTCTTTATTAGAATGCTGACAATCTTCTCTTAATTATTCATGAACTGCAAAGAAATCTCCATAAATAGATCAATAATACATGTAAGATAATATTTGATAAGTTAACTCCAAAATCCATTATGAAAGGAGAACATATAGGGAAACCATCAACCCTCAAAAACAATTTTCAAGTGTAATACATTGGGAATAAATCATTAGCTCTAGCTACCTTGGCTTAGAATATTTCTGATGGCTTAGAAATGAAAATGCTGTGGTATCGATTAAAGAAAAAGTCAATCAGTGAAACAGTAAGAGAACAGAAACAAATTTATGAATGTGCAGACACTTCTTGCATATAATGGCAGAATTTTATTTAGCCCAATGTGGAAAGAAAACACCAAGAAATTGTGTTAGAAAATTAACTACCATTTCAAAAACAAAAAGGTAGATTTTGGTCCATATAATTCTTTTTTTATTAATTTTTTATTTTTTATTAAATTTATTAATAAATTAAAATTAGCTTTGTATTCAGCAAATACAGTCAGTTTGGTACCATTATTAGGCTCATCCGTGACCTACCCCCTCCCCTTGGCCCCTCCTTGTTGAGGTATATCAGTCATGAATTGTGGAGTTAGCCCACAGTTATGGGTAGGATAAATGTCTCTGCATATCATGACCCAACATGTGGCTCTGACATTCTTTCCACCCCCTCTTCCGCAAAATTTCCCTGAGCCATGTTGGGTTCATTTTTGGTCTGCTTCAGTGATGAGGTGTTGGGGGCCTCTGGGTCTCTGGATCTCTGATTTGGTAGGAGTTGATTTTTCTCTGTGTTGATCTCCTTCACCCTTGTGCTGGTATCTGGTTCACCAAGAAAACAGCACCCTTGCTTGTTTTGCCAATTTTTCTTAGTTTCAGCCAGGGCCCTTTTGAGGTATGATGGGGTGGCTCTCTCCTTAGGATCTACATCTATCTGAAAAAGAGAAGCAGATTCTCCAACGGGGAGTAAGTTAGCACCAGGACAAATGAGATAAACCTTCCTTTTTTTTTTAATAGAGAATTTCATACGTGTAGGCCCTCTTGTAGCCCACAATTGATGGTAGCTTGATATTGGAGAGTGGGCTTATGTTTGGATATGGTTCTGACTTGTATCCCAGCTCCAGCTATGGGTCCCGTACCACTGAGGGGATCAGTCAGCCGAATCAAGAGCAGTTGGTTCCCCACCATGGCTGTGTGCCACTATTGCACTTGTGTGGGCATCACGACAAGTTATTTGCTGCTAAGTAGGTTAGACCATGAGTTGCTTGGACAGATATTGGTCATTTTCCCCCAGTCGCCCATATAGCACCTTCTGGCACTAGACACGCTGACTGTCTGGAGACTGACTCTCTTCCAAGTTCTAGCTTTGTCACCCCATGTTACATGTCAACCACATAAGGTGTCTTCAGAAGTAGGGTCTTACCACTAACCTTTGGTGGGTCATCAAGTACTCAGACAGAGATATGTCTTTCTTTTAGGAAACCTTGTAAGTCTCTCTGATCAAAAGCTCATTGTGGATGATAGCCACATGCTGGTACTGGGAGTTACAGGTCAGTGCCCACTAAGAAAAGGAAGAAAAAGATAACTAGTATAAAAGAGTTAGAAGAGAGAGGGGGAGAGGGAGAGGGAGAGGGAGGGAAGCTGTAGAAGATTAAGGTCAGTCTTCATGATACCCTCTCCAGTGTCTTGTGGCTCAGGTGTTCCCTCTAAGGGCCTGGTGAAGGTTCAGCCATTTGGCCTGCCTTTTAGGATGTAGAATTTTATGGTACCATTGCCGTTTGGGTCTAGATTTGTGTTTCCCACCTCCCTTCACCTACCCTCCCTCCCCACCCATCCTATTGTCTAGTCCACGAGATGCTTGCTGGGTATGTAAGGCATCTTGGGTAGATTCAGGTTAGGTGCTATAGATGAGTGAGATTCTTGAAAATAAGCTATGGATAAATTAAGAAACCTAAATTAAAAATAAAAATTTTAGAGTTTAATATACAAATATGTGAAAGACATTTTATAACAATAGAAAAAAAGTAAAACTGTGAAAGAAAAAAATGGACAAATTTGACTAAATCAAATTCAAAACTCTACAACAAAATGTACATACACCAAAACAAATCCTAGCAAAACATCAAATATATCTGTAATAAGTATAGAATTTTCATAAAGAAATAAAAATAATCTCCACAAATCTAAGTCAAAGCAAAAATAATAGGCAATTTACAGACAAGAAAATGACCAATAGCTTGTCCAGATGGGAATATAAGTTTGCAAGTAATCAGGGAAGTTAAAATAAAAATGGTAACAAATGCCACTTTTTCATCGATGAAATTGTGAAAAAAATACATGATGGCATATATTTGGGTAAAGTTTACCCATTCCCATTTAAAAAGAGCAATGGGGCTCCTGGGAAGGACACTAATAATATTATTAAAATTAAACTTTAGAGGCTAGAGAGAGGCTCAGCAGTTAAGTGTGCTTCATATTGCAAGCATGAGGGCCTGAGACAAAGTTTTAATCTCTAGAATCCACATGAGAAGCTGGACATGGCCACACGCCTGTGACCCCAGGTCTGCTGGACATGGCCACATGCCTGTGACCCCAGGTCTGCTGGACATGGCCACACCCCTATGACCCCAGGTCTGCTGGACATGGCCACACCCCTATGACCCCAGGTCTGCTGGACATGGCCACACCCCTGTGACCCCAGTCTGCTGGGCATGGCCAAACCCCTCTAACCCCAGGTCTGCTGGGCATGGCCACACCCCTATGACCCCAGGTCTGCTGGACATGGCCACACCTCTGTGACCCCTGGTCTGCTGGACATGGGCACACCTCTGTGACCCCTGGTCTGCTGGACATGGGCACACCCCTGTGACCGCTGGTCTGCTGGACATGGCCACACCTCTGTGACCCCAGTCTGCTGGGCATGGCCACACCCCTCTAACCCCAGGTCTGCTGGACGTGGCCACACCCCTCTAACCCCAGGTCTGCTGGGCATGGCCACACCCCTCTAACCCCAGGTCTGCTGGGCATGGCCACACCCCTCTAACCCCAGGTCTGCTGGGCATGGCCAAACCCCTGTGACCCCAGGTCTGCTGGACATGGCCACACTTCTGTGACCCCAGGTCTGCTGGACATGGCCACACCCCTCTAACCCCAGGTCTGCTGGGCATGGCCACACGCCTCTAACCTCAGGTCTGCTGGGCATGGCCACACCCCTCTAACCCCAGGTCTGCTGGGCATGGCCACACGTTTGTCACCTCAGGTCTGCTATGCATGGTGATATATGCTTGTGATCTCAATGCTGCTGGGCATAGCCACATGCTTGTGACCCCAAGCCTGCTGGGGAACAGAGATCCAGGAATTGCCAGCATTCACAAAAAAATAACTGAAAATATGGAAAATTATGGAATCAGTAAGAGACTGAAACTCAAAACAAGAATGGGTTGATGAATGATGGAAATGGACTCCCAGTGTTCTGCTAAGGGCATCGTAAGCAAGTGCCCTCCCAGACTGAAGAGGAGCTCATGGGGTACTGCCAGGGCTCACTCACATGCATCCAACACATACACACACCCATTAGACACACATGCAAAACAATTACATTGTACAAATTTTCCATGCTTCCATTTTTTGATATTTGTTCTGGAATACATACATAAGATGTTAATGAAGGAAACAAAACTCATAGAATATAGGATATACTTCTAAGTATAACATAATATAGAAATTTTTGCTACATCTATACAAATGTGCCCACAGAAAAGTTCTTAACACAACAGGAAGTATACTACAAATAAAACACTATATATGAGGCATGTCATGTATGTATGTATGTGTGTACACATTTGTTTTCATAGAATGCCTTTAAAATCTTGGCTAGAGAGATGGCTTTGTGGTTAAGAGCTCTTACTGAGCATGCCTAAGGGCTTGAGATCACCTGCATTTGATTTCCCAGCAACCATTTAAATAGCTACATATGGCTGTGAATGTCTGTAACCTCAGTCCTATGGGAGCAGAGACCAGAGAACCACTGGAGCTTGCTGATAAAAAACAGCAAAAAAAATGGCAGCTCTGGGTAAGTGAGAGACTCCATCTCAAAGAAACACTTGGTAGAGTGAAAAGAGGAGACACTAAACATTCTCCTCTGGACTTTGCATGGTTGCAGCACAAGCATCTGCACACATACACACCTACACCACACACACACACAAACTGTGCACAAGGAACTGTTGTGCAAAAAATGTTAGGTGGTCATGGAATCTGCAATGAAGTGAATGAAATTTCTATCACAGATTTCTTGGCCTATTTTAATTTTGCTTGCGTTCCTGAGGATTTTTTAAGTGAAGTTAGTCACAAATAAAAACTATAGTGTTATCACATTACAAAACAAAAAAAAACCCTCTGCATAACTTTAAAAGGGTGAGAGGAGTCTGTGTGAGGTGACTGGAATGTGCTCATGATACCTGGGGAGAGAACCATGTGCACTGTTGAAGAAAATAGCACAGAAAGCAGGCTTACACAAGTTTGTATACATTTGTCCAGTTACATACGATGAAGTAAAATGTTTTGTCTATTAAATATTTAACATGTCTACATGCACAGAACACACCCCTTAAAACAAGCACAGGAAGAATCTAGAGTGATGGACTGACTGGTTAACAGCCAAAGTCTGTGTATGTGGGATTACACTGGCAAAGTGAGGGAGAAAGTTTATCCCTGTATCTTCAGATGTTTTTCTTTAACAGTGAGACTATATTCAAGATTGCTATAATAATATTTTATAAAGTTAAAATATAAAAAAAATCTGTTATCTGATTAGTATAAAAATGGGGTTAGACATGGCTTAGCGGTTAAGGCACTTGCTTGCAAAGCCAAAGTACCCCGGTTCGATTCCCCAGGACCCACGTTAGCCAGATGCACAAGGGGGCACACGTGTCTGGAGTTCATTTGCAGTGTCTAAAGGCCCTGGTTCACCCATTCTCTCTCTCTCTCTCTCTCTCTCTCTCTCTCTCTCTCTCTCTCTCTCCTCTCTCTCTGTCAAATAAATAAATAAAAATAAATATATTTTTTAATGTATGCCTAAAATTCACATGGTAAAAGTAAATTCTTTGAGGAGCTGTGGCATTTTCAACCATCCTCACAGCATCTCTGTAAATTTTCCCTTTACTTAGTCAACACTTAAGTGATCAAAGCCAGCCCTCAAAACAGCTTCAGAAACTGAATCTTTTCATTCATTCTGTCATATCTAGACCAATGATTTCTTCTTTTAAAAGACTAAAACTATATATTTTAAGTTTTAAGTGTTTTATTTTTATTTAATTGAAAGAGAGAGAGGAGAGAATGAGCACACCAGGGCCTCACTAGCCACTGCAAACAAATTCCAGATGTATGCACCACCTTTACATGAGTACTGGGGAACTGAACCTGGTCCTTAGGCTTTGCAGGCAAGCACCTTATCTGCTAAGCCATCTCTCCAGTCCTAAAATGATATTTTACTACATTTAATTTCTTGACTGAAATAGAATTCAGCATCCTTCCTTCCTATGTTTCTTATTTTAGTTGTTTTGTGGTAACATTTGACACACAAATTTTAATAATATAAAATTTATAATACAATATATTTTACATAATTTTTGAAAATAAATTATTTCGTCATTCAAACTTAGTTTTCTAATGTGTAGTCTTATAGTGAAACTCTCAAAAGCTTCCTATGCTGAGTGGTGACGGGCTGACCTTCCAAACATTCTGTGACATAGGTAGAAATGGTCACAAGAAGTACCAAACAAGGGTTACCATTGTCTTTTTAACTATGGTCAGAAGGATCACATCTTGAAGAGATCTCAACTTGCTTACATCCTGAATCAATGAGACCTTTTTTCCTTATAGATTGTCGAAATCTTTCAGCTTCCTTGCTCACTATACTAGAATATGCTCAGATTGATTCCCTGCAAGGTTTAGCTTTTGCCAATATCACACATTTCCTATTTTGGATCCTATTTTGGGCTGGAATCTGTGGGATCCACATGGCAGGGTTAAACCATGCTGCCTTATGTCAACATTCTTCATGCCATAGCAGTGAATCACAGACAACATTGGGGGACTCTCCTCCACTTTGCTATATAACAAGTGAGAATGCACGATTCTCAACATTTCCTGTTAGGTGACAGTGGAGACGCAGAATTTCAAGTGTAACACACTTTCCCAGGTACTTAATATACGCCAAACTTTGCCACCATTTTTAGGGAGTGACAGGGTCAGAGAATTCTTTTAAGGTCAAACTGTCCTGGCTAGTTAGTTGTGAATAAGGGCATATGGACTCCTGCACATGGGCAGACGGTTGGTTGGAATCCCTTACAATACTGTCCTTCAAGGCAAAGAAAAGGCAGACTCACAGAAATAAGAGGAGAAGCACCCCTGAGGACCAATCAGGACAGTGGCAGTGGCAGGAGGAGGCTGGGCAAGGAGAGTTCCTGCCCACAGGCCCTGGAGGCATGGTTGGCATCTTCTTGTGTTGTGCCAGTTCAGAAGTTTCAAAAGTCAAATCCATCTGACTAGGTATGAAACAGATGCTTCAGACTGCCTTGCTTGAAGCACTGACTCTTCACTGGCGCTCAGAGGACTAAATGCAGAATGAAAGCCTGACACCCTGACTTCCTTACATACCTGTGACTTTTGACTATGAATGTTGAGTCAAATTCCTGCTTAATGCTATAGCAGATATGTCAAGCTGTCTAAAAACTGGGATATCTAGACCACCTGCTCTTTACTTAAGACTGAAGGCATAAAAGTAAGAGTACCTTAGTAGAAGCTTTTGCCATGTGTTGCAGTCAGGTTCACATTGCTGGTAGAAATCACCCAACCAAAAGCAGCTTGTGGGGAACAAAAGAGGTTTATTTTGGCTTACAGGCTTGAGGGGGAAGCTCCATGATGGCAGGGAAAATGATGGCATGAGCAGAGGGCGGTCATCACCCCCTGGCTAACATAAGGTGGATCATAGCAACAGGAAAGTGTGCCAAATACTAGCAAGGGAAATGGGCTATAATACTCATAAGCCTGTCCCCAATAATACACTGCCTCCAGGAGGCGTTAATTCCCAAATCTCCATCAGCTGGGAACCTAGCATTCAGAATACCTAAGTTTATCGGGGACACCTGAATCAAACCACCACACCATGTCCTTATCTAGAACCCACAAATGTACTCGAAAGTCTCCAGTCATTGTTCTTAACCTATACTCACCTTGGATCCCAGGAACAGCAAAGCCTGGTAGAGAGCTCACATTATAATGAGATCAAATGTCCTCCCCATCAGCAAGCAAGAGAATCCTCCTGCCAGAATAGCTGGACCCAGGAGCTCTAGGGCTTCTAGAGATCACCTTGAAAAACCATACTGACATGACCAGTCAGTGGACCAAGATTGCCTATTTCTTACCCTCCTTGCTCCAAATTCTTTATTTAAATGCAAAGCTCATACTAGTGCCATTAAGACAGACTGGCCACTGAACTTCTTCACCTCTTCTTCCCAAAGTGTTGAGCTTATTAAACCTGCTCCTGCCCTTCACCACAATGCAAGGTTTCTGTATTTGAGGTGTTGGGATGGGCAGGTGGGGACTTCTGCAGCCAGAACTTTTGTCATCAAACTCTGTTAATAGGTATGTGATAGTATCTCATTGGGTTTTAATTTGTATTTCCTCAATGCCTGAGGTTAAACATCTCTTCACGTGTTTCTAATTGTATTTTTTTTTAATTTTTATTTTGTAGTCAGTGAATACAGTCAAGTTGGTACCATTGTTAGCCTCCTCCCTGTCCTCTCCCCTCCATAGGGACCCTCCTTGTTGGGGTAAATGCATTGCACATTGTGGGGTTAGCCTTCGGTTTTGGGTAGGAGGAAATATCTCTGCATGACATGACCCAACGTGTGGCTCTGACATTCTTTCCGCCCCTCTTCCGCAAATTTCCCTGAGCCATGTTAAGTTCATATTAGTTCTGCTTCCATGTTGAGATCTTGGGCGGGTGCCTCTGTGTCTCTGGATATTTAGATGGTTTGGTAGGGGCTGATTGTTCTCTGTGTCTGTATCTCCCAGTTCGCCAAGAAAACAGCACCCTTGCTTGTTTTGCTAATCATTCTTAGTTTCAGCTGGGGCCCTTTTGAGGCATGATGGGGTGGTTCTCTCCTCAGGATCTGCATCTATCTGAAAAAGACAAGCAGATTCTCTAATGGAGAGTAAAGTTAGCACCTAGTAAATGTGATAACCATTGTTTTTTAGAAAGAGTTTGATGGAGAGCAGGCTCATTTTTAGAGGTTCTGACTTATTTCCCAGCTCCAGCTATGGGTTATGTTCCACAGAGCAGATCACTTAGCCAAATCGAGAGCAGTTGGTTTCCCACTGTATTAGTCAGGGTTCTCTAGAGGAACAGAACTGCTAGAATGAATTATTTTAAAAGGGGATTTATTGGATCAGCTTACAGTAGTCCAATAGCAGTTGCAGGCCCGAGAATCACCGAACCTGGTAGTTGCTCAGTCCTTGTGGCCAGATGCCTCAGCAGTCCCGACCCGGCACTGCAGATGGTGCTGGAAAGCCTGGAGGCTTCCTGAGGAGCCGCTGGGTTTCAATCCACGGGGGTCTTCAGTTGATGCTGGTCTTTCGTCCGCACTGGTCTTCAATCCACGCTGGAAGGTAGCAAGCAGCTCCGGCAGCCAAAATGGAAGCAAGGCAGGCAGGAAGGAGGAGACTCTTTTTACCCAGAGCTCCCTTGTATCAAGTCCCCCTCTGGGTGGGGCTGCCCATTCTGGGGGAAGGGCTTACCCTGGGGGAAAGACTTCCTCTTTTAGTTGATCCTTCCTAGAAGCAACCTATGGATTACTAAACAGATCAAGTTGACAACACCTTAACTATCACACCCACCATGGCTGTGCACCACTATTGCACTTGTATGAGCGTCATGACAGGTTGTTTGCCGCTAAGTAGGTTAGACCCTATGCATTACTTGGGCGGATTCTAATTTTATTTTAAAATTCAAAATGTGCTCAGAGTCAGCTCAAGTATGTACTGTTTAGGCATCAGAGACAAGTAAGTGCTCTGCTTATCAAACCTGCTGAGCATTCAAGCTAATTGCCCAGCACAGGGCTCCCACCTTTGCACCCCTCACACCCAGCACAGGGATGAAGCATTCAGTGAATACAAAAGAGACAAAATTACTCAGTGTTTCTTCACCTTCCTGTAAACACACAAACGATGGTGCTCTAGGCACAGTGGGTGACTACCGAACATGCCGAAGAACTTCTCTTTCTCTATCTGTTCCCCAAACTGTAAGTGGTGCTAGTTATCCTAACATGAATTCGTTACTATGAAAGCTGGTTGAATGTAAGAAAGGAAAGAACGATTCCTTAGAAAATTTAGATGACAAATAACTTCTAAAAGTGTAAAAAGAAAAGGAGGGGAAGACAACATGAAAAATTGGGGCTGGAGAGATGGCTTAGCAGTTAAGTGCTTGCCTATGAAGCCTAAGGACCCCAGTTTGAGGCTCGATTCCCCAGGACACACGTAAGCCAGATGCACAAGGTGGCACATGCATCTGGAGTTCATTTGCAGTGGCTGGAGGCCCTGGTGCACCCATTCTCTATCGATCTGCCTCTTTCTCTCTGTGTATGTCTGTCGCTCTCAAGTAAATATATAAAAATCAACAAAAAAATTGGGTGAAATTATAAAAGCCCAATTGTATTTTAATCTTAGACTGCATTGTAGGTTCCTTTTTAAGTTTTTGTATATTTGAATGGAATATAAATTGTGAGTAATACATTTTCGGTATTCTTTAAGAAAAACAATGTGAAACAGTGGGCCAAGAGCCAAAGGAAGGCTTTTAAATAATATAGTAGATGTCAGTTATTAATGTCCCATTATAAATGCTAAACGTGCTTATAATAGAATATTTGAAAATGAAGCAAATAACGAGAAACAGAGACTGGAGGTGCAGCTCAATGGTAGTGCTAGCCAATATGCACAAGACCTTGTTTTAATGGCCAGCATTTGAGAAGACAGAGGAGAAGGAAGGTGAGAGAGAAGGAGAGGGAGGAGTGAGGTGAAGGAAAAGAAAGAAGGAGAAAAGGGCAAATTGTTTGATCCAATGATTAAACTACATTTAGCATTTTGGAATATTTGTCATTACAATTATGAATATTCATAACATATGCAATGTTTTACTTAAAATTAATACAAACTTGTTATTATAATAGTTCACAAGTGTCATTTTAATGGTTTCCTAATGTTTTATAATATAGCAGTGTTACAGTTTTTTTAGTCAACCTACTTTCTAGTTCTTTAATTTTAGACATTTTGAAAGTTTCTGCTTTTTTTTCACTGTTATTAAATGCTGTGGTTAATAGTTACTGTAAATGAATTTCTGAAATATTTTGGAATAAATCATTAAAAAGATTCCCTGAACTGATGAAACAGGAGGTTTCTGATTAAACCATTATCCCGATCTTGCACAGAACTTAAAAATATTGGGCTGGAGAGATTGCTCAGTGGTTAATGCACTTGTCTACAATGCTTAACAACCTGAGTTTGATTCTCCAGTACACACATAAAGCCAGATACACAAAGTGGCATACACATCTGGAGTCCATTTGCAGGGGCTGGAGGCCCTGGCATGCCCAGTCCCTTTATTTCCTCTCTCTGCTTGCAAATAAATAAATAAACAATTTTAAATGTCCAAAAACCTTGAAAATATGAATGAAGAAACCCAACAATAATATTCTAACTAATACATATCTAGTCCTTAGCACTGAAAACATTATTATGATAACAAGTATACTCTTACTGGAAACCTAACTCTAGGTTCTAAGCATTTTCTTACAGCACTGACTTTATTTGCTGACTTCTCTTTATTATTGCATGTTCATATCTTTTTATGAACACACAATTTCAGCCTCTCTTCTAGCAAAGGACTTTTAGATGGCTATTTCTGTTTTTTATTATAAATAATACTGAAATGAACATCTTTATTAATGCCACATTACCATCTTAGGTTAGCATTTCAAAAGTGAAATAGCCTAGGAAAAGCTATTAGTCTTTTGATTTATGTGGCCATGGTATATTCCAGAAGGAAGAAATTAATATACACTCACACCATGAGCCACTGGCTGATTGCACATGGTCAGGATGCAAACAGTAAGCTGCCTAATTACATCGACTAGTCACACCTGAAACCATTTATGCAAATGACCTATTTCCTTGGAGACCATCCCCAGGTGTGTGGATTTGCGACTGGAATCCTCACAGAGTTTTCTTTGGTTTACAGAAACCAGTTTGTATTGCTGTTGTGTGAAGGGTGATAGAGAAACTACATGCAATACAAACTTCCTGCCTGGAGGTATTTGTCATCTCTGTTCATCTGTCATTATGGACTCCCTTGGCTAAACCTCCTGGTTGAGGTTTAAAGGCCCCAATGGGTCATTGTCATACACCTGTAGGATTCTCTGACTGGTTGAGTATTGATTTATCCATTTTGGAATTCCTTCGCATTGATTGATTAAGCCCATACATCTTGTGGTGGGCAGCTTCTGTCTATAAAAGGTGGCCGGGAGAGCCGCTTCACTATCATGTATTTTATAGCTCACTGACATTCATGGACTGACTCTTATTTGTTCAATGTTACTATTAATACTAACGGGTGTTACAAGTCTGGCCTTGGTCTTGGTCCATTTTTGGTACCTCTAAGGACAATGGGTTAAAGTGATAATAAAATAGATATTATCACATTTACCCAGTAAGAGAAAATGATTTCAGCAAGATCAGTTCCATTTCATTGAAAATAAAGAAAGAGCAATAACAGGAATGGGCTTTATACTAGAGAGAAATGAATAGCTACTCCGTAAACAACCACCACAGTGAAATTTCAAGTTACTGTTAAGACACTGGGAAGTTCCTGGTAGGGTGTGGGAAGCAGGTGGAGGCAGACTGGCCACACTCACAAACGTGGTAGAGACTAACAGGAGAACGTAAGCAGTGAGAGGGCTTGTATGAGCTACTTTCTCACTACTGGGATCAAATACTCAACCTGGAGCAAATCGTGAGAAGAGACAGGTTCCATTCAGCATCCAGTTCAAAAGGGTAGAGTCCAGCACAACAGGGAGTGCATGACAGGTACGAGCAGGAAGTTGGAGTCACCTCACCTTGGCAAACAGAAAACAGAAGAATAGCAATGGGACTGGACCATAAAACCTCAAGTCCAGTGCCTGCCAATGACACACTCTTCCTACAGCAAGGCTCTCCTTCCCAAGGGTTCTGCAGCCTTCCAGAATAGTGCCGCTAGCTGGAGAGTAATTGTGTAAATACGTTAAACTGTGGGAGACATTGTACATTCAAATCAACACACTCTGTACCTGACATCGAGTCCTTATGGATATCTCGCAATGCAAAATGAATTCAGTCCAAAATAAAAGTGCCCACAGTCTTCACTGAGACGTAATGCAGTCAGTTAACCGTGAGCCCTATACAGTAAAACACAAGTTACACACTTCTAATACACTATGGCACAGAATAAGCACTCCCATTCCAAAAGAGAAGAACGGGGCCATGGCAAAGACAGAATGGACCAAATCAACACTGAAACCAAGCAGGGCAAACACCAAATCCTGAAGCTCCTTTTCCCCTATCTGGGATTCATGATGAAATACTCTGGGTTTCCAAAGGCCAGAGTCGCTTCATTCTCCAGATGTGCTGTGTGCAGCCTCTCTCGTGGGGTGGGCCAAATCTGCACTGTCCTCCTCATGCTCATGGTGTTGGAAGCATGAAGCAGGCAAGGTTGAAGGGGTCTTGAGTATTCACCATAGTTCCAGACAGCTGCTGAGGCTACGCAATGCATGGCAGGTCCCCAGGCACTGAAAGGAGTCCCTGAGAGGCCCCTGCTTGAAGCTGTGCAGTAGAAACCACAGGATGTTGGGGATGCCGCATGTCTACTGAAGAAAGTACTACAGATTCACAGTGGTGCTGACCCAAGATACACAGCCGAATGGGAGGAGCTACCCAAGTACTTGGGCACCTAGATCGTCTCACCATGAGTCCCATGAAAGACAAAGAGCTACAAGATTTGGAGTTTGGCCTGCTGGGCTCCGATGTTGATGGGGTTTGATCATTCCTTATGGATTTCTTATTCATCCCTTCAGGGTTAGGAATGTTTACTTTGCCCCAGTGCATGTGGGAAGTATTTAACTCTTTTTAAATATTTTAATTTTATTTATTTATTTGAGAGAGAGACAGACACATAGAGAGAAACAAAGAGAATGGGAACACCAGGGCCTCCAGCCACTGCAAACAAACTCCAGACCCACGAGCCACCTTGTGCATATGGCTTTACATGGGCCCTGAACCTAGGGTCCTTTCACTTTTCAGGCCAGTGCCTTAACCTCTAAGCCATCCCTCTAGCCCTAACTCTTTTTTTAGGTTATAGAAGCTCACAGTTATGAGTTTTCCTGAGTCTCAGAAGAGGCTCTACATACATGCTTTTAAATAGTTTTAAGACTGTGAGGACTTTTGAAACTGGGCTGCATGCATTTTCCATTCTGAGATGGACATGGACCTTTGGAGACATGGGGAGGGAAGTTATGACTTAAGTGTGACATGTTTAGGTATGAAGTTGGCAAAGGATGGATTTGTGATAGTTTATATTTGTTGTCAACTTGACAGGACCTAGAATCTCCTAGGAGGGTATATCTAGATTAGGTTAGCCTCTGGGCATGCCTGTGAGGGATTATCTTGATTTGGTTAACTGACGTGGGAAGACCTACCTTAGCCATGGGTGGCTTCATTCCATGGGCTAAAGTTTTGTATATATAAAATGGAAAACATTTTCCAACAATGAGCAGCCATCACCCTGCTTCCTCACTGTGGACTGACCGTGACCAGTTGTTTCAAGCTCTCTGCCCGCCATGCCCTCCCTGCCGTGAAGGACTAAAATCTCAAAACGAAAGCTGAAGTAAGTATTCCTCCCTTAAAATTATTTTTATCACATATTTTTGCCTCATAAATGAGAAAGGTAAATAATATTGCAGTTCTTTACTTTCAAGGTTTAAAATATATCGTCCATGATTTCCCAGCCATGTAGGCTCTCTTCTGAGAGGCCTGCTGTTAGACTGTGATGGGTTGGTCTCTGTGAATGAGTTGGAAGTTTCCTCTTGCAGCTTTTAACGTTGACTCCTTGCTTGTTCTTTTGACATCTCGACCACAATGTCTTGGAGAGGGTCCCTATTCATGTCCATTTGGGGTTCTAAATAACTCATACCTGAATGTCCATTTCTTTCTTTACATTTGGAAAATTTCCTGCTATAATTTCACTGAAAAGATTTATCTGTCTTTAGGTTTTAGATCAACTCTTTCTTCTACCCTATAGATTCTTGCATTTGTTCTCTTAAATTGTATCCCAAAGTTTTTGATCCTGTGGTCATGTTTTATTTTGTTCTTTATAGATGTATCAAGGTAGATGTTGCAGTCAGCTTCATGTTACTGACAGAAAACACCTGACCAAGAGGAGCATGTGGGAAGAAAGAGTTTATTTTGGGTTATAGACTCAAAGATAAGTTCCATGGTGTCAAGAGAAAATGATGGCATGAACAGAGGGTGGACATCACCTCCTGGCCAACGTCAGTCAGACAACAGCATCAGGACAGTATGCCAAACACAGGCATGGGGAAACTGGCTGTAACACCCATAAGCCTGCCCCCAACAATCCACAGATTCCAAATAGCTCCAATTACCAGATTGCCACCAGCTAGGAAATAGCGTTCACAACACATGAGTTTAGGGGGACACCTGAATTAAACCCCACAGTGGTATTTTCCCAGCCTTGTCTTCCATCCCTGCAGCTCTTTCTTCTGCTTCATCAACTGTGCACATAATGTTTTTCACTGTGCTTTTTATTTGATTAATTTCCAGTATTTATCTTTGGTTTTCATTTTTTTAATATCTTAGTTTCCATGTTGAATTTTTCCTCCATGTTGAATAATTTTTCTTCTCCACTGCTGACTTTCTTATCTGTGTCCTGAATTAATTATTTCATTCAACTGCCTATCTCCTTTTTGAAGTTATTAATTTTATGTATGTCATCATTATGTAGACTTAACTTCTTTTTTCTCAGAAAAGAAAATGCTTTTATTGAAATATTTATAATAATGAAAATTAAAGGGCATAAATGTCCAATTTGATGAAGTGGTTAAATACATTTCAGTTTATCCACACAATATGAAGAGGACTATCTGAATGTGCAGCATTACTGCAAATTTTTTCTGGTTTAATACTATTCATTTTCTTTAGGCTTACCATAGGAGTATACCTGACATGTAAAATTAGGTGAGATTGAAACAATTACAAAAACATGAAAATTTTACAATAATAATAATAATAAATCAGAGATCATGCCCAAAGGCATTCCTTTCCCCCCCCCAGAAGAAACTTACTACTGCTCCCACAATGCATAAACCACAACCCCATGAGGAATATCTGCAACCTGACTAAGGAGCATCCTCAACAGAATGGAGGCAGGGTTGAGGGAAAAGAGGGTGCCAACACATGATGTATCCATACATAACATCTTGATGATGATAATAATAATAATAAACATTTAAAAATTTTGAAAAGACTTAACTTCTTTTTCCAGCCATTTTATCCATCTCAGTATTTTTATATTAGGCAACCAAGGCACTGTGATCTGTTAGAGGTATCATGTCACCTTGCTTTTTCTTGTTTCTTCTATTCCTGTGTTGTTTTGATTATCTATCCTGACTTTGTTAGATGTTCTTTTAATGGATGGCCTAATGCTATTCATTATTCAGTCTCCAGTAATACTCAGAGAGGAAACAGCAACCACTGGACCTAGCCAGACTCAAGAGTCACAATCTAGCTAAACACGTGCACCATTATAACTCAGTTAGACTTTCTACTATACTAAAACTGAACTCACTAGAATGTTCAATGTACTCATCTTTGAGACTTATAAAAGTGCAAAATACTACAATTTTAAACCTTTCATTAAAATTTGGATTAATAGATTTTTCAATATCTATCATATGCCAGTGATTGCTAGTTACTTTTATGTAGGCATTTATTGATGAATATTTACTGAGCACTTGCTATGTTCAGTCACTGTTCTAGTCATGGGGTTTATGAGTAGTCAACAAACACTCCCTGCCCCACTGAAGTGCATATATTATCGTGTTCAGTATTCAGCAACCTTGCCACACATGGTATACTGGGCATTTTGCAGAAGATAAAATGGAAACTTCCTAAAGTCATCCAGCCAAGAACTCCGAACACAGTTGGCAGACTATGGAAAGCAGTGGCCTGTGTCCATGCTATCCTGTCTCCATGTTCATATACACTTTTGTTTTGTTTGCTCTGACCACACCCCTCCCTTCTTTGCTTGATATAATACTTGGAAAACCATGTTGGGCACAAACTGAAGGATCTGATGTGAGTGGATGTCAATGTGGCCATTCCCCCTGTCCCAGTTACCTTCACATAAGTGGGACAAAATATCTGAACAGAAGCACATAATGAAGAAAAGGGGTTCCACTCAGCATTCAGTTTCAAAGGAAAGTTTCATGATTATGGGAAGGTGTGTCAGGCCAAAGTAGGAAGTTGTCATTACATCTTATCAGAGTTGTAAAGGAAAGAGAGCGAAAAGAAATTGGTTTCAGGCAACTAAACCTCAAAGCCCACCCCCACTGACACATTTCTTTCAGCAAGGCTCCACCTCTAAAGGTTCCATGACCTTCCCAAACAGTACCAACAGGGGTCTACTGATCAATTATTCAAACACATTAGTCTATGGGGGGGGCATTGTACATTCAAACCAACTTCAGTCCAACTGTAGAAGTCCCTATAATCTTTTAGTAATCCCAATCCTGTTCAAAAATCCAAGCCCAAAGTCTCAAGGTAGTCTCTTAAGAGTAAGCCCAGTAAAATCAAAACACAAATTACATATTTCTAACACATAGTAGCACAAAATAAACATTCCAACTCTAAAAGGGAGGAATGGAGCAAATACCAAGGAAATATTGTACCAAAGCAAGACCAAAACCCAGCGGGGAAAACAGTAAATCCTGTAGCTTCATGTATATTATGTGGATTTCATGAAGAAACTTTTGGAGTTCCAAAAGGCTTGGGAAGTTTTACCCATCCACCTGTGCTGCCAGTAGACCAGCTCATGGATCAGCTGTGCCCTGAGCCACCAGCTTTCTTTGGTTGATGTTCCACCGTCCTGACGTCTCAACCATCCCAAGATCACTGCTTCAGCTTGAGGTGCACCTTCCCGACTCGTGTGCTCCACAGTGTCCCCATGAGGGGACTGCAACTTGCCTCGCATGACTTAGCCTCACTGGCTCTCTGAATGTTGTGTAATGTTCCAGAACTCCTTCTATCTTGTACTTATCATACCTCCAAAATGAGTACCCACGGACCATGTTGCCAAATTCTATTGCCAGTTGAGGGATGAAGATTGAAACCCACAGAACACAGGAATAGCATCCTATCTGGCAGGAGAGACATGTCAGGCCAGAGATAGAAACCAATGTTACATCTTGCCAGAGTCAGGAAGGACAGAAAGAAAAAAAAAAAAAAGCAGCACTGGATTACAAAACCTTAGCGCCCACCCAGTGGCATACTCCCTCCAGCAAGAGTCTGCCTCCTAAAGGTGCCACAGCCATCTAGCAGCACCACCAGATGGGAATCAATCAACTATTCAAACACATAAGCCTATGGGAACAGTTTAGGTTCCAACTGCCACACTCTGCTTAGATGAATCAGAGCCTGCTTGCCTTTTCCCCTTGGGCTCTATCCCAGGATGATCTCTGGGACAGCAGGAGACCCCAGGGGCTCCTGTAGCTATAGACCTGGCCATTCCAAGTCTCCACCAAGCAAAATGTTGCCTCTTCTCACTCTGAACCACTGTAACTAACTTGTTCATGTGGGACTCCCTGGAGAGGGAAAACTATTTTAATCCTTTTTTACTGCTGGAGGCAAGATATGCTGAATCAAGTATGAGAAATTGCCCAAGTTCTCCCAGAGGTCACGTGTTCTGAAACCTACCCACATTCATCCACATTCTTAGTTGGGTTCATGATCAGAATTTGTTCACATCACGTCAGAGAAATGCAGGGCCTTGCCCAGAACCCTGGCCTTCATTGCTTTTCAGATTATCCTGAGCTATCTGGCTGCCTTGGCTGCTAAATAAAGGGCAAAAAGAGCCAGTGAGTACTTGTGTTGGCACATCTGAGTGAGCTGGGCTAGGCCTCTGTCCTTCTGTGCTTCTCTATAGAGACAAAATTATAGTGTTCCTTAGTGTGGGCCACCACAGCAATGCTTTCAATATCATTTAGGAAGAAAAAAATGATTTTATCTTTTTGTTTTGTTTTCAAGTAGCATCTCATGTAGCTCAGGTAGCCTTAAACTTCCTAAGTAGCCAAGGATGACCTTGAGCGTCTGTTCATCTGACCTCCTAAGAACTTGGATTATAGGCATGTTCCCTTTCATGCAGTGCTGAGATCAAAACCAGGCCTCGGACTAGAGAGATGGTTTAGTGGTTAAGGCACTTGCCTATAAAGCCTCAGGACCCAGGTTCAATTTCCCAGGACCCACATAAGCCAGGCGTGCAAGGTGGCACATGTGTCTGGAGTTTGTTTGCGGTGTATGGAGGCTCTGACATATCCATTCTCTCCTCTCTCTCCTCTCTCTCTCTCTCTCTCTCTCCTGCCCCCTCCCTCTATATATCACAAACAAAAAAGTAAAAATAAAATATTTTTTTAAAAATCATCATAGCATCATAGCATCTTTAATTTAGGTAAAAGCTTCCTCCTTAAGCACTCACCTGTCTACTTCACCCTGGGTGAGGTGTTAAGGGGCCACCTGGAGTCCACAGCCCTCATGCTATCCAATGTTCTAAAGGATGAAGACAATTCTCTGCCCAAATGGTACTGAGTCCATTTTCAGAACCTAATTCTGACTCCCTAAGAGTCCACTGGAACACAGACATCTACACGTAAGAATTCATAAGGTCCTATTGGTACTGAAAGACACTGAACTTGGGTGTGAGGACTGAAGAGTTCCCTTGCTCACAGTGAGCATCTTGGGCTACAATGGGAAGAGAAGAGGGTGAGGCCTGAGGCTTTGGGCTGGAGGCAGGGCTCAGCATGGTTCTGTATGTGAGCAGAACTTCAAGGAATGGGCCTGTTCATACCATATTTGAATTGTCTTTCCACGGGATGCCTGTGAAGGTAGAGAATGAATGTATTGTTTTAATCAAATTATAGGTTCATTTTAATTTCTAAATATTTCAAAGTATAGCACATGAAATTTTGTTTGTACCTTTGTTGTGACCTTTGCAAATAACAATAATAGTTTGTAGACCTTAATTGCTACATAAAATGTTTTCTACACAAATATGCTAAAGCAATGGCTCTCAGAGTTTATAATGCATAAAGCTCACCTAGTATCCTTGTGAAAAATAACTCAAAGCTCAAACCTTTCAGATATTCAGCTTCAGTTGGCCCTGTTGAGGTTGACAATGAACTCTTACTAATTTCTCAGTTATTTATTTATTTATTTTTTTGGTTTGTTTGGTTCTTTGGTTTTCTGGTATTTAGCATGGGGACATGGCATTGAGCACGGCATTGAGACAGCAAAGTTCACAGTAGTTGTGCTGCCCCAGCTTTGGAACACTGATATTACAGGTGTCATCACGAAGGCAGTTTTCCATGCTGGTTTTGTCTGATTGACCACTGACCACTCTTGGACAGTCCCAGGTCTTCGATGGCAATAATAATTTCATTGACAAACAAACTTGAGGAAAAGGTGAAGGACAATTTTTAACTCAACTTCCATACAAAAGAAGAACTAATGAATGTTAAGGAGGTTGTTACCTGAATAGTCCCCTTGGAGATTAGACACATATGCTAAGCAAGCAGCTATTGCTCAAAATTTTTGACACTGATTTTTCCAAATTTCCTATGGGGGAGGATCAGGAGCATCACCAGAAAGCTGAGCTTTTCACTGCCCTTCACAGTTTGGCTTTGACAGAAAGCAGCATCACCCAGAAGGACGGTGTGTACCATGGAGCAGATTTAGTTCTGGTGTTTGCCAAGTCAAATCTGTAATAAAAGAAGATCTATTGCATAAATGCACCTGTTTATTTCAGGCTCCTGCTGAAATTATACTAAAGTGACAATGAAGGAAAAGGGGAAGGCATAAATTTGTAAAGATAAAGAAAGTGAAATATAAGGTTCAGGAAGCTGATGGAATCACTCTTGCAGAAACTGAAGAATGAATGGCGATATGGCCATGTACATAGCAGAACCAAAAGTAAGGAAAGACTGATGCAGCCTATGAATACTGCCTCAGGATCTAGTCGCCATCAGTGACTCGAGGAAGGAAAAGTGTAGGACAGAGTGAATAAAAGGAACAATTGAATTTTTAAAATTTTTTTATTGACAACTTCCATAATTGTAAACAATATCCCATGGTGGTTCCCTCCCTCCCCCATTTTCCCCTTTGAAACTCCACTCTCTATCATATCTCCTCCCCCTCTCTATCAGTCTCTCTTTTATTTTGATGTCATTATCTTTTCCTCTTATTATGCTGGTCTTGTGTAGGTAGTGTCAGGCACTGTGTGGTCATGGACATCCAGGCCATTTTGTGTCTGGGGGAGCAAATTGTAAGGAGTCCTACCCTTCCTTTGGCTCTTAAGTTCTTTACGCCACCTCTTCTGCAATGGACCCTGAGCCTTGGAAGTTTTAAAAGAGATATTTCAGTGCTGAGTACTCCTCTGTCACTTCTTCTCAGCACCATGGTGCCTTCTGAGTCATCTGAAGGTCACTGCCATCTGAAAGGAGAAGCTTCTCTAGCCAAAAGTGAGAGTAGCATTAATATATGGGTATGAACATTAAAAGGAATGCTTATTGGGCAGTTTGGTGAGCATAGTACATACATTTAGCCAGACAGCAGCAGATGTTACACCCCTAGGGCTCATGACTAGCCCTGTTGTAGGTTTTCAGTATCAGGGATGTATTCTCTCCCATGGAGCAGGCCTCCAGTCAAATTAGAGGGTGGTTGGTTTCCCCCATAACAGACATGCCACTATTGAACTTGTTGGCCCATTTGGCCTAGCTGGCCAAATATAAGGCTTTCAATGTCCACTGTTGAGTGTCTTCACTGGTGATTTCTCTCTCCCCCATTAAGCTGCATGCAGCATGGATTTTTCCAGCTTTCTGTCAGCTGGTTTTCTGCTCAGCTCCAGTAGGACTTCTCAGCACTCTGATGCCTTTTGGGTCATCCCAGTGGTCACCGCCTTAGGACAAGAGAAGCTTCTCTAACCAAAACTAAGAGTAACATTAATATATGGGCATAAACCTACATGTTTAGAGAGGAGTTTGGTGGAAACAATATATACATTTAGTCAGACAACAGTAGTTGTTACTCCCCTGAGGCTTATGACCTCTCCAGCAATAGGCTTTTGACTAGGTTTCTAGTACCAGGCATATATTCCCTCCCAAGGAACAGACCTCCAGTCCAAACAGAGAGCAATTGGTTTCCCACGTAACAGACCTGCCACTATTGTACCAACTGGTACCTCTGGCCTGGCTGGTCAGCCGTTAGGCTTGCAGGATCCACTGGTGTTTTACACCACTGGTGACTTCTCTCTCCCCAAAGGCTACAGGAAGTACAGTGCTTTCCAGCATTCTGACAGCTAGTCAACAGGGAGGTTTCCAGCTTGATTTATCAATGACATGCAGAGTAAGCATGTGGAGTCCTCAGAAATAGGGTCTTACCGTCTAGTTCTTGTGGGCAACCAAGAGCATTGGCAATGAGCCATAGTGTTTGGGAGGATCGGGTGCCTCCCTGGCCGAAAACTCACTGGAAGGTGTCTCACGCGTCACACTAAACTTTTTCTAATAACAATCTATGGCTTCTTGGCACAACATTATCCATGTCCATAGGATATTTCTTCCCAAACTATCTCCTTTTTTTTAATTGACTAGTAAAGAGGTAGGTTTTGATATTGTTTATTCATATATATTGAATTTTGATTAACTCTCCTCCCAATCTTCCTTTCCTCCATCCCTTCCCCTAATCCCACTTAGACCATATCAGGGTGTCTCATTGGACTGGAACTTACTGACCAGGTTATGCTGGTTAGCCAGCCAGACCCAGGCGTTCACCTGTATCCACTTCCCCAGTTGTGTGATTACAAACTACTACTGTGCAGCACCGCAAATGGCCATTTTTTTTGTTGTTGCTGTTTAAAATGCATGGCTCTGGGGATCAAACCTAGGTCTTAATGCTTGGAAGGCAAGCATTTTACATACTTGGCTATCTCTTAAGCTCAGATGAAGGCATTTTAAAACATTTTATTGTTAGTAACAAACACAAAAGATTGCCAAACCATGAGAACAGAACAGAGAGTTGTCAAGAGAAAGGAAAAGTGATCCTTTAAATATCAGAGAAATGAACAAAATGACAGAAGATAAACATGAAAATCTCCTAGTAAGTAAAGGCCCTAAGACAGGAGTCTACCTACAGTGGTGTTTGTCAACTACCTAAATGCAGATTGAGGAAGGCTGTTGAATATGTTAGTCTGGGATGTACAGGGGCATAAAGGGAAATGGTCACCAGGAAATCGGCTACAGACAGAGAGAGGAGAGGTCCACAGACTGAGCTCTGGGAGTTGGAGAAGGTCTAGTAAATAGGAAAGAAAAAGACTGCTTAGAACCCAAGTGAAAAAGGAATGATGAGCAACTGTGTCAGAAGCAAGTGACCAATCAAGTCAGCTGAGAGTGAGGAACCCAAGTGGAGTGTACGCCATGAGGGCCGATGCACATGCGTCTGTAGCTCTGATCGTATGTCACCACTCCAGGGCAAAGACATCTTAAGCCTTCAAGAAAGACAAGTGACACACTAGGTCAAACACAGAATCCTGGGGGGGCAGGATTCACTAGTAAGGACAGAAGCCACATAACAGGGGAGAGATGTCTTTAACATCCTCAGAGATGATGATTTCTACCCAGAATTTTGTGCCTAGCTAAACTGTGAAGCAAATGTGAGGAGAAAGAAAGACATTATAGATCCAAAAGCCTTGACAAAGACACACTTCTCATGCACTGTCTTCTCAGAAAATGATTAAAATGTGCTGCTCTTTAAAACAAGACACCACGAAAGAGAAAAGCCTGGAATCTAGAAGCAACAGATCCAATCCATGAGAGACCAAAAGTGTTTCAAGGAAGACAGTGAAGGTCAGATTATAGCACCATCTGAGTGGCCTTGAGCATCTGGGTGGTGGTCTAAACAAGACTTTCTAAACTTTTTTTTTACTCATGACCCTCATTGGGTTGAGAAATTTATGCACAGCCCCAAATATGTAGGTATATAAAATAGGAATACAAATCAAACATTTACTGATACTAAATAAAAAAGAAATTTGTTAGAAGACAAAATTTTGATGTGCATATTATTTTATCAGTTATTAAAAATGAAAGCACATGTGCAAGCTTATGAGATGAATATGCATATATTATTTTATAAAGAATTAAATTTTGGGTGAATATTTTATCCTTTTATCCTGTAGGAGATAGAGCATCATGAATGATGCTCAGTGTTGACCAATATATTGATTTTACAAAAACCAATGCTGGGAATATTGCTTTAAAAATACTTAGGACAAAAAGCTGGGCATGGTGGCACACACACCTTTAATCCCAGCACTCAAGAGGATCACCATGAGTTCAAGGCCACCCTGAGACTAGATAGTGAATTCCAGGTCAGCATGAGCTAGAGAGAGACCCTACCTCAAAAAACCTATATATATGAATGACATATTCTGTCCTAAATTCAATGATTTCTTGTAAAATGAAATTCAAATCAGCAACTCAAACCACAAGTTTTAAAACCAAACATCTAACACAATACCATCTAAAGGCATACTATTTGTTGTCTGCTGAGAAATGACTGCGGAAGATACAAAAAGTCCTTTTTTTCTGAAATTAAACTATTAGGTTTCTATAAGAGCAGAAAGTTTTGCATTTACAGTAAAAACACTGAAATGTCCAACCGTAGTCTGGCACCTGAGTCGGGCCATTTCAGAGAGCGCCATCAATGCTGCGCAGCGTGATGCGCACACACCGCAAGGCTCATGTCTTATGAGTTCAGAACCCAGGCTGCCGTGAGATGCAGGGGGTAACACATGTTTCCAGAAACACCTTGGACTCACTACACATTTGATTCTGAGTTCATTTTCTGTAGTAATGTATTCAGGTAAGTTTAGTGTTGCCAGGGTTCTCATGAATGCCACCCTCAGTTATGCAACCCATGGGGATCATGTCTTCACAATTTAATACCACAGGCCAAGAAATCTAACGATATAGGAAGGAGTGGGGCTCAGGGTCCAGGAAGGGCATGGCTAAGAGAAACTTTGAACAGATTGGAATGTCTGTGTCACTAACTGTAGTCAAAGGACTTATAGCCGTCTGTTGGAGATTTGGGGATGAATCACTGCTTGGTGAATAAAAGCACAAGCTTATAACAAAAACCAGGCAATTTACTCCAGGGAACTAGAATTGGGGGGGGGGTGCAAATTATAACCACAATACATATACTCAGCTGTATACACTATTCTAACAGGCACAAATGTAAATACTAAATAATACCTCACCAAGACCAATAGTGTAGCAATTCTGAAAACATAGGAGAGACAGCAGGGGTCTGGAGAGATGGCTCAGTGGGGGGCAGTGCTAGCTGCACAAGTATAAGAAGCTAAGTTTGATCCCCAGCCCCACATAAAAAGATGGGCATGGCTGTGAATGCCTGTAGCTTCCAGGATATCTTTCATTTGTTCTCCCCTGACTTCTGTGCATGTGCACACAAGGTACACACTAGTGCACACCTGTATATACACCAAATGCAGACACCATATATACTGCACACACACACATACACACAATAAAAACAGATAAAGGACAGGCAGTGTGTGGATATATTGGCAGTGTATGCATATATTGGGTTAAACAATAAGATTTCAAAGATAGATGGGGCATGAAAGATACGTCTCTTCCCATAGAAGGACATAAGTACCTAAAATTAAAACCTCAAGATACATTGTCACCTAGAATATATCAAAATAGCACACACGGAAGACACCCAAAAGGGGTCCCTCAGAGAAGAAGGCACTGAGAAGGAGACAAATGGGATGAGGTATTTACCGCATGCCTTCTGGTCCTGTTACACACTTAGCCTATGGCCCAAGCACTACCCTCTTTTTTACGTGTTAACATGTTTGTATGTGGACACACATAATTGTGTGGGTGCATGTACACATATGTGCATTTGCAAATGGAGACCAGAGGATGACATGAAGCGTCATCCTTGATCACTCTCCACTTTATTGGCTGAGTCAGGGGCTCTCACTTGGCCCCAGGGCTCACTGGTTTAGAGGGTCTAGCGAGCTAGCTTACCTCAGCAACCCCCCTCTCCTCCTCAGCACTGGGCTTACAGGCTGCCATGACCACCTCACTCTTACGTGGTCAAAACCCAAGTGTCCATGCTTATGCAGCAAATGCTTCGCTGAGACTCACTACCGCCCTGTGGCCCCACCTCCTTCATGGTGACCATCCAGTTCATACGATGCAGCTGCCTGATCTACTTCACATATAAATGTTAAGCGATGCTGAGTACGAGGAGAAGAAGGTAGGATTTAATAAGAGAAAATGTTGGGTGGCTTCATTAACATTTTTGTGTGGTCTAAGAGGAAAAGAAGGCAAGATAGCAAAAGAAGCAGGTTAAGTAGACTGCAAGTAATACTACAGATGTGGAAACAAAATGGGGAAAAGCAATCAAGGCATTCAGGAGGAAGTTGAAGGGGAATGGTAACAATAAAAGGGAAGTGGTGATTGCTGCTCAGCTTCAAGCAAGGAAACTGTCCAAGTCTAAAACCATCTTTGAAATGACTAACTCTAAAAGCTGAAGATGGTTGAGAGAAGTGTGGGGAGCAAAAAGCCCCCATGGGCAAGAAGACGATGTTGATGCCTCATCTGACAAAAAGGACAGGAAGGGGCAGAGATCTAAATTAGCACTCAGCCGGGGAAAGAGAACAAAGTTACATAATTAACTGATACCAATTCTTTTGGCTGTTAAATACTGGACTCTGTGCCCACTCTTGCCTATGAGTTTGTGATATTCTTTGAAGTAAGTCTCACACCATGTATGGTCCAGAGGGATCTGTGCATAGTCTCTGCATCTCGCACTGTGGAATCTTCCTTCCTCTGCCAGAGAGCAGGAATGGGAGGGACGAAGCTTGAGTCTGACAAGCAGACTTTGGTTCTTGAGCAGGTGATGAAATGATGTGAAGTGTGTGGAAAGCAAAGTTAGCACAGTAGCAGTGAAGCAAAAATCAGGAGAGCCCATGTGCTTGCCCTGGCCTCACAGCCCTCTGAATCATTTCTTCATAATTTGTCCCTCATTTTAGAGGTCATCAATATCCTTTCAATAGAATTATGTTTTCCAAGAGATTGTCTGATTTCTTGTGTCTTACTTGCAGCCCAAATCACTGACTGATCATGTGACACAGTTGGTAGGGTTAGGAAACTGACTAGCTGGGAGACACCAAGGTGAATTGCTAGGCCAAGCATGAGATGCAAGATTATGACCATAGACAGAGACGGAGAAAAGCTAAGATATAGCCTTTTGGGGGGGGGGGAACAATGAGTTCAGTTGTTCACACTTATTTAGTTTCAGCTTCTGCAGCACTTGGAGAAAGGTGTGCAAACAGCAAGCTGCAGAGTTGAACTGTTGAAAGCACTGGACATGCATAACAATACCACAGTGTGATCCGGTGAAGAGGATGCAGGGAGAAAATCAGACTGCTAAGAGACAAGCCTTCCTAGAGAGGCGTAGCACACAGGAGGATGCAGTTATCCTTGCCACCTACTGAGGACCAGTCCTAGAGAAAGGCAGAACACAGAAGGATACAATTCTCCTTGGTCCTAGAGAAATGCAGTGCATAGTTGTTCTTGCAGCCACCAAGGAATGGTCCAAAGACTCCCCTTGGGTTCTAGAATCCATATATACCCAAGTCCTTTGTGTAAATGGTATCATATTGACATATAAACTGTGCACAACCTCATTACTTTAAATCATCTTTACATTACTTACATAATACAATGTTAATACTAAGAAATAGATGTTGCACTATATCTCCTAGGGAATAAGGACAAGCAAAAAATCTGAACGTTAGGTACAGATATAATTTTTTATGAATGTTTTTGATCTGTGGTCAGTAGACCCCAGGCCTACAGATATGGAGATGCCTTTATATATTTTAGTAACAAAAAAGTATGGACTCATAGATAAGTTGACTATATAGACATTGATTTTGCTTTAATGTTTTGATTTTAAAATGCTGAGTTTCTTATAAGGCCTTAATGGTTAGAATAATAAGGGTTAGTAACATGGTGGCAATAAAGAGTGGAGTCAGGACCAGGTGTGGTGGTACGTACCTCACCTTTAATACCAGCACTTGTGAGGCAGAAGTAGGAGGATCACTGTAAATTCAAGGCCAGCATGATACTACATAGTGAATTCCAGGCCAGCCTGGGCTAGAGTGAGACTCTAACTCAAAATAATAATAATAATAATAATAGTGGATCCAGGGACGAATACTTTGTATTCCATGGTACAAGGCTGATGTTGCACACAGAAATTCAATGATTAGTTTAGTTTAATATCTGGCATCAAAAAAGTGGATGACTTTGGATACAACTTTCAGAAAACATAGATTATACTTGGCTTAACCCATAAAGGACTTTATTACTCATCTTAGGAATAAGAAGCCATAGTTAAGTCATATCCAAGAGCAGTTTGTCAGTTCCCAGATCTGCTTCTCTGGGATTATATTTGCTCGGTCCTCCTCTAAGACTCAGATCTGTCCTCAGGATGGCTCCCTTGATAATGGTGAGAAGGCTACATGGGTTCCAGGTTCCAGACATGAGAGTGGATGGAGAATGAGCCTCTGTTGTGAGGAAACGCTTCCCATATGCTGAACCCTTCTCTGTCTCTTCTCACCTTGGCCAGAATGTCACATGTCACACACCGTGCCAACGCTGTGATTGACTCAGACCTTTCAAGATTCAGCCCCTGAGGCAGGGACCACCATTCCTGTAGCACTTGGCTAGGCAAAGGAAGAGCTAGTATATAGTGCTGAACACAATGAGGCAAGACAATGGGGGCTGCAGACAGAAGGCAGCAATGGAGCACAGACCTCGGACCAGCCCAGTGTGCAGCATGGTTTACAGCCAGTGCCACAAACTGAAATCCGGTGACTCACTGGGGACAGTGTTTGATTTGGAGAAGACTTTGGGAAAATGTTCATCTTTATGGAATTGTGGAAGTCCATCATAAACATGAGGAAATTTCGATAATTCCTAAGCCATTGTGCTGCCCCAGCCAAAGTGCTTTATAATTCTCATTTTCTTGTCCTCTCTACCTTTGTCCTTGCCTCCTAACACCTTCCAAAATCACACGTGGCAGAGGGCTACACCCTTCTGAGCTCCTGTTTTCCCCTCCTCAATTTCACTAAAGCCAGTGATTTGTGGGTGGAGGAACAGCATGGCAGTGGTGTGTGGGTCAGGAATAATTAAAAGGTGTCAGTGGTCAAGGAGGTAGAAATCAGTTCAAGCCCAACTGAGGCATTTAGCCATTTTACTACCGCCGCCTTTTAGACTTCTTTCAGCTTATAAATATTAATTTAAAGACTACCAACAAGGGCGGTAAACGGATTTAGGCATAAAACTTCCTGTCAGGGTGATTTATATCCAATAAAGGGAGAGCGGGGTAGAGAAAGCCTGCTCCGCTAAGTTTACGATAGACAGTGAAATAGTCCCATCAAAATAAAAGGCTTTCAGTCTGTCCAGGGGCCGTGTGGGTGTCTCCCCTCCTAACAAGCAGCCATGAGAATTGTACTGCATTGTTTGCTTTCAGCGCTGCCTCGCACTGCTGAGGGAAACTTCTCCTGCATTGCTAATTGAACTGGTACAGATTTATGGGCTCGTGTTCCAAGCATGAGAGAGATTATTAGGACTTAAAAGATAATAGCACCAGCAAGAAAATTAAAACTGCTTTCCCCACTTATATTTCAATAGTGCATAACTTCTACCCTTTATCCACCCCACAATGGCGTAGGATTTATATGACAGAAAATCTGCCTCAGAACCCGTGCAGAAGTGACTCCACATAAGAGAATTCGGCTGTTGTAGTGGTAGGCCTACAGCAGGCAGCCATGTGCATCTGGAAGTGACACCCATAAAACCATTTTCTAGGTAAAGGGCTGAGGAGTGGATACCGCTAGACAGTCACTGCGGGGAGACAGTTCTGCACTTCTCATGTGCATGTGCCCATAGAGATGAAGCAGTTGCTGCTCTTCCTCCATGCTGTCTTCACATGATGCTTGTGCAATGAGCCTTTGACGAGAGACATGACCCCACCCTCAAGAACAAAGGAATGGTTTGGAGCTCAAAAGCCTTCTACCATGACATGACCTACTGTGTTCAGGTGCCCCCTGATCTTCTTCACGTTGCTTTATGGGAACTGGGGCAATACTGATTCACTTTGACAAGGTAACAGAATTCTTCGTCTCTGACCCAGGGATCCCATGTCTTTGACCAGTATCCAAGAGCAGTCTAACTGCTTAGCTACAAATGGGAAAAATGGCAGGTTCTCAACGGCTTATCATAGTCATCAGCAATGTGAATTTAGTAAATAATTTGTTTTAATGTTGAAAATCAAAACAGAGAAGAGTACCTATATTGAGCCACAATAGGTCTCTAGTTACCCAAATTTGCACATGTCAATGAGTACTATTTTCCTTTGGCAAAAGCCTGTGGGAATATAGTGGTGGCTGTTGGGAAGAGCAATTAATGAAAGTTTTCTTTTCCTCAGTCTTCAGGAAGGGGTGTATTACGTGCGTGCGTGCGTGCGTGTGTGTGTGTGTGTGTTCGTGTTTATGAGTGTGCATGTACATTTGTATTGGTGTATTAATATTTGTGTGTGTGAGTGCATGTTTGTACACATGCATGTGGAGACCAGAGGGTAATCTTAGTGTGGTTTCTCAGGAAAACCATTTACATTTTCTTGAAAAAGAGTCTCTCATAGGCCGGGAACCTGTCTAGTTAGGAGCAACTGGCTAGCCAAGGAGCCCAGGGATCTACCTGGCTTTATCTCCCAAGCTCTAGAATAACAATCACAGTGTTCAGCAAGTTCTAGGTGTAGAACTTGGGTCTCATGCTTACAGGGCAAGCACTTTACTGACTAAGGAATCTCTCCAGCCCTGACTAGTTGCTTTTTATGTAGCCATGATGTAATACTTAATAAAAAAATAATAACGGAATGGAGGAAATCTTTATTTTGGCTCACAGTTTCCAAGGGATCTGTGCATAGTTACTTGGTCCATGTGCTTGAGCAGAGAATCGTGGAGGCGTGTCATGTGGTGGATGGTGACTATTCACATTACTACAGGCCAAGGGCAGAAAAGCAGACCAGGAAATGGCCAAGGACAAGATACCCCTCAGGACTAACCATCAGTGACCTATCTCCTTCAGGTAGGCTCCACATTCAAAGTTTCTAGAATCTCCTAAAATATTGTCACCAGCTGGGGACCAAGTGTTCAGAATACAAGCCTGTGGGAGATATTTCAGATTCAAACTGTATCAGGGCATATGAAGGGACTAGTCAGACTTCTGACCAAAAAAAAAAAAAAAAAAAACTTAAATGCATAAAATGACAAGGTGACAAATTCTTGTCCCTCCCATCTCTTCTAGTCACATGTTTACTGAAACATCAAGAAGTAATTATGGTGAATAGCTCAATTAAACATGATCCAGCACCTTAGCACACACTTCACCAAAGAAGATAGCTAGGCAACAAACATGAAAGCGTACTCCACTTCATGTCTTCTCCCAGAAATGTGTAATAAACCAATGAAATGCTACAGCAGAGTACAGAACACAGACAGCATGTGTGCAAGCAGGCCATTATATGGGAACTCTTTCAACTTTTCAGTGTCTTCGGAGCCTAACACGTTCTTAAAAACATTTCGGGGCTGGAGAGATTGCTCAGTGGTTAAGTAGCTTGCCTCCAGAGCCTAATGACCTAAGTGCGATTCCTCAGTACCCATATAAAGCCAGATGTACAAAGTGACGCTTTCATCTAGAGCCCATTTGCAGTGGCTGGAGGCCCTAGCACATCCATTCTCTCCTTCTCTCTCTCTTCCTTTCCCTCTCTCCTTGCAAATAAATAAATAAAATTACTTAAAAGATACAGTTTCTAAACTTAAAAAATAAATATTCCTGGTAAATATAAAAAAGATTTCTACATATAAAATTGAGAAATGTATGTTCACATAGTAATATAACAAAATACTTTTAAAAACGGTTTTCTGTAATTTTCATGAGGCCTAGGTAGATAGTACTAGAATTTTGAGCAATGTCTTTTTCTCTGCTGTTTTTTTTTTTTCTTCATATCAAGAAGTGCTAGAAAAGTACACATGGGTAGGAAATGCCAAGATACAAAACAATGGATGCCCTCAATTTTGTTGACTGCCAGTAACAAGAAATACATCCACACAAGTCAAGTAGGTTTGGGAAAGAGAAGACTACCATGGCTGAGCCAAGATTTTTAAGTAGAATTGTCTGTATGGGCTGAAAAGATGGCTTAGCAGTTAAGGCACTTGCCTGCCAAGCCTAAGGACCCAGGTTCAAATCCCCAGGACCCACTTATGCCAGACGCACAACATGGTGCATATGTCTGGAGTTTGTTTGCAGTGGCTAGAGACCCTGGTACACCCATTCCCTCTGTCTGTATGTCTCTCTCTCTCACTGTCTCTCCCAAACAAGCAAATAAATGAACCAAAACAGTATTTAAAAAAGAAATGTCTGTATGCCACATGTCACTTGGAAATTTTACATCTATGTTGCATCCATGTTTCAGTGGGATGAAATGAACATAGATAACGTTGTTTCTGTGTCCACGTGACTAGAAAAGATGCATTTTCTATTACAAGTCACCCACTTACTAGTTTAACCTATAACTTCCAATGTTAATGCTATCTAAATAGTGTACGTGCTGCAGGCTGGGTTGCATAGAACCACAACTTCATCTTTGCTCCTCACACTCTGGGAGCTAGTGGGGTGCTTAGGGTGTGATATGGTCAGTCACTCAGGAACATTTGATTTTGTTCTCCAGTGGCTCTGTGTCTCATTGAAAAAGCTGGCACTCACACTGTGAGATATTAGAGCTTTTATGGCCATTTTCTACTTGTCCTAGGCACAGGCCTCCTGCCGTCCTCCCCGCACCCTCCCAGCTCTCTCCTTCAGATGATGACCCAGAAAGGTAATGCACTTAGCTAAATATTGTCCCATCTCCATCTTCAGCGGTGGCTGAAGTGTTCCTTTCAGATTTGCAAGGGGAGAAATAAGGTGTTCAGGATGGATTTCTACAAGAAGGGCTGTCTGATGGAGGCTGTAATAAAAGACATCGAGGTTCCCTGAAGTTCCACATGGAAATCACTCCAAGATTAAAAAATAATGGGGATGTGTATGTGGAAGGAAGCCCTGAATGGGGCTATATGTTTCCTAAAGAGAACAGTATGGTCGAACAGAGCTTTGATGGTAGAATTAGCATGAAACAAAGGCCCTCTGAGGAAGATCAGTCGGAAGAGAAATGAAGAATACATAAAACTTTGTTTAATTTATGGAATTTATATGCTGCTGACCAGTAAGTAGAAAGTTCCATTCCCTGGGCCCTCACTATCACTCATGTATTACTTGTCAGTAAATGTGATGCACTCGGAACATAACAGCTACGGTAATATTTCTGTTCCCACTGCAGCTTTACTGCACCCATGAAACTCTGTAATCTTTAAATTCCCTCACTGTTAACATCTGCTGAAACGTTATTGGTCCCAGCATAGCCAAGCTGCTCTGAAATTACATTTAGCAGAGTAGTTAATGCTAACAGTATAATTCTAGACGCAACCGTGTTTGAAAAGAGCTTTATAACCAGCATGATTGTGTTGCCTTCAGATTTTATTTCTTTCATATCTGTTTTGTATACAATCTAATTGGCTTGGAGCATGCCCTTTAAATGCTAGCATGTTTCACATATGTAGGTATGTGTATGTGTCTTATAGATACATGACACATAGATAGATAGATAAATAGATAGATAGATAAATAGATAGATAGATAGATAGATAGATATATAGATAGATAGATAGATAGAGATAGATAATGATATACATTTCAGTGAAAAACATGTTATATTCTAATACTTATTCTGTAACTACACATCTCTTTTTCTGGAACTTTTTTAATGAAATTGCATTGCATTGAAAACTATGATTGTAAATTTTAGTAATTTGAAATGGGAAGCTGACCAAGTTTTTGTAAAATGATATGCTATCACGCTGTTAATGTGGCTGGAATGTTTTAAGTCCAAATAGTTCCAAATGTAAGAAAAAAATGAGCAGGGCACTGTGGCTTTTGTCACTGCAGACTCATTCACTTTATAATCATAAGCCAATTAATCTTATTTTCAAAATAATCATGTTTTTGAAAAACTACCTTTGTTTCCAATGCAATCATGTTAACATTGTACTGCTTATACTTTACAATAAAAGATGTAGAATATCAACATAGTGCATATGAATATAATTATTTATATGTTGTATAATAAAATGTGATACTCAAGCACTTTAGAATGTGAATATCTGGGCTAATAAGTGCTTTTTTAAATTACTTGGCAAGTAATAAAGATTTCTCTTTTCCAGAAAATACACTTTCCCAAATTAAAAATCTTAAATTTTCCAATTTATGTTCATCCTCAAACATAAATATGTAATGGTAAGTTAATATTAGTGACATCACATGGGTTTATTATTTTCTAATCTTGTGGAGAGCAGGAAGCACATCTTTCAAAGAAAGTATAAGGTATGGTACTTTATGAAAAGAGAATGAAACTGTGGGATTTGTAAAGAAAGAGAGACTAACCCAGGGTGTCCTTGCTGTTAAATTTAAAAGGCCTCTGCAGAACTCTCCTCCAATGCACAAGATAACTGCTCAAGGTGATGTCATGAAATATATTGTTGCCAAGGATAATGATTAGAGAAAATTATATACACACATATATGTGTATCACTACACATGCTGCCTCCCAGGTGCTTTCGGATTTGTGTCATGTATATTCTTAATGTCTGGTGAGGTCAGAGAACAGATTATATTCTTAGCCATCTCTGCAGGATATATGTGAGGAGATAAGTAAGATTAAGTGCCTTGCCTTACAGACAGGTCAGGGTTTAGCCTCCACCTCCCAGTCCCCTGCATCTGCAAGAACCTTCTCCTCCCTGGGTTCCTTACTCCTCAGGCCAGGAGCAACTGCCTGCTAGTCAGAAACCCTCTGGTCAGCACTCCTTCACTTTGTACTACTGTTCTCAACTGGCTACCTGACTTTTTGGTTGGATGTCTGAGCCAGCTACATACCTGCCTGCAGTCTGGGCTGTGGATTGTGCATGGTCTGAGGTGACCCTTGCATAAGCAGAAGCCCAAGCCAAGCTCCTGACTCTAGGTCCTGAGGCTCACTCAGCATGACACTTGCCCTGTTGTGTTCTATCCCAGGCTCTGCTTCAACCCGGCTTCAACCCTACAGGCTTTCATGCTGGAATTTTTATCCATTACTCACCCTATTTCTTAGTTTTTGACTTTACAAACCAAAACTTCTTTTCCTGTACTGATAGCATCGAAATGTTATTTCCTTTGTGGTATTTGTAAGTCTTTCATGAAAAATACAAAATCACAATATTAACTTTAAGCATAGAAGGAAAAGAAGACTCCCTAGGTTTTCAAACATATCCACCGAGTCACCTCCCAGACAGTGTAAAACAGGACTCCGTCCCTGGATGCTTGTCCTTACTATGTTTGTCTCCTTGCCTTGCATAGAATACGAGTGTAAAAAATCTCATTCTTGAGGGCTGCGAAGTACCTGACTACTGAGCATCAGTGATTACAATTAGCCAGCTGGCTCTCCTGTGTTCGACTGTAGTAGCAAGACTTCTTATCTCCACTTTCTTCTTCCCTTTTCTCATTCATTATTGTTGTAAAACTGCAGCTGTATGGAATTATATTTATTAAGGCAAGGCAGAAATTTATAGAAAAGATAAATAGGTTGTTTACAATTATCTTGGGGTTTCGGTGTGTTTATGAGGGAGGGGTGAGGAGGGAAAGGAAGCAAGGGAGAGAACCAAAGACCCAGAACGAGAAAATTTCTCCATTTCTCCTCCATCTCCTTTCAGACTTGCCTCTAATGAACACACTCTGCCTGGGAGCCAAAAATCACTCAAGGGGACAGAGAGATGGTTCAGCAGGCAAGAGCGCTCACAACACAACAGAAGGGCACATGAGGAGTGTGCGTACACACCACACCACACCACACCACGCACGTACAGAAAAGACAGAAAAAGACCCCATAGAAACAATCCCTCCACCCTGCTTTCTGCTGCTTCTTCCTTCTTTCAGATCCTTTCTAGCCTATAGCCCCTAATAACTGCATGAGCATAGCCAGGCCTGTGTATGCCTCAGGAGCCTCAGTCCTCCCCCAAGGAAACTAATGCCCAGCTTAGCTAGACCTAGTAGAGGTGTGTCATCTGTTTTCTCCTTCTCTTTCTCACTCTCCAACTAAGATCCACAGAAACAAGGTCTAAACTGCCATTTAGTGTTCAGTTCACATTTGGAACCACAGCAAACAAGAGCCAGGTACATTTAATAAGAAAAAGCCTTATTGGATAAATTAGTCATCAAAGGAAACAAGCAGACAGGCAGGATGACCAACGCCACCCCGGAGTGAGAGTGGAGCAAGTCTGGTACTGTGCTCCCCAGCCTGGTCCTCCATGAGTTAAAGCTCTTCCCGGGCTTTGCATTGGAGCTACTCTGAATGAAGTTCTTTTCCTGGCAACCAAATTAGCCTGACAAGGACAGCCAGAGTCACCTCTTTCCCTCCAGGAGCACACCATCCAAAACAGTGACTAAAAGGATGATCAAAGATCTCCACTTTGAGCATGAGTGGTACCCGAAGTTACGTGAGCTGTAGAAGCCTTTCCTTGTCGCCCTTCACTCCAATGCAACTCTGTGTATTACACCTTAGCTTGATTTCCTTAGTTATAGAAAAAAATCCATTTGAAAATGATCAGAATGAAAGTAAGCAATAAAATATCTACAGTTGATACTTTATATCCATTCATGTTAATAGACCTATTCTAAGTCAAGTCAAAATCAGTGACCATCAAATTAACACAGGACACTCATACACACTCACAGACACATACACACACTCAAAAACATACACATAAAAATTAACATAGAATAAAATAAACATTGTAACTTACAGAAAGATGGGTAACCTCATGCAATGAAATTAAATCTGACATTTTATGTGGTCTTTTAAACTAGATTTTGAAATATTCATCATGTTTCAGGGAAAAAGTTTGCTGTTTTTTGGGACCATTGTTTTCTGATAATATGCATCTTAATATCATGTGTATTTATCTTTATTATCTTTTTCCTCTAAGTGTGTGGTCTGGGCTTGTCCAAGTTGGAAGTCTCCTCTATGTAAGACCTCTTTCCCACTAGAAAGTTCCTTTGCCTCTGATGCTCAGTGAGAGGTCATAGCACCTATAAAAAAGAGAGAGAGGAAAAAGCCAGAGTTTTTATAAAGGCCAGAACAAACAGGACTTATGAATCATCAAATATGGGATATTTTTTAAAAAAGAATTTCAAAAAACTGTAAAGAAGAGTCCATGGACATTCATTAAAATACCATCTTAACTGCCACATGTTCTGTCTGTTATTTCAACACAGTTGAGAGGCAATAACTTTGCATTCAGTACTCTGCTAACTGCTTGGATATAAAACAGAAAATATATCAGTCTCAGTCCCCAAGAACTAAGCGTTGCTATAAGAAACAAATGTTCAATTACATTACAGAAACAGACAGCACAGAGCAGTATGTAACCCAACATTTTGCCATAGGAAAGTGAGAGCTAAAGAAAAGACATGGTGGCACATGCCAGCAATCCTGGCCTTTGAGAATATAAGATAAGAGGATTGTCAAGAGTTTGAGGCCAGCCTCAGCTACATAGTGATTATCAGTTGTGCCAGGTATGAATACTTACCAGTGAGTTTCTGGTCAAGGAGTTTCCTAAGGCCCCCAAAGCAACATAGGCTATTGTAATACCTTTGGTTACCCACCAGAACTAGAGAGTAAGACCCTATTGCTGAAGATTCTATGTGCTTTGTTTGCAGGCTGCTGAGAAATCAAGCTGGAGCTGATCTGGAAGCCTCCTCCCTGCCTCTTAGCTGGCATAGGGCTAGAAAGTGCTACGTATGCTTCTGGGGAAGAAAAGTTATCAACCAACAGTGGACCCTGCATGCAACACAACTGGCCAGCTAGGCAAGCTGTACCTGTTCATGCAATAGTGGCACGTCTGTTATGAGAATAACCAACAGCTTTCAGATTGAACTTGAGGCCCATTCCATGGGAGGGAGTTCAAGCCTGATACTGAAAACCTAATCAAAACCGTATGTCTGGGAAAGTCATAAGCCCTAAGGAGGAAGCTACTACTATTGATTGAGTACATGGGTATATAATACCCACCAAATTTCCCCTCTAAATACTTGTGCCTCCATATTTGGTGCTTTTACTTTTGATTAGAGAAGCATCTCATTTCACATGGTGATGACTATTGGAGACACTCAAACCTCATCAAGGTACTGAGAAAAAGTGACAGTGGAGTGTTTAACACTAAATGATACCTGTTTATCACACCTCCAATGGCTCAGGGATTATAGTGGAAGAAGTAGTGGAAAGAATATAAAAGCCAAGTGGTGGGAGGAGTGCTTTGGAATGCAATGTTCCAAACATAAAGTGGCCATGTGTTCATGACCCCCACAGCAGCAGGCCTCGTCTGCACAAGGTCTGCACGACATTGGGCCCATCAGCAGGTTGGTGTGGATGATGGAGGAGGGCAAAAGAAAGACATTGTAATTGAAGAGGGAAGAGTAGAAAAGAAGGGGTTCAGTGAGGGAGTGGAGGGATATGGAGATGGGATCAGATATGTAAATTTTTAATAAAATTGCTTATTTTAATTTTAAAAAGATATATCTGATAAGCTAGGCATGGTGGTGCATGCCTATAAATCCTACTTACTGAAGGTAGAGGCAAAAGGATTATTAGTTCCAGGTCAGCCTGTGAGGGGGAAAAAATACAAGAGCCTGCCTCAAAAATAAATAAATAAATAAATAAATAAATAAATAAATAAATAAATAAAAACGCCTTTAATCCCAGCACTCAGGAGGTAGAGGTAGGAGGATAGCTGTGATTTTGAGACCAGCCTGAGACTACATAATGAATTCCAGGTCAGAAAACAAAACAAAACAAAAACACATGAAAAGACAATATGGTAACCAGACACAGAGACACGGAAGAATATTTCAAGAAGGAACCACTTATGTTCTCTTGGGACTGGAGACTTGTTCTGCTTTTTATTGGCATCTGTATACAATAGTTAGGAAGGAATAGAAGAACCTAAAGTGCATGGCTTTCTCTCTCATTAAGTGCATAAGGAGCTCTGAATAGGCATTTACCTGAAGACTGATAAACGCTTCTTGATCATCTGCTTTGAGAAGAGAGTTGGAGGAACAGCAGGAACTGAGTGGAGCTGGTAGAGAGGAAGGAGAAGGCACATGGAGGGTGCCTTCATCTCTCCACTGTAGCCTCTCTCCTTCTCTCTCAACATATATACTATATATTATATTCTTTGAGTGGAAAAATCATGTTTTCCCTATCCACCCCTCATATTATCTACTGCTTTTCTGTGGGCATAAACATTAATCAAATATTTTACTCAATGTTTTGAGCTTTGGTGACAGTTGAGTCTGAGAGTCAGGAATTAGCAAGGCTTGACCACATTTTCTATACTCAAAAACTCCCAAATTTAAAGCCGGGCATGGTGGCGCATGCCTTTAATCCCAGCCCTCGGGAGGCAGAGATAGGAAGATAGACATAAGTTCGAGGCCACCTTGAGACTACATAGTGAATTTCAGGTCAGCCTGAGCTAGAGTGAGACCCTACAGCAGAAAACCAAAAAAAAAAAAAAAAAAAAAAAATTCCCAAATTTAGAAAATTCCAACATACAACACCTGACAGTTGTTTACTTACCACAAAGGCAGGTTGCTGTGACAAAACCTTTAATTTGGATGGTAAAGTGAATGTATTCAAATAATTTTATTCCTGAGGTTCATAGGTGAGTTTTGTGCATGTCCTTTGCAGACGCCTAGAGGTTATCCATGGAACATCTGGGAAGTCAAGTGCTACCTGCTTGTGACAATCCCAAAGCATGTCTACCTAGTTAGTCCGGTCACTATGCATGAGAGCTTCAAAATGTTAGCAGTGATGAAATTAGTGACCAAAGTATGCATCCAAATATGCAGTCTTGATAATACACCAAAATTGGGATCCATAAACAATTTGCATGAGACCAAGGAGAAATTAATACAGCTATGAGTTTGATAAAGGTGCCTGGAGATGCACATCAATATCTTAGGGTCCTGAGAATACTATTGACCAGAGATTTTCAGACTGACAAATAATGCAAGAATTTTGTCTAAATATTTCTATCAATGTACTATCTTAACATAGGCTTTACTGACAAATTGTTCCCCAAAAGAGTAATATTGCCAAGCTATGATTAGGCTTAAATAAAATATTTTTCAAAATATTTGAGATTTACAATAGAGGCCTAATAATTAGTGTTGTTACTGCTATAAGTTACTGTGTTGGCAAAAATGTGAATATGGTTAAGGATCAGTGGTTGCCACATGTAGGATGATGGAGAGATGACTATGTGGAACCCAGTAGATTTTCAGGGTGTATTAGTCAGGGTCCTCTAGAGGAACAGAACTGCTAGAATGAATTATTTTAAAAAGGGAATTTATTGGATTATCTTACAGTAGTCCAATAGCAGTTGCAGGCCTGAGAATCACGGAACCTGGTAGCTGTTCAGTCCACATGGTCAGATGCCTCAGCAGTCCCCATCCAGCACTGCAGATGGTGCTAGAAAGCCTGGAGGCTTCCTGAGGAGCCACTGGGTTTCGATCCACGTGGGTCTTCAGTCCACACTAGAAGGCAGCAAGCAGCTCCGGCAGCCAAGTGGAAGGAAGGAAGGGGCTCTTTTCAACCAGATCTTCCTTATATGAGGTCCCCTTCTGAGTGGGCCACCCACTCTGGGGGAAGGGCTCACTCTGGGGGAAGGACTTCCTCCTTTAGTTGATCCTTCCTGGAAGCAACCTCTGAGACCCACCCGAAAGGGATTTCTGTGGATTACTAAACAGATCACGTTGACAGCACCTTAACTATCACACAGGGCATGAACCCACTCTGTATGATATTGCCAGTGATGGTTACAGGGACGGGGAGATGGCTCAGTTAGCAAAGTGCTTCCTCAGCAAGCACGAGGACTGAGTTTCGATCCTCACCATCCACATGAAAAGCTGGGCATGGTGACATGCACCCATAATGCCAGTGCTAGCGGGTTGGAGGCAGAAGGATCCCAAGACTTGCTGGATAGTTAATCTAGCTGAACTTGTGAAATCTAAGTTCAGTAAGAGAACTGATCTCAAAAGCTAAAGTATAGGGTGGTTGAGAAAGACATGCGACATCGACCTCTGGACTCCATATGTGCGCACCCACTCACAGACACCCACACACATGTGCACCACATGCATATGAACACACATGTATATACACTGCACACATATATGTGCAAAAAAGTAATAATATTGAGTACAAATCACTGTGTATCTGTCTAAATCTTTAGTGTCTGGCATTCATAGTGACCCCTGATATGAACTGTGAACTCACTCAGGCTGGTGGTGAAGTATGAGTGTTGCTTATGATTGCAACACATGATCTAGATACTGGATACCCACAGAAGACCTGGGGAAAGGGAAGAGATATTTGAAAACCACACATGACCTGGAAACTGCTCTTGACATGTACAGCTTGGGCACTGAGGGAGCTCAGAGATGGCTCAGTGGTAAGAGCATGTCCTGTACAAGCGTGGTGTCCTCAAAGGACCTGAGACAGCCCGAGTTTGATTCCCCAGTACCCCATGTAAATAGCAAGACATGGTCATGCACATCTGTAATCTCAGTCTTGTATAACCAAAAACAGCAGCTCCAGGTTGAGGGAGAGACTCCATCCCAAGGAAGTACGCAGATGTGTGATGGAGGACAGACACTTGATGTCCTCCTCTAGCCTGCACACACCCACACACACACACACACACACACACTTGTGCACACATCACATACCACACCACACATATTCTCCATTCACACAGACACCAAAAAGTAGTCTGTTACTATTTTCTGAGAAGTGTTTTAGAGCCAGAGAGATGTCTCCGTGGGTAAGATACTTGCTTCAAGTACAAGGGCCTGAGAGGACCTGAGTTCTCCTGAGTTTGGCCCTCCAGGACCCAGATAAAGAGCTTGTATGTACACGCATGCCTGTAAGTCCAGTCCTGTGGGAAGTACAGACCTGAGAACTGCTGGAGCTTAGCAAAATCACAGCTGCACATGTAGAGAGAGACTACATCTCATGGAAGTACCTGGATGAGCAATAGAGGAAGGATGTCCAACATTCCCCTCTGTCCTCTGCACATCTGCGAGCACATATACACATACCCATACATGTGTATACATCACACACATACGCAATGTGCATATATGCATCACACCACAAACTACATATGCAACAAAAAGGCACTTTAAAGCTAATGTGGAGGCGATACTTTTCATAGATTCTATTCTTTTTTTAATACCTAACAACATATTTTGCATGGATACATCATGTGTTGGTATCTTTTTTTCCCTCATCCCTGTCTCCATTCTGCTGGGAACCCTCCTCAGTGGGGTTGCAGGTGTTTCCTATGGGGTTGTGGGTTATGCGTTGTGGGAGCAGCAGTCAGTTTTTTGGGGGGGGAGGCAATGCCTCTGGGCATGATGTCACAACCTGTGGCTCTTACAATCTTTCTGCCCCCTTTTCCACAAAATTCTCTGAGCCATGGTGGGTGAGTTTTAAGTCAACTTCAGTGATGAGCTCTTAGGAGCCTCTGGATCAATGTAAGTGTTGAGTGTCCTCGGGGTCTGTCTCCTTCTCCCTGGTGCTGATTATCAGATTCACCATGGAAGCAGCACTCTTGCTCATCTCCCCAGTTCCTCTGTAGTTTCAGCTATGGCTTGGCTGCAGTGCAAGGGATAGTTTATCTCCTCTGGTCTCACCAACTTCTGAAAAAGAATAGATTCCCCAGTGGAGAGTGAAGTCAGCATAGTTTAAATGGGATAAGCATTATTAATTTAGGGAGAATTTGATGTATGTAACCCCACTTTTAGCCAACACTAGTGAGAGCTTGACACTTTGTCTCCATAGGATTCTGATCTGGTTCCCAATTCCAGATATCAGTTCCTTTACAGTGAGTGGATCTGTTAGCCAACCAGAAAGTTATTGGTTACCCACCAAGATTGTGTGCCACTATTGCACTGCCGTGTACATTGTGTCAGGGTGTTGGCTTCTGAGTATCTTAGACCTCTGGTTGCTCAGACTATTGTTGGCCACCTTTCCCCACTAACTCATGTTTCCAGCACTAGACAGGCTAACTGTCTGGAGACTGTCTCTCTTCCGGATTCCAGTCAGGTCTCTCCCTGTTCTGTGCCAGCAGCATATGGTGTCTTCAGCAACAGGATCTTACCTTTTGCCTCAAGTGGGTAATCAAGTACTTTGACAGAAACTTGTCTTGTTTTGGGGATGTCCTAGGTCTCTCCGACCAATAGCCTAATGTGGGTAGCAACCAATTTCTGGTACTGGGAGTCCCAAGCCAAAGACAAAAACAAAACTCTTTTTTTTTGCAATTTACTTAAAATCTTTATTCTCAGTAAAATCAAACATATCATTGAGTATACATAGAAATACAATTTTCAACCATATCTTCATAAAAATGCACTGGTGAAATAAATGTTCACAATTAATTACCAATTATGTAATATTTCATCATGCTAGTAGCAATAATGATTACCATTAAAAATTGGTAAAGTAAGACATCTTAACTGTGCAAATATCATCTTAGTACTCTACTGTGTTACAATTGATAATAAATGGTTGCTAAATATAAACCTGGTACATAAAGCTTCTTAAAGTACAATAAAAATACAAATTTTATCTGTTAAAAAAAGCTATTTATATGGCTTCTAAGCATTCTCATTGTACAAATTCAAAAATACTGCATGTTCCTTATGAACTATACACTACCCGGTATTTAAGGTATAATTTAGCAACAGTAAAGTTCAATGACATGTAATTTTTGATGTGCTTATACACCATGACCTTTGAATGCATTTGCTTCTGATATCTTTGTCCATATGTAACAGACCAAAAACCTTTTTTAAGCTTAGGCTTCATCCCACCCTCTCCAGAGCCCTTCTTTTCAGGTGCTCCCCCCACCTTACCCCTGTTGAGGGTCTTTTAGGCTATCTCCAAGGATAAATGTACCAGTTCATTTTGGATTTAGTTTTTTGTTTGTTTTACCCCACCTTTCCCTTCCCCACACACTCCCCATTTCTATTGTCAGGGCTTTGAGTTGCCTATCAGGTATGACAGCAACTTGAGCTGGTCCAGGTTAGGAACCCCAGATAAGTGAGACCATGTGGTGCTTATCAGCCTGTGATTGTATGAGTCTGCTGAGTATGATCTGTTCCAAGACTGTCCACTTTTCATACAAATTTCATTGTACCATTTTTTCTTACTGCTGAGCAGAAATCCATTGTGTAAATATACCACAACTTTGCTATCCACTTGTCCAGTGATGGGTACGTGGGTTGATTCCAGTTCTTAGCTATTATGAATTGAGCAGCTATGAACATGGTTGAGCAGATATCTCTGTAGTGAAGCATGGAGCGTTTAGGGTAAATGCCCAGCAAGGGAATGACTGGGTCCATTGGTAGTTCTATATTCACCCTTTTAAGGAATCTCCATATTGATTTCCATAGTGCTTGTACAAATTTACATTCCCACCAACAGTGGCTAAGTATTCCTCTTTCCCCACATCCTTGCCAACATTTGTTGGTGTTTAATTTTTTAATGATTGCCATCTTCTTGGAATAAGGTGGAATATCATGGTTGTTTTAATTTTCATTTTTCTAGTGGTTATGTATGTTGAACATTTTCTTAAGTATGTGTTAGTCATTTATAATTATTCCTCTGAGAACTCCCTGTTCAGTTCTCTGCCCCACTTTGGAGTGGGTTGTTGATGTTTTACTGTTTAGTTTTGTGTGTGTGTGTGTGTGTGTTCTTTGTAGATACTAGATATTAGGCTTTCAGTGGTATAGCTGGCAAAAGTTTTCTCCCATTTAATGGGTAATCTGTTGGCTCTGCTTATGTTATGTGTGTCTGTGCAAAAGCTTTATGGCTTCATAAGATCCCATTGGTTGAGTGACTATTTAATTTCTTAGCCTGCTAGAGTTTTGTTCAGGAAGTCTTTCCCCACTCCTATATCATGGAAACTTCCTCCTATTTTTTTCTTCCAGTAGGAGAAGAGTTTCAGGTCATATACTATGGACTTGATTTTTATGTATGGTGAGATAAGTGGGTCTAAGTTTCCTTTTTGTACATATGGTTATCCAATTTGTCCAATACCATTTGTTGAAGATGCTGTCTTTATTTTTATTTATTTATTGCACACAGAAAGAAGAGAAAGACAGAGAAGGGTGCACCAGGGCCTCTAACCATTGCAAATAAACTGCAGATACGTGCAGCACTTTGTGCATCTGGCTTTATGTGGGTACTAGGGAATCAAACCCAGGTGGGATAGACTTTGCAGGCATGTGCCTTAACTGCTGAGCCATCTCTCCAACCCTAGACTCTATCTTAATGCCCTGCAGATGTGGTTACTTATTAAATCTTCATATCAGTGTTATGAGAAAATGAAAACACAGAGTGGTTGAATAACCTCACACAGATCACAGATGGTAAAGGTGGTACCTGGTTTTGAAGCAGGAAGAACTTGAAGTGGATGAGACAAAAAGCTTTGCGTCCCAGAGCAAGGGTAACCTAACAGCGACTCAGTGCCTGGGTAGTCCTTGATCCCTCAGTCCAAACTCATTCAAAATCCGTTAATGGAATCTTTCTGAATAAATCTCACACTGGTAGACTGAGCTAATGAAGGCTACCTCAATTTCTATTTGGGTTATCTGTTTGATGAAGAAAAAGAATTTTAAACACTACCTCTCAAAACAGTATTTTGACTTGCATGCTATTATGGATATTTTACCATTCGGGAAACTGAGGCTGTGAGAGATAAGGTAATTCACTTTTGATGAGGTTTTGTGGATCCAGACAGGAACTAAATAAACTAGAGAGATAACTCCCTGAAGGCTGCCCAGTCAGTGGCTACAGGGGCAGTGTTTGGTATCTAAATCTGTATTTCTCACACTGACCCCTGCTGGTTCCCAGAGCAGGTTTTGCTGTATAGAGTGACCCTGAATGGGTCCCTGGATGCCTCCTCACACACACCCCACCACATATTGCACATCAGTCTCTGTGTAAATGAATAATGTGCTCAATATGTACAGGTCATTTGTGTGTAGTTACATGTTACAGAAATATGAAGAAAAGGAGGAATCCCTACACAGCATTACAACTTACACTGGAATGTTCAGAGTCCCCATCCTTAGTGGGCAAAATTGTGGGTGATGCATGGCCTTTCTCATTTCTTGGTTCTCCCTTCATCTCTTCCTGGATCCTACTTCTATTTTTCTTTCCCACATTTGCCATTTTTATGCAAAATACGTTAACCCTTTTTAGTTCTGCCCATAATTCAATTCATCTTTTCTGTAGGCAAGGAACTGGCTAAAGTCACGAAAACACACTTGTAAGTCCTTTCTTCTGGCCTTCCTTTCTGCCACCACTTCCTCCTCAGTGGTGGTTTTTTATTTCTCCAGCTACGTATTCATTTTAATGTTTCACAAACAGTAGAGAAGAGTGGGCTAATAAATTTGTTCTAATTGTCTTTCTACTGCACCTGTGAACATCTGAGGATGCATGTTTTAGGCTGAGAAAAGCACTTTTCAAAACAATATTTGGAGAAGCTGCATTAAAATTGAGGGAAAATTAAAGAGTGGTTCTGTGTGCGCTGAAAATCACTCCAGGGCGTGTTTTAGGAGCCAGTTAATACATAAAGCACGTGGCAGAATACAACCAGTTCAATTCCCAGGCAAATGTTAACAAAGCACCAAATGTGCCTTTTTGAATCCAAATGTGACACTTCAGTGTACTGACACTCGCAATGACATCTAAACTAGCTAATATATCTCCACGCCCAAAGTAGAAGTTTGCAAAACATTACAAGTTTTGATTACATATATCAGATCATATTGTCAAAATCTATTTTGAAGGGTCTGGGAAGATAAGTTCATAAAAGCACTTGCTTTGCACATATGAAGGCCTGAATTTGATCCCCAGTACCAGAGGTAGGAAGACATAAATAATAGGATCTCTGGGGTTCACCAGGCAGGTAGGTTAACATAATTGGTGGGCTCCAAACCAAGGAAAAATGGTCTCAAAAATAGGTGCACAGCGGTCCTGAGGATACCACTGGGCCTACACATATGTGGACATTCACACACACTTGCATGCACATATTACCTTCCAAAATGTTAAACAATCCTAGCTAAACCTTAAAATACTCTACCTACCTACCCTACAAGTACCTCACTTATTAAAACTAAATGGTCAAATATAACACAACACCAGTAAAGGAAATTCCCTCTCTGTTTTGAAGAGATTACTTTAAAATGTTTGCCCTGTCTTATATAAATGGGCTAAAATGTAGACAAAAGTCAACCACGTAAGTAACTGCTGACTAGTTTCACTACAAATCTACATTCCTGTTTTAAATTGATTCTTATAATACACCATCTTTTGCTATATCACTAGTAATCAGAATAAATGTGAATTTACTTTATGAATTTAAGATACTAAGAAGAAGAAAGAGCTGAGCACTCATTACTGGAAGAGACATCTCTATCACAGCCACCTAGGCTCAGGGAACATCGTGGACGAGGTGGTGGAAAGAATATAAGAACTAGAGAGTGTGGAGGAGTACTGTGGGATACTACTCTCTAGACATGACATGACCAGTACATTCATGACATCATAGCAGCTGAAGGCTATTATTACCTCCACAATCCCTGCACAATACTGAGCCTATCAATATTTTTTAAACTTTTAAAATTTATTTATTTATTTATTTAAGAGAGTAAGAGAGGGAAAGAGGCAGACACAGAGAGAGAAAGAGAGGGAGAGAGAGAATGGGCACACCAGGGCCTCCAGCCACTACAAAAGAACTCCAGACACATGTGCCACCTTGTGCCTCTGGTTTATGTGGGACATGGAGAATTGAACCTGGGTCCTTAGGCTTTGCAGGCATATGCCTTAACTGCTAAGCCATCTCTCCAGCCCTTCTGAGAAATTTTCATCCCAAGGTTTTTGCTACCTGCCATTGGACAATTCCCAAAGTCAAGTTTCTAGCACAGACTTCTCTCTAAACTCCAGATCCAAACACATCCAGATATTGCTGTGTGGATACTCCACAAACAATTATAATCCATCACTACTGAGGGAAGTTCAGTTTAAGATAGTAGGTTTACTCAGCATATTTTCCTTCCAGAGTAGCAATAAGAGTTAAGGGGTACAGAGCTTCTTTCTGAGGTGGGAAAAATGTTTGGGATGCACAACTTTGCACCAACGGTTTACATCATAGCGGCACAACGCTGAATATTCTAAAAGCCCCAGGATTGCATAACTTAGAAGAGTGGATTTTTTGGGATGTGAAATAAATCTCAATTGATAAATCAATAGATACATAAATGAATGACTAAATAATAAATCCATTATCCAGGCCCCTCCTATTTCAAAATCCCTCTGTTAACAAGAGAGATGCCAGACTTTAATTCCCAACTAGGAACGTGAGCTTAGGATCTAAGTCTGGTGTTTAATTATATTCCCAGGATTCATAATTCTCTACACAATTAATGAAAAATGTTAACAAAGACCAATAATAGCACAGTCCAAGTGTGAATAGTGTCAGTCAGTTATACTTTATTGAAGAGATAAACCTTAACATTAAACTCCCTCTTGTCCTCCCCTTTCCATGTAACTGGTTACCCTGTCCTATAGACATAGCATGTAAAGAAAATGCAAACTTTCATTAAAACTGCATCAGACCTGTTACCTTACTTCTTGAACTTGTCCTCTCTTCATGGACTGTTACCCTAATCTCATCTATGTGCTTCCCTCCATGTTTGTAATGTTACAAAATTAAGAATACTTTTTAAAAAACATAAATTCACCATTGATTTTGGTTACTTCAAGCCTTCCACACTTCTTTTTTTAATGATAATCTAACAGATTATCCAGCTTTTTTTGGTTATTTTTATTTATTTATTTCAGAGTGACAGACAGAGAGAGAAAGAGGGAGAGAGAGAGAGAGAGAGAGAGAGAGAGAGAGAGAGAATGGGCACGCCAGGGCCTCCAGCCACTGCAAATGAACTCCAGACGCATGTGCCCCTTTGTGCATCTGGCTAACGTGGGTCCTGGGGAGTCGAGCCTCGAACCAGGGTCCTTAGGCTTCACAGGCAAGTGCTTAACCACTAAGCCATCTCTCCAGCATGCCTTCCACACTTCTAACCTTGTTCTCACAGCTGCTTAAGTAGCCCAAGGTTCAAATTAGATCATGTTTGTTTCTTGCTTGAAATTTCCAGTGACTGTTCATCATCTACAAATTTTAATGAGAATTCAATTTCTTGGCATGCAATATCTACATGACCATGTGCTCTGACTTTGACTGCTCCTGCCCTTCACCCACATCTCCATCATCACACCCTCTACACTTTCTCCCTCTCTGCCAAGCTATTCTGACAATGACTTCCCTTGCCCCATTCTTCACAGCATCACAACTAGGACAGGATGGGAGTCCACCTCACACTTAGCTATCTGAGATCTGTTTCTAGGTCACACTTTGGGCCCTTCAGGGCTGTGGCCAGGCTGCATGTTATATTAGTAGGTTAGAAATTGTGGAAAAGTTGAATCCCAGAACTCAGTGATGAGACATTTTCTCCAGTGGCTCTGCATTCTAACTCTTAAATGACAGCATATTATATGATAGTGGCTTATGGCTCATGTTATAAAATTATTTACAATATGACCCAAAGTTAATTACTTTCATTTTCTCTTCCGTTGCTTCTTCAATATTTTGCTGAAGAGATACATTGTGATGCTATCATTTGAATATGAAATCTCTACACAAAGTTCCCACATGTGCTGTTACTGGAAGGCAGTGGAACATATAAAATGAGGCCCAGGGGGAGGAAGTGAGCTCATGAGGAACATGCCCTCAAAGCAGGTTGTGGGATCTAGCCCCTGTCACTCCTTCTGTTTCGCTTCCGGGAAACCATGAGGAGAGGAAGACGTTGCTGTGCTCCATGCCCTTCTGCCATGATATAATGCCTTACCATAGTCCCAAAGTAACTGGCCTAAGGGAACATGGATTGAGATCTTACGATCATTAAGCCAAATAAAAAATTGTGTTTTTAAAAATTTGGCTATCACAGGTTTTTTGTTACAGAACACTAATACATGAATAACATTCCATGGACAACAGGATTTTCTATGCTAAATATACTGAGGGAGTGTGGTAGGGAAGCAATTTTAAACTGATCATAATTTGGGGGCCACTTATAGATTTGAACTATTTATGGTATCTCTAAGTGTGAATTATCTTTAGTCATTTGAAGTTTACTTCATTTGTTTGTTTTTATTTGACTTCTCAAATGAGTCATTAAGTGAAATTGCCTTAGGAAAAATACAAAATTGCAAACACGGTTTAACAAGCAAAATCAAGATTAAAGTAACAGAAACAAAATACTGTGCTTAATAACATTTTCTGACAGTGAAGATGATGTTTAATAAGGACAGAGAATCCCTGATATTCAGATTATGAAACAATTGGTTAGATGAATGAGGAGTCTGATGGCTTGAATTGGATGCCCCCCATAAACTCATATATTCTGAATGCTTGGTCCCCAGGTGATGGTGATGTGGGAGGAGGGGCTTTGCTGGAGGGGGTGTGCTGTTGGGGGCAGGGTTAAGGGTACCAGGCTACCCCTTGCCACAGTTTCGCTCCCTTTCCTACTACTGTCTCCACCTGCTGTGGCATTGGTAACGTCCAGCCTCTGCTCCTGACATGCTTTTCCCTGACATCATGATGCTTCCCCTTCAGATTGTAAACCAAAATAAACCCTTTCCTCCCCTCAGCTACTTTGGGCCAGGTACTTTGTCCCACCAGTGAGAAGGTAAGTACAACAAGGAGGTTCTCTATTCCTGTTGTTTCAATCTGGAAGATCCCCCACAGGCTCATGGGTTCATATTCAGGCCCCAGCAGGTGCTGCTGCTTTGGAGGCTGTGGGGCTTGGTTGGCAGATGCAGATCATTCTGGTTGTAGCTTATACCCACCTGTGGTCCTGGCCTATTCCTACTGCTGCCTAATCCCCCGTGATGTGACAAGCTCTACTGCACACTCCCACCACAGAAGGAGCCACTTGGGCCACCATACCTTCCCCAGCATGATAGACTGAAATCTCTCTGAAACCGAGAGCCAAAATAAACCTTTCCTCCATTAACTTGCTTCTGTCAGTTATTTTGTGTACACAGACATAAAAGTAACTAATACTGTCTTTCATAACTCTCTCAGTAGGCCTGATGAACACCTCCGACTGTATTTTTCTAACATCCAGATTTGAGTGAGATGCACTTTTACCAATTTACTGCTTAAAGTGTCACCCAGAGAGGAAATGTCAGCTTTTATCATTTTCATATCATTATTATGTCATCCTCACCATCAGTAGATCCTCAAAAGTTACACATTCACTCAAAAGATTGTAAGTTCAAGGCCACCCTGAGACTACATAGTGAATTCCAGGTCAGTCTGGACTAGACTGAAACCCTACCTGGAAAAAACAAAACAAAACAAACAAAAAGGCAGGAGAGTCAGGAGTTCAAGCTCATCCTTGGCTGTATAATGAGTTCAAGGCCACCCTGGTATAAAGTGATCCTGTCTCAAAAAGAAAAAAAGAAGAAGAAAGAGGACTAGAGAGATGGCTTAGCAGTTAAGGCACTTGCCTGCAAAGCCTAAGGACCTAGGTTCAATTCCCCAGTACCCACATAAGACAAATGCACATGCTGCTCATGCATCAGAGTTTGTTTACAGTGGCTACAGGTGCTGGTGCACTCGTTCTCTCTCTCTCTCTCTCCCTCCCCCCCTCTCTCTCTGTCTCTTTCTCTGTCTCAAATAAATAAATAAAATATTTTTTTGGAAAAAGAAAAAGGGATTTTCCTTTCCTTTAAGAATACCACAGTCCGGTTGGTAAATGGTCTTCTGTCTTCCTTCTTGTATTTTGCTGTAACTTTCACAGCTAGTGAAAATGGTGGCTCTTCTCAGGAGTCATGCCTAGTTCTTATGATTACTGGAGAAAATGTAAAAAGACATAACAGTGTTTTGAGGGTAACACACAGTCTGGATGACTGCTGGTTCTGCTCAGGCCTTAGGCCTCTCCACTTGTAAGGAAGTGGTTTGTTGTGATTTGAATGTGAAATGTCCCAAAGAGGCATGTGTTTGAATACTTGGCCACCAGCTGATGGAGCTATTTGGGAAGGTTGTAGAAACTTTGGGAAACAGGATCTTGCTGGAGGAAGTGGGTCACTGGGGGAGGGCTTTAAAGTTTATTTTATAGTCTGGCTCCACTTTCTGTTCACTCTCTGCTTCCTGACTCTAGAGTAACCAGCTGCTGCCCCCCACCACACACACACACAGTGATCATGTCTTCACCATCACAGTGGAATGTAGGCCCTAGAACTGTCAGCTAAAATAAACCCTTCCTCCCTTACACTGCTTCTTGTCAGGTATTTAGTTAAAGCAACAAGAAAAGTAACTGATATCAGGGCCTTGTCTTTTTCCTCTTACAAAAATGCCGGCCTTACTCTGTGCGTCCTGCTCTTACTCCCCTGCTCCTGGCTTTAGCGTAGTCAGTCCACCTTCCTAGTGAAGATCTGCTGCCTTTATAGTCCGTCCCCTGGACCTTTCCAGGTGAGCTCTCCGTCACTGCTGCGGGAGGAACGCAGCCCGCTTTCAGGAGTGGGACACAATGCAAATAGCCCTTCAGGCCACTCCAGGGAGACGCGAAGCTGCTTGTTGCGGGCAGTGCTAGGCCTGCTTATCAGACCGTATGAAGAGATGGCCGTTTCACCTTCGCAGGGTGGTAGGTGCCTAGTTTCCTGTTTGATTTTTTTCCTGCCATGAAGGCCATGGTTCTGACGCAGGTATCTTGCTGCCTCCTGTCTGTGTGTGGAATTAACAGGTTATAGACAGGAAGAAACCATCTGATGATAGTGAAGACCACTTGCCTCTCCAAAGTAGCTTGAGTCTCCTGGCCAGGGCCTCCGGCTGAAGGCTGTGATTAATGAAGAGATGTCAAAGAGAGAATTTTTCAAGCTACAATGAATGGAGAAAGATTTCTCTGAGAATTATCAGAGGCTGGATGGGAGGAAAGCAAGAAAACGGAGACTGTCATGGTTGCAAGAAATAGTTGTGGCATTGCCGATTGTCAGCCAGAGCAGTCACCCCATCCCACCTGCGCCTCTCTGCACCCACACCTTCCTGCTTTCCGGTGGAGCTGTGAGCCACCTCCCCTGTTATAAATAGCAGCACAGATGTTGACAGAAAAATGCTCCCTTAATTACCATACAAACTGCTGTACTTGAGTGAACCGTTTAAAGCAGCCTCCAAAGGAAGTTCACTCGAGCAATTCCGCAGATTACAGTTAATGAACAATATTTCCTCACACCTATTTAGTGCTCATTAAAATGTAAAAGCCTTTCATTTTCAACAGACGCACAATAAATAATTCCGGCTCCCTCTCTGGCTCTGAGCTCCTTGGGCAGGAGCAGGGAGGAGATAGAGCTGGAGGAGAGTGCTGGACTGGGCGGGGAGGAGGACTGAAGGAGACAGCATGGCAGAGAAGGGGTGATGCGATGCAGAGCCACCCTGTAAACAGCGGGCGGGGGGGGGGGGTTGTTTCTATGTCAGGAAGTCAGCACTTGTCTGGTAGGAGGAATGTCTGTGTTTGGAATTCAAAAGACAGATCCTGGGTCCAGATGGGTCCTATTCATCCACCCAAACCAGGAGGCCAAGCATGAACACCTGAGAACAGAGAGAACATTCCACAGGCAAGAGGAGGATGCAGAGGGGGTAACTGAAGATAACACTAGGGTAGGGAGACAGTCCTTGTAAATTAATAAATCATTTTGGCAGTGATTCTTGGAACTGTCCCGTTTATTTTTTGTCCCCATTTTCTTTTTCAGTTAGAAGCCAGAAGATAAACATCAGGTTCATCATGAGAGGCTACTTGTTGCAAGTGGGAACAGAGGGATTCTATGAGATGTGCTTCTGAGGTCTTTCTGCCCGCCCCCTGCCCCCTCCCCCACACTTTGAACATGAAACACAAAGACCACACCCATGGGAGCCTCCTCATGGGTTGAGTGAGCTAGAATAAGGTTCTGTGAGCTAGAATAAGGTTCTGGGAAAGAGGAAAATTTTGGAGTGCTGTGTGCGTTCCTTTTAAGATAAATAGCGAAGGTGTGGACCAGGGACATGATGAAATATGTCTTGAATGGACTTAAGAAACTGTGTTACACTGGGAAATCATTCCCACTTCAACAGAGGTGTGATTGTGGTCATGGACATATAGTGAGGGGGGCATAAAGAAGCCTCGGAGGGTTGCTCAATGGGCAGTGGCAAGTGAGACACCATGATGTACTGCACCCTTGGCCCATGAGCCAAACAAACCTTCTGTCCTGAGGTTGCTTGTGTAGGTCACAGCAATGACAAAAGTAATTACTATGCTAGCCAACAGTGGACAGTATTCCTCTCAACACTGTCAAGTCAACTTGGAAACAAAAGAACAACCATTCCAAGGACAAGAGTGACTGAAGGCCACTGTGTCTTGTAGATGTGCATGAATTACTCCAGGATGGAGGGCCACATAATAATATGCCAAGAACAGCCAACACGGACATGGATAAAAAGTGCTCTCGTGCAAGCCAGTGGACCACTGCACACACGCTGTTGTCCTATATCACAGACTGAAAGCGCCCAGGATGGTGAGACAGGAGGAAGGTGCAGCGCCAGTGTAGCCATATGCCAGGGTCCCTCTGCACTTGTTGATTCTTTGCCTCATCTACAGACAACTGTTCACGAGAGACTGGTGAGCCAGTGCGGTGCGGGACACACGTGTGCACTGGAGTGCACTTCCCGTGAACACGAGGAAGGCAGTGGTAAGGAGGGATTAAGTCTCTATGTGCCTTTCAACTAAGGTCATTGGAAAATGGTCCTCAACACCCATCTCATTTGCTTTTTTATGCCTGCCAATTTAGTGTTGTATTCAAAGTGATTAATTAGTTTGTAGTGAAGGTTTATTAGGTAATCTTCCTGCCAATCAAAAATCATCAGGGTTTCAGGGCAGATTAAAGACACCCAGTAATTTTATAAGAAAGTATTTCATTATTGCATTGAAAACAAGCGCCTTCTTAAAACTCGAGTTAAGAATTAACCGGCGTGGTATTAAAGTCGATAAGAGGTGCTTAATCCTCCTGAATATTTGTGGTTCATTTCAGTTAGGACAAGTTCATTTCTATTACTCGTATTTTCCACACTAGTGATATAAAAATGGAGTATTTTATTTTTCTTTTAATTTATACCCATGAAAATAGAGTATGCATGATAACAGAGTAAAATATTTGCTTAAAGCTATGTTGTGCCTAAATCAGCTAAATAAAGTATATAATAATAGTCTTAAGAACCACAGATACTAAGCTGGGTATGATGGCATTTACCTGGTCCCAGGAGTATTAAGAGTTTGAGGCCAACCTGGGCTACACAGTAAAATCCTGTGTCAAAAATAATAAAAATATATAAAGTAGATTTAAATATATTTCCCTAGGTAAGAATGTATCCACTTTACACTACTCTAGGAATTGAATCCTACTTGGAATATGAATTTTCTCATTGATGAACTATTTCTTGAGATATATTTTTTCCTTCATATGTGTGAGTGTTGGTGTGTGACGTGTGTGGGGGCATTCATTTTTTGTATCAATATTACTTTCTTTGCAATTCTTGAAAGTTCATTTCAAGAATCTTGACTGCATGGTGGCTGACACCTATAACCCTAGCAGTTGGGAGGGTGTGGCAGAAAGATTAGTGATTTGAGGCCACTATGGGCTACATACTAAGTTCCATGCCAGCCTAGGCTACAGAGTAAGACCTTCTCTCAAAACAAACAAAAGCAAACAAAAAGAACCTTCAGAAATCTGTAGTGAATACCAATAGTCAATATAATGTAGGCAGTGAACAAAAGATGAGAATTATTCTTTGGGGCTTGTTAATTTTCTCATTGTTTTCTATGTTCACTATCCCACAAATTCTTAAAAAAAAAAAATGTATTCTTTCCTCTGAATATAAATGCCACTGTAGAAGAAAAAGACTATATCACATAAGAAGTCTTCAGTGAAAGCTAAGCATTATGACTGTTACTGTATTGACTAGTTTTTCCCAAAGATACTTTTTTTAAAAATTTATTTGAGAGCGACAGACAGAGAGAGAAAGAGGCAGAGAGAGAGAAATAGAGAGAATGGGCGCACCAGGGCCTCCAGCCACTGAAAACGAACTCCAGACGCATGCGCCCCCTTGTGCATCTGGCTAACGTGGGTCCTGGGGAATTGAGCCTTGAACGGGGGTCCTTAGGCTTCACAGGCAAGCACTTAACTGCTAAGCCATCTCTCCAGCCCCCAAAGATACTTTTAATATAAAAGAATGTGAAGATTAAGTTATAGACTAGTGATATGTTATTGATTGCCATTTCCATGAGAATATAAGGCTAACTGTTTGCAGGATTTGGGGGAAGAAAGGGGTGCTTTGCACCTTTCATTGAATGTTGGCCTGACTTTTTGAGTGCCTGCATGTTTGTGAACTTTATTAAACACACTGTCTGAAATACTGCACCAAGTATTTTCTCAGAAGTGTACTTGTACTGCCCGTGGGACTAGAAAAAATATGCAAAAGAGAATGAAAAATACAAAATAGTTTTTTGAGCACTCTACACAGCAATCCTACTTCTGATGCCCCCCTGTCTCTTTCTAGCATGTCTGTCTAATTATCCCAGTGGAAAAGACAATGAGCAGCATGGATGGGTAGACACATCATCGCAGCTGATACAAAGCATCAGGACTCCATGGCCAGAACTGTGTTTTGAAATAGCCTAGGTAAGGACCAGCAAACGATGCATGGTATCATGTCAGAAACTCTGGGATATCGCCTCGATTACCTTCACATTCCCCCAAATGCCTACATTTTTAAAAAGAAAGTATATTTCATTGATTTACAAAGGCCTGTATAAATATAGATGTGGCTTAGCAAGGGGAATTGTAAATTCAGTCTCAGGTGGGCTTCGTGTTCAGCTTGAAATGAATCTGCAGAGAGAGTCGGAATGTTACAGATGCAAGGAGCTCTGGGGCACATTTGTTGGAGATCACTCTCAAAGTCAGCCTGCCTGAAAAGTAAAAACTTAAGGGGGGAAAAAAAACCCACTGCGTATGGTATTCAAAAGATTTATTTTAATAAACAACAGCACTTTTATTTAATATTTCTTATATTCGTCCTTTCTTCTTATGCCCAGCGAGGTTTTTCAAAAAGCAGTTTGGAGCTATTTAGAGTTATGGTTTTACGTATGTGACATGAAATGATAATACAGGGTGTCTTGTCCTCTTGAAGGAAGAAAGAGAAACAAAAATTGAGCAGGCTATCTTACTTGTCTGTCTCATTTGCCTGGCCCCATCATAACAAAGTAAATGAGTTGTTCAGTTGTGATCCTTCAGAAAGATGTAATAACCACATTTGGTCCACTGGCAGCAAGACCAGGATGACTCCACATCCCCCTCTCATGTTAGATGGATGATGCTGGCGGCCAGCGGACACCCACATCCTGCCTGAATATGAACAACAGATTTGTCAGTGTGTGACAGGCTGACAGCCCCGCTCCCAGCTGCTTGTCCACTGTTGTTATATCAGCACCTTGTCTGAGGGTTCAGCAAAGAGGCAATCTGCTTCCTGCATTCGTCGGAGGCAGGTTGCAGTTAAAAAAATAAATAAATAAAAGCAAAGTAGTATTGGCTTCAGGCTGAGGTGCCAGAACGCATCGACAAGAGGCAATTTAAACCATTTTGTGATCCTCCAGCAACGTATCACAGGCCTTAAAAGTCCAGTCCTCCAGATGAGCTTTGTACAACAAAGAAGACAACTCAAAATGAGATTTGTGCTGGCAAAACAGCAGGATTTCGCTTCTGGAAGTGTCCCCGGAGAACTTGGTTATGAAAGAAAAATTCTGCCAGCCTGGCTGAACTGAAAGTGTTCTCAGTGTGTCCTGCATTAAAGTGATATTTAGGGGGTGTTAAGACTGCGTCAATGAAAATGCAGCGTGGCTTTATAAAGCTTCCACAGTGCACGGTGGGGGTGTAAACTTCCCGCTCTTAGTAGTTGGGCCAGGACTGACAACCACTAGTAAGATATTATACAATGTGAAAGTTGCAGAAACATCTTGGTCAAAATTTAATCTAATCAGGACAGACACTATCCTACCATGGTTCTAAAATCTATGGAAATGAATTTGGAAAATTAGAGGTGACTGAAGCCAAGGTGTATTACATGCTGTTAAAAATATGCTTACTAGAATGAATTAAATGGCTAAGATAATGAAGTAAATGTGTTGAAGGAAGAAAAGGGAAGGGATTGGTGGATTTCACAAGAAAATTCCAGTTTATTCAGAATGTGACCAAGGTATTGTCAAAGTATCTCTTGCTACTTTGAGTTACTTAGTTAAGCACACACATGTAGCAATCATCAACAGGTAGGAGGCACAGAAATAAGAACCGAGGAGGATTTACCTCAGATGTCAAGGGCTGCTTTAAAGCATTTATGGCCTGTCAAGCCATCGCTAAGTGTTATTTAAGAGTCTCTCCCCATTTGCACAACATTCCCTATGGATTTAGTGAAAGCCATTTCAGGTGGTCGGATCAATAGCTATCATCACATTTACGTCCACTGTAACATGAAAAACTGGTGATGGGGTCTTCGCATCCTTATCCAGGCACACAGTATACAGTGGTATGAGTCTTCGTAAGGTTCCAGGGACTTTCTTCTAGCATCTCTGGAGCTCTAAGTCCCATAAACTAACTATATCCAAAGTCACCATTTTGCCATGGGAGGATGCAGGAACTGTGCCATCCTTGTAAATTTGAGGTGTCCTTTATCAGTCTTTAACTGACTAAGGAAATTAAGTTATTTTCTTATGAAGAACTTATATTGTCATAGAAGATGAAAAAAAGTAATAACAAAATTATGCTAGAAAGTATTCATAAAAATATCTGGCTGGGCATGGTGGTACATGCTTTTACTCCCAACGCTCTGGAGGCAGAGGTAGGAGGATCACTGTGAGTTCCAGGCCACCCTGAGACTACATAGTGAATTCCAGGTCAGCCTGGACTACAGTGAAACCCTACTTCAATATATATATCAGGAAATTCTCTCTGTGTTTTTACCCTTCAAAGATCTTATAACTCAAGTACCTAGTCATGTATATCTGGTTGAGGATGTTTTTATCCATTTGTAGAATGGAATTATCCATGGGGCTATCAGAAAGGTATTCTAGGAAAACTAAGAAAACTTTCTTCGCTTTTACATAAAAAGCAGATTAAATAAGCCATATATGAAATTTTGGAGGTCTGTGGAAAAATTAGACAATTAGATACTAGGTTGCAGATAGATAGGTAATAGATAAATAAAAATATATATGCTACACTACCAAAAATGCATATACAAATTATGATGTAAGAAATTTTTGTGCTAGTCCTTGTGTTTTCTATATTTTTTAGGTTTATCTCCATGCCAACGTTATCCCTTTTTATTAAAGGGAATATGCTATCAACAGGAGATATGTGTGTTTAAATGATAAAGCTTTCCCACTTAGTTAATTGCTACTCATTATTTTCTGTTGAATGTTAGTTATGGGTTTAGTGCAATGCATGAGTCAACGGGACATAAAACATCACAAATTAAAAGCCTGCAATTGCCTTTTTTTATTGTATAATATGTAAGCATTTCCATAAGGGTGCAGATACATATAATAAAGATAGAGCGCTCTAATTATGTCAGGACAGAGTCTTTGAATCTGTTCCAGTACTCCACCTTATTATCTTTAAACCATGAAACTAGTTCATTTTTTTATGCATGTGTGTATTTGCATGTTTGTACATGTGCATGTGTGTGTGTGTGTGTGTTTAGGGGATATATGATATATGTATGCACGTGGAGGCCAGAAGATAACCTGGAATATCATTCTTAGGGATGCCGTCCACATCCTTTGAGACAAGGTCCCTCATTGACCTGGGGCTTACAAATTAGGATAGACTGGCTGGCCATAAATCCCAGAGATCCACCTGTTTTCACAACCCCAGCACTGGGACTACAGTCTCGCATTTTTATGTGGGTTCTTGGAATTGAACTCAGCTCCTCATGCATGCATGGCAAGCACTTTACCAACTGAGCTATCTCTACAGTCCCAAAACTAGTTAATTTTTTTAAAAAAAACATGATAAATTAGTTTCTCTGTGGTAGTCTGGGAAAGACTGGGCCACAGTGTCTTCTTAAATTCTCCAGCCCACTTAATCCCATCCCCTTGATTACTGTCCAGCTCCTCAGAGACTGTTCCAGTGAGATCTCCTTTCTTGTTTTCTTACACTGTTGTGATTTCATTTTGTCAATATCTCTTTGTGTCCATTTTAATGGGCCTGAGGGAGGAGCTTGTGTATGTTTAGTCTACCATCTTGCATCAAAGCCCAGGAACTATGTCTGACCTGCTCTTCATTGGATCTGAATGTCTGGCCACGTCCTTAACCTTAATAGAAGCACATGCTGAGATGTTAATGGAATGCTGTTGGTCTGAGCATTTCAACCCTAGAACAATGGAGGGAAGAAAGTGGCACAAAATATTTAAAAACATATTTACCCCCAAATATTTGAAAAGTTCTTTAGACCTATGGTCCCGCTTGAAAGTCCCAAGGGAACCTTCATTTCAACATGTCTAAAATCATCTTCTCACACTGACCTTGTTCTAATTGGCATCACTGCTAACCCAGAGGATAAGTTCAGAGACTTCAGGCTTTTTTGGATTTCTACCTTTCTGTTTCCATTCACATTTCACAGGGCACCAATGCCTTCCTCTTCATGTTCCCAAAGACCATTTGATCTGGCTCCTTTACTCCTGGTCTAACATTATCTCTTGTTTAATTCACACACTTCCCAATTTTCACCATTTTGCAACAATGGCTGGAGAGACATTGTGTCAGCTGCTATTTTCTCTAATATCTAAATTAGAAACTGACAGAGTGTAGGCACTCTGTCTACTTATGGGATGCATGGTCACTGAAATGAACTCACTCCCTCCCAGTCCATCATCAAGATCACTTGATTGTAGATGAGGACTGGAATGCTATGTAGGTTTGACTCACAGCTCTAATACTTCAAATGACTGTACTACTTCTCTCATTGCTGGGCCAAATACCTGTCCAAAAGCAATTTAGGGGAAGAAGGGTTTATCTTGGCTCATGGTTTAGACTCATGATGGTACAGGCCATCATGGTGGAGCATGTGGTGGCAGCTTGCCTCTCTGACAGCAGGAAGTGTAGACTGCTTGTTCCCCACCTGGAACATCACGAAGCAGACAGCAGGGGAAAGATGGCTTTCTCTTAGGTCCTTTTTTGTTGAGAGGCTCAATATTGTGCAGTTCTTGTACAAGTAATGGCAGTTGCTGTGGGGTCACAAATTCAATAATCACAGACCGCATTGCCCAAAGTTCCTCCCCATTCTCTGGGTCTGAATGTTTTCTGTCGCCTCTTCCACCACATTCCCTGAGTCTTGGAGAATATGGTGTAAACACCTCAGTTATTGCTGAGTACTTAATAGTCACTATTCTCAGCACTTTGATGAAGAATTTTTTTTTCCTGAATGAAAGAATAAATGTCTTGCCAACTTCAAATAAAATAACAGATTCTATCACAAGGTTTGCTGAACATAGTGTATCTTCTAAAGACAAAAATAAAATAATTATTTTTTTACTACATTTTATTTTGAGATGTCATTTTGATTTCAGGTTATTCTGCTTGCTATAGGCTCAAAATTAGGAGGCTCTGTTAGAAATTAATACTTCAAAAATCACATTACAACTATAATTGAAGGTACAAAGTAGCATTTATAAGAGAAAAGTCTAACAAACCAAAAAAAGTTCATTTAAAAATGACAACCTTATTCTCTCCTGCTGGTATTTTCATGATTCGGTAGCCAAGAAGAAAGGACTCCAAAATCAAGAGAAGTAGATAAATTAAAATTTTTTTCTATAGGGCTGGAGATTGTTTAGTGGTTAAGGCACTTACCTGAAAAGCCTATGGACCTGAGTTTTATTCCTCAGGACTCACATAACATCAGATGTACAAGGTGACATATGTGTTTGGAGTTTTTGTGTGCAGTACCTGAAGGCTCTGGTGTGGCCATTCTCTCTCTATCTACCTCTTTCTCTCTCTAATAAATGAAAAAGTTTATAAAAATTCTTTATAAAGCACAAAAACTTCATATGAGAGAAAAGATGGTATTGATTACTTTTTTCACTGCTGTGACAAAAAATATTTTACAGAAACAGTATGAAGGAAGTGTTTGTTTCAACTTACACTTTCAGAGGTTGCCCGGCAGAGGTAGGGGAGGCATAAGGGAGCAGCTCCGTGTAGTGGCAGGAAGCTAGCAACTGTTGCTTCTCACCTCTTTCTGGATCACGAAGCAGAGAACTCAGGCCAGATCTGAGGTAGGTATAATTTCAGTGCTGCAATCCACTTCTGCTAGATTGAATCCACTTCCTAAAGGTACCACAGCCTCCCCAAATTTCACAGGTATTTAAATATATGAATCTGCAGGGACCTTTCACATACAAACCATAACAAAAATTAATGTTGTAATTGTGTAGTATTAACTGGAATTTTGGGGAGAAATTATATGTATTATTCTTCATTTTTGCAAGATAAACATGTGTATATTTTACTTAAACCTGCAGAAAAGCCATTGGAAAACTGTTTTTAACATCATAACATCTTTTCATTTTCTTTTTTGAGGTAGGTCTTGTTCTAGCCCAGACTCACCTGTAACTCACTCTGTAGCTCAGGGTGATCTCAAACTCACAGTGATTCTCCTACCTCAGTCTCCTGTATGCTGAAATTATGGGAGTGAGCCAAGTATGACTAACATTGTAACATTTAAGAAGCTATTTTGAAGCTAATATGAATCCTACTTAAGTATAATCTAAGTTCTCTCACTTAAAGCAGAAGAAGAAAACACAATTACAATTATCTTTGCAGATGTTAAGAAGAAATTCATTTCAGACAATCATCACTGAATGTCCAGTAAGGACTTTTTAAGCGAGTGCTTTCTCTAAATTATAAATTGAATGTGTTCACACTAACAAATGCTCTCTTAGAATGTAAGAAAAACAAAAATATTAAGACAATGGAAATGTTAACATTAAAAATCAGCCATTATAGCAGAAATAGCAAAGGAAATTAGAAGACTGTTTTTCACTCATCATGGTTGATGTTGACATTGTTGCAAGGAGTATTGTAGAAGGAAGTGAACTTATAGATGAAGCTGTAAATGTGTACACATGGTAGATAAACTGCTGGTATTACTATTATGAGCATTTGAAATAACGATGCTGAAATGCATCATTTAAAATATGGATGTCATAACATTTTTCCTTGTTGTGTTTGTGTATGTGTACATGTGTGTGTGTGTGTGTGTGTGTGGACAGGCATGTGCACGTGGAGGGCATAGTGTTGGTCCTCATCTTCCTCCTTTTTTTGAGGCAGAGTCTCTTGTTCACCACTGTATTCAGCAGGTGTAGTAGACAGCTTCAGGTTCGCTGAGATGAACTTTCAGACCAGGCACAGTCATGGAGGAAGGGATTATTGAAGCTTACAGATCCAGGGGAGTTCCATAATGGCAGAAGAAGCTGGCCTGTTTTCACAGGACCAAACACAGACAGAAGCACAAGCCTAAAAGCCACACAGCACAGCACAGCACAGCACAGCACAGCATGTTTCAGGAACTCTAGCTAGGCATACATTGTATATTTTTAGATTGGAATCTCAAACCCAACACCATACCTTAAGATCCACCCAGGGACACCACCTCCGGCCAGGTGGCTGCAGATGCAAACTACAAGCTAATAAAACACTGAATATATTGGGGGCCAACTATTCAAACTACCACAGCAGGCTAGCTGGGCCATAAGCTTCAGAGATTCTCCGATCAATATCTTGTGCCTTATCATAGGTGAACTGAAATTACAGATGTTCTTCTCATGGGTTCTGGGGATCTGAACTCAGGTACTCATGCTTATATGGCAAATGTCTCATCCATTGAGCCATATTCCCACTCTGCAACAAACTTGCAAAATGCTGTCTAGCTTGTACTCTAGGCAAATGAGACTACTTTCCAGATTTTGAACAAATCATGTACATGTTTTCATCTTTTTCTCTCGGTCCCTCTATCTTCCATGACTGTGCCCATGTGTGAAAGGCTTAGATTTCTGTTAAAGCAACACATATCTTTAATTTTTGAATACTCAAGGCTTTCTCATTTATTTATTTGGGTGTGGTGTGTGCTTGTGTATTTATGTGTGGGCATACACATGTGTGCAGCTGCAGGTACACATTTATGCATGTGTATGTGGAGACCAGAAGTTATACCATGTGTTCTCCTCAGTCACTCTCCATGTTATTTTTCTCTATTCTGTTTTTTTTTTTTTTTAAGTAGAAACTTTGAAAGGACCCATCCTGTGTTAGCACTATCATTTCTGTCCTCCTTTCTCTCATTCCACCTGGGGCCCTCCTCAGTGGGATTGCTGGTCTTCCCCGTGGGGCTGTGGGTTATGAGATGGGACAGCAGTGGTCAGTCACTGCAAAGGGTGGGGGTCATAGCATCTGGACGGTCCCTGCCACTCTGTGGCTCTTACAATCTTTCTGCCCCTCTTCCGCAAACCCCCCTGAGCCATGGTGGGTATGTTTTAAATCTAGGTTAGCATTGTGCTCTCAACAGCTTATGGACTTCTGTTTTGGTGCATTTGGGGTTTCTTCAGTGTCTGTCTCCATCACCTTGGCACTGAGTGTCAGGCTTTCCATTGAAGCGGCACCCTTGCTCCTCTCGCAATTCCTCTGTGGTTGAGCCTGGGCCCTGGCTGATGTCGGAGGGGTGGTTTATCTCCTCAGTTCTCGCTGCCTTCTGAATCCATGTTATTTTTGTTGTTTTTGAGAATAGGCCTTTCACTAAATCTAAAACTCACCAATTCAGCTAGACTACCTAGCCATTGAGCTCCAAAGACCCTACTACTTCTGCATCCCCAGAGCGGGGATTAAAAGTATGTGCCACTATGCTCGGCTTTTATATGGGTACTGGGATCTGAAGCCAGGTCTTCGTGCCTGGGCAGCAATCAGTTTACGTAGTGAGCTGTCTCCTTTATTTATGTGTGTATTTATGCATTATTCATTTATTTATGCATTGAGGAAGATTGAACACAAGTTTTACACATGCTAGCCAGACACTCTACCACACAGCTATTACTATCTGCCCAACTCTAAACCTTTCATTCATTAATTAGTTAGTTAATTACCATGCTTCCTCTTACAAGACAGGGTCCTGCTATGTAGCCCAAACTGACTGAAGCACATGAGCCTCCTGAGTGGTGGGAGTACAGTGCACCACCATGGCTAGCTCCTAAAACATTAAGCAACCATCTTGGGCAAACGCTTTTGTGCAGAGTTACATCACATTTCGATTTTCACAAAATGCTAATTTATGTGATCCTCCCATGTCCCTTGGGAAAATGGGCAGTGCTAGAAGGAAAGTGAAGCATCTAAAAGTTCAGGCTGCCCAGATGTCCTTAGCCCACTTTCTGGACTGTAACAGAATTCCACAGCCTAGGTAATTTAGATGCAAAAAATTTCTTTCAGGTCTGGGAGCTATGAATTCTAAGATCAGAGGATCCCCTCTGGCAAGGGATGCCTTACTGTGATAGCATGGTGGAAGGAGGCCTCGTGGGACAAGAAAGAGAAGGAAGAGGAGCCAGTGCAAGCCAGGGAAGCCTGACTCACTTTGGATCAGACTCCTCTTGTGAAGCTGACCCCTTGCCATGGCACGAGCACTCTTCTGAGCATGAGTGTGGAGCTACCAGAATGTCACCTCTTGACATCCCACCTCCTCATACCATTGTCACATTGGTAATTAAATTTCAGCCTGTGTTTTCAAAGAATCATTCAATGAACAGTAACAAAACAAGCCAGTGATGGCCAGGGCTGTGTACTGGGATCCAATATGAGTGACAGGCCAGGGCTGTGTACTGGGACCTGGTGTATTCTCAGCATATCATGCTGTACCTCAGAACTCAATGCTCATCTTCCCTTGGTAGACTGAACATAATGTTAGGCCAGAAAATAAACAAAGTTAACTAATTTCTCTCAAAATCTCCAAATAGAAGATATAGCTTAGTGGTTAAGGCACTTGCCTGCAATGCCTAACCACCTAGGTTCAACTCCCCAGAACCCACGTAAGTCACATGGACATGGTGGCACATGTACCTGGTGTTCATTTGCAGAGGCCCTGGTATGCCCATTCTCTCTCTCTTCTCTCTCTCTCTCTTTCTCGTAAAAAACCTTCAAATAGAGATTTTACACTGAGGTGTAGGCATCAAGCATTTTCCAGATAATTTCAAATCCTAAATTTTATCAGTCATTGTTTATGTCATATATCTATATGTGGACATGGTTAATCAACATTCTATGAACATGGCTCCAAACGTCCCATGGAGCCAGGCTGCTGACTGGAGAAATTCTGGAGGAGGCTGTTAACAGCAGCTGGGGCTTCAGTTGCCAAGCAGGGTGAGCACAGACCTCTGTCCCACCCATGTTGTTACATGGGGAGTCTTCTGTTGGAGAAGGAAATTGGAATAACCTATACCAAGCTCAGGAGAGCACGTTACCACAGGGGCTAGAAAATACATGGTGGGCTATTATCTGGAGGGTATCAAGACGGTTTCTGATTTCGCCATTCCCCTGCCTCCTGCTGCTGAGTTGCAGAACACCAGTGGGGCTTTGATCGCCTTCTTCCCATCAATTCTCCACTTAATGGATGGAAGCCTTTCTGCACTCGGCTTTGGTTTTACTTTTATTCCCATCATCACAGTGTCTTTTGGCAACCAGCTGCTTCTTTCAGCATTTATGAGGATTTGGCCGTTCTTTATGTTTTTACTTCAGTGGTGGGGAGTCCAAAGTTCAGCTCTAGCAAGGGGTCCATCAGACTGCATTTTATGGGTGGATTATGCATGCGGCTGGCCCACTCCTTGCTTCTGATTTCAGCTTTAAGGGCCTCCTCTTGACTATGGAGAGCCATGTCTCCACTCCTCCCAGAGCGGGTGGATGTAGCAGGAGAGACGAAGGCTTTAGGCTAAATTGCCAAATCCTATATTTGAACACCAGCAGGCAATAAGTGAAGAAGCTTAAGCTATGCACTCCCACCGTCTGTAGCCTGCAGACCCTGCAATCAAACACGGAGACCATATTCTGAAACAATCGTGTCCAATGACAGTGTATTATGGAAAGACTCAGGCTCACTTAAGGACGCCTGCCAATAAAACAGTGAAAAACGGGATCTCTTCATAATTTCTACTCCATGAACCACAATTTTGTAGATGATAGCTGAGCTCGTATTCATATTTCAAAAACCACTTTGTGTACTTAGGGGCCATTCATTCACACAGGGTTTAAGATGGGGGGGCTCCTCTGCAGGCAGCAAGCAGAGCTTGGCTGCCTCTGCTGAGCCCATCCAAGCCTGCCCCATGACCTCCTCCCTCCAGCCATGCTGACAGCCTGCGGAGATTGAGTTAAGCGCCAGGTCCAAACAGCAGCCAGGGCTAATGGGTTCCCTCTTATTTTCGTGTTAAAGTTGGGATTTATCATCCCACAGAATGACTTTATAGACACCTCTGAGTCAATCCTTTATTTCTAAATCAGAACACAGTCCCCAGCAGGTTTGACACCAGGTAAACTTCTGCAAAATGCCAGCTAGCGTCACTGAGAAATGGTACTCACCAGCAGGCATGTGAGTTACATTTACTTGTCACCTCTAGCAGGCGTTTCGTTTACAGATTTTTGTGAACTTTCTTTTTTTAGTTAAGAAATGTAGCCAGAGGCAGCCTGTGTGAAATATTCGTACTCATTTCTAGTGCATTTACTTGAAAGCAGTATTTTTCATCAAATAAAATTGTGCAAACAGTCATTCTCACATTGAGCATGAAAACAATGCTTGCGTTAACATTCTGAAGTCTGAGGTAAATTCAAACATTCCACAGTTTTGCATGACATTACTTTGGACCTGTAGAGTTTCTTTCTTTCCTTTACTCATCTATCCAGATAGTTAACTTTCAGCTTTAGAGCAATTATTGTGCAGTATGAAACTAATAATATACATATATATTACATATATATGTATATACACATATATATGTGTATACTATACACACAGAGCTGAGGAGTTTAACATATACAGATACGGTGATAGAAAGTAGATGCAAACTGAGTGATAAGCAAACAAAGCAAGCTTATTGCCAAAGAAAATGAATATGCTGTTTTCACTTTGCTAACATCAAGAAAGGTGCATGAAGGTATATTAAAAGTAAGATTGGTGGGAAGGAAGTTACCCTGAAAAGGGGAGTTACCCTGATTCCAAGTGAACTCAAACTATTGGGGAATCTTTGTAGCTAGACAAGAGGACCACAGAAAACAAGGAAATAGAAAAAATAAAATAAGTATATTTGGAAGGGGTCATCATGTTCAGAATCAAGATTACTGAGAATACAATAAAGTGTGATTAAGAACCTTGATATAATTCTTCTATGGGGTCTGTATGAGATTGTAAATGAATTCCTCCCAAGGGTTTTCTCTGGTGCTTGGGAGAGGTTGCCAAGGACCCCGAAGCTGCCTCATTATGGAGTGTCATTATTGATTGATGATGTCTGCCATGAACACACAGAAAGGCAACCTATAACAGCATTTATTTTCCATCCTATGTATTGGTGTTTGTTTGGAATCAACATAATAGTTCAGACACACTTTTATTCCCACTTGTTTTTCTTTTAAAACAGATGTGTGCTGAGTTGGATTTACCAGAGTGGATTTGTACACTGTATCCATTATGTAGAGCTACCGTCTGCTTAGATTAGATAGTGTTGTAGTCACTGTCTTGTTTTTGAGTCAAAACACCCAATAGCAGCTGATGGGAGGAAAGGGTTTATTTCAATTCACAGTTTCAAGAGGAAGCTTCAGAATGGCATGAGCATCAGGAGCCGAGACTGGACATCACTTCTGCCACAGTAGGTGGAAAACAGTAGCAAAAGGGTGAGCGAGCTCTGGGAATGTGGAGCTGGTTATAACACCCCTGAGCCTGACCCCAACAACACATCTCTTCCAGCAAGATCCCACCTTCCAAACTGCCATCGGGTGAAGACCAAGCATTCAGAACACACAGGTTCATGGGGACGTCTAACTCAAACGACCACCATCAGGTGAAGACCAAATATTCAGAACACACGGGTTCACGGGGACATCTACCTCAAACAACCACAGATGGTTGTCTCCTTCATTGGCCAGCACCTGGGGCACCTTGCTCGTGAAATGCTTTGAATATCACCCCTGAAATCATCTTCTAAAAAAGATTCTAAGTCACTTGTGGGCAGTGAATATTGTCAAAATTCTTAAAATCCCTTAGTTTCCTTGTGATACAAACTCCATAAGCACATAGCAAGTGACACTAATTACATGACAGAAGTGGGCACATTTTGCATCAGCAGAATATGGCAACCTTCTGCAGCAAGTGCATTACCTAGCCCAACTACCTCTGGGACACTTTGGTTACATTGCCAGCTGAAAAATTCCAATTAAAGATTAAAGCAAAAGCTGGAAATGGTAGCGAATGCTTGCAGTCTCAGCACTATGAAAGCCATTTCAGCAGGATCTCAAGTTCCAGGCCCCTGGGCTACATAGTGAGACCCTGTCTCAACACCATCAGCACATAAGAAAGAATACAGCAAAACCTTACACTGCCCATCAACAAAAGAATAGACAGAAGTCCTATGCTCAGCATGAGATGCACCAAAAAGCCTTTGCTGGCCTGCCCTACTCCCAAATGTGATTTGGAGATGGAGAATAGAGGGTAAACTCTAGGTGGTTAGTGTTTGCCTGTCACCCCAGGTAGATAGAACTGGGATGAACTGTTGCCTCCAGCTACTTCAATAAGGGTTTCAGCTGATTCAGGTTAAGATTTTCTATTTCCTATAATTAGGTCCTCCTTTGACTGGTTCAATGTTGTCCATTAAAAATAGATACTGTTATGTTTTCCTTCTTGCAAGATCAATCACTAGAAGGCATAGCTGCTCCTTTTGGTTTTTGAAACTTTGAGTTGAGCAATATTTTTCACATCCTAGAAGTTGTAAGTCTTGAAATCATTCTATTCATTTTGGAGGTTTATCTTCAACATACTCTCAGGGTTGCTAAGCCCTCCGCAGCAACTGCTTGGCACACTCTGCATTTCTATTGCCTTTATTTTAACCTTTCATCACTTCTCTTGATTTTCTGAACTCAATGTAATTCCTCAAATTGTGTATGGAGTGAAGGTTGCTGGCCCCTGACCTTCATTCCTTAAAAGAAGAGCCTTTCTTCACTTTCATCCTCACTGTCCTGGGATTCATGCTTTGGTTTCCATTCAAGGTCATATTGCCAAGTTGGTGTTGTTCTGAATCTGTAAATTTGAGACTAGCATGTTTTGAAACAAGCGCTTACTAGAGGAAGTTGCTCATTACATGGACTCTACCAGTTCTCAATTTGTGGTACCTGAAAAATGAGCTGTGCTAGTATGCCTCTGCAGTATTTAGTATTTCATGTTAATGTCAGACACAAGTTCTAGGGGGAAGATGTATTTAAACAAAACATTTCAAAATCCTTGCTACAGTACAAATGCTGTTTTAATGCAAAGACAGATTAAATATTCATTAGGTTAAATAAAAAGCTTTTATTCAATGTTAAGTTACTTAAAAAGTTACCTATAGATAATAACATTGCATATTCATAAGTATTACTTTTTGATCATTTAGTAATGAGATTTTTCCCACTTCATCTGCATAAGGGAAGTACCACATTGTCCTTAAAACAAGAAGGCTCCTTGTGAGGCAGTTACACTTGTGAAATTCACTAGAGAAACATATTTGAGTGCCCAGCATCCTTTTCTTTCCAGCTTCTTCATTTTGTAAATCTGGGTATTGAAACCAGATTTTCCTAAGCTTGTGACGGATGGACAGATCTGAAGGGTATCTCTCATTTCCTGGCCAGTTCTTTTGTGGAGACTCATTGCCTCTGGGTCCCATATCTAAGAAGGATATAGACCATGAGACTAAAGAGTTGCTGTTTGCCATCTGCCCTTATTTGCCTCTTTCCTATAGAGGGAGCTCTGGGTCTCCTTTGTGACGGGTTGGAGGCAGGCAGTGAGCTAGATGTGTGAACCGGCTGCTGACTGTGAAGGAAGTCTTCCCAGCAGCGGCCTCCAGCCCCTCAGCCATCAGCAGCAGGCTCACTTGCCTGATCACGCAATAAGCCAGAAGCCATAATTCAGGACAGAAAGATCAAAGTTGTTTTTCCCAGCTTTGCTGTGCTCTTTTTTACTCTGTAAAAGTTGTAAAATGGCTTAATGAAGAATACCATATGTTATTTGTTCCTTAACATGTTTCAAAAGCAAAGTAGCATTCAGAATTTTTTTCTAGTTTTAGAGTGTTCCCTTGAAGTAATGGGCCTTCTACATAGATAGGAATGACAGGATTAGAGTTTGATAGAGTTAGACTTGATTTAAAAAAAAAAAAAAGGAAAAATGAGGCCAAGTCCTTTAACATACTCTTTTTTTTTTTTTTCCACTGATAGACCCTCATTAAGCATTAGAAGGTGTAACTGCTCCTTTAAGACTATACATTCTTAGGAGATTGCACAATCAAAGGAAATTCAATAGGTCAAGTGTAGTAGTGCTGTTCAGTGTTTTATAATGCATTTAAATATTATCCAACATCCAACAGAGAATGAGTATTATATGGACGTAACAGGAAGCCTCTTAATTTAGCCTGTAGAAAAATTGGACATTTATTACGATATAAAGGGGTGCCTTGTGGGACCAAGACTACATCCTTAGGAAAGAATTATAGCCATGGTATAATGCTCAGGAGTCCAGTATTAACCCAGACAGGCTGTTATTTTACCTTCTTATCTGCTAACATAAAAATCTAAAAATGGGACAATTAACTTATTATGATTTCAGATTTGTTTGATCTGAAACCATGATGGATATTTAATAAATAGTGGCCTTGAATACTTCAGTTTTTACTTTTTCCCTCTGTTAAGTATTTAATGATCTGTAAATAAGATGAAAAATGCTACATCAGGGGAACCAGGTGCTCCTTCACTACATGAAAATTCTCTGTGCAATGTGATTTGTCTATGAATAACATGTTTAATATTGGTAAGTATTCCATTGGATACTTGCAAGTCAGTCCCAAGAAAGAGAGGTCAGGGTTTCCATAGAGAAGTCTATCTCCTTGTCTGCTTTAAAGAGAACAATAGACAATCTCCAGACAGGCCATCTAGACCACAGAGACCTCTGGTGTCTTTCTGTCTTTATTCTTTCTGTTCTTCTGTTCTATCCCTTGTCTCATTTATATACTTGCTTCCCTCTTTCTCAGTGACTCTTCCACTCAAGATCCACTAAGGCTAGTATGAAATAGTAGTTCTCATTTTAACCTCTTGAAATTTTCTTCAGCAGAGAATTGAAGGCAGAATAGGATGAGAATGAGGACTTGGGCAATGCACTGTAACAAAGCTCTCCAGGAAAGACAGCGCTTGGACATGGGCAGAACCTCACCGGGTCCCTCTATGGCAGTCTGTCTTCATTTTCCTGTCATTGTTACATGTCTCATTGGAAACAGAGTTTGGTAATCTCGAATTTTAAAGTACTCCCCTCACGATTCTTACACACTGCAGTCTAGCAGGCACATTCTAGTAAACATTCTCAAAAGAACTGTAAAAGATAGATTTTTTCAGTCTGAACAAATTATTAAAACACTAGGTTTTCTGAGAGTCCTGGGCTGACGTCCTTGCCCAGCAAGCCTGGGTTCTGTATGCTCACTTTGCAAGCTCAGAGGCCAAAGAGCCAAGGTGTGTTCCAGTGGGTGTGGCACTCTGGGTGGGCATGCCAACATTCTTGGTGAGTTATATATAGGTGGTAAGAAATTATTCATTGTCTGCAGGTGGTTGAGTCCTCTAGTTTTTACTGTTTATAGGTTCCAGTTGAATGTAGTTTTAAAATCCTCATCTCATTTGGAGTCATACAGAAGTGTATTACCAAAGCTATGTCCATTAATGACCATGAAATTAGGAAATTAGCAAAGTAAAACATAAGTTAACAATTCTCTCCAACTCTCTCCTCTCAACATTTTAGGTAAAAACATAAGTAGGAATAATTTATCACTTCATTAGAAATAGGGAAAGCAAAGGTTCCTGATTTCAAAATGTCTACTATGTGCCAGACACTTACAGGAGTGTTTTACGTACATTACCTCAATTCGTATGCCATTACCAGGTAGCTATTATTATCCCTCAATTCAGCAAAGAGCTTGGAACTGGTACAACGAGGCCCATGTGAGATGTGTGTTAGGGATGGGCATGGAGTGCCTCTGGGAATAAAAACAAAGCCTGTAGCCTTCCCTCGTCTCAGCACACACAGTGGTGGCCTGTCAGAAAAATCCCAACCATTCCCAAGGGAGCAGCTCCCATCCTGCCCTGCCATGTAGCCTCCCCGAAATTCCTTTGTCCTCCTGATCCACTGTCCAAAACTTATAAATGTATATTTTATTGCTTTTAAAGCATTTCTGACATTGGTAAACGTCACTACGGGGGATAGTGCAGATTCTGTCTCTCTCAAATCAGGTGTGTCTTAAAACTGATAGCATGTTAAGTTCCATGAAATGTGGCAGATGCTGGCCAGGCATGGTGGTGCATGCCTTTCATCCCATCACTAGGGAGGCAGAGGTAGGAGGATCGTGGTGAGTTTGAGGCCACCCTGAGACTACACAGTGAATTCCATGGCAGCCTTGGCTACAGCAAGGCTCTAGCTTAAAAAAAAAAAAAAAGAAGAAGAAGAAATGTGGCTTATACTGAATGGATATGATATGTAAGAGTCTCAACACATCCCACTAAGGCTATAAGACAGGACTGGCCCATGTTCATCAGATACCCATGGTCCCCTCCTATGGAAACTTTTCTGTGGTTCAGTGGGCTCATGTGTCTCCTTATAGTCAATGGATCAGGAACAGAAGTGACATGTGCCCCACTAGGCCAGACATTTAGGTGCCAATGTACCTCTCTTACTTTGTTGTACCGAAGTTGGGAGCTAGTGGGTGTAAGACATTCATCTATTCCACAGCTCACAGTAAAACACACTCACCGATGAGTGAGTGGATCATGAAGGCTCCTTCTGCTGAGTTCCTCCTTAGCAAGGACTCCATTCACACACCAGACACTTTAAACAATGATTCCGGGGTGCTGGCTGCCTTCTCTGTGGTTTCTATTATCAGCATGCTCAGCAAACTACAGCAGAAATACTCTTTTATGCTAACTGGCCTGGAATGGGGAGAAATCATCTTAGAAAGAGGAACAGAAGGAAATCACTGGACTTCTAGTTTCCAAATGTTTTATTGAGACTGGAGAGATGGAGACAACAGGTTATTCCTCTAAGTTGCAACTATTTCAGTCGAGGTCTCCTTATATCTCAGCAAGCCTTTAGGACTGAGCAGTCCCCAGGGCAAGATGAACTCTCATTGTCCTGAGATGCAATTTGGAGTTCATGTCTGTTCCTTCAGGCCCGTCCACTTTGTAAAAATGCCTTTTTCTATCTCCCTGACTCTGAACAGGGAAGCGAAAGACTATTTGTTTTGATGTAATCAGATTCTCTGGAATTTAATCCTATATCCTATTTATGGCTGAGCTAGCCATTCAAAATTAAAATGAACCTTTCATCCGTGTGTATCATAAATGGGCATTTATCAGGATTATATGATTTTGCAATCCGTCTGAATACGTAACCAGAGTTTGTTTTCTTTTCGTTTCACTATGTAATTACCACGCAACAATAACAAAAGTGACATGTTTGAAGAACAGATAAAATGCTGTAAATTGGCCAGTAATGGTGATATTTCCTCATCTTCTGAAAAACCCATTTATTCTCTCTCAACAAATCAAGGCATTGTCAGCCCACACTCATCTTGTGGCCAGAGGGGCCTCCACCAATTTCTGGATGCAAGTGTGTCCCGGAATGCAGATGAGACCAGCTAACGAAGGCTTTCAGCGCAGGCAGCTGGGTTTTGCTTGCCTCAATTTCTAAATCATCCATAATGGGGCCAAGACCTCCCAAGCACTAAAAAGAGCAAGCTGACATGCTGGACAAACTGTTAATTTTTTCCTGAAGAAGCTGCTATCTTGCACATCTGTCACTAAGCGCAGACAATTACTCAGTGAGACGGGGAGGAAAAATCTGCCACTTGTTTCTAGCTGAGCTGTGAAGGGACCTGGTGGAGAATCACAATGGAAGGAGTGGGACTCAGACACACTGGCTGCCTGCGTGCTCAGCAGGGCTCCCATCACTGTGTGAGACTGTCCTGTGACATTAGGATATGCAAAGTAGACCAAGATGCAGCTCAAAAAGCAGGAGAGGAATCAGAAATGATACAAAGGAAGGACAGGTGTGTGAAGATGTTTGTGACTCAAGAACCAAGACTATGAACCACAGTGAATGGGCTTTGAGCCCTTGAGGGTCTATGAGAACGGATATAGCACAGAAGTGTGTTACTGAAAACACCATGTTTTTGCACTTCCAGTGTTATCAAGTTCTGAATTCCATTCATTCCTCCTGCCTGAAGCATGGATTAAACCCAGTGGTTCCACACTGGATTACAGCCTTTAGTGAGAAATGCCAGCATCCCAGGTTAGCCATGTAGTCAGCTAGGAGAACTGCTACTATTCCACCCCCCCCCCATTTCATCTGTCTGCCCTAACTATGAAATTATGGTGTATGAAGAAATCCACTTCTTTTGGAGCTTTGAAGAAATTGTTTTCTTTTGGAAAATATAAATTCAGTTAGTTTATTGCTTATCATTCTACTTTTACTGAACATGCTACTTTAACAAGAAATGTCTTCTTAGGTTTTTTTTTTTTTTTTTACAAAGGGCCTCATGTAGCGTGGGCTGGTCAAAACTCCTGCTCCTCCTGCCTCTACCTCTCAAGTGCTGGAAATACAGGTGTGCATTAGTACACAGAGAAATTAGACATTTTATAGAAGCATGCAAATACGTGGAAGAGGGTTAGACTGTTTTCATTCGGACAGTGCTTTAGCGGAAATGCCAAGCATTATAATATATGCATTGTTATGGCGATTTATTCTGAAGGTTCAAAAATTGTGTTTAATCAGTAATTCACTTCATCCTTCAAAAATTAAGAAGTAAACACATGCCATTGTGTTATTGCAAGTAGAGTTAGGTGTATGAATCTGAGAATGAGTAAAACTGTCTGACAATAAAGACAAGAGACAGCTCTATGGCACAGCTGAAACTCGGGGTGGGAGTAGATCACACACTCTTGGCAGTTAATGGCAGCCCCTCACTAGAGACAATTCTGGATCTACTTAAGGTGTCAGGTGTGTGAAGTAATGAGTCCTAGCTTAGGAGGAACCAGCAGAAGGAGCCTTCACGGTCCACTTGTCAGGTGAGTATGTATTACTGCAAGATGGTTCCATAAATGAGTATTTAATACCTGTTGGATTAAAAAAAATCTACTTGTTATAACTACCACTTTTTGGGAAGATAAAATTTAGTGACCATGAGGACTGAGATGTCTCTGATAGCAAACAAAGCACAAACAAAACTTAACACTTTGGTGATTATTACAAAATATCACAGTGTCTGGGCAGGCTGACAGAGGTACAACTTTGCAGAAGGAAATGGAGCGGTTGGAACACATGGGACTCTGATTGCTGTTGAGTCGTCAGAGAGAAGGCAGGTGCACCTTGTGGCATTAGTCACAGAACACTTGACTAGAGAGAGATCTTATGCCAGGTAGTTCGGGCCAGAACACGTCAGGACCAGCTACAGACAAATTTCTGAGGCAAGTGATTGACCACCTTTCCTCTTCAATTTTGTGACATATTAAACATTTTCAGAGCTTAGTTAAAATTTACTGATTACTTAAATGTTAACTGCCAACAGGTAGTCATATACCTACCTATCTACCGTTGTGGTTTGATTCAGGTGTCCCCCACAAACTTAGGTGTTCTGAATGCTAGGTCCCCAGCTGATGGAGATTTGGGAATTAACACCTCCTGGAGGGATTATAAGATTGTATTGCTGGGGGCGGGCTTATGGGTGTTATAGCCAGTTTGTCTTTGCCAGTGTTTGGCACACTCTCCTGTTCCTGGTGTCCACCTGATGTTGGCCAAGAGATGATGTCCACCCTCTGCTCATGCCTTACTTTCTCCCTGCCATCATGGAACTTACCCTTGAGTCTGTAAGCCAAAATAAACCGTTTTTCCCCACAAGCTGCTCATGGTCAGGTGATTTCTGCCATCAATGCGAACCTGACTGCAACACCTACATACCTACATACATGTATGTATATGCATTCGCGGTGATGGGGTTTAAAACCCAGACCCTCTTGCAGACCAGATAAGCAGCATATTGCAGAAATAAACAGCCAGTTCTAAAAAAATATTAAATTTTTTTTTTTATTAATTAGTTTTGTACTCAGCGAATACAGTCAATTTGGTACCATTATTAAAGTTACGTTCACCTCTATCTCTTTTTACGTTAGGGATAAGAGAAAAGGGCTGGGCATGTATGCAGTGCTATAGGGCCTGTCCAGCATGTGTGAGGCCCTAGGTTGAACCTCTGTACTGTCATAACATAATATAAGAGGGAAACAGTTGAGACTTAAAGTCAGTGGCTGCTCACATGGGGCATTGTCACCACTGTGTATTTTCTCACTTCTTTGCTGCACCACCACCACACCGATAGTTTCCTACTGCAAACAGCTTTCCATATGAAAGGAAAAAGACAAAACCAAAATGGCCTTTGCTAGCTTCATTTTGTAGAATGTAGATGCTGTTTCTGTTGAAAACAAAAAATACAGGTGCGAATGGCTTAGAAAAGCATATCAAGTGATTGCTCTCTTCTATGAACTATCTATGCAAGACTGAAACATACCAAAACCAAGTACTTCATCCACCAGATTATGAGAACACCAGCTTGCCATGTGGAGCATGACTACAATTCAGCATTGTGTGATGGTTCATCTGCTACATACAAATGTGTGTTGCAATGTACCACTACATACATACACATGCATGCAACATGTGTCTTTAATGCTGCTGCCTTAACGTTTCTCAGTGGTAACCCCGCATGAGCTCTAAAACACGCATGTTCAAATGCGGGCCCAATTTATGGGCACATTTTAGTTAGAAATTGATTTTCTTCCTTCCTTCCTTTCTCTCTCTGTTTCTTTCTTTCTATTTATTTATCTCTTTCAGTTTTAGACAGGTCTTACTATGAACTCCAGGCTGTCCTGGAATTCATGCCAATCCTTCTGTCTCAGCCTCTCCAGTGCTGGGATTACAATTACAAACACGTATTGCCACACCTGGCTACTTTTAATAAGTAGGAGATAATTTAAAAATAAAAGCAAATAAATTTGAATGCAGTGTATCCTTCAACATCTTCAACATTGTACTGGAAAGGGAGGGAAGATAACTCCCTTGCCAAGCCTAGTCAATACCAAGTATGTCAAGTCACACTGCTAATAAGTCATGCTCCATGTTTTTTGGCTGCTGTGAGGTGGGGATAGTAAAAGAGACCTGTGCACTTAGAAAGTTGCAAGCCTAAGTGTCATAGTGATGAAGAGAGGCCTCGCTAGGAACCAGAGGAAATATCTGAGTACTTTGTAATGGAGGTATGAATGGTTCATATTAAACTGCAAATTTCTGGGCCTTGGGTTCTATGACTGTACTATCAATAAGTAACTTTCTTGCTATGGCCATATTCCTTTCTTTGGATTAGGAATGTTTACTCTGTGACATTATATATAGAAAGCATATAACTCATCTTTTTATCCACTTAATGGGGGGGGGGCAGAGTTAAGAGACTTTGGACTTTTGAATAGTGTTTGGAGCTTTAAAGACCATGAGGCCTTTTGGTGTTAGAACACACTTTGCGTCATGAGACAGCCATCAGCAGAGTGTGGCTCAGATGTCAAATGTGCCTCCTGCCCCAGCCACACCGACAGGCTCGTAAGCTTGAATACTTGGTTCCTAGCTGGTGGCACTGTTTGGGAAAGTTGCAGAACCTTTACGAGGTGGAACCTTGCTAGAGAGAGTATGTCAACAGGGGGTGAGCCTTGAGATTTTATAGCCTGGCCCCACTGCCTGTTTGTCCTCTGCATCCTATCTGTGGCTGCAATGTGACCAGCTCTGATTCAATGTTATTCCACCATGGAATGATCCCCTTGGAAGTGTAAGCAAGAATAAACCCCATCTTGGGGCTAGAGAGATGGCTTAGCGGTTAAGGCATAGGACCCACGTAAGCCAGGTGTGCATGGTGGTGCATGTGTCTGGAGTTCCTTTGCAGTGGCTGGGGTCCCAGTATGTCCATTTTTTCTCTTTCTCCTTCTCAAATAAATAAATAAATAAAAATATTTGAAGAAGAATAACCCCTTCTCCAGCTGTTTCTTGGCAGCTATTTTGGCAGCAATGAGAAAACTAAAGTAAAACAAGTTCATGGGCGCCATTTCCTCAGGAGACATCTACTGTGATGTGTTTACTTCTCAAGTTATGTCTAGGTGTGAGCAGAGTCACGGGCACCCTCTCTTCATGACCTGAATGTTTAAGGAGGACCATGCTGACAGTGTTTATCATGTGTCCTACACACTGCAGTCACCAGGGAGCTACGTATAAGGCTCTGGGAATCAAGAGGAAAAAAAAAAAAAAAAAAAAAAACTTTCTTCTGTTAATGAAAAACGTGAAGATAGAATGGTGGGTGTTAAAGCAAGCCAGAGGGCTGGAATGATCGTTCAGTGGTTAAGGGCACTTGTCTGAAAAACCCGATGGCTTGGGTTTGACTCCCCAGTACTCATGTAAAGCCAGATGCACCAAGTGTCACATGAATCTGGAGTTTGTTTAAAGTGGCAAGAGGACCTGGCATGCCTATTTTCTCTCTTGCAAATAAATATTTTTTTTAAAAAAAGCAGCCCAGGGAACATCTTCCTTCAGAAGGTTTGCACCTGTCAGAAGACCACCATGACAAGCATTCACATGTACTACATATGTGGTGGTTTGATTCAGGTGTCCCCCATAAACTCAGGTGTTCTGAATGCTAGATTCTCAGCTGATGGAGATTTGGGAATTAACACCTCCTGGAGGGAGTGTATTGTTGGGGGCAGGCTTATAGGTGTTATAGCCAGTTTCCCTATGCCGTGTTTGGCACACTCTCCTGTTGCTATTGTCCACCTGACGTTGGCCTGGGGGTGATGTCCACCCCTCTGTTCATGGCATCATTTTCCCATGCCATCATGGAGTTTCCCCTCGGCCCTGTAAGCTAAAATAAACCTCTTTTTCCCAGAAGCTGCTCTTGGTTGGGTGATTTCTACCAGCAATGCGAACCTGACTCCAACAGCATACTTATAACCAAGGAGGGTCTCGTGCTAGTCTGGTATGTGTGTGGTTTCGTGTTTACCAGGAGAGCTTTGCATCACTTAGTACAGTGAACTGAAAACAACAGACAGCTCCCCAGTTGCTGAGAGCCAGTCTTACAAAACAGATCTTCAGGGGCTAGGAGCTAGTCTGTCTTAAATGGCTTCAGTCATTTTATAAGAAACCATAGGGAGGGGAGGCTGAAGTCTGTTACCTGTCTAAACTTTCTCTACTGTCTTAAAAAAATTCCTGCGGCAACTTAATAAATTAAAAAATACCAAAACAGGACTGAGATGACACAACAGTTAAAAGGTGCTTGCTTGCAAAGCCTGCTGGCCCAGGGTTCAATCTCCCTACTCTCCATGTAAGGCTATTTGCAGAGGCAAGAGGCTCTGGTGCACCCACTCTCTCCTTTCCTTACAAATAAATAAAACTAAGCACTACCATACCCCATAGAAGCTCACATTACCTCATCCAAAGACAGATTCAGGGGGGTTATGGGAACCTTTATGGAGCCACCAGAGGCTGTTCAAGTAGAAGGATGACTGTTAGCTCATCTCATGAAGATGATGACACCTGAACATCTTCTGTATAAAGAGCAGGTTAGAACTTGACACACTGAAGCAAATGACTCAGACTAGATAGAGAATAGAGTGCCGGGCTTAATTTTAAATGACGAGTTAGATCTTGGAAAGACTGGTACCCTTCACTCTCTTGTTATCTTGGTAAGGAGTTGGGCATTGACAGAAATCTGAGTTCCTTGGAGAGCTATTCAAATCTCTGAATAAATTGATTTAATAGTATTAATAATTTACTTCAATTGCTAAAACTTGAGATCAGTTTTCATCGCCTTGAGCTGATCTTTAAGAAATAAATATGGCCTTTGGGAACATAGGTAGATATTGCAATCAACAGAAGTTACAGGTTAGCCATGGTGAATCTGAAAAATAAGTTTTATTTTAATAATTATTTTGTGTTCTAAATGAGGCAACATTTATAAAATCTACATTGAAGTAATGTTGAGGGCACTCTGGTGATAACGATGAGGTTTATTTTTGTAAAAACGTCCGAGGGAAACGAATAGCTATGTGTCCACTGTGAAGTTCATACGTCGTCCAGATAGGATAATCAGGGCATCACCGACAGAAAGGCCCGCCACGGCCAGCTCCCTGGGCTGTGAAGCTACCTTTTGGAGATGATGGGATGGTGGGGTTCTGCTACCTAGTGTCAGCAACCCCAGACAACGCGGCCTTTCAATCCTCCCGGACTTCACACTTCAGTGGGTGTGCCCACATTTGCTGGAGCATCACACCCATGCATACAGCAGCAGAAGTACTGACATCTAAGATCCAAATAAATAAGAGAAGTAGCTAGAACCACTGAGAACGTGAGCACCGTGAGCCGTGATGAAGTCCCGTCTCTGCTGCCATGGTGGGACTCTATGCTGTTAGGATGCTAGTTTGAAGCTACTTGGAGTTCTGTTTCAAAGGTGGAAAATATATGGCAACTGTAGAACAGAGGACAGAAGGGCATCAACATTGTAAACGTTGTCCTCTCTGCCCTTCCTAGGTGGGTTTTCCTGAACTGGGGGCAGTAGCTGTGGGGCTACTCTTTGGTAGAGGAAATCCAAGTCCTAATCCTCTTGGCCTCTGCACGGCTTGAACTGGCTCGCAGATACCCTTACCATCTCACCCGAGGCCTGACCCAGGAGTCCAGCCCATGTTCTGAAGCATCCGGTTTCCAATATTGTTTTCCAGGATGGGCTGGGCGCTTTCACCCACAACTCCTGAAATGAGAACATGGCAAGGGACATTAGTGCGGATGCAGTGAGGACTGACTGAGCCTGTGACAAACAAGGGCTTTGGTTTTTGTTAACAAGGTCCTAGAGAGGTTGTTCCTTGTCTCTGGTCCTCATAGTAGTACAGAAAAGGGCGTAATCTCAGCTCAAGCAGCTAGCAGCAGGCACATTATCTAACTTTCATGGGCTTGAGATTGCTCCACTGTAAAAAGGCATATGCCAACATCCACTACCCATTATACACACAGCGGCATGATCCAATGAGCTAAGGTCTATGGGTTCTCTGCAAACCAGGAAGTACTTTGCAACTCTAATTCCTTTATTTTTAAAAAATATTTTATATTTATTTATTTATGAGAAAGAGAGAGGGACAAAGAGAAAGAATGGGCATGCCAACGCCTCTAGCCACTGCAAATGAAGTCTAGACGCATGTACCACCATGTGTATCTGGTTTACATGAGTTCAGGGAATTGAACCTGGGTTCTTAGGCTTCTCAGACAAATGTCTTCACTGCTAAGCCATCTCTCCAGCTCAGCTGTACTAGTTTTCATTGCCACATTAGCCTCATGGGCATTCTGAAACTGAAAATTATTCCTCAAAATTTTACATTTGCCTAGGACCGTGACATGCAATAAAACCCAAATGAAACCAAACCACAAACATCACTGGTGGTGTCCTCTTCTCCTTCTCTGTACACATCCCTGTTCCATGGCTCTCAGAGAAGGTAAGGAGGGAGCCATAGAGGAAAAGAATGCTGAAGACTCTATCTACTAACAGTCCTCCCTGTGCCTCCAGACATTAGACACCTCACTTTGAAGGACCTACAGATGCTTGCTTGGTCCCAGCTTAGTCCCTGGGTCTGGAGCAGTTCTCAGAAATGTGGACTGTGTTCTCCTTGGACAGGTTGAAATGATGCCCAATACTCTTAAAGGCTCATGGGTCAGAAGATGCCATGCCATTCACCCACACCTTCTACTCATTCAACCCACATCTTTCCACCCCTTCAACCCACATACTTCCACCTCTCCATCCTTTTCCCATCAATTTTTCTCCCTGGTGATTATGACAGCATCTTCTTCTCTAGCTCCACACCCCTCTACTGCACAAAAGGCAGCTGAGCTCTGTCCTTGATGGTAAAGAAAACACAGGATGTCCATAAGCATCAATGACAAGAACTGGAACAAAATCCTACCTGTGACTGCCCAGTACTATTCTATTTCTTTGTGTGGGTTACACAGAAGGCTGATTTAGCATGGCTCTTTAAACTGTAAGCAGACTTCCATTTTTTTTTTTTTTTTTTGGTGTGTAGTGTATGCATGTATGTATACAGATGTGTGGGCCCCATGCACACAGGGCAGAGACCAGAGGGGCACTGCAGAAGTCCTCCTCTATCACTCTTCTGCCTTATTTCTCTGAGGCACAGTCTTTCACCGAAACTGGAGCTCACCGTTTTCCAGCTAGACTGGCTGACTAGGGAGCCCCAGAGATCACTCCTGTCTCCATCTCCCTCAGTGCTGGTGTTACTGGCATGCATGGCCATACCTGGCTTTTTTATGTGGGTGCCAGGGATCAAACTCAGTTTCTCATTTTTGCTCAGCAAGCACTCTTACCTTTTGAGCCATCTTCCCAGCCCCTTGTGTTCTTTTATTTGAGGTAGTGTCTTGCTATATAGCCTAGACTAACCTTGAATTCAGTGTGTAGTCTCAGAGTAGCCTTGAACTCACAGTGATCTTCCCACCTTAACCTCCTGAGTGCCGGGATTAAAGGCATGTGCCACCCTGCCTGGCTTCCCTTGTGTTCTTTAAAACGAAGCATCAGTGGTGTGTTCCTTATCTGGCACTGTACACCTGCCTTTGTGGGATCAGCAAGTGGACCAGTCCTTTGATTCTGAGCTGGAGAACATAGCATACTGCAGAGAGCTAGAAGTGAGTTTTCATAATGGGATTTTTCACCTTTACTATGAGGTGGTCATCAGCTGATTCCAAGGCACTTCCTCAAGTATTTTAGTGCTTTAGGAAAAAGAACAATACTTGCCATTTGTGGAATTGGTCACACTGAGTAAGAATTGGGATGCCACATGAATTTTAGACTAATTGCATAAGAACCTGAGGGCTGGGAATGAGTGACAGAAAACCTCTCTAGTGTGGGTAAGGTCCTGGGTTTATCCCCATGGCTACAAGAAACAAGTACCTTAGCACATAACAAGAGAAAGCCCTTTAACTACCTGCAGCTTGAATAGCAGTGAGTAAAGCCATTGCAAGTTTATAGATGAACATCATATACTCCCTGGACAGTACACAAATGCACCCATGCAAAAATTTTTATGTATCTATGAGACTTTGTGAAAGAGCAGGGAGAATAAAATGTGGACTGTTACAGAAAAAAAAAAAAACAGAAAAGCCTTTGGCCAAAAATACTGCTAAATATAACTAAAAAGCAATTAAGCTTTTATTTCAAAATAGTGACTCGGGTAACCACCCTGACCTGGAACAGCTGCTGACCATGAACCCCGGGTAAACACCCAACTGGCCCCATCTCACAGCTCTGACTTTTCAGTGAGGGCCGTGAGGTAATTTAATTTCATCCATAAGCTAAAATAAGACCATAGGTCCAGTGCTGCCATGGGCAACACATCTGTTTACTCATACTTTTGGTACAACAGCTTGCAGAAGTTCAGTTTTTAATTTTTTATATTTAAGAAAATATAGGAGGCCAATTTAAAGCATCACTATAAAGAAATTGTTAATGATGTTCAACTAATGGTCCCTAAGTGAAGTAGATCTCTGAGGTACTGTCACGAATTGGAAACTCTGTCATTTAAACATGGAGGTCTGCTGAGGCCACTCTGCCTCCCAGCTTGAGTTTTCAGAATGGTGGAAATCGTTCCTTCTCCCTCATTGTTTTCCAATGCTGAGTTAACTCTTGGCCTTCATAAAAATAGAATCAAATAAAGTAATATCTTGTACTTGAGAGGAAAAAAAAAAAGAGCAATCCCCCTCTGGTGTCTCTTCTTGTTTTATGAGCTCAGACCAGAGAGTGAAACAACTCAGTCTCAGTTGCAACTATCTCACAGCCTCACTTCCTCTCCTTCTGCATGGCAACTGCAGCAAGTGCTTCTCACTCAAGCTCTGGCTCCTAGCCCGCCTCTGGATCTCATGTCTGTTACAGTCCAGTCGGCCCTCTCCCCTTAAACCTTTGGAAGAGTACTGTGGGGCAATTCACTCCGTAATTGGTCAAGAGATGAAAGTCTTGTATCAGCTGTCTTATGCTCTAATCTATCCAGCTGACTGCAAGCCTAATTGGAAGCTTGTTGAGTCATTTGGCTCCTGAAGTGTTGTATTGATGTTGGATCACCAGCCAGTGGAAGGGGAGGGACATGTGCAGCTTCCCATGTAACAGCCAGCCAGCTCCACCCCGGTCACTGCCCTGTATTCAGAAGGCAATTATCAGTTCATGACCACTCTTTCTCCTCTCTTCGTTCCTCGATCACTCTCCTGGCCAGCTGAGGCACAGAGCCATTATTATTATTAGCTACATTATTAAATCTGAGCTGTGAGCTTTCCTCTGTCCTCAGTGCCTAACACAGGGACCTCGATTTCTGACTATTGTTAAGGACTCAAGGAGCAGCATTAATGGAACACAATTTGAAAAGAAAGAAAGTGGTGGGTGCGACCATTCAGTGTCAATGTTTGAAATACTTGATCTGCATTATCACATACATTTTCATGTGATTTTAAATAAAATCAATTTAAATAGTTGCTTAAAAATAAAGTACACTTACTTTGAGGTGCTAGGGGGTCGAACCCGGGGCCTTATTCATGCTAGGCGACCTCCTTATGCTTACAATTACTTTTTAAATAATGGAAATTTAATATGAAACCAGTTTCTATTCATAAGGGATGAAACAGTAAACAGAAGGTGGAATCTAGTATTTGGAGGATGAAGTGTTCTTCATAAAAAATGTTTTGTTATACCGAAGTATGTTGTTTTTGGAATGACCACATGTCAAAGTAGGTGCAGTTTTGAAAAACTACAAATGATCTCACAACACAACTGTATAGGTCTCAAAGGCACAGAGGCATGTTTGTTACTATATGGTCAGAATCATTTGTGATCTGCCTATGATGGAACAGACATATGTAGTGCAATGAGTCAGATACATGATATTATCTATTCCTCTGAGTCATGGATCACACAGTGAGTAAGGTAGGCTGCACACTCTAGTGATGATTACTTCCGAGCCCACACACCCCATTCTGCTGCCTGCACTGCACTGCACTACACTGCACGACACTGCATTGCACTGCATGGCTTCCCACATGAGCCTTCAGAGAGACTGCTTCAAGCTGCTGCTTCAAGCTGTGTGAAAATCCAGGTTATTGAGAATTGTAGTGTCACCTCTCTCCATGTGCACGTGGTAATTGCGTAGCATACACATTTGAATAAAAGAATGCAATGATGAGTGCAGTCCTTGGAGATACAGCTGTTTTCATGTCGATCACTTCTTTTGATCTTCCTGATCAGCATGGAAGGCAGAAATTGATGGCTTTATTTTACAGATCAATCTGATGTTTGTCCCAGCTTATCTAGCTGGGCAGTATCTCAGTTTGAACTTGAACGCACAACATCTGAGGTCAAGTGTTTGCTCTTCCATTAACCAAAAGATAAACTATATTATACCACCAATATTTTTTACCACATCATTTTCTTCTGCTACATATTTTTCACTGAATGAAGTTTATTTTGATTCAAATACTTCACACTCATGGAAAGTCACAAAACAAACCATACCATTGAAGAGACAGAATGCCTCAAGATCCATTCCACTCACTGTGACTCCACCCATTATAGCTTCTTTTGGCTAGAAATTACATTATACCTCATGTACTAGTTGTATTATTCTAAAAAGTACACACTGACTAGGTTTTATACTTAATGTTTTTCTCTTTTGAGACAAAGATCTACACTAGACTGGCCTCAAACTCTCTGCATGCCCAAGGATGCACTTTGACTCCTGATCTTCCTGCCTCTACCTCACTCAGTGCTGGAATTACAGGTGGGTACCTCCATGCCTTGTTTATGGAGAGCTGGGGATTGAACCCAAGACCTAATACATGATAGGCAAGTACCCTACCAACTGAGCTGTAGCTCCACCCGGGCTTTAGTCTTTTATTCATTATTAAATTCTTTTAAACAATTCTGTTATTATTATTAAATTGAAGTACTATTTAACTGAAATTCACCCATATATATTTATTGTAATTAATAATGCTCAGACTTATTTTTATTGTATTATTTAGTGAAAATCATCTTACTTTCCTAGGCATATTTTGTTTCTTTTCTTGGCATCTATTCCTTGCTTAGACTAGCTTGGGAAATGGGTTGTTCTTCCGCAATTAGTATCTTAAATCAAAAGGCAGAAGTTATTCTGTCCCATTGTGCATATTATTATTGTCTAGACGTTTCACCCATCTTTGATGCATTCAAGTGAATCTTCTTCATGGTCAATGTCCCCACTGTTATTACCTTTATTCATTCAGTAAACTCCAGCCTTAACTGTACATTCAATTTCTTTGCTCACTCTTCCATTTTGATTTTCTTTTCTTTTTTTAAAATGGATTCTGAAGCCAGGCGTGGTGACGCATGCCTTTAATCCCAGCACTCGGGAGGCAGAGGTAGGAGGATTTCTGTGAGTTTGAGGCCACCCCGAGACTCCATAGTGAATTCCAGGTCAGCCTGGGCTAGAGTGAGACCCTTCCTCGAAAAACCAAAAAAAAAAAAAAAAAAAAAAGTGGATTCTTTTATGCCAACATGAGGCTTCAGGTTTAGTAATGACCCATCTTTTCCTGCAAGCAACATTATTTTCACGAACCTCATTCATGCTAAGAGTTGAGCTGGACACACACTATAGCTAGATTGGGTCCCTTTAAGGTCTCAGTGCTCTGACTTTAGTATATCCGTTGTTTCCTGGAGCAGACTTGAACATGAAGATTCATGTGTTTCTTTAGGCTTAAAAGTTCCACACTGTCTCCTTCACTACTGTAAATCCTGGCTCTCTCTACCTTATGCAAATTCTGGGAACATGTGTCTGCCGGTAAGCCCAGTACCAGGGAGGCTGAAGCTAGAAGACAGTGAGTTCCAGCCAGTCTGGGCTATACCTTGAGACCCCATATCAACAAAACAAAGCAAAGCAAACAAAACAAAACAAAGCAAAACAAATCTGTTGAGTTTTTCATTCTCCTGAAAGCGCCCAGACTCTCTCTTTTTCATGATTTCCCATCTTTTAATCTTTAACTACTTTTAGGTACATAATTCAGGTATATTTTAAAATTACCGCCTTTCTAGCTTTCAACTGATAAAATCTCAAATTCCTACTTGGCTCTTCCCCACAACTGCCTGCCTGTCCTTCCACCCTGGCTGGTCAGATCACCCTTGGTCTGTTCATCACTGCTGCATCTCTGTGTCTGTGGGGGAAGGTGGGCATTTCACAGTGCTTTTCCCTCCAGCCAAGACCATCTTCTGAGTAAGTTTTCTGGTTGATTGTCATTTTAACCTAGAAACTTAAGTCCAGGCATTTGGCGTCTGTACATGTAGCTCAAGCTGTGCGTCTCCTTCTGTGCTATGGGCGAATTAGTAGCCTTCCTCCTCCCGGGGAGGGAGCGTTCTAGAGCTGCCCACCTCCCGACCAGGAGCAGCCCAGCACTCGCCTCCCCTTGTGGCTCCTTTTCCTTGTGAACACTGGCACATGCCTCAAGGCCTGACATGAGAGCACATAGGCTCCAGGGGCTGGTCAAGACCATTTCTGGCCTTGAAATATTTCACCTCCTTTTCTGCAATCTAGGTCTCAGCTGTGCATCTAAATAATAGATGGCTTAATAGTTTACTCATCACTTCCACAATTTCTGTATTTTGAAGAATTTACTCTTTACCACGGTTTTCCACCACTCTTTTACCACGGTTTGGTGTCTTGCATGTGTGCTTACTGTCCCTACGTGTTCTCTGCCCTGATGATCATGCAGACTTATTTATTAAGACTCTACCAAACACATGTGCTGTGCCGGTGTGCTTGTCAAGAGATGCAGGGCAATCTGTTTAGTATTCATTCAAATAGAATTTGGTTTTAGAGTTAAAACCAACCGTCGCCTCAGGAAAGTCCATTTTGAAATACTGGAAAACATCAGATGCTCTACAATGGTCACATGAAGCCACTGATGCAAAAAAAATACATAAACATTGATAAATTAAATCGTGAGCAAGTAAAGAAATCTAGTACCTTGAAAAGCAGTTTGGTTACACCAAACATTTCTGATTATGCATGATATGGATTTTTTACTTTAAAAATACCTCTGGAAATGTTCACCCATTATTATCATTTCGAGGTAGGGTCTCACTCTAGCTCAGGCTGACCTGGAATTCACTATGTCTCAGGGTGGCCTAGAGCTCATGGAAATCCTCCTAACTCTGCCTCCCCCTCTCCAGTGCTGGGATTAAAGGCATGCGCCACCACGCCCAGCTCATTATTATCATTTGTAACCTGCTTTTACTGCCTGAAATAGTCATAATAAAGCTATCTTCCTATTAAAATAAATAAAATGTCAGTAGACTATGGAGGAAAAAGTTGAAAGCACAAAAAGCTATCATGAAATCTCTGGCCAAAAATTCACATATTCATGAAAATGTTGGAAGAATAGCTATGCCAAATCAACAGGTATCTCTCTCTCTCTCTCTCTCTTTTTTGCTGTGTGTGCATATGTGTATATGTGTCTCTGTGTGTATACACGTCTATGTGTATATATATGTGTGTACATATCTGTGTGTGTGTATGGATATGGGCACATGCATGCCAAGGCACACGTGCAGAGGTCAGAGGACAAGCTCAAGGTGTGGCTCCTCTTTTTCCACTTGAGACAGTCTCTTGTTTGCTATTGCAAATGGCAGCCTAGGTGACCCATGGGCTTCAGAATTCTGCTGACTCTGCTCCTCCTATTGCCTTAGGTGTACGAGCATTACAGAGCATTACAGATGATGCCTACATCCAGTTAGACTTGGTCTCTGGGGATCTGACCTCCTTTCACTGATAATAAGTATAAGTATTTCACTGACAGAACTTAAAATATTTAGAAAAAAAGCTGATGCCTCAGCTCGGCGTAATCCCAGTACTAGCGAGGCAGACAGAAGTAGGAGGATCACTGTACTGCAGTGAGACCCTACCTCAAAAAAAAAAAAAAAAAAAAACAACTTGAGGCTTCAAATTAATATTTTCATTATGATATTGTTTCAAAGGAAACAAAACAGATAGGCAATGCTTATTGTGACTTACACTAAATTTAGTATTTACAGTGAAAAAAATTAAATACAGTAGCCACAAAATCTCAATTAATGATTTTTAGAAACTTTAATCTATCAAGACCACTACTAGCACTGCTGACTGCCTTTGTAAAGAGTGTTAGTAATATGATTCTTATTTTGTTCACTGCTTCTCTTCACCTTTACAGATGACAGTTTTCAAACTATAAAATGCATTCTGCTGGCAAGCCTCTTTGCTTCAACAGTTCTCAATTTTATAGCAGTACGTCTACACCCTTTGCCACTGAGACATCCATTCTCTTTTGCTATGTGACTTTGAGGCTGAGAACAAGCTATACATTAAAAAAATCAATATTCAACCTTATCAATATTCATTTTACATTGTCAATGCCAAACACAACGGCGAAAGAGCAGCAAGTAAGCTACAGCAGTGAAATCAGTCTGGCGCTCCTGCCACAGTTAATGAACATGCCGCTGCTAACACGCGGCCAGTGCAGCCTCCTGAAGAGGAAATTATGCTTTGAAGCTACTGCTGAAAGAGCCTGGGAAAAGTCAGTTTTAGTAGGAAACCATGATCACATTTGGAGTTATTAATTTCATAGGGGACCTAAATCTTCTGAAAAATATTATTACTTATTATGAACATAATATGTAATTTCTTATCTTCAGAGTCATAAACTTACACTAAGCCAATGCAGAATGGCAAATTTAAAGTGCTCAATTATAGAATTCTGACAAGCTTTTGGCCAGTCCTTTCTATGGTTGCTGTTTGATTGTGTAATATATTAAAAAGAAATCAGACAGTTACTTAACATGGTCCCTAGATCTTCTTCCCTATTTCGCAAGAGGGAGAGTTCTCTTATATTGTATTTTTCCAGCTAAGATTAATAGCTAAAGGTGAGAGCGACAGTGAAAAATATTCTCAGCTGTTTTTTTTTTAAGATGGTCTGCAAAGCCTTCTAATCATGTCAAGAATATTCTTTAGAAATAATTCTACGGATGAGTTCAACTTGGGGAGTTTACAAATATAGTGGACTCTTTATTCTGTGACTGATCATAAACCAGAATTTGAGAGCTGTAATTTCTAGGGACAAGGTGATCTACAATTCACAACCTCATTATCAACGTGGACTTATGCAGAAGCATTTCTTACTTGGATTTGGATAATAATCATCACCTTAGAGATGACTCAATATTAAAAAGTATTCTGTTTAAAACTGAGGACTTTTCAGTAACCTCCATTTCTTCTCTGAGAAGAGCACTCACTGCATAAGTTTGAAAAATGCATTTTAAACAAGTAACATAAGTTTTTACTCCATTACATTTTAGGTAACTAAAACCACATTTAATTTCTATGAACTTTAACTCTTCTATCATTATTTGGGGAGTGTATGCATGTGTGAAAGCCAGAGGTCAATGTCTCACGTCTCCTATAATTCTCCATCTTATTTATTGAGACAGTCTCTCTCACTGAACCCCAAACTCACAGCTAGGTAGTTTCCCCAGCTTCCTATACCCACCTAGGTCTACATCCTGAGTGCTGGGATTACAAGCACATATCGGGCAGAGATTCCAAACTCAGGTCCTCATGCTTGTGTAGTAAGAACTGTACCGAGTCATCTTCCCAGCCTTAAGTTTTATCTAAGTAAAAATGTAGTAGCAAAATAAAAACACCAAATCTTAAAAGAATCACAACACATTTGAAATAGATGAAATATGCCAGTATGAGCTTATGACAACAATAATTAAGGGCTGGATAGATGGGTCAGCAGTTAAGGTAGTTGCCTGCAAAGCCTAATGACCCGGGTTGGATTCCCCAGCACCCACGTAAAGCCAGATGCAGTGGCACATGTGTCCACAGTTTCTTTGGAGGCCTTGACACACCCATTCTCTCTCTCTCTCTATGTGTGTGTGTGTCTTCTTTTTCTCTCTGCTTTCACATAAATAAAAGAATATATTTTTTAAAAACTAGGTTAAAGTTTAATATTCATACCTCTACTCTATATAAGTTATTTCTCTAATACTACCTCCGGGTTCATCCTCAGATAAGAAGTCCACTTCCTTTTCAGACCGGGTTTTCACTGGTCTGGAGTTTCGCTGATTAGGCTGAAATGGCTGGCCACTGAGCTTCAGGGATCCTTCTGCTGCTTCTGTCCCAGCACTACTATCCCAGGCGCACACAACACATCCAGCTTCATGGGTAAGAGACTGAACTCAGGTCCTTATGCCTGTGCGACCAGAACGTTACTGACTGGGCTATCTTCTCAGCCTGTGCTCATCAATTTCAGTGCTCAATATGGAGTAGGTTCTATAAACAGACAACTAAGCTTCTTCCCCAACTTCTTTTAAAACTCATCATGCAAAAAAAAAAAAAAAAAAAAAAAAAACCTCAAGTCTGTTTATTTGTTTATACATGGATCTTTTTCTTCTCACTGCCTTTTGTTCCATGGCTATCATATAAAAGGTTGTGCGAAGGAAGTTGTAAGAAAGTTTAAAAATCTAATTGTCAAAGAATCCAGACAACACATCAAAGCTAATCCTCTTTAACCAACAAAATATCTATACTGGGACTTTTCCTTACAAGCCACTGTGGATAACCACGGTATGTTTACACAAGGCTGCGGGCTACTTTCTCACAAACTCTTTAAAAAATGTATTTTTATTTATTTATCTCAGGAGGGATGGTATGGGTGCACCAAGACCTCCTGCCACTGCAAATGAACTCAAGACACATGCACCACTTTTTACATCTGGCTTTATGTTAGTACTGGGGAACTGAACCCAGGCCATCAGGCTTTGCAAGAAAGGGCCTTAGACTGCTGAGCTGTCTCTCTAGCCCCATTCCCACAGCTTTATCTGAGTTTTCCTTATCAAGGCTCAAAATTTTTCAATCACATCCTTTACTACAAAGCTTGACCCTTGATCCATCCAGGGAGGTCACCTGCTTGCTATGGTCCATAGTGACTTCCCTCTGGTAACTACTGGAAAGGCATACTAGTAGAATGGCATCACTTTTGAGGTAGCAATGAAAGCTTAAAAAAAAAAAAAGTAAATGTTGTGTAAGTAAGTATAATGGGCAGGAACTTAGGAAATCCCATGCTGAGTATATAATGGTCAGTTCTCAGAGTCCTAGCCTTGACCCTAGGAGAAAGACTAATATCCCACTTCTGATCACCTGTACTCATAGCTAAATCTACCTATGCATAGTTCCTAACTACCCCTCCCCCCCGCCCATAAAATGTAACACTGTTAAAAGGTGGAAAAAGATGGGGAATTCGGCCAGAGAGGAGACTGATAGAGAACCTCTCTAGTCCTCGTTCTGGCCCCAAACTGTAAATCAATTCACTTTTCCATTGCTCTCTATGTTATGTGTTACACTGTTTTTCCCTTAATACGGGCCAGAATTCAGACCCTGAGACAGGGTTTATGTATAGGGGCTCTGGTCACATAAGGAAACAGGAATCCAAGACTGCTACAAAGCATGTGCTAGAAACACAATTACTGCATTCATAAAGCCAGGTGCCTATCCACTTCAACACATGGCCTTTGTCTTTGCAACATGGTAAACTTTTTTACAATTATTATAATTAATTGCTGCTGGGGTTAGGCATCTCAAAGTATTTATGCCTTATTTCTCCCACAAGCCTGAAAATTCCTTGAGGATGGATAAAGATATAGACTTCGAAGCTTTTGTTATGTCACATACTCCTGGATTTGCACCAGTGTGTAACGAGTATTTCACTGATTAGCTACATGGAGCATGTACACAGGGGTGGTATAACCAGATACTGAATGTAATGACAGGTCTTTAAGGCTTCTGGCCCCAGGGCCTCTTCTGCAGTGGAGTTGACTGAGAACCACCCACAGCACATCCCCGCTGCTGTTCGCACTCTGCTTTGGTTCCCTTCACACCCTGTTTCGTTTTACCTGCTGTGGTTGGTCCAGGCAAAGGGGCAGCCTTTCTTCTCCTTTTGACCTCTCCCGTGCATAAGGATCCTAAATGCATGCTTGTTTGCCTACAAGTAATTATCAAAAAAAAACTATTAACAAAGGAGAAAAAAATGACACATAAATACACAGCTTGTATAATCTGAACCTAAATCAAAACATTCCCAACAAAGATGGAGCTGCATAGTAAAACCACCAATCTTGTTTATATCGAAACATAATTACGTTTGTTGACAAGCGTTCAGCAGCTAAATGCGCCATCATAAATTGTTACTGGAATGAATAATATAAAAGGAATGCTTTTTAATTTTCAAAACTGGCAATCTTTCTGGCTCAACAGAAAATCAAACACTGTTGCTTCTGACAGGAAAATAGCTAAGATTAATTATCTAAAGAGATCACAATATTGTTGCTAGGTTATCAATTGGTTACTAATGTGTTACTGTCAGAGCAACATTTATTACAGGAAAAGTATGATCAATTTCTTTTAGGTTATTATGCAGTGGTGAATTCTCTTCAAACATTTCAAACAGACGGAAATAGTGATGTTTTCTTTATAATTCATATAATTACAAGTGTTTAATTATGTACTAGTGAGGTGAGAGGATTGTCTGCATGCCAGTATATTGTTACTGAGTAGTTTAAAATTATGCCGAGATTGTAGATAGCATACATACATACATACGTGTGTGTGTGTGTGTGTGTGTGTGTATGTATAAAGATGTGATAGACAATCAAAAAGTGGGTTCACTGCTACTTTTGGAACCAGTTACAATTAGACTATTCTGTTTAACTTTCATCTCCTAAATGAAAATGTTTTAGAAAAATGACCTCAATGAAAATCAAAAAGAAAACAGATTTAAAAGACTTTAAGCTTTTCTTTTTGCCAGGCGTGGTGGCGCATGCCTTTAATCCCAGCACTCAGGAGGCAGGTAGGATTGCCATGAGTTCGAGGCCTCCCTGAGAGTACACAGAGAATTGCAAGTCAGCCTGAGCTAGAGTGAAACCCTACCTCAAATGAACCCAACATGGCTCAGGGAAATTTTGCGGAAGAGGGGGCGGAAAGAATGTCAGAGTTACATGTTGGGTCATGATATGCAGAGACATTTAGCTTACCCATAACTGTGGGCTAACTCCACAATGCATGACCCGTATACCTCAACAAGGATGGGTCAAGGGGAGGGGGTAGGTCATGGATGAGCCTAATAATGGTACCAAACTGACTGTATTTGCTGAATACAGAACTGACTAATAAAGAAAAAAGAAAAAAAAAAATGAAGATGTGCTCCACCATGCCTGGCTCAATAGCCTTTTATAAAAGGCCCATGATAGTCCAATTGTATTCGAGTATAATTTGTTGGTTACTATGTTATGCTAAATGTATTATTTCAATTAAAGGCTTTGATAAATAAAAAAAAATACTGCAAAACGAAACAAAACAAAACAAAACAAAAAAAAGACTTTAAGCTTTTCAAATATAGAAGATTTTGTGTTCATTTCCTGGATCATACTCCTTGCTGTGGGCTTGGGACAGGCCTAAAGGTCATGAAGTAGAAATAAATGCAGCATAGTTATGGTAGCACGCATTCTTCTGGTAATGCACAGAGGTATTTGACATAGCATAAGGTCTTAAAGGATCCAATTTGAAATAACAGAGTTTTATAAAAATTTAAGGGAAAAATAGGGCTGTAGAAATGGCTTAATGAATCAGGCATTTGCCTGTGAACCCTAAGGATCCAGGTTTGATTACCCAGTACCCATGTAAGCCAGGTGTACAAGGTAGTACATGTGTCTGGAGTTTGTTAGTAGTGGCTGGAGGTCCTGTCATGCCCATTCTCTCTCCCTCCAGTAAATAAAATAAAAAAAATGTTATAAAAAAGAAAAAAAAGGGCATTTGCCTACCATTTTCTTCCTTTTTTATTGAACCCAGTGTTTCTCTGTTCCTACAACACACTTACTAGTTTTAGGGTGAAGTCTTGACCCATGATAACAAGAATGGAATGGTTATGACCAACTTTGTTTAACTTAAATATTGATAGAATCACAGAACAGACTTTTTTGTGCAAAATCAATTCAGTAAACGTCTACTAGTATCTACTACAAACTTAGCACAAATTCCCCAAAGGTAGTAAAAATGGAGAGGAGGAAGAGGAAATGAAGTTAAAATTCCTACTACTGGAAAAAAATTAAATCTAAATAGGGAGATAATGTCATAAATATAAAAAAATTAGGGATGATGGTGGTGGTGGCAAGGACAAAACTTTATTAAATACTACTAGAGATTATATTATTTAGTCCACATTAATAATTCTAAACATGATGAATGAAACACACACACACACACACACACTCTATAGGATTATTTTTTCCCCAATGGAAAAACTATACATTTGCAATATATCCTAGTCATTGAATTCTAATTATATGGCAGAAATGTTACAACTCTCCTGTTGCAGATAACTAAAACAAATGAGAAACAGTTTCTGTGTGTGGAAAGGTAAATGCACTCTTTTGGAAGGACAAGCCTCCCTACTGTAGAGGCCAGGTTCACATACATGTGTACATTCACTTTGGAATTAATCACTCCACATATGTTTGTGCTTTGCTTTCTCCTTTGAACTGGTTGTAACAATTGCCTTGTTCCCTCGTTCACTGATGAATTAAATAAGCCCTAACACACATTCACTTTTTGTTTCCATGGGAATTGAGATTTTAGCTTTTGTCAAAAATTATTCTTCCATGTATTTTATCCTTGTTGAAACCTCTCAGCCAAAGCCTGTAGTAAAGATGACCTTCTGCAGAGCATATGCCAGAGGGCTCAGTTGTCAGTCAGGACCATTTGAGGAGGAGGTGACGGGACCATTCTGAAAACCTGAATCCAGCAAACCCAGGATTTGTGAAGTGTGGTCTGTTGCTGGTTTCTGCCTAACACTGTTCCTGCAATAGGTGTACCTAACCAAAACATTTTACTTGCTTGAAAACCATTCTCCCAAGTCAACACTGCCTTTAAAACTTATTCATTCCATGCACTATTAAACTTATTAGGAAGGTCTGTTTATAGAGACAGTAGAAGACAAACATTAGACCACCACTATCTTCTAAAACCTTATCTGCTGGATCAACATTTCTCTTTTGTGTATCTTTCAGAGCAAAAGGAACGGGACATTTTTATTGAACTCCCCTCCCAACCCCAACACAGCCACATAAAGGAAAAGAGAGGAAAAAATGTGCAAGGAGAGTAAAGTTAACACACTCAGTAACATGAACTGAACAGGGGAAAAAGAGAAATCTGAGCCAATGCTTCCACCAAACGCGACTGCACCCGGGTTAAGAGGACCCACAGGCTTGTCCCTTCCCTTCACCACAGACATGTGCTACAGAAAACATTAGGTTGACATGGGTGTTTGTTTGTCATTCTTTTTTTTTTTTTTTTTTTTTTTTTTTTTTTTTTTGTTTTTTTTTTTTGAGGTAGGGTCTCACTCTAGTTCAGGCTGACCTGGAATTCACTATGTCGTCTCAGGGTGGCCTCGAACTCATGGCAATCCTCTTACCTCTGCCTCCCAAGTGCTGGGATTAAAGGCGTGCGCCACCACGCCCGGCTCTGTTTGTCATTCTTAACGTAACACATAGCAGTGGTTTGTCTACTTTAATATCTCCACAGGTCTCTGAGGCAACCTTGATTCTTCATTCTACTTGGGTCATTTGTTTTGGCAGTAAAGTTGAAAACTGAATTTTTTTTGTTTCATTTTCTTTGATTTTTTTTTTTTTTGGCCAGGATATTATTTAGAAAGACAATATAATACCCTACAAATAAGTCCAGTTATTAAAATACATGAAGATCTTTTTGTAAGGCACCACAATAAACTTGCCAGTGATTAGATCAATGTATTTGTTTGCATTTGAGGAGGAGTAGAAAGTAAAGGAAAGGCTGGTTTAACTATTTTTAAAATTATTTTTAATTTATTTATTTGCAAACAGAGATAAAGAGATGATAGAGAGAATGAGAAATGGGTGGGACTGGGCCTCTACCTGCTACAAATGAACTCCAGATGCATGCGCCTCTTTGTGCATCTGGCATTATATGGATACTGGGGAATCAAACATGGGACCTTAGGCTTTGCAGACAAGCACCTTAAACACTTAGTCATCTCTCTTAGTACCTGGTTTATGTTTTGACTGAGTGCCCTGAAGTCAGTACTTGGGTCCAGTGATGGGCTCCATGCTGTATTCTGGATATCTCCCATGCTTTAAATACAAAGTATAACAAGTAAGCAAAACAATGCTGTTGGTCATGGAGTTCTTGGTTGTATACAACTAGAAATGGACTTTCTATGAGAGCAACTACTGAAAACAACAAAATCACTAGCCAGCACAAGGTCTTTCCATTCAGGCTTGCTGTTTAAATAGACAGTACTTGGATTTATACCACTGTTTATTGCAATTGGTCCTTTTACATGGTCTGTCTGTAGGAAGGTGGACATCTTATCATCTGTAGGAAAAGAGCACTCAAGCAGAGATACCCAAAGCAAAGGAAACAAGCCCGAGTGAGAGAGAGCGAGCCACTTTGTTTGGGAAGGTAGCGTTGACAGGGCTGACATGATGAGGCAGGTGGAGGTGTCAAACACAATGATATTAAAGACAACAGGAACTTGTCTCTTTGCAGCATATATTTGCAAATAAAGGCTTTTTGGTGCATTAGGCCTCATGAAAGCTGCCCCCAGATACAGTGTTCCCCAGCAGCCTGAGACAAGCTGCAGGAGAGGCAGGCAAGCAGGTATCAGTGTGGCCCTGGCATGGCAGCGCACTCACTGTCCCTGACAACAGCAGTCTGGACAGGGCATCAGCTGCACAGAAACAAGCAAGTCCGCTGTGTCACTAGAGAAGCACTTGGGTAGCCAGAAGAAGCCTGGCCTCCATGAACTTCTTTACTAATTCCAAATACCCCCCATCTCCTTTACTTAGTGTCTCTGTCTCCACAGATCAAAGGAAACAGACAATACACCCCAGCTCTATCCCTTCTGCATCGAAACACACACTGAACATCAAGAATGTCCAAGCATAAATGACCTTCAGTCCTGTTGATACCAGCGTTTTCTCATGGCCCTTCTTCAAGGGCTGAAGTTCTGCATTTGGGGTAGTCACTCTCCGACACTCCAGATCCTGGGTCTCCCACTTCTCTCCGTGTGTGCACAGCTCCTGGGTCTCCCACTTCTCTCCGTGTGTGCACAGCTCCTGGGTCTCCCACTTCTCTCCGTGTGTGCACAGCTCCTGAGTCTCCCATTTCTCTCCATGCGTGCACAGCTCCTGGGTCTCCCACTTCTCTCCATGTGTGCACAGCTCCTGGGTCTGCTACTTCTTTCCTTATGACTTTGGTCACTTGTCTTTACATTCTGTCTCAATCCCATTTCACATCTCTTTGGTATTGCTTTGACCTTGGCAACAGTGGTTTAAGTCTTAGCTCAGTGTCCTGGAGTGTTGCTGGATTCCAGTGACAGGATCCATGCTGTATTTAGGATGTATCCCATCATTATAGAGCTTACGTCTGAAACTCCCAGGTGCTCCCTCACATTCCAGCCTGAACATACAGCCCGGTGTAGGGCTCTTTCCAGTGCTTATGCAGACCTCGTCTAGCTCACATCTGCTCCCTCCCTGTTGGTGATGATCCCTGGTGTCCAAGGCTCACTTTTGGGTGCAGGTTCTGAAGGATCTGCCCTGTTAGCCCCTCTGCTACCCCATTTGTCTCCATCTCTCATCCCTTTCTGCATCAGGTGGCTGCTGTTGGGTCCAGTGCTCATTATGTTTGGGAACCTCAAAAAGATCAGGTGTAAAATTTCCATATGAACACTATTCCCATAGGGAGCCCGTAGCTCTTATGAAGCTCTGATCCATTGAGAAGTATGGGGGCTGAAGAGATGGCTCAGCAGTTAAAGCCACTTGCTTGCAATGCTTGATGGCCCAGGTTCAGTTCCCTGGTCCCCACATAAAGCCAGATGCACAAAGTGGTACATGCATCTGTCTGGAGTGTTTGCTCTCTCTCTCTCTCTCATCTGTCTGTCTCTTTCTCTCTGTCTCTCTCTCAAATAAATAAATAAATAAAATATGTTTTTAAAAGAGAGGTATGGCTGACAGTTACAATATGCTAAATAAAATCGTGGAGTTCTTCTAGCATTCCCAGTCTTTCTGAGCCAAGTTGATGCATTGCTCACTTCACATCGGCCTCACCCAGTGCAGTATCTGACATGTGCACATTATCTGCTGATTTGAGGTTCAGCTTGATTTTCTCCAGTTTGTTCTCTCATACTCAGCTCAGTCCTATGGAACAGGCACATGCTTACTTTCTTTCTTTTAGTACTTCAAGGAATAATGGAGGTAAAGGCAAGGCAGATGCATACTCAAATATATAAATATTCTTTAAAAATTTAAGAATATATATTTGTTTCATAAATCTTAGAACTTATCTAAATTACCATGAGCATCTAGTTCACTGAATTATAACTGGGTGAAAAATATTATGTCAAAATCTCAAGACATATCTGATGGACTTGTGTTGTAGAGATAACTTTACTTGACAAAAATCACAGGAACAGAAAATGAATTTATTACATTCAGGCCAAAGAATGCTTGACTCAGAATTGCTTTTTCTCCTACACCATGCAACTTCACTCATCCTAGTGCATTATGTTCTTCTTAAAACAATTCAACAGAAAATATAAAACATATTATGACCTATTCTGGGAGACAGGAAGGACACTGAGAAATTCAAAGTATGGAGCCTATTTGCAAGAAGGTATAAAGCCTTTGATAGGATGGGAAAATTACTCCAATTCAGCACTCAAAAACAGCGTTTTGGTGCATTCTAGGATCCTGGGTTAAGAGAGCAGATTTGCAGGCATGAGGGCAATAGGGGGCTCATTGGAACACTAGGAGTGGTGGTGCCTCCTTGCATACACTAAGTTTTGGTATCTGTCTATTCACAATCATTTTTAGTTCTTTAGAAAAAGAATTGACATCACTGATTACTTGATTTAATAAATCAGTTTATTTACCAATCTGACAAGTTGAATGCAATGAAAAATGATCTACCCAGCATTTTCTGTACACACACTTCAGAGTTCTATAGCAACATTCAGGAAATTTCCAAAGTCACACAGAGGTCTAATGCTGATCCATTCTCAAGGTCACCCTTGAAGCTGAGAACCTTCACTTTCAGTGTCTATAATGTACTTGCACCACTGAGCTGGTAAATGCTGAGCCAAGACTGAGATCTGCTTTGATTCTCTTTTGTGTCCTCTGATTCTGTTCGTTAAGAGTATTTAGGTAACATCCTAGTCCTACCTGCCCTAAGGTGTGTGTGCTGTGCATGTCCCCGAGGAGACCAGGCCACAACTTTCAGCTCTAGACAGGATGGGAGTTAAGACAGACATCTGAATGATAGGATGAAATGTCTGAACCTTCTGAAATATGTAAGGGCTCTTTTTGTTTTGGAGTATATAAGACAGTCCTACCACCTAAAAACAAGCTTACCTAAATCACTGTAAACTGTTGTATGGAAGGAATATTCCACTGGGAATCTCAGACCAGGTTACCTATGGGATATAGCCTTGGGATTCAGAAACATCTGTCACTCCTGGGAGAATATAGTATCTTCTACCCAAATGACACTATCCCTGAGCAGGAACTGAAGCTCTAGGTAGACTCTACATTCAGTGAAAGCTGTGGGGCCTGCATCTGATTTATTTAAGTACATTTCCCTTACCACTTATGTACCTTGCTAATAGCATATATATGTAAGTTATTGAATGAAATTTAACAAGGCTTGCTAGGGGCTTATAATAACATTTATGGTAATCTATATTTTTATTGGGGTTCCAGTTTTGTTAACATGTAAGTGCCTGCTTACAGAAACAGGAAGCCACTAAACTTATTTGGTCCATTTCTTGGGCCATGAAGTATGAATATCCACAAAACCAGTCTTGTGCACTTAAGCAGCTTTCAAGCATATGCATGTACCTTCATTCTAAAGTGTGTCCATTTCTGCATAATTAATTTTGCATTTCATGAAGTGTAAGTTTATGACAAAATGCTTTCAGCCCCTCCTGTTCCATAACAGTTTTTGGTATGTGAATATTACGTCCATAAAACTTTTACAGACTTATTAGCAAATATTTACTAGGCTGTAAAACACATCATGATCCTGGCCACCCAGAGGCCGTGATGAGTCAGTCCATGACTGCTAAGGCTCACTAACCCAGAGCAGTTCAGCATTTTCCAAAGCCAGTGCAACTGAAATAAGTGGAAAGGTATTTGCACTAGTGTATACTCAGGATGACTTTGGAATATTTAAACACCATGTGGAAAAGATAAGCAACTTTCCCAAGTGTGGAGGATTTTTCTCCCTCTCTTCTCTTTGTGTCCACAGAAGAGGGAGGCAGCCAAAGGAAACTGGCCATTTCCAAACCCATGTCACAACTTTTTAAGTTCAACCCAACTTCCTCGACAAAAGAGTTCAAGGAGAATGGGATGTGTGGGTACATGGAAAGGGGAAAATCCATAAATTTAAGAAACATAAAGCCATAAACTGATTAAAGAAATGTATTAAGTGGATATGTACGTTTATATATGATAGCAAATTATTTTCATTTTTAAATGAATTGATAGTTGTTACTGTGACTATGGTTTATGATGATCTTTCAAATAATTCAACCAGTAAATGGGCAAATGAACTGCACAGTTATCAAAACAAGTACAAATGGCCGATATACCAAAAAATGTTCCATGTCTTTAGTCATTGGAAAACATAAACCAAAACCATCTTAAGGTTCTATCTCACTCCAGTCAGAATAGTTTCCATGGGGGGAAAAAAAATAACAACAACAACAAAAAAAAACCCCACAGGCACTGAGAGGGGGTAAGAAACACTGGTGGAAATGTGAGATGGTACAGTCACTGGAAATCAGTAAGTAGGGAGGTTCCTAAAAAAAGAAAAATGGAGAGATGGCTTAGTGGTTAAGGCACTTGCCTGCAAAGCCAAAGGATCCCGGTTCGATTCTCCAGGACCCATGTAAGCCAGATCCAAAAGGGGACACACGTGTCTGGAGTTCATTTGTAGTGGCTGGAGGCCCTAACATACCCATCTACCAATTCGCTCCTCTCTCTCCCCCCTCTTCCTCTCTTTCCCAAATCAATACACGCGTGCACACACACACACACACACACACACACATATATATTTTTGTTTTGTTTTGTTTTTTTGAGGTAGGGTCTCACTCTGGCCCAGGCTGACCTGGAATTCACTATGTAGTCTCAGGGTGGCCTCGAACTCACAGCAAATTCTCCTACCTCTGCCTCCTGAGTGCTGGGATTAAAGGTGTGTGTCACCATGCCTGGCTAAAATATATTTTTAAAAAATGAGAAGAGACCTTCCATATGGTACACCATTCCTGGGTACACAGCTGGAGGAGTGGAAGTCAGCACACCAGAGATGCATATATTTCTATTCACAAAAGCCAAGTTATGCAATCGGCCCAACATTCAGTAATAGAGGAATGAATAATGATGACATGGAGTTCTACTCAGCCACAAGGAAGGAAGCTGCCTAACTGCAGGAGAGTAGATGCAACTCCAGAGCATCGTGCAAAGCTACCAGAAGCAGAAACTGTCCTTAGAAAGACAAGCAGCACGTGTTTCTTATTCTATGTAGATCCTACATTAAAAAAATATAAGATACAAACATCATAGCATACTATTTGGGAGAAGGAAGTGGCCAGCAGGAGGAGGTCTGGGGAAATAACACAGGGCAATGCAATGGGGGGGGGGATATAATACACATATATGAAAATGTCATAGTGAAATCCATGACTATACAATGGATAAATGCTAATAAAGAAGATTATTAGTTTTTGCAAAAACAGACTAACATATTTTAGTCTAAATAACCTAGTATGTTTTGAGGTTGATGGAAATACAGGTGAAACAACTTGTCTACATACTGATACAGTGAGTTGATATTTCTCAATATTTCTATATATAAAGACCTTGATGATTAAAATACTAAAAATGGACAATATGAGTGAAAGAGAATCTTTCTGACTCTCTAGATGAAGTACAAAGTCTTTTACAGGCTTACGCAATAGTCTCTTCATAATTTTTATGGGACTAAATTTGAAATTCAATCATTTTTATCCACAAAGCCAGAGTCTTCTAGTCTATCTCATCCCACAACTATAACCTGCTGTAAAAAAAAATTACAAATATCTTTATCCTGGGTTGATTGTCCTTAGAAAGGATAATGCATAGTTTTATTCCATCTTTCTAATTAGTAATTTAAGCATATGTTCAGCATTTAACTCTAAATGTTTGCCTTTTCCCCAAGCTCGAAGACAGCTGTCCAAGATTCGAATGCCAGAAAACATTTAAATATCAACATCTGTTGAATTATGTTAATTTAGTGTAATATAATTGGGCATGAGTTGAATTGATCAGAAGTATATAAAATAAACAAAGGTAAATTTTCAACAATATCCTGACATTGACACAATATCACTATAGAATGATGAAAAACATTTATTAATAAAGAGAAAGAGTAAAAAAAATACTAGTTAAAAATAAATGGATTCTTTAAAAAACAAAGTTCTAGCATGGAAAATTTTCTTGTGATCTCATAGTTGATATTAAATGAAGGTTGCTAAGTGACAGTTAATTGCTTAATATTTGTATTTTTATATTATTAAGTAAACATTTTAATTTTAATTACACATGTATATTATAAGTCTAGACTGAAGAGAAATTACTGTTCTATTGTGGTACTAATACTCCAGAGTTGATGAGATTTCAGTTCCATACACATAAACAGCATTTACAAATTGAATGTATTTCTATGTGGAAGATGAACTTTGGTTTATTCTGGGGATGGTAAGATACAAATTGTCACGTAGCAGCTGCGGTTTAGTGTTTTTCAGAGTTAAGATATTCTATTTACAGTGATTTTCTTATTAGTGAATTGTAAGTTTGCTTGCTTCAGGAAGTGTTCCGGTAGGCACACACTGGATCAACAGATCCCCAAGAGCACTGTAATGAAGTTACAGCCAGGCCGCGGGAAGGACACCGGCTGTGATGACAGGGCCCTGCAGGTGTACCTTAATCATTTCCTAGGGGACCCATCTCCAGGAGTCAAAGGTTAGCTCTGTGTCTGTGCCCACTTAATCACTGGACCAATTTGGAGAGTGCCAACTGCGAAACAGACACCTGTCCTTAAGGAAATGGACTTCACACCACAAATTTGTTTCAGCTAGCAGTCTGTTGGAACAGCTCACACATGCTAACGACTTTCCATCATCAGCGGCCATGGCCACATGCAACTGTCATCCTCGGGCTGAGGGCTGAGGGCTGTGCTTGCTTCTGGCAGCCTGTAAACACTGAGTTCTACTGTGGGAAACAGAGGTCAGAGTTGCACCAGGTATCAGTTATTTTCGAAGTTTTATGTATCAAACATTGAATACAAACTTATTTGCAAGTGGCCACTTCCCTCACCCCACCCTGTGTGAGTTCCTCATAGTAAATGCCAAAGCAAATGTGAATCTTGAAACTCACATTTGCTGGAGAAGAAATGATTTAGTATTATCAGAACTTAATATCTTCTACAGTCATTCATTTAAAATCCTGGCAAGGAAGGTTACAATCCCTGGATCCAAAGGACAGGAGGCTCAAGAACTGTAATATGAGGACAGTGTGGTTTTATAAAATAACATAATTTGGTCATATAATATAAAATGGATTAATTAAATCCCTTTAAAACCATTTGTGTTGTATATGTGGGATGCTTCCAATTATTCTGCTCTAAGTATCTCTACACCTCGAAGTTATTCAAATGCTCCTTTTAATTAGAACACATATATAATTAAATGTGTTCCAATTAAACAAATATAGAATGCATACATTCTAATTAAGCTGAATATGTGAATACTTCCTATTAGCTCATTCATGCATATATAATAATGAATCAAAATCATTTCAAAGGTATTTTTTAAAAAGACATAAAATAGTTAAAAAAAGAGACTGGTTAGAGGTAGAAGCTCAGTGTGGAGGGAATATGGGGAGAGGAAGCAAGAGAGCAGGAGGGGATTATGACCAACATATATTATATACATGTATGAAGATTGTTAAGAAAAGTTAAAAAATTATTTTCCATCTAACCTGTTGCAAACTTATAACAAGGAAATTTTACCTTAGTTTCTATTTGTAAAGAAAAATTGTAAAGCATTACAACTTTTTAAAGTTAGTATTTAAAAGCAGTTTTAAGTAATTATTTTGAGCATGGAGCATACAAATTGTCATGTAACCCAAGTGATTTTTTAAACTATGACACTGAACAAGAACAGTGCATGTTGAAGTCTGTATCTCCTGCGAGGGGAGGGAACACCCCTATCCTTGTCCTCATATGCTTATGCGTCTCTGTGAAGGCAACACTACAGACGGAGTCTGTGTCATTATGTAGCACTCTAACGAGCAGTTATCCTCTTCCAATTTATTAACAGCTGCTCAAAAATGTAGTCATTAATAGTTTCATTTATTTTTGGCAAACCTGCAAAATGACAAATAGTTTTGTATCTGTTGCAAATTAGGTTTTCTTTCCAAACAACAAATGACAGCGTGGGGAAGACTGAGTAAACGGAATCCTTGAACATCTTTGGATCTTTAGAAGACAAACACAGAGCAGCTGGGGTGCTGTCATATCTCAACAAAGCACAACAATTCGGAGCATGGAGATGAATGTGCTGTGCATAATGCAAACTGGAATGTCCTTCCGTCTTGATGGAGCAGGCTGGCATGAACGTGTGTGTGCATGTCAGCATATGTGCACTCACATAAGTATGATGGGGTTATGCATTTCTCTCAAATTAAGACTACCTTCATTGTTTTAAATTTTATTTATTTAAGACTTAAATTTTTATGACTAATAAGACACAATAGCAAAAATAGGTTGTTTTCCTTATTATAAAGAAACAACATATGATATTAAAGTGTACCATATCCAAGTGTTATCAAGTCATTTGACACTTAAGTAGATGAAAACCATGCTTTGAGAAACCAAGTTAAAATTGAATTCACAAGCATGTAATTTAAGAGAATAGTATTTAATAATATCAGGAATAAAATGATTACACTTGATTTCAAATTATTTTAACCCGTATTTATCATTTATTTGCAAGGAGAGAGAGAATGAATGAATAAATGAGTGTGCTAGCCCCTCCCTCCACTGTAACAGAAGTGCACCACACAGTGTATCCAGCTTCACGTGTGCACTGGGGAATCGAATGGGGCTGTCAGGCCTTGCAAACAATCACTCTTAATATCTGAGCACTTCCAATCTCCAGCCCTTGGTTTCAAACTATATGCTACATTATGACATGATTTTTGCTTAGGTGCTTCTGAAGGGTAAATTACAAAAGAAAGAAAGAAAGAAAGAGAGAGAGAGAGAGGGAGGGAGGGAGGAAGGAAGGAAGGAAGGAAGGAAGGAAGGAAGGAAGGAAGGAAGGAAGGAAGGAAGGAAAGAAAGAAAGAAAGTTAATCAGAGTAAAGAAAGGAAGGAGCGCAAGCCCCCTCCTCCCTTACACTAGATCCCAAAGGCTAAGGTAGACCTAAATGAATAAATAGAGCTGCTACAGAGCTCTTAGGTTTTTACACAGCTTCTTAGAGGAAAAAAAAAAAAAAAAAAAAAAAAAGGCCAATCATGAGTATAAAAACAAGAGAAAGAGGAGATCTTTTCATGAAAGACATGTTACTTGGTATTGGGTATAGATTAATACATGTTTCCAACTTTCAATTTGGAAGGTGATACTGAAAT